>JADMNL010000022.1:6170000-6770000 GCA_016271365.2 Neoceratodus forsteri | reverse complement strand
TGAACCCATGTATTTGACATGGAAAACTGTTGGTCTTTCTGGTAGCCATAACTTTTGCAGAGAGGATTAGTGAGCTGCAGGCCTTGTCAGTGGAGCCCAACTACATAGCACTCCATAGGGACAAGGTTGTCCTTAGGACAAACAGGACATTTCTTCCAAAGGTGATCTCTGACTTCCACCTGAATCAGTCCATGACATTACTTGTCTTTACTGAACATTCTAGTTCAGGAGAATGCACACTGCATAGCCTGGATGTTAAGAGGGCTATTAGTTACTGTCTGGATCAGACAAAGGCCTGTAGGAATGAGTGTACTCAGCTGTTCCTCACCGATGAAGAAGTGGGAACGGGCAAGCCAGCCACCAAGAGGACCATTGCTCGGTGGATTGTGTCTTGCATTCAGTTCTGCTATGGAAAACTGGGAAAAGAGCCACCAGTGGGCCTTAGGGTTCACTTTACCAGGGGGACAGCTGCCTATATTGCAGCTGCCAGAGATATTCCCCTGCTCGAAATTTGCAAAGTAGCTACCTGGAAAACTGTTAACGCATTCACTAAACATTACTGCCTGGACACCCAGGCCAGGAGTAATGCCAGGTTTGGCACTGCAGTATTGCAGAACCTATTTCCCAAGTAGGTTCTGTGCCCACCTCCATGGGGCACTGCTTGGTAGTCTGCATATAATCAGAATACAGCAAGATTTCATATTGTTTGAAGAACAAAATTACTTCTAGGAGCGTGGACATGTTGTTCATCCACACTCTTTGACATGTCCCTTCCACTTTAAATCTACCAGAAGTCTTCTGGCTGGCTTCTCCCACCTACCCGGGTGGTATATACCTCGGCTCCGCCCCATAACACCAGATCTTCCTTTCCGCTGGAAGATTCAAGTTGCCTCCCTTGTGCTCATGCATTTTGTAGGACCTGGCTCAAAAACCTTTGGTTAGTCTGAAAATTCGTATTGTTTGCGTTAGCGATCGTAACTTTACCGCTTTGAATATGGAAGACAGGTCTTCCCCCGGATTTTGTCTGTGTCCTTGCAGCCAGAAAATTCGCACACCGATCCCCACACCGCGTGCGTTTATTGCCTCTGTGTTGACCATGACATCTCGAAATGCAATGTCTTGCCTTTCATCCAGACGTCCTCGATGACCGTCTCGCACACCTGAAGCTGGGGAGGCTGGAGAAACTGAAACTGGTGAAATCCAAGGAGGCTTGGTGAGCGTTTTGTGTGGCTGCAGTATCCACCGAGCAATTAGAATGCATGCAAGCGTTCGAGGAGGAAGTGGCCCGTGCTGCAGAGACTTCTTGGAGCTTCTTCATTCCGCTCAATCTGGGATCCACCTTCTCAGGTTCCTTCCGAGAGTTGTGCCAGTCTCTCCCGACCAAGGGATAGGTGCCGGCGGGCTCACCCTTCTTTCGATCCCGTGAGCGGGAGAAGGACCAGGGATCGTTTTCATCTCAACAGAGACGTTCTTGAGAGCGGGAGAGATCTCGGTCCCAGGAACATTCAGTCTCGACTTAAGTCAAGATTGCTTCTTCATCTGCTGGCTTTTCGGCTTTGCCATCTGGTCAGTCGACCGATGATGTTGAGATAGACATCGATCTGATCGATCCTTTATCGCAAACTCCGGTCGACGAATCCCTCTATCAAAATCTGGTCTTTCCAGATGACTAGACCCAGCCTGCTGGGTCTCCCATTGAAGAAGTGCTTCCTGATCCCGGGAAATCACCGGTCCTACAAGTGTCTCGTAAGTGACTAAGTCGGCCTGTCCGATCTCAGTCGAGATCTCGGACTGACAGGCCGAGGAAGAGCCATAAACGCTCTAAAAAGAAGCGACGCCATCAGTCATCTTCTTCGTCCTCTGACAAGGAGAGGCTCCGGCGGAAACTCCGGTGCTAGGAGGACCTCATGTGGCTGCAGCTGATTTTGACTGGGCACAAGCCGACTCCGGCTTCCGCCCCTGCCATTACTTGGCTTTCGCCTCCTAGGCTGAAACAGACTCCATTGGAGTAGATTAAACCGGTTCCGCAGCTCGTGGAGCTGGTAAAATCCCCAGTTTGACCCAAAACGGTCTCTCCACCGATCGTGGTGGAACCACCGCCCAAGCAGCCTGTGGGAGGGGATCTTTCCAAGGAAGATGGACCAGACACCGGGCTTCCCTGGCATCTGTTGGTCACAGTCGGCCCGGACCGCCCTTGGCGAGTCGAAGGTGACCTGGGCGGTCGGCCATTGTATCCGGTTTTCTCGGATTCGGACGTCACTGGTCTGCATTCTCATCCTGGGGATGATGAATCAGCCGTTGGGTTGGAGACGGAGGAAGGCCCCTCGTCTTTCCAGGGCATTCTTCGTCTCATCTGAGTCCACAGGGATGCCCCCTGGAATCAAGCCAGAAAAAAGCAGAGTACCCAATTACAGACATCCTTAAGAGAGGGGATACCCTGACGGAGGCCTCTCCTGTGTCTGAGGCTGTTGTTGGCCCTGCCTTAGAACTCTGGCAGCTCCCTACCTCTTGTCCAGCTCCATCTGCCCACATGGCCTGCAAGAATGCGATGCCCATGGGGTCCCTTTCGGGTTCACAGAGCATCCTTCGGCCGAGAACCTGATGACCGCTTCTGTGCGCAGGTGTACTTGCAGTTCTGCCAACACTGACCGACCTCTTGATAGAGTCCATGCTTTTGGACCATTCAGCCAGGAAGGTCTATGCGGCTTTCTCCTTGGGCTCTCATCATAGCACACTTCTCTCACGCCCTTCTAGGGTCTCTAGATGAAGTCTTCCCACATCTCCCCGCGGACATGCAGACCACGGTCAAGCAGGTCCGGGATCAGGGCTGCGCTGTTGCCAAACAGCAACTTCAGACGGCCCTGGACATTGGGGATTCTTGTGCCCATTCGATGGCTGCCGCAGTTCCCCCTTATCGCAGGGGTTGGCTGAGGCTCTCCTCCTTCCCGGCGATACCCAGCACAAACTAGCTGACGTGCCCTTCCTAGGGATCGACCTGTTCAGCCCAAGAGTGGCTGGTCACCTTCAGCGCATTGAGCAGTCCAATGCCACCTTGGACGCTACTTCTCCCAAGAGTTCTTCGGGCAAGAACCAGCAGAAGAAAAAGAAGCCTTTTCGGCATTCTTCCCCTGCGGCTCAGCAGTCCTCCTTTCAAGGTGGACAGCAGCACCAGCAACAGCAGCAGGCTCAAGCTTGGCTCCTCCGGCCCAAGCCCGGGCCCTCCCAGGCCCGTAAAGGAGGCTAAGGTTTATGTCCCAGAGCCGCCTTCTCCTCCTCCAAGCCTGCTGTGTGATGGGATGGGGGTTGTCAACCCCTCTCCTGACACCTCAGCTCTGGGTCCTCCCGTGGGGGGCCGGCTCCGCCACTTCCTTTCCGCCTGGTCCCCTGTCAGTTTGGACAGGTGGGTTCTCGAAGTGGTCATTCAGGAACTGCTTCTGGAATTCGAGCAGTACCCTCCAAGCCGAGCCCGCACCCCTCGGGAGGAAAGAGTATCCGCTCAGACCCAGTCGGCTCTCTGAGAGGACATTGTTCAGCTCTTCCTCAAGGAGGCAGTAACTCCAGTGGTGGATCCTCCAGCAGAACCAGACTTTGTCTCCAGGTACTTTTTTGGTGCCCAAACGGATGGGGGGGGGGGCTGGTGCCCCATTTTAGATCTGCATGACCTGAATCAGTATCTCAGGTCACTCACCTTTTGGATGGTCACTCTGTCTCAGGTCATACCATCCTTGGAGTGAAACATGTGGTTCTGTTCACTGGATCTGCAGGACATGTTTTTTCACGTCCCAATCTATAGTCCCATCAGCGGTTTCTCTGCTTCAGGGTCGAAGGGACCCTGTACGAGTTCTGAGCCATGCCGTTCGGCCTGTCATCGGCCCTATGGGTCTTCACCAAATGCATTGCAGTGGTGGTGGCCCATCTCAGGCATTTGGGAGGGGGGCAGGATTTATCCTTACATCCACGATTGGTTCCTAGCAGGTTCTGCCTAAGAGGAGGTGGAGAGGTCCAGGGACCTGGCCCTCCAGACCTGCTCCCAACTCGGCCTCCTGATCAACTTGGCCAAGTCGGAACTTGTGCCTTCTTAGGTGATGGGTTTCATCGGGGCAGAGCTAGACTCTTGTCAAGCCAGATCTCTGCTTCCGGCGGACAGGGCGGAGGTTCTTTCCTCCTTTGCCCAATCATTTCTGGTTGGGCAATTGCACCCTGCCCGGGACTTTCTGTGCCTTCTGGGTTACATGGTGGCATGCACCTCCATGGTTTGTTCGGCCCGGTTGTACATGCGCCCCCTCCAGTGGGAACTGGCCACCCAGTGGACTCGGCGCCATGGTCATTTCGACCAGCTGATCACTGTAACCCAGAAGATGTGGGACGCTCTCCCCTGCTGGACCGCCCCAGACCGGTTGCAGGAAGGGATCCAGTTTGTCCGCCCCGAGCCGACGGTCGTTCTCATGGACTGGGGAGCCCACATGGGGGACAAAAGAGCCCATGGGCTCTGGACCCCCCGAGGAGTCCCAATGCCACATCAACCTGTTGGAGCTCAGAGCAGTCAGACTGGCACTGTCAGCTTTCGCTCCTCAGCTCCGGGGTCAAGTGGTTCAAGTCCAGATGGACAATACCACGACCATGTACTACCTCAACAAACTGGGCTGCACGCACTTCCATCTGCTGTGCAGGGAGGTGCTCTGCATCTGGACCCTCGTGAGCCGTCTGGAGGCAGATGATCTATTCATCCATGTGGCAGGAGCCTCAAACCATCTGGCGGATGCTCTCGGCTGCTTAGGCAAGACATTCCACAAGTGGTCTCTCCATCCAGAGGTAGCTTACAGCCTGTTCTCCCATTGGGGATAACCGATGGTGGACCTGTTTGCCTCAAGGGACAACACCAAGCTGAGGCTGTTCCATGCCTGCTCCCCTCAGCAGGGCTCGCTGCAGGGGGACGCCTTCTCGAGGCTTCCTTTACGCCTTCCCTCCATTTCCCTTGATTCGCAAGGTGCTCCTCAAGGTGCGGAGGGACAAGGCGAAGGTGAGTCTGGTAGCATCAGACTGGCCACGCCAGTTTTGGTATCCAGATCTCCTCAGCCTCAGCTGCAGGCCCCTGGAGCGGCTTCCAGCATGCCTGGACCTGCTATCACTCAGTCAGGGGAAGGTATTCCATCCGGACCTTCAATCTCTGCACCTCACAGCCTGGTACCTGAGCGGCTAGAGTTCCAGGCTTTGGGTCTTTCCGAAGATGTCTGCACCATGGTGGAGGCATCCAGAAAGGAGTCGACCAGGAATTATGCCTTGAAATGGGGAAGTTTTTCCATTTGGTGTCAGGGCAAAGGCCTAGACCCTTTGTCCTGTTCAGTGGCTCACATTCTCGTCTACCTTTGGTCTCTCCAAAGGGGGGTCTACGGTCATTGACCCTTAGGGTGCACCTGGCAGCCATCTCAGCTTACTGGGCATGGGCTGGTCAACCAACGTTGGTGGAGGAGTCAGTGGTCTGGCGTTTTTTAGAGGCCTGGATCACATATCCCCTCCTGTGCATGAACCTCCACCTCCGTGGGATCTACTGCTGGTATTGGCAAAGCTCATGGGCAAGCCATTCAAACCAATGCACAAGTGTGAGATGTCACACTTGTGGAAGACGGCCTTACTGGTGGCTGTCACATCTGCCAGAATGACAGGGGAGCTCCAGATGCTTTCGGTGGGCTCCCCTTATCTGGCCTTCCACAGGGACAAGGTTGTCCTTCGCCCCCACCCGAAATTCCTTCCAAAGGTGGTGTCAGAGTTTCACCTTAACCAGGTGTTAACTCTGCTGATATACTACTCTAATTACACCTCGGAGGCTGAGTACAGGCTCCATACTTTGGACCTGAGATGTGCTCTCTCCTACTACAAGGAGAGGACGGCAGAAATTCAGGGAGAGGCTCGCCAGCTGTTTGTCACCTACGCTGAAGCTGCTTCTGGCAGACCTGCATCAAAGCGGACTGTTGCAAGATGGATTACATCATGCATAGATCTGTGCTATGAGTTGGTGGGCAAGGAGCCTCCACGAGGGATAAGAGCTCATTCTACCCACCATACTGCTGCATCGGTGGCTGCATCCAGGGATATCCCTATCAAGGAAATCTGTTGGGCTGCTACCTGAAATCAGCAAACGCCTTCATCACCCACTACCACATCAACCTTGAGTCACGCCTGGATGCTAGATTTGGGGCCTCAGTTTGGGCTGGCAGTATAGCCTAGAGGTTAGAGGAATGAGGTGTGAACGAGCTTGGTACATCTAGCAGACCAGACCTGAGTTTAATTCTCACAACCTCCGCTTGCATATTATGTGACTCTGAGCAAGTCGCTTAACTGCCCAGTGCTCCCAGGTCTCCCCTGAAAACAGGCACTTGTGCCTAGTGGGCCTTACCTGGTTACCAAAGACTAAAATAATGAAAAAAAGATCTTACTGAGACACAGCTCTTGCAGCAGGTTACACCATTTGGACTGAAGCGCAGGCGCTCAGGACCCCTGGAAAAATTCGCTAGCTATCTTCAGCAGGACCGCCTTGACGCCGGTCCGCCTCCGGCGTCAGGCGTGGTACATAAGGGGCGGTCCGCCCAGAATCCCTAGTTCTTTCCCGCGTCGACTTGCATGCCCTCTCCCTCCGGTCTCAGTCTAGCGCACGCTGGTTTCTGAACTTTCCTACGGAATTTACCTCAACCGAGGATTTTTTCGCTGATGTCCTCTCCAACCTCCGGGCATACGGTCTAAGTGTGCTTGCGGGAAGCAGATCCCCTTTAAGGACCCTCACACGGTCTGCGTCCGGTGCCTGGGCCCAGAGCACGATACCCAGGCCTGCTCCCTCTGTCAAAGGTTTAATAGCCGCACGAGGATCCGGCGACAGAAGGCTCTTCAGGCATTCCTACTTGAAGAAAAATTTAGAGCCATGTCCTCTAAGGAGGAATCTTCAAAATCCCACAAGCACGCCGAAAGGAAGAGAAGGGAGAAGGACCCTTCCAGGTCTCCAACTCGGGCCTCCGAGTCCCGCAGCTCCGGGTCTAAGTCAGACCGGTCTCCATCCAGGGCCTCTTCCCTCCCCGGCGGTAGTTGTTTCGATCTTCCAGGCCCCCACCGCCAGGCTCGCCGTTGTCCTCCACCCAAGGCCCCGGCGAAGTCCGGGAGCGTCATCACATAAGTCGGGCTCCCGCCCGGCGGCACCGACATCCGTCCTCTTCAGTGCCGCCCCGAAAACCCTAGAGCTTACTCCCTGAAGAGGCCGGTAGACCGACGCAGGCTCGACCTCCGCCGACCGTCCGTCACTCCTCCTCGGAGCCGCCGCCAGCTGTCAGACCGCCGCGCCAAGTCTTCCATCGGACGCCGGTTGGGGACCGCGTCCGCAACGCTTGAGAAGAGGACTCCTGTGCCTCCACCGCCGCCGGGCAGGAGTCGCTAACGGAGGAAGATCTGACGAGCCTGAGGACCAGACGGGCGATCCTGCCTGCAGTCTCCCAGGGCTCCCTCGCCCGAGGTCCCTGTGGAGCTATCGCTGGACCCGACGACCGCCCCGGCGCCTGGGCCATCGCCGATTATCTATAGCGGATGTGAAGGATCTCTTTACATACTGGTGGGACACCATCAAGAAGGACGGGCGCCCACCGCCTTCCTCCTCCTCCTGCCCGCCCCCTTCGCCTGCGGGGTCGGTTGGCCGCTCTACTCTCCCCAGGGAGTCCAGATCTCCTCCTGGGGTTCGACCATCAAAGAAGAGACCTCCGTCAAGATCTTCTTCTGGATCACCCAGCCCCAAGAGATCCAGGAGACGCCGACGTTCGCCGTCGACAGAGGACACGGGATCAGTATACTCCACCTCTAGATCCCCATCTCCAATCTCCATCCCTTCTCCAGACCCACGTGAGATGCCACGGTATCCTCCGGATGACCCCTCGTTCATGGATATCATGCGCCATATCCAGGAGAACATGGGGTGGGATGCTGAGGAGTTAGACCCCGAAAGGCTACGCCTGGCTAAGTATCTTCGGCAGAAGGACCCCAAGCCTGTGGTGGTGCCACCCTTGGTGGACACCTTTGTGGACGTCACCAAGGCCGCATGGAAGCGCCCATATTCGTTATCGGCGGTGTCAAGAAAGCTGACCGCTCATACAAGGCTCCTAAAGAGGACCAGTATTTGACGCAACAACCCAGGCCGATTCTGTGGTCATAACAGCCTCACATGACCGGTCACAGAGGCCGCAGCATTTGAGCACCCTGCCACCGGATCCAGAATCCAAACAATTGGACTCTCTGGGCAGGCGCACGTACGCTTCCGCTACCTGCGCCATCAGATCCTTAAATTACTTAACCCACGTGGTTCAGTTTCAGAACGCTCTGTGGGAACAGGGTCTGGAGGTAGCTGAGAAACTACCTGAAGGTGAGCAGAAGGAGGAGATGCTCCAGCCCTCTGCATGGGTTCAGACGTGGGGACCCAAGTGCTTAGAGCCACGACGATCTGTGGGACTCATCGGCTTGAGCAGCAGCTTCCGACGCAGCATTCGGAGACACTCCTGGCTTCAGGTTCCAAGCTTCACCCCGACGTCCAGAAGAATATTATGGACGCCACTTCGAGGAGATGTGTTATTTGTAATCCTTCGGAGAAGATTATTACAAACTGCAAGAGGCCGGAAGGCGTGAGGTCGGTACAAGCCATGTACTGCCCAGGCTTGGTTCCTTCAGAGAACCAAAGCTGCTGTGGGCGGACACAGAGGCACAGCCCCGCCTCCGCTACACAACAGAGGGGCTCGGTTTCCGCAGAACCAGGGCAGGCAGCCCGCTAGCAGAGGTCAGCGCACCTTAGGTCGACCCAGCCAGCAGGTCCATCTGCCGCCACAGCATGACTTCTTTCCGCCCCGCCTCAGGATCAACGGAAGCTATGGTCGGGGTCGACATGTAACTTCCTGCCGGGATGGCAGGCGATCACCACCGCAGGTGGGTTTCTGCAGTTGGTCAGCATCGCCACTTTTAGAGTTCGCAGAAAAGCCACCCCGAGGCCTCTCTGCCTCCCGGTATCCGGCCAGCATGGAACCTTAATTTGGCAAGAAGTACTCGCGCTCCTAGAAAAGGGGGCGATAGAGTACGTCCCGGGGAACCAGAGAGGACAAGGATATTATTCTCACTTCTTCCTGGTTCCCAAGAAAACAGGGGACCTCCGTCCGATTCTGGACCTAAGCGACCTCAATATGTCGGTCGCATACAAGAGATTCCGCATGGTGACCCTTCCGGGTCTTATCCCCATGCTGAAACAAGGCGCCTATTTAGCGTCTCTAGACATGCAGGATGCATACCTGCATATCCCTTATAGCTCAAGCGCATCAGAGGTTCCTCGCGCTCGAGTTTCTAGGCCACCATCTTCAGTTCTGGCTCTCCTGCTCGACTGTCATCCACCAAGGGTTTTTACCAAATGCATGGCAGTCGTGACAGCATCTCTAAGGAGAAAGGGCCACTGTGTTCCGCACTCAGACGACTGGCTTCTCATGGCCGCCCAGAGAGGCGCCCTGCTCGCAATCCAGGACACCCAGGACTTATTTCGATCGCTGGGCATCCTTATAAATCACGAGAAGTCCTCTTGGTACCGGCCGCAAAACTGCAGTTTATAGGTGCAGTGTTGGACACGGTCCAGGGAAGAGCTTTTCTTCCGGCCGACAGGGCGGAACGATCAGGTCCCTCCTAGGGGCCTTATCGTCGAACCAGACCGTGCTCGCCAGGCGGTCCTTCGCCGCCCGGACACATGGGCTGCCATTCCTACAGTCCTCCTCGCACGACTCCACATGCGAATAACAGTGATGCTCAAGGCGAGTGGGATCAGAGTCAAGACCATTTGCAGCGCCCAGTCAGGATCACGAACCGTGATTCGCCTGGCAGTGGTGGCTAGCCCCGGTCGCCTAGCGGTCTCGGCTTGCAGCGCCTGGCCCTGGAGATAACCCTCACCACGGACGCCCAGGTCTCTGGTGGGAGCACACCTAGACGGGTGAAGTCTCAGGAGTGCATGGACCCCATTGGAAGCTCATCTCCATATCAATGTCCTAGAGATGAGGCGGTCCTCTATGCACTTCAGGCTTTCCAGTCGATAATTCCACCGGCACCATCCTGCTTCAGACGGACAACACGGCGGTAATGTATTACCTCAACAAACAGGAGGCACACACTTACCTTTGCAGGGAGGCCATGAGAGTGTGGGATTGGGTAATCGGACACGGCGCAAAACCTGATTGCGGTTCACGCTCCGGGTGGACAACATGATCGCAGACGCCTGAGCTGCTCCCAGGCCAGAGTCCACGAGTGGGAACTCTTCAGGAGGTGGCAGAGGATCTGTTTCTTCGATGGGGAGTTCCAGAGCTGGATTTGTTCGATCCCATCCAACGCAAAACTGCCCAATTTCTGCTCGCTAGGTCCAGGGCCTGGTGTTTTCTGGCAGACGCGTGTCCCTCTCCTGGGTGAACAGATTCTCTATGCCTTCCTCCCTTCCTGCTGATCCAAAGAGTCTTCTCAAACTGCACAGGAGCACGCCAATGATTCTGGTGGCCCCGTTCTGACCCAGACAGATATGGTTCCCTTGCTGGCACAGCTATCTGGAACCCCCGCTGCTGCCGCCAGCTCCCACCTACTGTCTCAGGAGGAAGGTTCATTGCTCCATCCGGATCTACGTTCTCTGAACCTGCATGCTTGGCTCCTAGAGACATAGCCATCTTGCGCCACGGGGTCTCGCAAGAGGTTGCAGAGGTTCTCTGCAGCCAGAAAGCCGGCAACGATGCTACGTTATGCCATGAAGTGGCGCTGCTTTTTGTTTATGGTCACGGCTCGTGACCTTTCCCCTTTAGGTTGTCCTGTGGGAGTAATTTAGACTATCTCCTGTCTCTCCTCCATTCAGGGCTAGCCTACCTCTATCAAAGTGCACCTTGCGCTATTTCTGCCTACCATCTCTCCGTGGGCAGCGACTGTTGCGCAATTAGACGCCTCGGGAATTTCTTAGAGGAGTGTTGCACCTTAGGCCCCCATCAGGGACCCAATGCCTCCCTGGGATCTACTCTTTGTCCTGGAACAACTTACGCTCCCTCCCTTTGAGCCTGCCGCGGATTGTGAGCTACATTTTCTGTCGTGGAAGACGTTATTTTTGGTTGCCGTTACTTCAGCCAGAAGGATTTCTGAGCTTCACGCTCTCATGTGCAAAGAGCCCTATTTGGTTTTTCACCAGGACAGAGTATCCCTGAGGACGAACCCAAAGTTTTTGTCTAAGGTAGTTTTGACACTCACTTTGAATCAGGATATCAACCTTCCGGTCTATTTCCTGAGTTACTCTAATAGAGGAGAGGCTTTGCTCCACACCCTGGATGTTCACCGCAGCCTGAGGTATTACCTTAACAGATCTAAACCTTCGGGTTCTGACCAGCTTTTTGTCTCCTTCTCCAGAGGATGAAAGGCCAACCAGTATCCAAACAGACTTTGTCTCGCTGGTTTGTCCAGTGTATTTCGACTGTTACGAGATTAAACAAAAGCCCTCCCGGTTCTATCCGGTCATTCTACCAGGGTGTGGCCACCTTTGCAGCACTCGGGAATGTATCCATTTCAGCTATTTGCGCTGCAGCTACTTGGAGCTCTGTGCATACCTTTATCAGGCACTACAGTCTGGACATCGCCTCTGGCGAAGAGCCGTTTCTTAGCGGTGCTGCAGGGTCTCCTGTCCTGAGTCAGGACGTGGAATGTTTTCTCTTGTCTCTGCCTCCTCCCGGATCTTCTGGTAACATTACTGCTTGGGAATCGGTCCTAATGGTGTAACCTGCTGCAAGAGCTGTGTCTCGAAGTAAGATAGTACAGTTACGTAAGAACTTACCGTAACAGTAGATCTTCGAGAACAGCTCTTGCAGCAGGTACCTTCCCGCCCACCTTCCCCCTTAGAGGAGGTACGGCTCAGCAAAAAAAAAAAAAAGAGAGAGAAACAAGAAGAAGAAGACAGAGAAAAAGAAAATGCTTATATCGGGATTTTCTCCCTTGTTGCCTTCTGACGGTGGATCCTCGGTCTCCCTTTCTGATGTCATCCTGCGGCCGGGAGTCTCCGGCGGGAGAACTGGGGATTCTGGGCGGACCGCCCCTTTATGTACCACGCCTGACGCCGGAGGCGGATCAAGGCCAAGCGGTCCCGCTGAAGATAGCTAGCTAGAATTTTTCTCCAGGTCCTGACGCCTGCCGGCTTCAGTCCAAATGGTGTAACCTGCTGCAAGAGCTGTTCTCGAAGATCTACTGTTACGGTAAGTTCTTACGTAACTGTACTTTCTCCAATCTCTGTTCACTAAGTAGGGGTTGTGCGCCTTGCCTCCCTCCTCCCGGAGAACCGCTAGGAGTCTGCCAAAGAGTGTGGATGAACAACATATCCACGCTCCTAGAAAAACAGGTTACTCACCTGTAACAGTAGTTCTAGGAGTGGTATATGTTGTTCATCCACATGGATCCACTTGACCTCCCCAACTGCAGACGTACAACACGTGGCCTCCAGCGGGCTAAGAACTGGTGTCATGGGGCGGAGCAGAGGTATATATCACCTGGTTGGGTGGGAGGAGCCAGCTTGAAGACTTCCGGTAGGTTTAAAGTGGAAGGGGACATGCCAAAGAGTGTGAACAACATATACCACTCTTAGAACTACTGTTACAGGTGAGTAACCTGTTTTAACTCTCCCTGCCTCCTCTACCAGAACCGGGGGGGGGGCACTGCACTCCAGCTGTTCTTTTTCAAGTGCTGCACCACTGGGGTGGCATTTTCTTGGGAATCTATGAATTGAGTCTTCTTTCTATGCCGTATTGTTGGATTATTAGCCATTTGACTATTTTTATTAATGTTTAGTAACCAGTATTTTAGTGCTTGTAAGAATCTGGCGGTTACATAGAATGAACCAGCGACAGGGTTTGAAAACGGAGCTCGAGCTCAACGTTTTATGTGTTTGCATAGAGTTAACTCTTTCATCTCCGGGGCAGTTCAACTGGAAGAGCTAACTGCATGTAGTCAGCATACAGCAAGACTCCATTAGAAGAAACAAGATTACTGTGGCAATTGTTACTTATCCACCGTGTGGGAGGCCTGCCACCTTTGGTGGTGCAGCTGCCACAGGAGGCCGTTGAGTGGCTGGAGGCTTTTTCCTCCAGATTTTCTCCCCAGTACATTGGCATGCAGCAACGTGGCTCATCTGGTGATGTCCCCCCCCCCAAGGTGGCAGTCATGTAGCAGCACACGACTCCTACATCAGTGTCTCCTCGAGCTTTGCACATCTACCTCAGCCTCTTCTGTGTTCCAAGATATTTCTCTAAGGAACAGCATTTATTAGTTCAGGGTGATATGCATCACCAAAGTATCCATTTATTTTCAGAAGCATCCATCTGTCATTTGATAATGCATTTCAGATTTCCCAGCTGACAGATGTCATTCACCATGCCCCAGCAATCCTTCCAAGTTGGAGGGAACTTTGGAAACCTAGAGCCAATGATTTTCCGTTTTCAAAAATGTGCAGTTCCGTTTGGCAAAATCCAAACTGAGGGCAAATCGATAGTTTTGTACAAAACCATTTGGCTCCGAATGGAAGGGTTTGCACAGAAAGCTGGTACACAGTGGGGTTGTTGGTATGATAAAGGCGTGCAAATAGTTTTTTTATTGAAGAAAGTCACCCAAGTGCTAGTTCGAAAAGGACAAATTCTGTTAGTTTTCCGATGTTTTCTGTTGGCCCTGACCTCTTTCTAATGACACATTTCTTTGCTGCGATGACCAAAATAGAAAATGGATATTTAGTTCTTGTATAAACATAAAAGACTGTTTATTTTGTAGAAAAGCTTCTTGTAAAAGCTTGTCTGGTAAAGTATCTAATTTATATTCCTATATTGCCCCCTGTATCCTCCCAGCAACTTCTCCTAATATTTCCCCAGCTGCACCGTTTGTGTAGTCCTTTCTCCTTACTGTAATCTCTCCCATCATTTCCCGGAATATCTCGGGTGAGTGAGAGGTGTCCATCTTTAATTACGTTACCATGATTGTTACAAAGTGACTTGTGGATTTCTCTGGATAGTTTATGAACCGTGATTTACAGTTGTTAATTGCATCATGTGTAAGCATCTGGAAGCTACTTTGATGAAACTCTTGTTGCCATATTTCTTACAAAATAACACCTGGTCCCCTCCAGAATGCTGTAACAGTGTTAACCTTTGTATGGGGTTGCACTGATTCACCAAATTTGGTCCAAAACAACTGGATGGAGTCCCTTCAAGATACGCCAGAGGATCAGCTGTCATGTAAAGATCTGCCAATTACGTTTTGCAGACATTCAGAAATGTTAGCCAAACATTGTTCCATAGGCATGCTGTTTTTGTCTTCCATAAATAGAGTGCATTTCATTTTAGTAGGGTGCTTTTTTGTAATGGATAAGCAGAAGGAGGAAGTTGGGTGACTATCAGGGGTTACGCAGTAAACCGGCAACCGTGCTGAATTTTGAATAGAGTGTCAGGGTTTCTGGTCCTCTTGTTTAAACATTAGAGCACACTGTTTACTGGTTTTATCTTGGATTGTACTGGAAATTATTGGAGTGTGTTTGTTACAATTTCTTTAAGAATTTCAAACGCCACATGAGTGGGATCCAGCACCAGCAGCGACTGCTGGGGATTCAGCAGATGAGCAATGCCTGCCTGGTTACGCTGCTGCCGAATGTAAAGCGTGGTATCCAGAGTCCGGACCAAGCAAAGTACAGTGTCAGAGAGGGGTATGTCATAAATTGTTTATTTAACAAACAGATGAGCTGAGTTAAAATGAAACTTTTTTTTTTTTTTTAGCCACACCTGACAGTGATTACAGTTCAAGATGTGATTACACAAGAATGAATGAATTCTGCTACCTAGAGTGACACCGATTGTAATTGGTTGAGGGCTTCCTCTTGCTTACTTTTCGACTGCTTGATTTTTGTCTCTTCTGATCACTCTTGTCTTTTTTTTTTTTTCATATGTTTCTACCCCAAGCCCCCCAGTTGGCACCCGTCTCCAGCCACCAGTCCAGCCTCGCACCCCAACATCAAGCAGCATCCCTTCTTCCACCACAGATTACCCCCCCCCATGGAGGGTGGCGAGGAGCCCTCCTGAGCTGAACTCGCCTCGAATCTGATCCAGTTCAGGGAGCGCCATTCAGGGTCTGGGCCTGCGGCGGGTGGCTGCTTCATACTGCACGACTGGCGGGACCATTTTCCACGTTTGCTCCCCCTATGTGAGAGGGGTGTACAGTGATGCCAGTGTAGGAGCGCACGCATCCGCATGTTCATCTGGCGCCTGTCGCCTCAGCCCTTTGTAAAGCATTGACACGCTGCCTCCCAGCCTCTCCGCTTAGGGGCCAGACGCCAGAACGACACTTGGGGTCCCTTCCCAGAGAGGAGAGCAGTCCTCAGATGCTCAGGTTTCTCCTCCGTGCTGATCCCTGGCGGCCCGTGATCATTCCAGAGCATAGGTCGCCGGCGTGATGCAAGGTAAGGCATCCAGTGCCTTAGCCCTCAGCACCAACAGGCCGGTGGTTTGTTTCTTGTTTTAAAGGGAAATGCTGCTAAAGAACCTCACACACAAGTATGGGGCTGGTCTCAATTTGGAGTTTGTGCAAAATACATTTTCAACCAGGCTACAAGGCGACACCACAGAAAAGCTCTAAAGATGTTCTCCTTCCGAAAATTTTGAAAGCCAAAGAGAAGGAACAGGGGCCCAAAGTCTGTGTCTCCCTCACTGTTGACTGAGAAGCGTTCGTTGATGTCAGAGGATCTAGACAGGAAACATATAAAGAAAGTTCTGCTTCATGGGGAAGGTCCCGCTCGCTGTTGAGACAAGGTATTTCTACTGCGTCATCGCCCACTCAGTTGGCAGTGACTGCAGCCCCCCCACCCCCACCGTCGAGACTACACAGTCGTGGCTTGGCTTAGGCACTGCCTGATGTACTGTGGAAGGTAGAATGCCATCTTTGAGCCAAGCCATATCGATGCAAGTAGTTTTGGCCCCCTTTACAGGGCGCCACTGACTGTTTGGCTGTACTGGCATTGTTCTCAGAAATTATCAGACTCATTTTGCTGTTCCAGGAGGACCAATAAAAGGGCCTGGGTGCAGCCCCACTAAGGGGATGGAGTGTCACGGTGAAAGGCCAATGGGCAGGGCACGGGGGAGGGCAGGAGGCCACACAGGAGCACAAGGGTTGGGGATGGGGCGGAGGGGTGTTGGTGGTCCTGATCAGTGCCAGGAGCTTAGGAAATAAGATGCCTGAGCTCCAGGCGATGCTGGTTGAGTGGGACGTGGATATGGCAACTGTCACTGAGACCTGGGCCACCCAGAGGCATGATTAGGACCCTAAACCTGGAGGGCTACACAATGTTCAGGAAGGATGGGGGTGGGAAGGGGTAGACTGATAGTCAAAATGGCATTGGTATTGGAGGAGTGGAGGATTTAGAGGGGGAATGTGGAGGCGATTTGGGTCATCCTGCAAATGTGAGGGACAAGAGAGTAAAAATAGGGGTGGTATACAGACCCCCATGCTAGCGGAGGGTCTGGAAGAGAGCCTGGTGGCAAATACTATGGGCCACTGTAGATTGGGCAAGGGAGGGGTAGTGGTGATGGGGGACCTAAGCATGCCTGGGATGGACTGGGGGGCTATGACTTCCCCAGTGGCCAGGGAGCAGAGATTGCTGGATGTCTTTCAGGATGTGTTCCTAATCCAGCAGGTGGGGGAGATGACTAGGAAGGCCGGATACTGAATGTGGCCCTGGCGGACAGCAACCAGATTAGGGGCCTGGAGATGAGCGACCCATTGGAGGAAGTGACCATGCCACTGGTATGGTTATTCCTGGACCTTGGGAGGGAGATGAAGACTGCACAAAGACGATGGTGATTGACTTTAGGGTGCGGACTTCAGGGCATGGGAAGGATTCTTAAGGGTTACTTGGATGAGATAAGGTCAGGCATGGATGCTGACAGTAGGTGGGAGATCATTAGGTGGGGGGTACAGGAGGCTACCAAGACCTGTGCAATGGTGAGGCGCAAATTCAGTAGGGCCAGAAAACCGTGTTGGTGGACCTGGGAGGTTTAGGAGGCAGTGAGGGAAAGAAAGGCTGCCTTTGGGCGCTTTAAGTGATCGGCGACATACGAACTGATGTCCAGGAGGGTCACCAGTGTGGTTAAGATTGGCTAAGGCGAGGATGGAGCAAAACTTGGCCAGGAACATCAGGAGGGGGAACAAGGGGTTCTGTAGATATATAGGGGAGAAAAGGAAAGGAAAGCGAGGGGTCAGATTAGCAGGATTAGGACAGGGGAGGGATGGGCACAGGAGGCGGGCAAGCAGGCTGAGGTACTAAATGAGTACTTTGCCTCAGTATTTACCAGGAGGGATGGGGGGCCAAACATCTCGACGGGAGAGATAGTGACCATGCAAAAGAGGCAGGACCCTTAGGGGCTGGGAGTCCAGCCTTGTCTCGGGAGGGTGATGGGCCAGCACAGGCAGGTTAGGGACAGAAAGAACAGGTGGTAGGGGGGACGGGGAGGTTGAAATCACAGTTGATAGGGTGAGTGAAGCCCACCTGGTCCCTAAGGATGGAGAAAGCTCTGGGGCTGGATGAAATGCATTCAAGGGTGCTGAGGGAATTAGCGGATGTTCTGGTGGCCCTCCTGGTGGAGCTTTTTAACATCTCTCTGCAGACAGGATGGGTGCCTCATGACTGGAGGGTGGCCCATATCATGCTTATCCACAAGGGTAGATCAGGAGAGGAGATGGGGAACTACAGGCCCGTTAGCCTGACGTCTGTGGTGGGCAAGGTGATGGAGAGGAATTATCAAGGAAAGGCTTGGGGAGAAGCTGAGCAAATGGATCACCTGGACGATGGACAGCATGGCTTTGTCCTGGGGAGATCATGTCAGACAAACCTTGTGGAGTTCTACGATTGGGTGACGAGTACTCTGGACCAGAGCAGGCAGGTGGATGTCCTCTTTCTAGACTTCAGCAAGGCATTTGATTCTGTACCTCACAGTGGCCTGCTGGCTAAGCTGGGGGAAATGGGGGTGGGGAGGCAGATGATCAGGTGGATAGGGAATTGGCTTTTGGAGCGTATCCAGAGGGTGGTGGTTGGAGGGATAGCCTCATCCCTAAGGAAGGTCATTAGTGGGGTCCACCAGGGATTGGTCCTGGGGCCACTCCTGTTTTAACGCCTATGTCTCTGACTTAAGGAACGGTATCTGGAGTGAAATGAGTCTCTCTGTGGATGATTCGAAGCTGGGAGCATTGGTGGATGGGGAGGAGTGGAGAGTGGCCCTGCAGGAGGCTCTGGAGAGGTGGTCGAGAAAGTGGGGACTGAAGTTCAGTGCCGGAAAATGCAGGGTTCTGCACCGGGGGGGGCCCGTAACCCAGTTAAAGTGTACACCCCGGGAGGAGAGACACTACAAGTCTCGAAGGACGAGAGGTATCTGAGAGTGGTGGTGGATGTTAAAATGAACAACTCTGAGACTTGAAGAAGGGCAGTGGCCAAGGCCAGCAGGATGCTGGGATGTATTGCTAGGGGGGATTACACCCAGAAGGAGGGAAGTGATCCTTCCTCTGTATAACTGCCTGGTTAGGCCGCACTTTAAGTACTGTGTGCAGTTCTGGAGGCTGCACCTAAAAAGGGACATTGCACTCCTGGAGAGGATCCAGAGGAGGGCAACCAAAATGATCTGGGGCATGGGGGACAGGTCGTATGGGGAGAGACTTGAGCTCAATATGTACACCCTGGAGGAGAGGAGGGACAGAGGGGACATGATAGAGGTGTTTAAGTACATAAAGGGGATCAATAAGGGAGGTTCGGACAGGGTGTTCCAAATAAAAAGAGGCAACCAGAGGCACGGTGGAAGCTAGAGTGGGGGACTCCGTGGGGAGGAGTTACTGTAGAGGGCTCGGACAGGTATAGGGGAGGTGACGCTGAGGAAGTGCCATACCGGGGAACTTCCCTGGAAAGGGGATGGGGAAGCCCAAGGGGGTGGAGGGGTCAGCAAAATGGGCGCCCAGTATGGGTGCTTACTATCGAGCAGACACGAAAGACCATAAGGCCTATTCTACTGGCATTTTAGTGTTCTGCCTGGATTATAACAGGCAGTTATTCCACAGTCTGAGCCTCCTGCTCTACAGCTGTCATCGACGACTTCTACTAGTACGCCGCAGTTTCCTTCCTGTCAGCTGCCACCAGCGTCGCCGGTGCATTATGTAGGGCCCTTCGTTGATGGACATGCTGACAAAATTGAATATAATCCTGGCCTCATGGTTTTAGAGAAGGAATGTGAGGGAGAACAATATGTTGCACCACAATATAGTTCTGCCCTCTGATCCTGCAGTGAGGACTCAGTGGTTTATACTCTGAGATCTCCTACTGAGGATCCAACATTTCAAGCCATGATGCAGCAGATGCAGTGTGCCTTGGGTTTTGCTGTGGAAGAGGAGGATTCTACCAAAAAAAAAAAGGTAATGCAATTTCTAGGAGTGTGGATATGTTGTTCATTCACTCTCATTGGCATGTCCCCTTTGCTTTAAATCTCACTGGAAGTCTTCAAGCTGTCTTCTCCCACCCACCCAGGTGGTATATACCTTGGCTCCACCCCATGTTGCCAGATATTCCTTTCTGCTGGAAGATTCAGGTTGCTTCCCACATGCTCGCGCAACTTGTAGGCCCTGGCTTTCAACCCTTTGGTTATTCCGAAAATTCACATTGTTCGCTTTAGCGATAGCAATTTTGTTGCTTCAATTATGGAAGACAAGTCTTCCCCTGAATTTACGTCTCTGCCCTTGCAGCCAGAAATGACGTGTACCGATCGCCACACAGCGTGTCTATTGCCTCGGTGTCTACCATGACATCTTGAAATGCGATATGTCTCGCCTTTCATCCCAGTGTCTTCGACGACTCTCTCGCACGCCTGAAGCTGGAGAAGAGGAACCCTGCAGTGAACTAAGGAGGCCCGTGGGCGTTCCCCAGCTGTGGATCCCCCTGAGCAATTGAAATGCGTGCAAGCGTTCGAGGAGGAAACGTCTCGTGCTGTGGAGACTTCTCCTTCCACTCAACCTAGGCTCCACCTTCTCGGGTTCCTTCCGAGAGCTGTGCCAGTCTCTCCCGACCAAGGGAGAGGTGCCTGCGGGCTCGCACTCCTCTCGATCCTGTAAGCAGGAGAAGGACCTGGGATCGTCTTCATCTCAACGGAGACGTTCTTGGGAGCAGGAGAGATCTCGAGTCCTGGAACATGCGGTCTCGACCTCGGTCGAGATCGCTTCTTTAGCAGCTGGCTTTTCGGCCTTGCCGTCAGGTCAGTCGACCGAATTATTGATCGATCGATGTCGAGATCGTAATTGATCCAATTTCATCGACTCCGGTCAACAATTCCCTCGATTGAACTCCTAATTTGGTCTTTCCAGATGAGACCCAACCTGCTGGAACTCCTATCAAAGAAGTGGTCCCGCCGGTGTCTCCCGAACGAGCGAGTCGGCCCGTCTGATACTCGATCGAGGTCTCTGACCCCCTTGACTGACAGGCTGAGGAAGAGTCATAAACACTCTAAAAAGAGGCGACGCCGTCGGTCGTCCTCATCCTCCTCAGATGAGGAGAAGCTCCGGCGCTACAAGGACCTCATTTGGCAATAGCTTATTTTGACTGGGCACAAGCCGACTCTGGCCTCTACCCTGGCCATTACCTGGTTTTCGCCTCCTAGGCCGAAGCTGACTCCTTCGGAGCAGATTAAATTGGTTCCTCAGCCCAAAACCACCAGTTTGGCCCAAAATGGTCTCTTCACCAATTGTGGTGGAACCACCGCCCAAACAGCCTGTGGGAGGGCCTCCTTCCAAGGAAGATAAACCAGACATGGAGCTTATGGGGCTGACACCCACCAAGAGGCTCTTTCTTCCTATGTACAAGTTTTTTAAGAAGGATGTTCTGGAAATCCTCAAGTCTCCCAGCACTGTCACACCCACTGATAAAAAGTGTAACAAGAAATACCAGCTTGAGAGGTCAGGAGCCTCGTTCCTGTTTACTCATCCTGACCACCAGGGTATTGTTCTGCAGGCTGCCTGTGAAAAGGCTAAAACTCCCTTGTCCTCTCATCTCCCTGAGAAGGACTCGAGGAAAATAGCATGGCAAAAAAGGGTACCTTTTGGCATCCCTGGCAGTTCGCCAAGCCAGCTATCAGGCTTATGCAGCCCTGTGTCAGAAGGCTCTTTGGCAGTCACTTGTAGATATTGCTGAGGCTAATCCCTCTCAACAGTTTGAGAGCTGCTGTGTACTGCAAGGCTGGGCTTGGAGGCTTCCAAGTACCAGTTTCAAATGGCCGCTGACACAAATGACACAGCTGCTAGATGGATGTCAGGTACCATAGCACTAAGGAGGTTTGCTTGGCTGAGAGTCGTTAATCTCACCCAGGACACCAAAAGTAAGGCTGTGGATTTCCCAGTCAAGGGCCATTTTCATTTTGGTGTCCAAACTGAGGCATACATGAAGAAAGTAGACGAGTCTAAGGCTACTTTCAGGAGCAGTTCTACTAGAGAGAGCCTCTCCTTCCACTTCGTCCTATGCTAGGGGAGGCAGGGGTAGGTCCTCTTTTAGGAGGCCTTTCTTCCAAGTGCAGGCTGTTCCCCAACAGTAGTACCAGTCGCAGCAGGGTGGCTTTTATAGAGCCAGAGGCAGAAGGGGTTCCAGGAGAGGATCCCAATCTGAACAGCCACAGCAGCAAGCAAAGCACAGTCTCTGACTTTTCCCCTCAGACTGCCTCTCCATCGCCTGTAGGGGGCAGACTGACTCATTATTTGCAGGACTGGCTGAAAATAACTACAGACAAGTGGGTTCTGGAAATAGTGAGTCGGGGCCTGTCTCTTTGTTTCAAGTCCCTCCCTCCTCCAAGATCAAAGCTGTTCAGACCAGCTCCTTTCACAGAAAGAAAATTACTGGAGCAGGAGGTGCAGGCTTTACTGCTAAGAGCAGTGGAGCCTGTCTCCCCCCCAAACCAAAGTGGCAAAGGGTTCTATTCAGGATACTTCCTAACAAAAAAAAATGGAGAGTGGCAGCCTATACTAGACCTCAGACTGCTAAACAAGTACCTGGTAAATCCCTGGTTCAAAATGGTCACATTGGCTGTGATTCTGCCAACCCTACAAAAAGGAGACTGGCTAGCCTCCTCAGACCTAAAGGACCCCTGTTTCCATATTCTCATAAGGGAGTCGCACAGAAAATATCTGAAATTCAGACTTTCTTCAGGCCACTATCAGTTCTCAACACTTCCCGTTGGCCTCACCTCTGCACCAAGGGTTTTTACCAAGTGCATGGCAGTAGTGGTGGCACACCTAAGAAGGCTAGGTGTCACAGTTTTTCCCTTTCTGGATGATTGGCCAATTGTGGGAAAATCTCACCAGCAGGTGATGGAACATATTCAGGTAACCTAGAATCTGTTGCATTCCTTGGGATTCCTTCTCAACATCAAAACGTCAGTCCTGACCCCTGTGCAGGTTCTGCAATTCATAGGTGCAGAACTAAACACTATACTGGGAAGGGATTTCCTCCCTCAGGAGAGGGCAGAAAGCATTCAGCTTTTGGCAGGCTCATTTGTCCTGGGCAGGCCAAAGCCAACAGGACTATTTCTACAACTGTTAGGGCACATGGCTTCGGGAACAAGCACAGTCATAGGTGCCAGGTTTCAGACGAGACGTTCAGTTCCACCTCAGAGCACACTGGTTCCAGAGGCGAGACTCCCTATCAAGGCTAGTACCAGTAACCAAGGTGTTACTACAGGCAGTCCAATGGTGGATGGAGCTGGAAAACTTGAGAGAAGGGGTCCTATTCCTGCAGGAGCTCTCTTCACTGGTTCTCACAACAGATGCTTCCCTGTTAGGATGTGGTGCTCATTTGGGGGAGCACACCATTCACGGTACCTGGGAGAATGCCGACTTGATAGAAACATAGAAGTTGATGGCAGATAAGGACCGCAAGGCCCATCCAGTCTACCCATTTCTTTTTCAACCTTATGAATGTGCCATCGGCCTTTGCTCTGTCAGTGGTTTCTCTATTGATACTCATTTGTATTGCTCCCTTATGCCTGTCTGAAGCCCTGCACTGTGTTCATATCCACCACTTCCTGACGTAGGCCATTCCATGCATCAACCACCCTTTGTGTGAAAAAGATTTTCTTCACATTACCCCTTAATTGGCCTTCCTCTAATCTCATGATGTGTCTTCTTGTCCTGCTGTTTTTCTTATATTGAAACATGTTAGACTCTCTCACCTTCTTAATGCCTTTAAGATGTTTGAATGTTTTGATCAAATCACCTCTCTCCCTCCTTTGCTCTAGGGTATACATATTGAGATCCGTTAGTCTGTCCTCATATGTTTTCTGATGCAGTCCCTGCACCATTTTGGTTGCCCATCTCTGGACTGCTTCAATTTGGTTAATGTCTTTGTGAAGGTGTGGCCTCCAGTACTGCACGCAGTACTCCAGATGGAGCCTAACTAGTGTCTTGTAAAGAGGGATTATTACCTCCCTCTTTCAACTTGTGATACCCCTACTAATACACCCCAACATCCCCCTAGCCTTACCTACTGCTTAGTGGTCTGCTTGGATGATTTCAGGACATCGGTGATGATGATGCCTAAGTCTTTCTTCCCTTGTGACTGCCAGCAACTCCCTCCCAGCCTGTAGGTGGCTTCAGGGTTTCTCTTCCCTATGTGCATGATCTTGCACTTCTTTGCGTTAAACCCCAGTTGCCACTCTTCCGACCATTTTGCTAGTTTATCCAGATCTCTTCTCATTCTGCCCACCCCATCTGGGTCATCTACTCTGTTGCAGATCTTGGTGTCATCTGCAAACAGATAAACCTTACCCTCCAGTCAATCTGCAATGTCACTGATGAAGATGTTGAAGAGGACTGGCTCCAGGACTGATCCCTGAGGTACCCCACTTGTGACTTGCATCTCTTCTGACTGTATACTGTTTACCACCACTCTCTGTTTTCTGCCTGTCAGTCAGCTTGCCACCCAGTTGACCAACTTCTGACCCACCCGAGCCTACCCAGCTTATTAATCTCCTATGTGGAAAAGTATCGAAAGCTTTGCTGAAGTCAAGGTATGCGACATCAGCTGCTACCCCTTGGTCCACCACTCTGGTTACCCAGTCAAAGAAATTTATGAGATTAGTTTGAGAGGACCTTCCCTTTGTAAACCCATGCTGTCTTGGATCCTGTGCTCCTATGGATTCCAGGTGTTGCACTATCCTTTCCTTAAGGAGTGCCTCCATAATCTTGCCCACAACTGAGGTAAGACTGTCTGGTCTGTAGTTCCCAGCTTCCTCTCCGCTGCCACGCTTGTGGAGCGGGATCACATGACTCCTTCTCCAGTCTTCTGGGACCTCCCCTGTGCTCATTGACTCACTAAAAAGTTCTGATAAATGCTCTACTAGTTCCACTCTTAGCTCGTTCAGTACCCTGGGATGTATGTTATCGGGTCCCATTGCCTTGTCCACCTTGAGCTTATCGAGCTCTTGTAGGGCCCTTTCTTTTGTGAAGGGACTAGTGTGCACCTCCTTCCCCCCTGTGTCCATGGTGCTGAGCTCTGGGCCCTGCCCTACCTTCTCTTCAGTAAATACTGAGCAGAAGTATCTGTTTAGGATAGATGCTTTTACATGGTCCTTCTCCTCACACACCCCCTTATCCCTTTTGATCTTAGCAATACCCCTTCTGGACTTCCCCCTTTACTAATGTATCTGTAGAAAGTCTCGTCATCTTCTTTTACTGTTTGTGCTAGTGTTTCCTCGGTTTGGACTTTTGCCTGCCTTACTGCCTTCCCTGCTTCCCTTAGGGAAGTTAGGTATGCCTCCCTATCTTCATCCCGCTGCGTTCCCTTATATTTCCTGAAGGCCAGCATTTTTGCTCTGACCTTATCTGCTACTGTTTTTGAGAACCAAAGTGGTCTCCTTCTTTTGCACTTCTTTTTTTCTTTTAACACAGTGGGATGTTGCTTCAAGTATTGCATCCTTAATACTTGCCCACTTTGCCTGTACCCCCTCACCTGTATTTCTTTTTGCCAGGGCTAGCTTAACTCTGTTGGTCATCTTATCAGTCAGCTTCTTTGGAGTCCCATATTTTTGCCTTG
This sequence comes from Neoceratodus forsteri, assembly GCA_016271365.2. Lineage (NCBI taxonomy): Eukaryota > Metazoa > Chordata > Ceratodontiformes > Ceratodontidae > Neoceratodus > Neoceratodus forsteri. Next base: position 6,744,862 of record JADMNL010000022.1, on the reverse strand, counting down.
GAGTGGGATGATTTACTTCTAGTGGCCAAGTTGAACCAGACCATGTGATGGTCATGGGCCCCCAGGTGACCTACCTGGAGATCTGTGATCTTTTCCATTTTAGTCAGTACTAGATCTAGGGTAGCCCTGTCTCTTGTGGGTGGCTGTACCAGTTGTTTGAGGCCTTCCCCCTGCAGGGAATCCACCATGCATTGAGTTCTGGCAGATGTTCCTGCTGGTATTGACCAATCTGTATCTGGCATGTTGGAGTCTCCCATTATCAGAACCTCCCCTTTAGCTGTCATGTTTTGTATATCTTCTAACAGTAATGTGTCTGTGTCCTCCCCCTGGTCTGGAGGCTTGTACATAACCCCAGTTCTTATGGCTGTCCCATTTCCTGTTTCCAGGGTGACCCACAGGTCTTCTGGCTCCTTATGTGTATTCTGAATTTCTGTAGCTTTGATATTTTCTTTGACCCCCCCTCCCTTTTTTTGCACCTCGGTCTCCTCTGAACAGTACATACCCAGGTACTGAAGTCTCCCAAGTGTGGTTACTAGTAAACCGTATCTCGCTAATGTCTACTATGTCCAGTTTAGCCTCTATCATTATTGCCTGCAGGTCTGGCATCTTGTTTCCCAGACTGCGAGCATTTGTATACACGATTTTCCATTGGCCTGATTTCAGTGTTTTAGTTTGCTGGGCGAGGTCTGACGTTTCCCCTGTGCGTCGTATGGGGAGCCGGACCCTTTTCCTTATCTGGTGATGCAAATGAACTACAAACATGCTGATCTCCTGTTTGACCACTAGCTGAGGGGAAGGGGTGTTCTTCCCATTCGACATCTGGGGTGCTGCACCCCTCTCCCCATTTGCTAGTTTAAATATTCTGCAAAGACGTCAAACTTCTGCTCTAATGCACTGATTCCCTCCTTAGTCAGATGCAGACATCAGATTTAAAGAACTTTCGCTCCCAAAACTGTTGCCAGTTCCCTACAAATTTGTGTCCTTTTTCTTGGCACCAGCCCTTGAGCCACATGCTTAGCTCCCCATCTCCCCTTCTCTGACCTTCCGTCCATCTGCCCCCCTCTCCCAGACTCCTGCATTTAAACCTGCTGGAGTTAAGGGCTGTTTACCTGGCCCTTCAGGCTTACTCTTATCTAATACAGGGAAAGGTGGTACAAGTCAGAACAGACAATACCACAACAATGTACTACACCAACAAGCAAGGAGGGACAAGGTCCACTCCACTGTGTACAGAGGCAATGAAGATATGGAGCCTTGCTTACTCCCTAAACGCCTCCCTTCAGTTGCTCCATCTGCCTGGCAAGGACAACACCCTGGCAGATGCCTTGAGCAGGATAAACCAGGCCCATCACAAATGGGCACTGTACAAACAAGTGGTGACTGTTCTATTCAGGAGGTGGGGAACCCCAGAAATGGATCTCTTTTGCATCCCACCAAAATCACCACTTACCTCCTCAGTATTGTTGCAGGGCCCCTGTAAAGGGGACAGGTCCCTTGGTTGCCTTGATTCTGAATTGGATAGGGAAGCATCTTTATGCATCCCCCCCCCCTCTCATATTCTGAGTGCTCATCAAGCTCAGGTCGCAGCCAGCTTCAGTGATTCTGGTAGCCCCAGGCTGGGCAAGACAGCCTTGGTACTCCCTCCTGTTCTCTATGTCAGTGACCAAACCGACTCACCTTCCACAAAGGTACAACCTACTGACTTCCTTTCAGGGGAAGGCCATGTACCCCAAATGTCAAGTCTCTCAAGCTCGAAGCATGGCTCTTGAGGACTTGGAATATGTAGACTGGCAATTCTCTGAAGGGGTATTGGAGGTCCTCAGAGGGTATAGGAAACCTATTAAGAAAATCTATATCTCGAAATGGAAAATAATTTTTATATGGTGTAGAGATAAGGGTATAGTCCCAGATCAGGCTGGCATCCCAACCCTACTGGACTGTTTGACTCACTTGCATTCTCAGGGGTTCCAGCACTCGGCCCTAAAGGTGCATCTGGCTTCAGTGTCAGCATACATTTCAGCTGGAAAGGACACCTCCCTAGCATCAGATCCTATCTTCAGGAGGATCTTTAAGGGACTCTCTCATTTGTTTCCCCCTCCCAGGGAATCCGTGCCAGCCTGGGACCTTAACATTTGCATTGCCCAGCTTATGCTTCTGCCATTTGAGCCTATGGCCTCTGCAGAGCTTAAGTTTGTTACTTGGAAGGTAGTCTTTTTGGTAGCATTCACTTCTGCCAGGAGGATGTGAGCTCCAGGCCCTCTGTGAGGAAAAGGACTATGTTTCCTTCCATAGGGACATGGTGGTGTTAAGAACCAATAGGAAGTTACTCCCAAAGGTGGTCTCGGACTTCCATCCGAACCAGTCTGTTACCTTGCCAGTTTTCTTTACTGAGCACTCTAGCTCAAGGGAGCATAGATTGCACAGCCTGGATGTAAAAAGGGCTTTAAGCTACTACATGACTCATACCAGGGATCATAGGCAGTAGCTGTTCCTCACCTGTGGGGAGGCAGATAAAGGGACATCTTCCTCAAAAAGAACTATCTCTTGGTGGATAGTTTAGTGTATTCAGTTGTGTTGCTCAGAAGCAGGTAAGGTACCCCCTTCTGGGCTTAGAGCCCATTCTGCTAGGGGCGGCACAGCTGCCACTGTTGCAGCTACCCGAGAGGTGCCTTTGGCGGAAATCTGCAAAGCAGCTACCTGGAAGTCCATCTACACCTTCACTAAGCATTATAGCCTGGACACCCAGTCCAGGAGTGATGCCAGGTTTGGCACAGCAGTTCTGCAGAGTCTTTTTCTTAAATAGATTCTTTGCCCACCTCCTTGAGATACTGCTGCATGGTCTGCAAGAGTAATAATATTAGTGGATTCCTGGGGTTAGAAGAAAAAATTACTCTCCTGTAGTAATCTTGTTTCTTCCAACGGGATCCACTAATATTATTACTTACCACCTTGCCTTCCCTGCAGAATCAGTAAACAGAAAAATCCTCTCCACAGCTGATTGTATGTATACTTGGAATGGTATGCCATTTACTGGCACTTCTTAGTAATGTTTTATAGCTTGTATGTTCTTTTTCTTGGGTACATCTGACTTTAAGAAAAAGGGAAAATTTCTCTCTTGGTCCTCTGGTTAATATTTACTAGTTGCCCCAGTTGGGGCACCATTTTTTCATATTGTTGTTTTGTCTATAGGTTAGTATGGCCTCTTTGCAGGCTCCTAAGAAATCTGAGGTTAGTATGTAGGCAGTTACACTGGGCAGTTTTGAAATTGGATGCACGAGCTAAAGATTCCATCATTAGCATAGCATTCCATTTGGCTCTGGGGCAGTGCTGACTTAAAGGAGCACTGCAAGAGTAATAATTTTAGTGGATCCCGTTGGAAGAAACAAGATTACTACAGGTAATTTTTTCTTGCAGTGCAGGCAGGAGTGTTTTGGGAAAGGGGGGTGACCAACTGGCTTCACATGCTGTCATATTACTTGTCTGCTTTCACATGTGTCTGGCCTCAAGACTTCATTCACAGGAGAGTTTTCTCACTGGGGGTGGGGGGGTGGTGAGTGGGTGCCTCCATTCTCCGGAGAACACCTTGCTGCAGAGACAGGAAGTTGCCATGGCAGCCTTGATGGATTGCAAAGATAATTGCAGCTGTAGTGAGGCAGGGGGTGGAGATAATAGTATCCCGAATGACAGAGGAGTGAAGTGGTAACATCTGAGTGAGAGAACACACAGGTGTGTGTGTGTGTGTGTGTCTGCATGCGCGTGAGACCAGTGGAGAGGTAAAATCTATAGGGAGAGATAACCACACCTGGAGTGATGCCAGGAGAGACGTTATATCAATCAGAGTAGCATGGAGGAGAAATAATAGCATCTGGAGTAAGACAGAGTGGATTAAGTACAAGCATCTGAAGTGAGGCTCTGGGAAGGAGGCAAAAGCATGAGGCAAGAGGTTGAAGTAGGGTTGTCACCTTTTGGATGTGGCTGAAAACACACCAAGCCTCGCTCCTGGCCCTGTCCATTTTCATGGCAGATGAATACATGGCTCCTCCTCCAGTGCTGTGTTTTGATATCCAAGAAGAAATTCCTGGAGTATTCAAAATTCAGAGCACAAAAGATGGTTAAACCCTAAGGGTCTTAATAGCCATTTCCCCAACCTGATTGGTCTATTTTATAAGCAAATGTCTTGACATCAGGCTTTGGTGTGCAGCCAAGGAGTGCGACTGAACGGCGGATTATGCAGCCACACCTGTTTATAAGGGTTCAAAATGCAGCTCCGAAAACTGGAGTCCCGCTGTGAAAAACAAGAAGACTGGATAGTGACTCTGGAAATCGGATCACCCATTTCAGAATAGGACATGTGGCAGCCATAGATAGAATGCAGGAGGGAGTGGTATCTGCATGAGACAGAGGACAGGAAGTATTGGCATTCTGAGACAGGTGTACACTAGAAAAGGGTGGGACTTGCATTATTTGTTACACATTGACTCATAATGTTAATCTTTTTTGATTTCTTGCTATAGGGTTTGTGCGTAACTAGCTTTTATTTGATGAGTTTCTGCATAGTAAGAAAAAAAAAATACAATCCTGTGTGTTTTGCCTTTTTTTTTTCCCCAGAGGGAAAAGCCAGCAGCAACGCTGGTGCAGTACCTGCCAGGTTCACTTCTCTGGAGATCTGATTAAACATCGCAGGACTCAAGTACACAAGGTATTTCAAATAGATGTTATTCTGAAACTAAGAACAGTGTTCCTTAGAGCAGACCCTCGTGTCTTCTGACGGGAGCACTTACTGTTGGAGAGCTAATGAAATAATCAGCTGGCTGAGCGTAATGGTTCCAGGGCTGTGCCGATAGAAACCCATGTCAAGACTTGTAACCCAGGACCAAGTTTTCCCACTGATTTGTGTCATTCAGATATGGTGTATGTGAAGGATAAGGGACTGGCAACACTGTAAGCAGAGACTGTTATCCACTGTCCAGGTGCAGTGTGGGCGTCTCTACACTGATAAGCCTAGTGCTGTCAAAGAGTGAGAGACTGAAGTGGGCCTGTTTCGACCCTTTCCAACAATGTTTCTAATCTAAGAGCAAATGGCATGCTTCCCTCCCACCAGCTGATTATGGAGCTTTGAAAATCAGAGCTACTTTGTATTTATTTAGTTTGGGGATACAGTAATATTGTTTTAGCGGGAAAGATCCAGACTAAATCCCGCCTGAGGACACACAAAGTTGCATTAAATGGTCTGCTGCTTTAAAGGGGCATTATCACCTTCCTCTGACACCCATCACCCCCACCAGCTGATTATGGTTTGTGTGTTAAAGAATTTAATTCTGTGGTCAAGATCTCACAACAAGCTCCTGTAACAAAAAAGCAAGCAAGCAAACAAAAAAAAAAAAACATGGGAGGGGGGCATTAAACCATAGGCACCCTGTTTAGTTGTATTGATGCTGTCATGATAAGGATGCCAGTAGCATGCTCCAAGTAAATTGTTTGGGCTGACCAGTCGCGGTACAGATGTCACTTGCCATTCTGGAGTCTCAGGTTAGTGTTCCATGTGTGTGGTGTCATAGCAACCAGGCAGAAGGCCGCTGTCTGGGGAATGTAGGGCTGCAACATCTACTGTTTAATCACTTGCTGAATGACTGCAGTCAGCAGTGCAGTTAGGACAGAATATTGGGGGGGGGGGCACAATTGCTGGTGCATCTTGCGTGCTGTCACCAGTAGCACCCCAGTGTCCTCGTGGGTCGTGATTTCAGGGAAGGAAAAAACAGAAAAAGGTGTTCATTGGGTGGGTAAATGGTGCTTAGCCCCACTTCCATGCCCATCGCGGGCTTTGTCCCATCTCCCATAGGGATGGCTCCAGGTACCACAGCACCACCCCCTTGCTGACATCTCGATATTGGGAGTTACCTACCTGGGAACTGAATGGTGGTGGTGGTGGGGAGGATGCAATGCAGCAGTGGGTCATGGAGAGACATCTTAGAACTCCTAGGGCACTGGATTGCACAGAGAGGCTGCTCCAAATAGGAGGAGGCATAGCTTACAGCAGCTAGAAGTTGCTGGCAGTATAGCCTAGAGGTTAAAGTAATGAGCTGTGAATGAGCTTGGTACGCCCAGCAGACCTGGGTTTGATTCGCACACCCTCCACTTGAATGCTGTATGACTCTGAGCAAGACACTTATCTCCCCCAAGTACACCCAGGTCACCCTTGAAAACAGGCCCTTGTGCCTATTTCCTGGTTATCAAGAAAATAAAAAAAAAAAAAAAAATACAGTTGTGCAGATCTGAAACATGAGACGACATTGTGTTTAAGACATTGTCTAAACACATGCATACACTAATTTAGAAGAGTCAGAATTGGCTGTTCGGAGGGAATTATTTATAATATTTGGACAGGAAGGCGCACTTGACTGAGCAGCTTGCTTTTTGTGCGCTGGGGAGAGGGATCAGGGTTACGTTAAATGCAAGCAACTGGTTAGATGTGATTTCAACCAGTTTGCAGAAACTGTTAATTGCTATTACACATAGATATGAAATAAGTTACAGTTGAGATGTCATACTCGGGTATAATGGAATTTTTGGAATGTTGAAAAGAGTATCTGCTGGCTTTTTCGTTTTCTTTTTTTCTTTCTTCCTCTCTCCTGCCACATTCCCTTACATCATCACCATTCAGATCACCTCTACAAGATCTCCTCCCATCCTCTCCCAGTTGTGGATCCCAGACCCATTGAGGTCTGTAAATGTGATTTTGCAACTCTTGTTTTTTTTTTTTTTTGTAAACATTGAAAAAGCAAAAATATTGATGACATTTTTTTTTTCCTCTTTAAACACAGCTTTCGTTTGTGATGACCTTGCAAACCACAGGCTTTACCCATGTTTTTTAAGGTCATCACAGCCTTCAGTCGTGTAAAACCTTGCTCTGCATAGCTGCCCCCAAATAAAAAATTATTTACATAGTACATAATTGTGCAACAAACTGGGCAAACAGCACTGCAATACAGCAGTCACGTGCAGAAAGTACTTTAAAGCATCAGTGTCTCGGGCGAAACATTTCATCGTAGTTTAATAACAATATTTGTATGTCGGCTGCTGTGGGCAGTCAGATGAATAGGACTGTCCTCCTCTGCTAGCTGGGACAGACAAGTCTGGGAGAATTCTTAAGTTACGCCACTTCCCAGACTCCTTCAGTCATTTACAGCCAGTCATAGCTCGCAGAGCACTCCCTGCTCTGCAGGAATTTTCCCTTTCTTCCTGAAACAGTAATTGTTTTTCTTTCTGCAAACTGCACTTGGGCCTGCTCATCAGCACTGTACTTCATTCAGACTGCTGAAGCTGGGGGGGAGGTGCTGTGGAGCCCGAGCTGACTGGAAGCAATTTTGCACAGCTCCTGTAACTACCTCGTAAAACTATTTAAAAAAAAAAAAAAAAAAAAAAAAAATTGGTAGTTTATTGCAATTTTGCAGCAAAGTTAAGTTGACCAGTGGAAAGGGCGTCTTTGATTTGGTGATGATGGGCAACCCAAAATGGGACAAGGCTCCTGGAGGTTCCAAAAAAAGTAAAGGAGCCAGCAGAGCACAGACCACATGGCCTGCTGCGGAGGCCTCATCCATGACTGAACAGGGCTCAGAAGAGACTCTAGCCTCTTTACCTCCAGCACATGATAGTCTCCATTACGGATTTATCATAGAAGGTGGACGGTTTTAAAGGTTGGGTGCTAGTTTTGGAAACCGCTGTGGACACCTTGAAGGGGGACTTACAAGAAGTTCATAAACAAGCCGACACCTCTACAGGTGTTACGGCTTTAAGGGCTATGGAATGTCCGCATCTACGGACCTGACTAGAGATGTTGGGAAATCAGGTCCACTTGGTTAACATTCACTTGTTGGGACTACTTGAGGGGTGTGAGGGAGATAAAGGAATACCTCACTGAAAAGCTGGTCCCAGAAGGGTCAGATGCTGTTACTGAACTCCAAAAGGCTTATCGCATTACTCCACATGATCGAAGATGGCAAGATTTGGAGAAGCCGCGTACCTTGTTGAGTGTGACAGTAGGAGCTGATGTGCGGGACCGTATTCTGCATTTGGTACGTTGGGTAGCTCTAATGATGCAGGATGATGAGCAAGTTTACTTTTTTCCCCAACACAAATTACGCGATGCGCCAACGCAGGAAAAAGTTTGATGGAGTTCATGTCCTGAGAGCTGCAGGGGTCCCTCACAACATGATTTACCTGACCCACCTATGGATTACCTTTGAAGGCAAGGTCTCTCTGTTTTCAGATCCCGTTGATGCAGGTAAATGGGCTGCTTGTTTTACAGCCGTGAAGGCCTGTTTAGATAAAGAATATTCAGTGGAAGCCGAGGACGAAACCTGATCAGGGTTCCATGTTATCAGACTTAATGACTTTAATGTTTGTTGTAATTTGTGGGCTGGGGGTGATTTTCTGCGTATCTTTAATGTTGATTGTTAGATGCTCTTTCATTTGTTTTTGAATAAAGATGGAACTGCTGTATTTTTGCTCTATTAAGCTGCATGTTAGTTATTAGGAGGTGGATCTTCTAGTATAATTATCAAATTATATATTTTGCGTCCACGTTTTTTTCTTTTGGGAGGGTGTACTCTTTAGGGAATAGTACATGGCAATGTAGGTCCCCTGTGGGCCAAGCTAATTGTACAAGGGATATTCTAGGGACGTGGATATGTTGTTCAATCCACACTTATTGGCAGGTTCCTTGCTGCTTTAAATCTTTCCAGAAGGTCTTCAGGCTGGCTCCTCCCACCCACCCGGGTGGTAAAACTCTCGGCTCCACCCCATGACACCAGATCTTCCTTACCGCTTGGAAGCTCAGGTTCCCTCCTTAGCACTCTGCGTTTTAGGCTTGGATCCACACTCTTCGGTTAATCCGAAACTTATTCTTAAATTTACAAGACTTTGGTTTTCTTTTTCCCTCGTGGCTGCGATGGACAAATTGACTCTCAGATTTCGTCGGTGCCCCTGTGGGCAGAAGATGTCCCGGACCGACTCACACTCCACGTGCATTTACTGCCTAGGACTCTGCCACGATTCACAGACTTGCGATTTGTGCAAATCCTTTTCAGATTCGGTCTTGGAGGACCGCACTGCTCGACTTCTTTTGGAACGCCCTGAAAAACGATATCCACCGGTCAAGTCGAAGGAGGCCTGTTGGGCGATGTCCACGGCGGCGGGCTCCACGGATCAGTTGGAGCAGATGATCGCCCTCGAGGAGGAGGCGGCCCAGGCTGCATCATCTTCTTCCTCGGTCGCGGCATTTATCCCGCTCTCCTTGGGCTCTTCATATACAGCTTCTTTTAAGGAGCTTTGCCACTCCCTCTCCACCAAACGAGAAGGACCATCGGGACATTCTAGTCGGTCCAAAAAGAAGGACTCCAAAGGTAAGTCCCACCGTTTATGTACGTGGCAGCAGGAGCGATCCCCTTCACCGGATGGTCGACTTTCGACTTCGGTCGAGGTTGCGGCTAAGGCCTCTGGCTTCACGGTGTCCCCGTCAGGTCAGCTGGCCGAGACACCCGTCGACGCAGTTGAGATTTTTTTCGACCCGTTGGCCGGTTTATTGACTGGTGATGCCGACTACCCTGCTTCACCAGTTCCCGCGGTGGAAACCGAGGACTTTCCTGTGCCTCCTGTGCAGGAGTCCCCGGTTAAGGTCCCTGAACCGAGGGAGGAGTGGGTTTCCCCCTTCCCCTCTGTGACCCACCCTCGGAATCCCCGAAGGTCTCGGTCTCGGACCTCTTCCAGGCCCAGCCGGTCCTGCCGACATTGGCGATCTCGGTCTCGGCACCATTGAAAGTGGCGGCGCCACACATCCTCGTCATCCTCTTAGGAGGATAGGCTCCAGCGCAAGTTGCATCAGTGCTACGAGGATTTAATGTGGCAACAGCTCTTATTGTCCTGGAATAAGCTGACTCCATCACCTTCTCTGGCCATTAAGTGGCTGTCACCTGAGTGGCTGAAATAACCCCTTGTAGTCGAGGAGCTGAAACCGACACCGGTTGTTAGGCCGAAACCGGTTGCTCCACCCATTGTGGTGGAACCTTCACCTCCACAACCGAAGACTGGGGCCCCGACCAAGGATTCTCAGTCGGGTCAGGGTTTGCCCCATAGGTTGTTGGTCACCCTCACTCCTGATCGACCTCTGCACATGGAGGGTGGCTCAGATGCTCGGCAGCTGTTCGCAGACTCCTCGGAGTCTGACGATGATGACTCCTTGTTCTCCAGGCCACTTGACCTGAAGTCTACAGGGGGTCAGTTGGTGGACGAGAGCCCATCCTTGTTTTAAGGAATGCTTCGACTCATCTCAGAGTCCACTGGGATGAAGCTCGAACCCATTTCAAAACAGGCCAAGTATCCCCTCATGGAGATACTGGACCGTGGGGATTCCTCTCCGAAGGCCTTTCCAGTGGCCGAAGCCATTGTTGGCCCAGCCCTGGAGCTATGCCAGTGGCCAGCATCTTGTCCCGCACCTTCGGCCAGGATGGCTCGAAAGTATGCGGTCCCTACAGGTTCACTCTCCAGTTTCTTGGAGCACCCCTCTGCAGAGGGGTTTGTGACTGACAACATTTTCCGGCGTTCCGGGAATGCTTGGGATGTGGATAAACCGCCTGATGAGTCCAAGAAATTGGACTACCCCTGGCAGAAGGTATATGCTGCTGCTTCCCTAGGCCTTTGTCAGGCTAGCTCGGCCATTCTGATGGCACACTTTTCACACGCCCTTTTGGGCTCCCTGGATGAGGTGATTCCTCATCTCCCCGCTGACCTTCAAAGGACGGTCAAGCAGGTGTGGGATCAGGCAAGGGCGGTAGCTAAACAGCAGCTACAAACTTCCTTGGACATCGCTGATTCGTGTGCCCGGTCAGTAGCAGCCGCAGTAGCTATGCGCCGCAGAGCTTGGCTGTGGATCTCCATCTTTATGGCTGATACCCAGCACAAGCTGGCAGACATCCCCTTCCTGGGTACCAACTTGTTCGGACCCGGGGTGGAGGGTCATATCCAGTGGATTAAGAAGTCCAACGCCACCTTGGACTCTGTCACGTCTGCCCAGAAGGACAAAGGCCGCCAGCAGCAGCGTAAGCCCTTTCGTCCTTCAGCCCCTGCGGCACGTCTGGCCCAGCAGCACCAGCATCAGGGCCAGCAGGCTTGTACTTGGCACCCCAAAGCCAAGCCTGCTGCTTCTTCCAGCAGGAAGCCGGGAGGAAAAGGCCCAGGCGGCTCCTCGGCCAGCCCTTCCTCCAAGCCTGCCCAGTGACGGATTGAGGGGTGTCGCCCCCAACCTCGTCATTCCTCCCCGGGTTCCCCCCATAGGGGGACGAGACTGCCACTTCTTCCACCTGGTTCAGTATCACCACAGACTGCTGAGTGTTGGAAGTGACAGGCAGGAGTCTGCCTCTGGAATTCGAGCAGGCCCCACCCTATCGGGCCGTCGCCCCACGGGGGGCTATGGGGTCCGCAGCGCCTCTGTCGGCTCATCGAGATGACATTGCTCTGCTCCTCCAAAAGGAGGTTATCAGGGAGGTAGCGGATCCTCCACCAGTCCCAGGGTTTGTGTCCAGGTATTTCCTGGTCCCAAAATGGACTGGGGGCTGGTGCCCCATTCTCGACCTATACGACCTCAACAAGTTTCTAAGGTCCCGAACCTTCAGGATGGTCACTCTGGCACAGATCAGTCCATCCTTGGAATGAGGCATGTGGTTCTGTTGTCTGGACCTCCAGGACGCGTTCTTTCACGTCCCAATCCGTCCGTCCCACCAGCGATTCCTTCGCTTCAGAGCGGAGGGGTCCGTTTATGAGTTCCAGGCCATGCCCTTCGGCCTCTCTCCACCTCACAGGGTCTTCACCAAATGCATGGCAGTGGTGACATCATTCCTGCGGCGCTGAAGGGTCCGGGTGTACCCTTACCTGGACAACTGGCTGATTGCAGCCCCCTCCAGGCTGGAGGTGGAGCAGTCCAGAGATTTGGCCCTCCAGGTCTGCTCTCAGATTGGCCTCCTCATCAATGAGGCCAAATTGGAACTCGTGCCAACGCAGGTGATTCAATTCATCGGGGCAGAGCGCGACTCTTTTCGAGCCAGAGCATGGCTACCGGCGGACAGGGCCGAGGTTCTCTCCTCCTTTGCCCAGTCATTTCTGGGACTGCGCCTCCTGGGCCTCATGGCGGCCTGCACCAGCGTGGTCCAGTGGGCCCGCTGACACATGTGTCCCCTTCAGTGGGGGATGGCCCGCCAGTGGTCACAGCGCTCCGGTCCTCTGGACCAACCAGTGGCGGTGACCCAGGAGATGTGGAACGCTCTCCAGTGGTGGATCGTTCCAGTTCATCTGCAGGAGGGCATCCCGTTTGTCCACCCTGAGCCGACGGTCATTCTAACGACCGATGCCTCTCTGATGGGTTGGGGTGCCCATCTGGAGGAGCACAGAGCGCATGGCCTCTGGTCCCCCTCAGGAGTCTCATTGCCACCTCAACTTGCTGGAGCTTTGAGCGGTCTGACTAGCCCTCAGTGCCTTTGCTCTGTTTGTACGGGTCAAGTGGTCTAGGTCCAGATGGACAATACCATGACCATGTACTGCCTAAACCACCAGGGCGGGACGCACTCCTTGCCCCTATGCAAGGAAGCTCTCCACACTTGGTCCCTCGTGAGCAGACTGGAGGCGGATCTCTTAGCCATCCATGTGGTGGGAGCCTCCAACACTCTGGCGGATGCCCTAAGCCAGATAGGTGCTGCATCTCAAAAGTGGTCTCTCCTGCCAGAGGTAGTACACGATCTGTTCTCCCACTGGGGCACACCTCAGGTGGACCGGTTTGCCTCCAGGGAGAATGCGAAGCTGAGGCTGTTTCATGCCTGCCCCCTCAGCAGGGCTCGCTGCAGGGGGATGCCTTCTCGAGGCCGTGGACCCTGGGCCTCTTCTACGCCTTCTCCCATTTCCCTTGATCCACAAGGTGCTTCTCAAGGCGAGGAGGGACAAGGTGCAGGTGATTCTGGTAGCCCCAGACTGGCCCCGGCAGTTCTGGTATCCAGATCTTCTCAGCCTTAGCTCCAGGTTCCTGAGGCAGCTTCCAGCCCACCCGGACCTGATCTCAGTCAACCAGGGGAAGGTACTCCACTCGGACCGTCAATCCCTGCACCTGATGGCCTGGTTCCTGAGCGGCTAGAGTTCCAGGCCTTGGGTCTTTCCAACGAGGTCCTCAACGTTGTTGAGGCATCCCCTAAGGAGTCGACCAGAAAATGGTATGCCTTCAAATGGAAGAGATTCTCCATTTGGTGTCAGGATAAGGGGTTGGAACCTTCCTCCTGCTCCTTGGCCAGCATTCTGGACTGCCTATGGTCCCTATCTCAGCAAGGGCTTCGGTCGACGACCCCTAAGGTGCACCTGGCAGCCATCTCTGCTTACCAGGTGTGGGCCGGAAAGCAGTCGGTGGCGCAGGAGAAGGTGGTCGGGTGCTTTTCAAAGGCATTGATCACATATCCTCCTCCGGTGCGAGAACCTCCACCTCGTGGATCTACTGCTGGTATTGGCTAAGCTCATGGGCAAGCCATTCAAACCGATGCACAGGTGTGATATCTCTCACCTGTCATGGAAGACCACCTTCTTGGAGGCTATCATGTCAGCCAGAAGGATGGGAGAGCTCCAAGCGCTTTCCGTCGAGTCTCCTTATCTGGTCTTCCACAGGGACAAGGTTGTCCTGTGCCCCCACCCGAAATTCCTTCAGAAGGTGGTGTCGGAGTGTCACCTTAACCAGGTGTTGACTCTGCCAGTTTTCTACCCCAATCACACCTCGGAGGCCGAATATAGGCTCCGGACTTTGGACCCTAGGAGGCGCTCTCTTATTATAAGAGCGGACGGCTGAAGCTTTGGGGAGAGGTTCGTCAGCTGTTTGTCACCTATGCTGAAGCTGCACCTGGCTGACCTGCAGCCAAGCGGACGATAGGCAGGTGGATCACCTCCTGCATAGATCTCTGCTATAGGTTGGCGGGCATGGAGCCTCCCAAAGGGATAAGGGCTCATTCTACCCGCCATACCGCTGCTTCCTGGGACGTCCCTATCCAGGAAATCTGCAGGGCTGCTACCTGGCAGTCAGCACACAGCTTCATTACCCACTACCACATCAACCTTGAGTCACGCCGAGATGCTGGGTTTGGGACCTGTGTTCTCCAGTCCTTATTTCCTAAGTAGGGGGTGTGCGCCATGCCTCCCTCCTTCCGGAGAACTGCTAGGAGTCTGCCAGTAAGTGTGGATAGAACAAAATATCCATGTCCCTAGAAATACAGGTTACTCACTTGTAACAGGAGTTCTAGGAATGGTATGTTGTTCATCCACACAACCCACCCGACCTCCTCCTGGCTGACGGACAACCTGGCTTCCATCGTAGATTTGTGGGTTACAGAGTCGAGAGTTTTCACCGGGTGATGGAGGGATTAGCTTGAATTTTTTCAAGGCAGAAGCGCAGAGACCATTAGTGGGTGTGGATGAACAACTTATACCATTCCTAGAACTCCTGTTACAGGTGAGTAACCTGTATTTCTAGGACATGGATATGTTGTTCATCCACACTTATTGGCAGGTTCCTCTGCTTTTAAATCTTGCCGGAAGGTCTTGGTTGGCTTCTCCCACCCACTCGGTAGTAAACTCTCGGCCCGCCCCCACGACGCCAGATCTTCCTTACCATTGAAGCTCAGGTTCCCTCCTTAACGTACAAGGCTTGATCAGTTCCTAATTCTTCAAAGTTCTGAAATTAAAACGTTTTTGCAAAGACTTTCGGTCTTCTTCCTCGCGACCACGATGGACAAATCGACCCGGGTTGAGGCCCGCGGGCAGAAGATGTCTAGGACGGATCCGCACTCCACGTGCGCCTACTTTCTGGGCCTTGAGCACCACTCCGCAGGCCTGCGATTCAGGTCTTTCTTCGCCTACGCCCTGAAGACCGTATGCCCGATTACAACTGGGACGCCACGAGAAAGAATTCCACCGTGGGGCTCTAAAGAGGCCTCGATTGGCGGTGTCATGGCGGCGGGCTCGGGCGGATCAGCTAGAGCAGATGATCGCCTCAAGAGGAGGCGGCGCTGGGCCGCTTCTACCTCGGCCGTGCTTTTGTCCCGCCTTCTCCGGTGCCTCATACCGGCTTCTTTTAAGTGAACTTTGTCTGACCTCTCGACTAAGGGTGAGGGTCCAATTCTTCGGACCTTTTTCCAGGTCCAAAAGAGCAAAGTAAGTCTCTCCGTCGACGCCTTTGGGAGCGGGAAGATCCCTCCCCTTGTCGACAGCCCACTTCGGTCACCTCAGCCGTCACTGGCTTCACGGTGTCCCCTGCCAGGCCAGTTGACCGAGACCCCGCCGACGCGTTGAGAGTTTTTCAACCTTAGACGGGTTGTCGGCTGGAGAAGCTGAGAATCTCTTTGCCCCCGGTGGGAGTTGAGGACCGCTGCTCGCCTGTGCCTCCGCTCCGGAGCTGGTGGGATCGTCTGAAATGAGGGGAGTGCCGATTCCTACACTTCTCCTCACCTTCCTCTCGGCCCAGTCGAGACTCTGTCTCGGTTCGGACATCCTGCGTCCAACCGATCCCCCGCCATAGGTGGTCTCGTGTACAGGAGGTGCGGCGCACCTTCCTCGGACGAGGGAGGTCCAAGTTGCATCGGAGGTAATGGTGAACTTATGGCAACAGTTTTTGACCGAAGCCGACCCAGCCGCCTTCCCGCCATTAAGGTTGTCACCGAGCAGCCAAACAACCCTCAAGTAGTCGTGAGGAGCCTGTTCTCAGGCCGTTGTTCGGCCAATTCCAGCTGCCCCACCGATCTGTGGAACCTCCGCTCCACAGCCATTAGTTGGGGCTCACCAAAATTTCTCGGTCGGCTTTGGGTTTGCCCCATAGGCTGTCTGTCACCCTCACTCCCGATAAACCTCGGCGGGTGGAGGGTGGCTCAGGCCCAAGGCAGCTCTTTGAGGACTTTTCTGAGTCCGATGATGGTTCCTCCCTCTTCTCCAAGCGCATGGACTTGGAGTCCTCGGGAGGGCAGTCAATGGACGATAGCCCTTCGTCCTTCTTAGGGTTGCTTCGACTCATCTCGGAGTCCACCGGGATGAAGCTGGAACCTATTTCTAAACGGGCCAGGTATCCCCTCACGGAGATTCTGGACCGAGGGGATTCTCCTACGGAGGCCTTTCCAGTGGCCGAGCCATAGTGGGTCCGGCCTTGAACTTTGGCAGCGCCCTGCTTCCTGCCCTGCGCCTGGGCCAGGTTGGCCAGAAGTATGCGGTCCCTACCGTTCCCTGCCCGGTTTTTCGGAACACCCCTCAGCCGAGGGGTTGGTTACCGACAGCGTTTTCCGGCGTGCCGGGAACGCTAGGGATGTGGACAAACCTCCCGACAAGGAATCCAAGAAATTGGATTATGCCGGGCGAAAAGTCTATGCTGCGTTCTCTCTCGGCCTTCGTCAGGCCAGTTCGGCTGTCCTCATGGCACATTTTTCTCACGCCCTGTTGGGCAACCTGGATGAGGTTGTCCCTCATCTTCCCGCAGATCTGCAGACTACGGTCAGGCAGGTGCGGGACCAGGGCAGGGCAGTGGCCAGACAGAAGCTCCCAACTGCGTTAGACACCGGGGACTCATGTGCCAGGTCTGTGGCGGCCGCGGTGGCCATGCGTCGTTGGGCAGCTGAGGATATCCACCTTTACCTCGGATACCCAGCACAAGTTGGCGGATGTTCCTTTGGGACTGACCTCTTCGGCCCTGGGGTGGAAGGTCACCTGCAGAGGATCGAGAAGTCCAATGCTACCTTGGACTCGGTCTCTTCCGGCTCAGAAGGAAAAAGGCTGCAGCCACAGCCCTAAGCCCTTCATCCTTCTGCGCCACGGCGCCCAGCCCAGCAACGTCAGGGCCAGCAGGCTCGACCTTGGTATCCCAAACCCAAGCCGTCGGCTTCCTCCAACAGGAAGCAGGGAGGTAAAGGCCCAGGAGGTCCCTCGGCCGGTCCCTCCTCCAAGCCTGCCCAGTGACGGGCTGAGGGGTGTCGCCCCCCATCCCTGTCACCTCACCCTTGGTTTCCCCGTGAGGGGACGGCTCAGACACTTCCTTTCCGCCTGGTCCGCTGTTACCACGGACAGGTGGGTACTGGAGGTGGTGGGAAAGGCCTACCTCTGGAATTCGAGCAGGCCCCGCCCTTCAGAGCCGTCGCACCTTGGGGGGCCTCGGGGTCCGCAGCCTCACTGGCGGCTCGCCGAGCCGACATCGCTCTCCTCCTCCAAAAGGAGGTGATCACGGAGGTGGAGGACCCCCCTTCAGACCCGGGGTTCGTGTCCAGGTATTTCCTGGTTCCGAAGCGGACGGGGGCTGGCGCCCCATTCTGCGACCTACCGCGATCTGAACAAGTTCCTAAGGTCTCGAACCTTCAGAATGGTCACTCTGGCGCAGATAATACCATCTCTGGAACACGGCGTGTGGTTCTGCTCTCTGGACCTACAGGACACGTTCTTTCACGTCCCTATCCGTCCGTCACATCGGAGATTCCTCCGCTTTCGAGCGGAGGGATCCCTCTTCGAGTTCCGAGCCATGCCCTTCGGCTTATCTCCAGCTCCCACGGTCTTCACCAAATGCATGGCAGTGGTGACAGCATTCCTGCGGCGCAGAGGGGTCCGGATGTACCCTTACCTGGATGATTGGCTGATAGCAGCCTCCTCCAGATGGGAGGTGGAGCGGTCCAGAGATCTGGCCCTCCAGGTTTGCTCTCAAGTTGGCCTTCTCATCAACGAGGCCAAGTCGGAACTCGAGCCGAAGCAGGTGATCCTGTTCATCGGGGCAGAGCTCGACTTTCTTCGAGCCAGAGCACGGCTTCCGGCGGACAGGGCCGAGGTTCTTACCTCGTTTGGCAATCGCGCCCTGCCCGGGACTTCCTGCGCCTTCTGGGTCTCATGGCGGCCTGTACCAGCGTGGTCCCCTTCAGTGGGGACTGGCCAGCCAGTGGTCACAACGCTGCGATCCTTTGGACCAGCTAGTGATAGTGACCCAGGAGATGTGGAAAGCTCTCCAATGGTGGACCGTTCCATTCCATCAGCAGGAGGGCATCCCGTCTGTCCCCCCCGAGCCGACGGTCTCTCTATCGACCGACGCGCCTCTGATGGGTTGGGGTGCCCATCTGGGGGAACATCGAGTGCACGGCCTCTGGTCCCCGCGGGAGTCCCGATGCCACATCAGCCTGCTGGAGCTCCGAGCGGTCCGCCTAGCTCTCACCGCCTTTGCTCCGTTTCTCCGGGGTCAAGTGGTCAGAGTCCAGACGGACAATACCACGACCATGTACTACCTGAACCGCCAGGGCGGGACGTGCTCCATGCTTCTATGCAAGGAAGCTCTCCGCATTTGGTCACTCGTGCGCAGCCTGGAGGCGGATCTCCTAGCCATTCATGTGGCAGGAGCCTCCAACACCCTGGCCGATGCCCTGAGCCGGATAGGGGCTGCATCTCATGAGTGGTCTCTCCTGCCGGAGGTAGTACAAGATCTGTTCTCCCACTGGGGCACACCTCAGGTGGACCTGTTTGCCTCCAGGGAGAACGCGAAGCTGAGGCTGTTTCATGCCCGCCCCCCTCAGCAGGGCTCGCTGCAGGGGGATGCCTTCTCGAGGCTGTGGACCCCGGGCCTCTTCTACGCTTTTCCCCCATTTCCCTTGATTCACAAGGTGCTTCTCAAAGCAAGGAGGGACAAGGCGCAGGTGATCCTGATAGCCCCAGACTGGCCCCACCAGTTCTGGTACCCAGATCTCCTCAGCCTCAGCTCCAGGCTCCCGAGGCAGCTTCCAGCTCGCCCGGACCTGCTCTCAGTCAGTCAGGGGAAGGTGTTCCATCCGGACCTTCAGTCCCTGCACCTGACGGCCTGGTTCCTGAGCGGCTAGAGTTCCAGGCCTTGGGTCTTTCCGACGAGGTCCTCAATGTTGTTGAGGCGTCCCGTAAGGAGTCGACCAGAAAATGCTACGCCTCAAATGGAAGAGATTCTCCATTTGGTGTCAGGGCAAGGGCTTGGACCCTTCCTCCTGTTCTGTGGCAAGCATTTTGGACTATTTATGGTCCCTTTCTAGTCAAGGGCTTAGGTCGACGACCCTAAAGGTGCACCTGGCAGCCATCTCTGCTTACCGGGCGGCGGGCGGGGCAGTCGGTGGCGCAGGAAAAGGTGGTCGGGCGCTTTTTCAAAGGCCTTGATCACATTTCCCTTCCGGTGCGAGAACCTCCACCTCCGTGGGATTTGCTGCTGGTACTGGCAAAGCTCATGGGCAAGCCATTCGAACCAATGCACAGGTGTGATCTCTCTCGCCTGTCGTGGAAGACCGCCTTCTTGGTGGCTATCACGTCAGCCAGAAGGATGGGAGAGCTCCAGGCGCTGCATCGAGTCTCCTTACCTGGTCTTCCACAGGGACAAGGTTGTCCTCCGCCCCCACCGAAATTCCTTCGAAGGTGGTGTTGAGTTTCACCTTAACCAGGTGCTGACTCTGCGGTGTTCTACCCCAATCACACCTCGGAGGCCGAATATAGGCTCCATACTCTGGACCCTAGAAGGGCGCTCGCTTATTATAAGGAGCGCACAGCTGAAATTCGGGGAGAGGTTCGCCAGCTGTTTGTCACCTACGCTGAAGCCGCACCTGGCAGACCTGCAGCCAAGCGGACGATAGGCAGGTGGGTCACCTCCTCCATAGATCACTGCTATAAGTTGGCGGGCATGGAGCCTCCCAGAGGGATAAGAGCTCATTCTACCCGTCATACTGCTGCATCGGTGGCTGCTTCCAGGGACGTCCCTATCCAGGAAATCTGCAGGGCTGCTACCTGGAAGTCAGCACACACCTTTATTACCCATTACCACATCGACCTTGAGTCACGCCGGGATGCTGGTTTTGGGGCCTCGGTTCTCCAGTCTTTATTTCCTAAGTAGGGGGTGTGCGCCTTGCCTCCCTCCTCCCGGAGAACTGCTAGGAGTCTGCCAATAAGTGTGGATGAACAACATATCCATGTCCCTAGAAATACAGGTTACTCACCTGTAACAGGAGTTCTAGGAATGGTATATGTTGTTCATCCACACGACCCACCCGACCTCCCCGGCTTCGACGCACAACCTGAGGTTCCAGCGGGCCAGATCTGGCGTCATGGGGCAGAGCCGAGAGTTTTACCACCGGGTGGGTGGGAGGAGCCAGCTTGAAGACCTTCCGGCAAGATTTAAAGCGGCAAGGAACCTGCCAATAAGTGTGGATGAACAACATATACCATTCCTAGAACTCCTGTTACAGGTGAGTAACCTGTATTTACTCACTATAGTAATGTTGTTTCTTCTTATGGAGTCTTGATGTATTCAGACCTCCCCCCGCCTCCCCTCTCAGAACCTGTGTTTGGGAAGTGGGTTGGTAGGCTCAGTGTTGCACCTCAGGGGTGTACCTTGTACCCTCCCTCTTGGTGGGGTAACTTATGTTTTTCCTTCTTGTGTTGCATAGTTTGAATTGTCACTACCTTATACTTCTTGGGTTGTCAACTTGAGTCTTTTTTGGACCCCAAAAAGTATTTCGCCTTTTGGCTATGTGTTCAAACAATTTCAACATTTTAGTGTTAAGTTTGTTAGTTGCTTGTAAGAATTTAATGGTTGCACTGGTAAGTACCACAGACAGAGGTTTGAAAATCAAGCTCAATGTTCCATGCTTCTGCATGGAGTTAACTCTTTCCTTTCTGGGGCAGTTCAAGTGCTGGGGCTAACTGCATTATGTCTGAATACAGCAAGACTCCATTAGAAGAAGCAACATTACTATGGTGAGTAATTTTTTCTTAGCTGCCTGCAAGTGCAGAATTGCAGTAGAGTTGCCAGCAATTTTGGTGTCCGTTTCAGACAATTTGGCCTCGACAGCTGCTAACCTTTTGTTAGTTTTGTCCCCTGTTGCTTGAATCTTAGTCAGCATGGCTAAGATATGGGACGTCGGAAGCTCCGGAGTTACTGCACTGCTCTGCGCTGTAGGCCCCTGATGCTTTGAGGAGCTGGTAGAGGAGAGCTAGATTCTAGGTCCAGATTCTTTATTTGGGGCTCATTTTAGTCCTCTGAGGTTCCGATGTAGGATGGGCGCTTTGGCAATTAAATTTAATAAAATGTTAGTTGTTTGCCCTACTTAAGTTTGTCCCACACAGCTCTTATAATTTGGCTGCCACCATGTTGCTGCTCCACAGTGCCCCCGCGTCACTCAATCTGTGACACTTTTGCTCTCTGCCCTCTCTCTCTTTTGGCTCTCCCTCCTGCCCCTTTTCCTGATTGTAAGCTATCTGTTTCAGAAAACTGATCTCTTAAAAGAACTACAGAAGACTCTTCTCCTCCGTTTCTTTTGCTTAGACACTTGGTCTACGTCTTTTTTCTCTAAAGTGAGCTTTTATTTAAACAATTTGTACCTCTTCTTTTGCTCTCTGTCAGCATGCCACAAACAGTCACACTTGACGAACAGACAAGTGTACTGAGCTAAATGTAGAGAGACTATCTGGGAGGGGAGGAAACCAAAGTGACATTATTCCTGTCCATATCTGTCATTCTGACTAGTGGATTGATCTTTTCATCAGGACGGTCAGTTGCTGTCTCTAGCTGCAGACAGCTACATGATCAGTGCTGCATGTGTACAGCAGAGTACTCCAATCCCTCCACTTTTTTTTGATGGCCACCTGCCCTCACTCCCTGCAACGCCACGTGACACAGGCGCCAAAGTAAGGATCTCTGATGTAAAGGGAGCATCTTTTCTGCAGGCATGCATGCATGCATGATACTTTGCCAGGCTGGTGAGAAAGGGCATGTGCACTAGACTTGTCACGGTGTGAAATTCTGACATTATGATAACCGTTGCATGTAATACCGCAGTTTTGCAGAACAAGTAATTTTTGCACAAAAAGGAAGCCTTCTTGAAATCTTGCATCAGGGAGAGTTGGCATGGAAGAGACTGCTGTCCCTGAAAAGGCAAAAAAACAAACAAATGAATGGTATAAAGGTGTCAGAACCGACTGTGAATACCATGAATTATGGTTATTGTGGTATTGGGAATTGCCCACGGTATCAGTACGGTGACTTCTGATACCTTGGTATATTGTGAAACCATGATACAGTGACAGCACTAACATGCACAGACTGTTTGATCAAGTGCCTGGAAATCCATGGTTGTCTTATGGACAGCCAAATACAGATGTTCTCCCTTATTGTGCTGCTCGCAGGGCTTTAGGACCACAGGGATCTCCCTTTTATGCTTCCTTGGAGGAAGGAAGTTCGACTTACTGCATCTAGGATATCGGCTCCTCCCACAGTGGATTGTGCCAGTCTTTTTCCTGCCTCCACAAAAGTAGGTGACTTACAGCACAGTCCACAGAGAAAAAAATCTGCTCACCTCAGCTGGATGCAAAAAAAGGCTTTATTTGTAGTGAAATATAAAAACTGCCGCCATTGCAAGCAAGTTACAGGATAGTAGTTGGTAAACACCCCGACCAGTTTCGTACAACAGTATGTCATCAGGGGAGGACGCCCTTCCTGATGACATACTATTGTATAAAACTGGTCGGGGTGTTTACCAGCTACTAGCCTGTATCTTGCTTGCAGCGATGGCAGTTTTTAAATTTCACTACAAATAAAGCCCGTTTTTGCATCCAGCTGAGGTGTGCAGATTTTTGCTCTGCGGACTATCTAGTAAGCAAACTTCGCACCCTCATATGTGGTGGAGCTGTATTGCTCTCTAACTTGCAGCACAGCTTTGTTACTAGGTGGCAGAGCCAAAGTTTTTTAACCTGTCTTCATTTAGTACTTGCTCTGTACCCGAAGCCAGGTGCTAGGGAGATATTGCCTTGGTCTGCTCTACCCTGCACTCAGGCTGGATTTCTTCCAGCCAGGGCTTCCAAGGCATAGTCCAGCAACAAAGTCTGGCGTCCCCCTTCCCCAAGCTCCTGAGAGTTCCAGTTCTTCTATGTAGCATTCTGTAATTAAATTCAGTGCCCTTTGTCCCTACTGCTCCTGGGCTTCACCTTTTTCTGCCACTTCAGCTACCTTGGACTGGTGTCGGCACATGGACCACCCACAAATACCGTGTCTGGAACGAGGGTACCCATGGCCACAGACAGGAGCCGAATGATTCTATTACCGACTGCAACTGTGAGTAGAAAACAGGAGGACTATCTTTGGGGGGTGGGTAGCCCTTTATAGAGACCCATGATCATTGTTCCCTGCTGCTGAGGGGTGTGCTCATTCCAGAATGCAGGAAATCACACTGATGACCATTTTGAGCAGCACGACTTTGGGCAGTGCGCCTGCCCCGGACGACAGTCACTTGAGCAGGAGTTTCCAACATCTTTGGGTGCTGAAGGGGGCTCTGCTTAGAACAAGGGCTGTTTGGAGTGATTTTAATGAAATTGCCATTATCTTCAGGCATAAGGTTTGCTGCTTGGGACACAGTGGGTACAGGGCCCTAGCATTAGTGGTTCAGCATCAACATTTGGGGGGCTAGCTTCTCCTGCAGCTAAAGGACTGTTTACATCTAAGGACTGATTGCTACTCTATCAGACCCCTGCCCTTCAGCAGTACTCGCAACCTACAAGAATTCAGAATTCTGCTGAGCCCTCTCTCCCTCTAACTGAGGGCCGATTATGACAGTGCCAGTACCGTGTACCAGAGGGCCTTCTTTCTTGTCCAGGAATGGCACATGCACAGACCACTTGATCAAGTGCCTGGAAATCCATGGTTGTCTGCGGGCAGCCAAATACAAATGCTGCTTGCCCTGATGGTCATTTGCGTTGTCTTGGGTTGACGGGCAATAGGATTCTTCCTAGCTTGTGTATGTGTCACATACTGAAAAAGGAAGAGGGTTCTGCAGGCTTCCCTGGCATCTTGAAAATGAACAGAAGACACACTCTGGATATCAATTAACAGCAAATTTATTTCCTTGAATAAGAGGCTTGATACCTTAAAGCACTGGGATAAGCTTGTGTTTTTTTGCCGTTGCAACAGATAATAAATTCTCCTTTAAATTGCTCTCCAAAGTGTAACTATTGTTTTTCATTCTTGCTTCCTTCAGTTGGCACCTGGATTTCACTTGCTCGCAGCTTTTCTTGATGTTGTTTCCCCTAGCATGTCCCAGGTCATCAGTAGACTTTACAAGACTGGCACAGAGATAATTGTCACTCACAGGAGGTTCCCCCATCACTGTCATGCGATATTCACTCTGAATCTTTATTGGGGGATGGAGAATATGTAGATGACGACATCATCATCATCGTCGAGATAGATCAGGTAGAGCCTTTAACTGGGAGCACCTGAATACACAGATGAAGCAAACCTGCATCACCTTAGATTTGGAGGAGGAGCCATAGTACAAAACCAAAAAGAAAGCCAACCCACTAAAGAGCATGTCCAAACAGCAGAAGGTGTTTCTGTTTGTGACATAGTAAAGGATATTGTAGCCTCTGAGTAGAGACACACACATACAGAGTGAAAAAACAAAAGCATTGCTTCATGCAAAAACCTACAAAATTGATGGCAAGGATACTGATTTGTGGGATTCGAGTCCTTAGGTGGATGCATCTGTCTTGGCTTCTGTGAAGAAAATACCCTTTCCACTCCAGGGAGCTGTGGCCATTGAGGATGCCCTTGTCAAGAAATTAGAGGCTTTGATAAAAAAGGTGTATGAGGTGGCAGTGCCAGCTTCAGCCATGGCCTGTTGGCTCATGGATGTCTCCTTTGAGATGCCCCATGACTCCTTAGCAGGAGAGTCATTGTTCTGTCTATGGGTACAGCTTTCCTGGCCAATTCATACTGTGATCTGCTGCAGCTGTTGGCAAAGTCCACCCAGCAGAGTCATTGTTCTGTCTATGTGCACAGCTTTCCTGGCCAATTCATACTGTGATCTGCTGCAGCTGTTGGCAAAGTCCACCCAGCAGAGTCATTGTTCTGTCTATGGGCACAGCTTTCCTGGCCAGTTCATACTGTGATCTGCTGCAGCTGTTGGCAAAGTCCACCCTGTATTTAGTTACCGTGCACAAGGCTCTCTGGTTCATCCTTGGTCAGCCACCAACTCTTTCAGTAATTCTGTTCTGAATAGGTCATTCCAGGGCAACCCCCTATTTGGACTTATTTATTTATTTGCTTTTGTTAACCGGGTAAGCACACTAGACAGCCAAGTGCCTATTTTCAGGTGCGACCCGGGAGATTACAAGGTACGTACATGAACATCAGGCAAATACAAGTGGAGGATTACATTACATAGAATTAGCACAACAGGGACTTTACAAGCATCAGATTTCATCAGGCAAATAGTAGTGAAGAGTTAATAGAAAGTGACCAGAACACAGGGACATTGTAAGACAATACCAAAAACAGGTATTACAATACAGTATTAAACATTGCAGTCAGTAGGAAGAAGTGCAGTGTGAATTCATCGCTCCAGGCAGCAAGTTGTAAGGCTAGCAGTTAGAATAAGGAGGAGTCACAGTTGGGATAGAGTGGGCCCAGTGCGAGAGAAAGGAGTGCACAGTTATAGTGCTCACTTGAGAGGGTTTGTCTAGTGCAGAGACAGGTGGCAGCCAACTTGAGAAAACCCCAGAGGGAGGCTTTAAAGCTCTGGTGTGAGGGAGAGGAGCGAGTGCTAGTTGGAAGAGAGTTCCAAACCCTGAGCTCATATGCAGCGAAGGCTCGGTCACCCATTTGTGTGTGGGTTCTAGGTACCAGGAGGGCATGGGAGCTGCTGGATCGCAGGTTGTAGGAGGGTGTAGCATGAACAAGGGTCTCAGCAAGGTTTTGAGGGGTGGCAGTTCTGACAATATTGTCAGTGAAGTTGCCCACGGCATAAGAGCGGTGAGTTTCCGGTGGGAGCCACTCAAGCCAGGTGTAAAGCTCACAGCGGTGAGTGAGGCGGGAGGCTGAGAGCGCAAAACGGCATATGTTGTTGTACGCGGAGTCCCGCTTTACTAGACTAGTTTTTGCAACATGGGCAGAGATGATTAGTCCGTAACAAAGCGTGGATAGGAGGACTCCCCTGGCTAGAGCAAGACGGGCAGCTGGAGTTGGACAGCTTTTTGCTCTGTAAGCCTGACCCAGCTTGCAGTTTGAGGCCTTGCATGTATTTTGTATGTTCAGGTTCATATCCAGCTGTGGGTCAAGGGTTACCCCCAGGTACTTGACTTAGCCTGCGACAGCAGTGATCCATCAGCTCCGGAGATCTGTAGTGAATCCGGGGTGGCTTTTAACTTGGCTGCTGAGCCAAATAGCATGGCCTGCATCTTCTGTAGGTTAATAACAAGTTTATGGTCCTGCAACCAAGTTTGGGTGTGGTCAAAGTCAGAGTTTAGTTTGGTGTTAATGGTGGCGATATCCTGGGATTTGGTCATGATGACTAGGATGTCTGCGTATAGCACTGAGGACCCTAGAGCCGGAGCCAAGGGTAGCTCATTTATGAGAGAGAGAGAGAACAGGAGAGGCCCCAGGACAGAGCTCTGGGGGACTCCGCAGTTAACCTGGGCAGGCTCAGACAGGACCTTGTTGAATTTGGTGTACTGATGCCTGCCCGTGAGGTAATTACTGATCCATGCAAGAGCTGGGGAGGAGAAGCCAAGTGACAGGAGAGAGGAGCACAGTAATGTGTGGTCAACCTGATCAAAGGCTTTTGAGAGATCAACAAAGATGGCCCCGGTCAGTTCACCTCGGTCAGCAGCAGACCTGATCTCCGAGGTAACAACTGCTAGGGCCGTGGAGGTGCTATGCCCCTTTCTAAACCCATGTTGTGCAGGGGAGAGAAGGTTGTGGGTCTGTAGGGAGTGGGTGACCTGAGAGGCGACTACCTTTTCAAACATGAAGTCTTGCTATAGTATGACATATGCAGTGAGTCCCAACCTTCGAACTGCTCCGGAGGTGAAAGAGTTAACTTTCCATGCCAGGCATGGAGCTTTGAGCACGAGCTCGGTTGAAAACTCTCTGTTGTTGTTCAAACTCAAACCGTCAGATTCTTCACTCCGCCTCACTGAACAGTCGCTCCGGAGATTTCTCCTTCTGCTCGGTTCATTTTGTCAGTTAAAGTATTAATTTTTTGGTTTTTTAACCGAATTTAAACCACAACCAGTCGGTTCAAGCTCCGTCTGTGGTATCGTAAGTACTAGATAGGTTTTACATTTACTTTCTGTGTGGAACTTGTAAACGATATTATCGGTTCGGTTTGAACCGATCACGTTGTTGTAAATACATTAATCTGTCTTGTAGAGTGCGGTTCCCGGTTCTTATCGGTTCTTAAAAAAAATGGATTTCATTACGGTTTTCTCCACGACCCGTGACACGGTTGGGAACCGATAAGAGTCTTGCTTGGCGGATTGCCATAAATGGGCAAGTTTTGGTTAGGCTGGCACTATGTCTGAGAAACCCAAAAGGAAAACCAGACCCACTGGGTTTCAACACTGCAGTGTTTGTGGGGAAGCCTTTGCCAATGCTGACCCCCATACCATCTGTGTTTACTGTCTGGAGTTTGACCACCTCAATGCAGACTGCCAGATTTGCAAAAATTTTCCTGCCGCTACCCTGGATAAGAGAGTTGGTAGGCTCAGGAAAAGAGAGGCCAAGAAGTCCGCTGACCCGGATGGCCAGCCTGGTTCGGTTGTAACCGAACCGGAGGGAGTGCCCTCTGATCAGGGCGAGACTTCCTCGGCCAAAAGGAGAGCCGACTCGGAGGAGTCGGTTCCAGCAAAAAGGACTAGAAAATCAGCAGGTGTGGAGCCAAAATTTCCATCTCCAACCGCTGAAGAAATAGCCAAAGCGATTAAAATTGTCCAGTCGCTTTCCCCGGTTCCAACTGAACCGGCACCATCAGGTAAGCGTACGGTTTGGTCGGTTCCACTGGTTCAAGAATATGATTTAGAGGAATTTTATGAACCAGAGGAGGGGGAAGAGGCGTATGAGGAGAGTGAATGTGGATTTGAAAGTCTGGATGTGCCCATTGAACCGGACATCTCCCCGGACAGACCTTCAGGAGTGTCTCCCCCTAGGCTTTCTGAGTCCCCCTCTCAGTTTATGTTTTATAAAAAAGTGGCTGAAACCCTCCAGCTCCCTGTGGAGGAAGCTGTGGATGATCAAGAGGAGCCTGACTATGTAGAAATGATGGATATCCCAGTGTCTAGGAGACTGTCTATTCCTTTGCATAAATCTTTTGGGAAACAGACAGTAAAAATTCTAAAAACTCCTCACACTATACCTCCTGTGGATAAAAGAATGGACAAGAGGTACACATTGTCAGGCTCTGATATGGAGTTACTTACACAACAATGCAGCCATGTTGGGGTAGTGCAGGCTGCAGCCTGTGACAAGGCAAATATTCCCTTGGCTTCACACCCCCCTGACAAGGACTCCAGGAGGATTGATGCCATGGCAAAGAAACAGTACATGGCAGCATCCTTGGGACTCAGACAGGCAAATTATATGGCTTATGTTCCTAGATTCCATAAATCCA
Organism: Neoceratodus forsteri; assembly: GCA_016271365.2. Lineage (NCBI taxonomy): Eukaryota > Metazoa > Chordata > Ceratodontiformes > Ceratodontidae > Neoceratodus > Neoceratodus forsteri. Next base: position 6,716,393 of record JADMNL010000022.1, on the reverse strand, counting down.
GATGGGACACAGTTATGGCTCTAGCAAAGCAGGTCCCTGGCCAGCTTGCCAAGGAGCTGGAGCAGGTGGCTGCTGATGGTATTGAGGCATCTAAGGTGCAATTTCATGCTGCAGTGGACTCTAATGATGTGTCATCAAGAGTCATGGCTACATCTGTGGCTCTTCGCAGGATACCCAGACTAAGGCCATGGATTTTCCTGTTGTGGGTAATTCTCTGTTCGGGGAGCAGACAGAGAATTACATGAAGAAAATCGATGAGTATAGGACCACCTATAGGAGTGCACAGGCCAAGGAAAGGCAGGCCACTCCTCAGAGGCAGCCTTCCAGGGGCAGGGGCAGACCTTTTCATAGGCCTTTTTACCAAGCCCAGGCCTCCTCTTCAGCTTATGTCCAGAGGGGGTTCTTTAGAGGGAGAGGCAGACGGGGTACAAGCAGACCTGCTTCCACCCCTCAGCCTAAAGTCCCTGCCAAACAGGCACCCTGATGGGGTGGCCAGGGCCGATTCTCCACACGGTAGGGGCAGGCTGGCTTACTTTGTCCAGGACTGGAAGTCTTTAACATCAGACAAGTGGGTCCTGGAAGTAGTAAGTTCGGACTGTTCTCAGCTTCAAAAATTTCCAAAGATGAGAACCAGGTCCTTTCCACCTGCAAATCCATCAGAGGCACTTGCCCTAGAAACAGAAGTTTCTACCCTCCTGGCTCTCAGAGCTGTGGAAAGGGGTCCACCCCTACACCAGGGCAAAGGGTTGTACTCCAGGTACTTCCTTACCCCAAAAAAGACAGGAGAATGGCGGCCCATCCTGGATCTCAGATACCTAAACAAGCACCTTTTAAAACCAAAATTCAAAATGGTGACTCTGGGAATTATTTTACCCTCTTTAAGGCCAGGGGACTGGCTAGCGTCGCTGGACCTTAAGGATGCCTACTTCCATGTTCTTATCAGAAGCTCCCATCAAAGTACCTCAGATCTGAACTGCCCTCAGGCTATTACCAGTTCAGAGCAATGCCCTCGGCCTCACCTCTGCCCCGAGGGTATTCACAAAATGCCTGGCAGTAGCAGTTGCCCACTTAAGAAGGCAAAAGATTGCCATCTTTCCTTACCTGGATGACTGGCTCATAGTAGGCCAGTCTCCAGACCAAGTCAGACTACACCTTCAGGTAACTCAGCAACTGCTCACATCTCTAGGTTTCCTCTCAGTCTTCCAAAGTCAGTTCTAGAGCCTGTCCAGCTTCTCACCTTCATAGGTGCAGAACTGAACACAAAAGAGGCCAGAGCCTTCCTTGGAAAGAGCAAGGACCCTGGTCTCTCTGGCCTCCTCCTTCACCCTGCAGGTCTCTCGACCAGCAAGGCATTTTCTGCAGCTCCTGGGGCACATGGCTGCTTCTACAGCAGTAATGTGGGAGCAAGATTTCAGATGAGGGACATCCAGTTCCATTTGAGAGCCTTTTGGTCTCAAAAGAGACCCTCTAACCAAATTGATCCCAGTGACTCGAACCCTGATCCAAGCCCTTCAGTGGTGGCAGGACCAGAGCAATCTGAGACAAGGGGTCCCCTTCACCCCTCAGTCTCACTCCTTAATCCTTACTACAGATGCATCCCTCTTGGGGTGGGGAGCTCACATGGGCGACCTCACTACCCAGGGATTGTGGTCCCCTCAGGAATCTCTGCTCCACATCAATCTGTTGGAACTCAGAGCAGTTTTTCTAGCACTTCAAGTTTTTTCCACATCTGTTCAGAACAAAGTTGTACAGGTCAGAACAGACAACACCACTACAATGTGGTACATCAACAAGCAAGCACCGGTCCTATGGCCTTGTGTAACGAAGCAATGAAGTTGTGGTCTCTGGCTTATTCCTGAACACCTCCCTCACGGCAGTTCACCTCCCAGGCAAGGACAATGTCCTGGCAGATACTGCAGAGGATTTCCCAGGCCATCACGAATGGTCACTGGATCCCCTAGTACTGGAGGTAGTATTTGCCAGATGGAGCACCCCGCAGATGGATCTTTTTGCAGCCCCAGACAATCACCAACTTCCCCTTTTTTGCTGCAGGCCCCCAGTGTTGGGCACAGTCCCTCTGGATGCCTTCCTTCTCAGTTGGGAAGGGAAGTTTCTCTATGCTTTTCCCCCCTTCCCTCTTCTGTTCAAGGTGCTAGTCAAAATCAGATCTCAACCCTGCAAGATGATCCTGATTGCTCAAGATTGGGCCAGACAGCCCTGGTACCCACTCCTTATGTCCTTAGCAGTCCACCTTCCCCTGTGTCTTCCCAGGAATCACAGCCTGTTAACCTGTGCTCAGGGGAGGGTTTGGTACCCGAATCTCAAATCTCTCAATCTCAAGGCCTGGTCTTGAAGAGTTAGAGTTTGCTGACCCACACCTCTCCCACGTGTATTGGATATCTTGAAGGCTTCTAGGAAGCCTTCCACCAGGGCTACTTATAATTCCAAATGGAAGAGATTTTCCATATGGTGCTCTGCAGTATATTTCCCCAGAATCTGCTGACTTACCTGGAGTCCTGGATTATATGGTGCATTTGAATACTTTGGGGCTGAGACCAGCTACCCTAAAAGTGCACCTGGCAGCCGTGTCTGCTTTCTTATCAGCAGGCAAACCCTCTTCTCTTTCAGCTCATCCTGTATTCTCCAAGTTTTTCAAGGGGTTGCTTCACACCAACCCTCCATTCAGGGACCCTGCCCCTGCCTGGGATCTTAATATCTTCCTGGACATAAGTCTCCACCACTCATTCACACTAGTGGGATTAGCGCCGGAGGCACTAGGACCCATCGGGAGCAAACTTTTTGCTGGAGGGTCGGTCACGAGATGGCGCCCCGCGAGGCCGCGGCGCGCGATGAGCAGCAGGCTCGAGCGGTATGACTAATTCAGTTTACGTAATTTCCAACCGCCTTCATAGTTCTTTTTTTTCCGCCCGTCGAGTGCGGTTCCAGTGATGACATGTCGCCGCTTGTCGGAGTCAAACTCAAACCAGCGGACAGTTTTCAGTTTGTTTTTTGTAACATTATCACGTTAGTAGTATCGCTAATTTTATTCTATTGCTAAATTTTTCTAATATTTTAAATTTAATTTGCTTGAAGAAGTCTGCCTACTGGACCTGAGTCGCACTCATGAGCAGGTCAGGTGACGGTAGGGAGACTGTATGAAAGCTGTTCAGTCAGCCGGCTGGGTCCGTCAGCCTCTTCTCCTCAGCTGGTTCTGACAACGGTCAGTCCGATGTCTGGGATGGGCGGTCCCCGTCAGCATAAAATAAACGGTCGCATTCTCTGCGCCGTTCGGCCTCGAGCTCTTCTTCGGCCCACAGGTCAAAAAAGAGAAGGCATCACTCGAGGTCGCCCTCTGGTATGTCTGCGCGTCGACGGTCGGTTATCGTTGCTAGTTGCCAGTCTCCTTCTTCGGAGTCGCCAACTTCCGATAATCGTCGTCCTCGACATCGGAGCCCCTCCCCGCCTATAGGTAGGGCTCCAGATGAGCAGTTTCATCAGTGGGCCGCTCTTATGGAGCGATGGGCTCGGAGGTTGGTTCTTCTGCCTGGCTCGGTTGCCTCAGAGCCCTCGGGCTCCTCCTGCGATCAGGTAGGGCGGTTGGACCTTCCTAGTCACATGGCGCCTTTGGTGCCAGCGACTCCGTGTTCTAGGTGTTTTCCCCTCACATGGCTGCGCGCAGGGGGCCACACATGCCTCTATCTTCCTGGTTTTTTCCTCCTCTAGCTTTCCAGGTTCCTGCTTCCGCTTCTCCGCAGGGATCTGTTGGCTTGTCGCGCCTGGGTGCCACTGTCTTGCGGGCGCCGGGCGGCCGGGTTTGGTCTGGCGGTGCCGCGTGAGTGGCTGCGGCGTTGTCCGCGCGCTGGGTGGTACTTTGTGTTCCCTCGTTTTTCGGTGCCGTGCGCCCCTGTGCCGCCAACCCGTTTTGCCGCCTCCCTGGGGTCTCGGGACTCTCCTTGTTTTTCGTATTTCCTCTCTCCCATTTCTCACCCTTTCCTGTCCAAACAGTCCTTCCTGGACCATCAGGAGATGATGTTGAGCTCGACCCAGACCTTCGGTTGGGTGATGAAGTGGAGGAACAGGATCTTTCTTTGCTACAGAGCCTGTGGTCGAGACCTGTCCTTTAAGTCTCTGTTGAAGAACCTGAGATCCACTCTTTTCTCTCCAGACTACAGACATCGATCCTGGGAAGATATTAAGACTCAGTATCTTCATGCTCGGAGATCCCTATGGATTTGACCTCCGATCCAGTTTTCCTTCGAGACGCTGTCTCAAATGGTATGGAATAATCCTGCTCTTATTCCCTCAGTGGCTAAATCCATTGATAAGAAGTATTCAGCTCCCAAGGATCGTCCCTTTTGGCATCCCAAGCCTTTGCGGATCCTATTGTAGTCCTGGCAGAGAATGACAAGGTCGTTCTTCCTCAAACTACTACAGCTCGACCTATTAACAAAGAGTCTCGTAAGATTGATACATTAGGTAAGAGAGTCTTTGCCGCCCACTCTAAGTATGCGTATTGCCAGTTATCAAGGCTATTTTTCTCAGTATGAGTATATCCTGTGGCACTCTATGAAAAGAATGGTTGAAGCTCTTCCAGATTCGACTCAAGTCAGAGCTTCTTCTGACCGTTATTAGAGGTATTGAGTCCAATAACCAACAGGTCAAGCCGCCATGGACGCTCGACACTGCTTCTCGCCCAGCAGCCGCAGGATTTGTACTGCGCCATTCCTGGTCGTGCTCTTCTGGCTTCACGTAATGATGCTCAGCAGCAGGTAATGGCGCTGCTTTTAATGGCTCCTATCTTTTGGCCCTCAGGTGGAGCAAGCCTTAGAGGCCACTCAGAAGACTAGATCGCCATTAAATTGCCAGACCTCCGCCTGCCCCTCCTCGGGCATGTGAACAGACGCCAGTTTCATAGTCGCCAGTCCTTTCGAGGCAGAGGCAGGAAGCTTCCATAAAAGCCAACCTGCCCAACCTCAAAAGAAGATGCAGAGAAAGCGGCCCAAAGCCCCAGCGCCACCTTATGAATTGCTGGCCCAAGTTCCATCCACTCTGCCCGAGGTGGAACTTCTCTCCTCGTGGAGGTCATCTGATGTACTCTATAACCAGTGGAAGTCCATAACTTGACAAATGGGTCCTTCGATAATTCGCGAGGTTATTCTCTCAATTTCTTGGAAACCCTCTGAATTGTCCTCCCAGACGACAACCCAGGTTGTCGGCCTCTCAGTCAGACCTCCTCACCGCCGAGATCCAGGGCCTTCTGAACAACAGGGCAATAGAACTGGTGCCCCCAAGATTCGTAAACACAGGGTTCTACTCCCATTACTTTCTGGTTCCAAAGAAATCTGGGGGGATGCGCCCCATTCTAGACCTCAGAAAGTTAAACAAATTTCTCCCCAGGGAGAAATTCAAAATGATTTCCCTAGGTACCCTGTTACCCTTGCTGCATCAGCACGACTGGCTGGCCTCCCTGGATATGCAGGATGCTTACCAGCATATCCCCGTCCACCCGACCCACCGCAAGTTCCTCAGGTTTGTAGCTTTGGGTCAGCATTATCAGTTCAGAGTCCTGCCCTTTGGGCTATCCTCGGCGCCACGAGTTTTTACAAAGTGTTGTGCAGTTCTCGCAGCGCATCTCAGGAAGATCGGACTCCGAGTGTTTCCCTACCTGGACGATTGGCTTCTAGCAAGCCCTTCCAGCCAAGGGACTTTGGAAGCCGTGCAAATGACTTCTCGTCTTCTCATGTCCATGGGAGTTCTGCTGAATTTGAAAAATCTCAACTGCAGCCCTCCCAGAGGCTCTTTTCATAGGGACGCTCTAGACACCTCTTCCGCAAGGCTTTCCTTCCAGAGGACAGAAGACTCGACATCCTTCGGATGGCCCGTAACATCGGGAGAACCAATCGTTACAGCTGCTCTCGATGCAACGGTGTTGTGTCTCATGGCGCTCCTCGGTGTTCACTGTACTTCTGGCCTGCTGCACATGAGAACCACCCAATGGATGCTTCCACTCAGTGGTCTCCCACCTCACCCCCAGTCTTATCCCATCAAGGTGACGGAGCCCTTCAAGGTCTCTCACCTGGTGGTCTCAAGAGAGCAATCTCCTGGAAGGATTCCCCTTTGCTCCCCCGGATCATCAGATCTCCATCACCACAGACGCATCGCTAATGGGATGGGGAGCTCACTGTCACTCCCTCCACACTCAAGGTGTATGGACTCAGTTCGAAACTCATCTCCACATAAATGTCCTGGAGATGAGAGTGGTCTTCTATGCAATCTGAGCTCTGAAGGATGTCCTTGCTCACAAGAACATTCTCCTTCAAACGGACAACAAAGCTGTGATGTATTACATCAACAAGCAAGGCGGTGCTCATTCTTATCCCCTTTGCAGGGAAGCAATGAGGGTGTGGGAGTGGCGCTTGGAGCACAAGTCTCTGATTCAAGCGGTTTATCTGCCAGGTATACAAAACAACCTAGCAGATCACCTCAGCAGAACGGAGGCAGACCCTCACGAGTGGTCTCTCAATCCAGCCGTAGCTCGGTCTCTGTTCAAAGAGTGGGGGACTCCAGACCTGGACCTTTTTGCATCCCCACTCAACGCAAAACTGCCTCTCTTCTGCTCCAGAAATCCAGGGCCTGGCATTTTCTGTCAGGATGCGTTCAGGCTGCGGTGGATAAAATGCTTTCTTTATGCCTTTCCACCGCTTCCTCTAATCCAGAGAGTACTCCTCAAGTTCGAGTCTCAGGGGACCAAAATGATTCTCATTGCTCCCTCCTGGCCTCGGCAACTATGGTTTCCTCTACTCAACAGTATGTTGGCAGCCTCTCCGAGACCACCTCCCTTGCAAATCAATCTTTTGACTCAGGGTTCGTTGGTCCATCCCAACCTGAAATCACTTCACCTTCATGCTTGGCTCCTGAAGAGGTGGAAGTGAATCGGTTCAACGTCTCTCGTAGAGTCTCAGACATCCTTCTGGCTGCTCGCAGCCAGCCAATTAAAACGACGCTTCCAAATGGAAACGCTTTTCTCTGGTGCAAAGTCCTCTTGGAATCCTTTCCTGTCCTCCTGACAAGGTTCTGGAGTATCTTTGGACCTATCAAACTCAGGTCTCCAGTACTCCACAGTTAAAGTTCACCTTAGTGCCATCTCAGCGCTCCATGAGCCGGTTTCTTCCTTGACTCTGGCTCAGTTACCTATGGTGAAGAGATTTTAAGGATTCTTCATACCAGACCCCCTGTTAAGCGTCCAGTTGCAGCCTGGGACATTAACCTGGTGCTGGACATGCTCACTCGGAAGCCTTTCGAACCCCTAGCTACCTGTGAGCTAAAATTTCTTACCTGGAAGACTGCCTTCCTGGTGGCCATTACCTCAGCCCGCAGGGTCTCTGAGATACATGCCCTGGTTACGGACCCTCCGGATACTGTATTCCATAAAGACAAGGTAGTTCTCCGTACTCATCCTAAATTTCTTCCCAAGGTTGTGTCAGAATTCCATCTAAACCAACCTCTGGTACTTCCCGCTTACTTCGCTAATTTCCAAAATGAAGGGGAACGAGCTCTTCATTCCTTGGATGTTAAGAGAGCCTTGCGGTTCTATTTAGATAGAACCAAGGATGTTCGCAAGACTCAGCAACTGTTTGTTTCTTTCAGCGACACCCGGCTGGGTCAACCTGTCGCTATCAGATGCATCTCTTCATGGTTAGTGGCATGCCTTCGGCATTGCTATTCCATGGCTCAAGTTAAATTAGAAGGTAGAGTGTACGCTCACTCTACTAGGGCGGTCGCGATCCCTAATGAAATTGCAATGTTCCAATTGCAGATATCTGCAACGCCGCCACCTGGAGCTCAGTGCATACCTTCGTTAAGCATTATGCACTGGATGTTCATGCCAGGCGTCATTGCGCATTCGGCAGAACTATCCTTAATGGACTTCTGTCTTAGTCGCGTGAGCTCTGGCTCTCCTGCCGCCCTTTTGGGGGATTATCAGCTTGGTACTCTCCCACTAGTGTGAATGAGTGGTGGAGACTTATGTCCAGGAAGATATGAAAATTACGTATCTACCGTAATTTTGATCTTCTTGGACGAGTCTCCCACTCATTCACATGCCCACCTCCATCCCACGAGCTCACGCTGTATTGGTCTTCACTCCTCAAATCTTTAGGCCGTGAAGACTTCTTTGTTGACCCTTCTTACACGGGTCATACGGACTATCTTATGTCCGCTTTTTTAAGGTTAGATTTACTTTTACGTTAGTTGCGCTGCACCTCCTTGGTAAAAGGTACTGAGGCGGTTGGAGGGTCGTCGCCGAGAATAGTCATTACCGGCCGAGCTGCTCACAAGCGCCAGGCTCGCGGCTCCATCTCCCTTGCCGACCTCCAGCAAAAGTTTGCTCCCGATGGGTCCTAGTGCCTCCGGTGCTAATCCCACGAGTGTGAATGAGTGGTGGAGACTCGTCCAAGAAGATCAAGAATTACGGTAGGTACGTAATTTTCATATTTGCATTGCCCAGCTTATGCAACCCCCTTTTGAGCCCTTGTCTTCAGCAGAGCTTAAGTACTTGACTTGGAAAACTCTGTTTTTCGTAGCCATCACTTCTGCCAGGCACATAAGTGAATTACAAGCATTGTCAGTGGAGCCCGATTTTATCTCCTTTCATAGAGATAAGGTGGTCCTCAGGACTAACAGAAAGTTCTTGCCTAAGGTGGTTTCAGACTTCCACCTTAATCAATCTGTCTCTCCTGTGTACTTCACTGACCATTCCTCCTCTGGCGAGAGGAGACTGCACAGTTTAGATGTCAAAAGAGCCGTTAGTTACTACATAGAATGTACCAAGGGTCACAGGTTTGACTCCCTCCAACTGTTCCTCACTTATGGTGAGGTTGGTAAAGGGAAACCTGCCACTAAAAGATCCATTGCCAGGTGGATTGTCTCTTGTATCCAATTTTGCTATGAAAAACTGGGTAAGGTTCCTCCCTCAGGCCTGAGGGCTCACTCTACCAGAGGTACAGCTGCGTCTCTGGCTTCTGCCAGGACATCCCTATCCTAGAGATATGTCAGCAGCTACCTGGAAAACAGTTCACACTTTTACCAAGCATTACTCCCTGGACATCCAGGCTAGGAGTGATGCTCGATTTGCACAGCTGTGCTTCAGAGCCTATTTCCTAAGTAGGTTCTGTCCTCCTCCATGGAGATACTGCTGTGTGTTCAGATATAGTCATAATATAGCAAGACTTCATGTTGTTTGAAGAAAAATTAGTCACTTTAGTAATGTTGTTTCTTCTAATGGAGTCTTGCTATATTATGGCCTCCCGCCTGCCCCTCTCAGAACCTCTGCTTTTTGGGATGTGGGTGGCAGTGCAGTGTTGGCACTTAGTAGATGCCTAATTTTGTTTTTTCACACCTCCTTTTGGGGTGTTTGGGTGTTAGTTTTCATTTTTTGGATCCCTGACTTGAGTCTTTGTTTTGGGACCAAAAAGTGTTCTTATATTTAGTAGCCAGTTGGCTAGTGTAGGTTTACAGCCCACACAGAACCTTAGTGAGTTTTGCTCAGAAGATCTGACAGTTTGAGTTTGAAGAACAGACAGAGTTTTCAACCGAGCTCGTGCTCAAAGTTCCATGCCTGGCATGGAAAGTTAACTCTTTCACCTCCGGAGCAGTTCGAAGGTTGGGACTCACTGCATATGTCATAATATAGCAAGAGTCCATTAGAAGAAACAACATTACTAAGGTGAGTAATTTTTTCTTCCAGGAGCTTGCTGATCGCTGATAGGATTGCAATGGGATGGTTTGCTGGAGGCAGTCCTCAAACCAGTGTTATATTCTGAGTTGGCACTCCCCCATGTAGACGACTTGCAGGATGCTGCTTCATTTTCTTAAGAAACAAGGCGCTGAGCTCAGCTAACCATAGGTCATTTCGCTACGGCAGAGGAGGATAAGGAAGTGGGAACTGTCAGAACAAACTAAATCGAAAGGATAAGCAGTCATGCTGAGATCTGGCCTGTTAAGTTTGCAGCACCACCTACAGGCAAGACTAATGCTGTTTGCAGACTGGTGGACAGAAAGCACTACAGGCTGATGTGTTTGACATCTGCAGTGATTACTGAGTTGCATTTCAAAGTTCTCAAGCCAAGACGACTTCTGCAATCACCAGTATCCTACAATCTAGCCAACCGCCGAGCGATACAAGCCACTATTGGCCATTTCAGAGACATCAAAGCTATCTGGTCGGTCCCCACACAGCAGTGGGACTCGAGTCTATAAGCCATCTTCTTCATTATACCAAAGAAGACTGGAGGCTTCAGAGCCATTCTTGATCTCAAATGCCTCCACATGAGAATCAAGTCTTTGAACTTTAGGATGGAAGTGCTGCGATCCACCAGAGCATATGCATCTGGGGAATTAAACTTGTACTGTCATTTTTTTTTTCTCAAATGTGTCTGATTGCCTGAAATGCTACTTTGGAAGTACACACTGGTTTAGCTTTCTAGTTTTGAAAGATTCACATATTCAGCCCTTGATGTAGTGCAGCTGGAATCCTCCACTCTGCTGCCTCTGGTCTTCTGCAGATAGTTACCATCCGGCTCATGCCCTTCCCCCTCTCTTCACTCTCACCCTCCCATCTGTCTCCCTCCAATTCAATTAAGTGCTGCTACAGCTGCAACCCCCATACACAGGCAAGGATAAGCAGCCAATGAGCAAATTGCAGCAGCAGCAGTAGTTCAATGCAGCAGTTCCCCGGTCCTGCACTCAGCAACAACAAGAGAGCTATGGCACAACTGAAGAGACGTCCCTTCACTGTGAAAGCCAGACAGTGAATGAGGTACTGAGCGCGAGACGTCTCCATCCCATCCTATGCCTGGGAACTCACCACCGTGGTCAGTGAGCTTCCCCCTATCTTGGAGCCTTGTTTCCTCATTGGTTCTGCAGGTCTGCCACTAGAGGACTGTCTCCTCCTTCGATCCTCACAGACGCTACCGCCGTCGTGAAGTAGTGATCGTGTTTTTCATCACTGCATAACCGCGGGTCACGTGAGTGTCGCTTAGCTGGTCAGATGACCACCAGGACTCAGAAACACTGGGAGATGGGACGGAAATGAACAAGCTGCCTGGAGGGAGGAGCAGCCTACTGGTGGAGGGCTGTATTGCAGTCTGGTAAGGAAAAGCCGTGCTAGCCCGGGGACAAATGGCACAGAGTAAGCTGCCAACGAACTGCTTGTCCTTGACATTTTCCTGGTAGCCCAGGACGTCGGGCTATGGGATTTGTCAAGCCTTGATGGCTGTGGCCATTCCGGTTACTCCTCTGGCCGCCTCCACATGCGGGTCCCACAGTGGATGCTCAGGGTGCACTGGGACCAGGGCTCCGACTATCTGGACTTTATTGTCAGGATCACCGAGCCAGTCAGGAGAACTTTACTTTGGTGGATGGATCCCCGGAATTTGGAGAAAGGGGTCCGGTTTCGTCTGGTGCCACTAGGTCAGACCCTTATTACAGATGCATCGGATCTGGGATGGGGAGTGCACCTGGGTACCTGTCAAACGCAAGGGGTTTGGACATCCGAGGAGCGATCTCTCCATATCAGTGTGCTGGAGATGCGAGCGGTCCTCTGTGCCTTACAGGCATTTCAAGAGGACCTGGTGCCGGCTCTCTTCTAATTCAAACAGGCAATATATCGGTCATCTTTTGCATCAACAAGCAAGGGGCACTCATTCGTATCCCCTTTGCAGGGAAGCAATGAGAGCCTGGTACTGGGCACTGGAACGACACATTCTGTTGTCAGCGGTGCATGTTCCAGGCGTCCTAAACAATCTGGCCAACAGCTTAAGCAGGTCTCGATGCAGAGCTCACGAGTGGGAGCTGTTACAGTCCATAGCAGATCAACTCTTCGACAGGTGGGGTCGTCCAGAGCTGGACCTTTTGCGTCACCACGCAACGCCAAACTGCCAATTTTTTGCTCGCGAGAGCACGCGCCTGGGGTTTTCTGGCCAGACGCGTTATCCCTTTGCTGGGCAGGGAGGTTTCGCTACGCCTTCCCACGCTTCCCTCTCATTCAGAGAGTTTTGCTGAAGTTGCAGGCAGGAGGGGCTCGAATGATTCTAGTAGCCCACCGGTGGCCTCGGCAGATTTGGTTCCCACTTCTGCAGCGGTTATCCACGGAACCTCCAACTCCTTTGCCCATATGCTCGCAGTTGCTATCCCAAGAACAGGGATTGCTGGTCCATCCGGACCTCCGTTCCTTACATCTGCATGCTTGACTCCTTCAGATGTAGCCCAACAGAGATACGGGGTCTCCCCAGAGGTAACGGTAGTCCTAGTGTCGGTGAGGAAGCCCTCCACCCGCTCCACCTATGCTATGAAATGGAAGCGGTTTTGTGTATGGGCCTCGTCACAGCATTTGGACCCCGTCATCTGTCCAGTGAACTCTGCGCTACAGTACCTCCTCTCCTTGTACCAACATGACCTGAGTTACTCCTCTATCAAGGTGCACATGTTTGCTGTCTCCACCTATCATGCTCTGATTGGAGACGAGGCTTTAGCACAGCTGGATGTGGCCCGCACCTTTCTGAGGGGAATTTTGCATACGAGACCTCCCATTAGGGATCCTATCCCACCTTGGGACCTCCTTTTTGTGTTGGAGAAGCTTACCTTCCCTCCTTTTGAACCAGCAGTGGATTGTGAGCTGCGTTTCCTTTCCTGGAAGGTGTGTTATTTGGTTGCTATTACCTCAGCTCGAAGAGTTTCTGAGCTGCAGGCTCTGATGTGTAAAGAGCCGTATTTGGTTTTCCACAGGGAAAGGATTTCCCTTAGAACAAATCCTAAGTTTCTTCCTAAAGTGGTCTCGGAGTTGACCCTTAACCAGTCTGTTGACCTTCCAGTCTATTTTCCTTCCCCATCTAATAGAGGGGAAGCTCTCCTTCACACATTGGATGTCCACAGGACTTTGAGGCATTACCTCAAGAGGACGGCTGCGCACCGTCAGTCGGAGCAACTCTTTGTGGCCTTTGCACTACAATGCTTGGGCAAACCGGTGCCCAAGCAGACGATTTCGAAGTGGATCGTCCACTGCGTATCCTTCTGCTATGAAAAGCACAATAAACCCCCTACCGGGTTCTGTCAGGGGTCACTCCACTAGGGGAGTGTCTGCATCTTTTGCCGCCCTGAGAAATGTCTCCATAAGGGACACATGTGCGGCCGCTACCTGGAACTCGGTGCATACCTTTGTCAAGCATTGCAGCTTGGATATAGTCTCCAGATGCCGTGCCGGTTTTGGTCTGGCTGTTTTGCTGGGACTTTCGTCCTAGGCCTCTGGAGTCAGTATTTCCACCTCCCGGGGTCGACTACCTCTTTGGCGTGGGACTGCTTGGTATTCAGTCCTAACTGTTATAGCCTGTTGCAAGAGCTCCCACTCGGAGTAAGATAGTACAGTTACCTAAGAACTTACCGTAACAGTAGATCTTCTAGAGGAGCTCTTGCAACAGGCGTTACTTTCCCACCTGCCTTCCGCCTCGAGGTGTGCAGATCTTCATCTATATCTTCGTCTAGTGCTTCATCTCCTTCTCTTGTCGGGGCTTGTTCGCGGGCCTTGGCGGGGGAACTGAGGTGGAGCTGGATCCGCCCCCTTTTGTACCAGGGCTGACGCCTGGGTGACGAGCCGGGGTAGTCCCTGCTTGGTACTGCTGGCTGAGAAGTTTTCCGGAGGGTCCTAGTGCCTGCGGCATAGTCCTAACTGTTGCAGCCTGCTGCAAGAGCTCCCCTCAAAGATCTACTGTTACGGTAAGTTCCCACTCTTACGTAACTGTATTTTACATTAATAGCTCAAGTGTTGTGTCTGCCATCACATTAACAACTTGTGCTTGGTGTCTGCTGTTACACATTAACAACTTTGAAGATTATTTTTCTCAGGCATTTCAAAGTGAGTTATCTCACAGCATAGTCCCCTTTGGGTGACAGCATCTTCAAATACTTGCACTGATCTGCTGTTAATTTGAAAATTAAACCTTCATGTCACACTTTGGTACAATATTTTCATTAACTCACCCACCTGCAGTCCTTCTAGCTATACATCTGGTTCCTGAGTGGTTACAGTTCTAGGCCCTGGGGCTTTCTGAAGATGTTCCAGGGTACTGGAGGCATCTTAAAAGGTGTTTGACTCCCGAAACGTACACTTGTAAGAGGAAGAGGTTCTTGTGTTGAATCATAGAAATCTGGTGGCAGAAAAGGACCCTTTTGGCCCATCGAGTCTGCCCTTTACCTCCTCTCCCTACGTGCTCCCCTTGTGTTGGTGTGAGGAATGTGGATTGTTGGCCCCTCCTACTCCATCTCACACATACTGTACTGCCTGAGGTCCCTGTCTTGGGCAGTGCTGCAAGCCAGGTCCCTCAAGTTGCTTCTCATCGGCACTTTGTCATACATGTTATGGCAGGGTTACTGAAGGTAGCCTAGGAAAAAACGGTTGGTCTTTTCTTTAAAGGGCTGGGTGAGGTTCCCAGAGCCTCTGGGACTCTGCACCATATAAATAAAATTGCCTTGCCTACCTGTCCCTACTAGTGTGGAAGCCACCCCCACTGTGAGACTTGCTGCTGGTGCTGTCACAGTTGATGGGTAAATTATTCAAGCCTATGGACAAATATGATCTCTCACATTCGTCATGTAAAACTGCGTTTTTTTTGGTCAACATCACCTCAGCCAAATGGGTAAGTGAGCTCCTGACACTATCTGTGGAGTCACCATATTTTTTTTTTTTTGGAACCAAGGGTTGCCCTTATGCCCGGTCACGAGGAAATTCCAGCTAAGGTAGTCTTTTGCATTGTACCTTAATTAGGCACTCATTCTGCCACCCTCCTTCCCGGAGCCTCATGTTTCAGAAGCTGACTGAATGCTCCACACTCTAGATGCTCCCAGGACCCTGCTGTTCTGTCAGAAGAGTGTGGTTGAATTGCGTGTGTGGCTCACAAGCTGTTTCGCGCATATGCTGAAGCTGACCTAGGCAGACATTCAGCAAATCGTACAACTGCCCGATGGAGAACCTCCTGCATCGCTCTGTGTTACAGGCCGGCTGGGGAAGAGCCACCGGTGGGTTTGAAGGCTCACTCCAGCAGACATGCTACTGCCTCTGTTCCTGTTGCCAGGTACATTCCAGTTTCTGAACTGTGCAGGACTGCTACCTGGTTGAATGCACACACATTAATATCTCATTATAGCATTGACTTTCTCATTTGTTGTGATGCTGCTTTTGGGTCCTCAATCCTCCACTCTATCTCTGTCTAGTTTGGAGTGCCTGTTTTGCCACCGCCTCTTGAGGTCTGCTATGAGTCTGCCCAAGTGTGGATAGTGAACTGAATCTAGGTAGTTGGAAATAGAGATTCCCTGCTTATTGTCATCGTAGTTCTGGTACTAGTATTCAGTTCACATCCACGTGTCCCACCTGACCTTGTCTGGCATAGCTTGCTTTGGATTCCGGTTCCAGTGTGCCGATTGGAGTCCAGAGGGGTGAAGCTGGAGGAACACATTATTGGGTGGTAGGAGGAGTCCAGCTTGAAGACTGTTTCGGTGATTGAGCATGCCCAGTAGTGGCTGTGACATGAATACTTGTAGTAGAACTATAGATACAAGTAAACAACTTCGGTTTCATTTGGAACAGTAAATTTAGGATAAGCAGATGGTCCAATCGTGTGGGGAGTTACAGCTACAGTTTGTTCATTTGCAAAGCTCCTTCTTTGGATGAGGGGGTAACAAGAGAATGAGTTGATGGTGTCCCTGATGTAGTCCCTTTTAACAGGTAGCAAAAAACTCCACCTGATGTATTACTGGGGCAAGATCTGGTTTAGAAATGCACATATAGTGTGGCCCACTCAAAATTACTGTTTTAAAAAAATTGGTCCATTCCAGGAGTGAAGTCTGGCTGGGAGGCTTGATTGTCCTGTCAGACGCTCCACATGCCAGGGGAAGGGGGTTGACACTAGTACTTGTACTCTGCTGGCTCCTAGTGCTAGGAAGGAGGCAGCACGAGGACACCTTCATTTAGCCTTGCAAGATTGGGAGTGATGTGGAGGGGCATCTAGTACTTGCTGGACTGTGTGACACCAGTCCTTTGTGTCACGGGACAAGGGCTGCTCTGGGTAAAAGGCCTTCCCTCTGGTCGAATGATGGCTGCCTGCTTCCATCTACGCCAGTAGGGCACTCGGAAGGGCCATTCCCTCCCTACGTCCCAAACCTGCTCTTTGTAATGTAGTTCTGTTAAAACCTTGTCTGCTGACAGATGCACCCCATCATGGTTGTCATAGCAACCCCTTGGTGCTAGTAGGGATGGTTGGTGAACGGCTGCCTTCACAGAGGACCCCAGCGACTCTCAGTGGTTGGCCGGCAGGGATGTGCTAATGTCAGGTAATCCACTCCTGCCCTCCCAGTGAACTGTGATTACCTCGCCTCTGCTTTGCATTCAGCCCACTGCCAGTCTCCCCAAATCCACAACATGAACTGGGTCCAGCCCTTAAGAACTTTCCTTACTGCTTTTGGTGATCTGACTTGTGCATCTCTCATTCCTGTCTCCTTCCTCAGCTTGCTAAGCACTCCCTGCTCCCTTTCTGTACCATCTGCAGCCGGCACTTCAGGACCCCACGGAAGTTTGTAGAGCACATGAAGTCTCCAGAGCACAAGCAGAAGGCAAAGGAGGTAGAATAGACAGCTTTCCAGGGTAGCTCTGCAGTTTGCTAGGAAGTGGGCACTGCTTACTAAAACTCTTGCTCCATAAATCATGCTGCTGCTTGCAGTGGCTTCTAAGTAAAGGGTCGGTTACCTTGCAGGCTTGTAAGCTTTTTGCCAAGAATCTTGGGTTCTGCTTCTGTACAGTGATTTCAACAGTGACTGCTAACCCTCAGAATTCCAGTGACCCAGGGCTTCCAAATTGGGGGTGCTAGACTGTGACTTGGTGCTTTGCAGGCCCACAGATTCTACCAAATATGCAGTTTAGGAGGTATAGAAAAAATTACTTAACACTGTTTAACATTTGGTAATCTCCATATTGATATAACATATAATATTCCGTACTTATGGATACCCCACAGGAATTCTGGCTTTTCAAATGGGCTAAGAGGACAGGGAACCAGTTTTTTTACTACATTTTAACAGCATAAGGAAAGAAACATTTTGCTGTTTCCGAGGTAAACTTAGCGACATTCATTCATACAACAAAGTTTTATGTTTTGGGAAACATTTTAATGAGTGCAGGATGCCTTGATTTCAGTACAGTTCATGCATAGCACTAATACAGAAACTGGCTTTATGTTCTAGTACTAAGTCGGGTATAGTAAAGCTGCCTGTATGGTAAAATCTGTAGACTGAGGCTCTGTAATTCATGGGGCCGGGGAATGCAGTCACAGGATTATGATTAAGTGCTGATGAGAGGAGAACAGCAATACTCCCTCCCCTGTCAAGACGTTTGAAAAATGTTATCTACAACTCATTCTCACACTCTTTGATTTACTCTAACACTTTAGGTTGTACTTCGTCCATAGAACTGTTATTTTCTTGCACATGAAAGGTCTGAGTTGACAGAGTTCACTGTAATGTGGTAGTAATCGGGCAACAGAGCACAAAAAAAATACTGGCTGGGTCACTGATTGGGGTAGCATGTAAGGCGTTGACTGTTGGCTTGGGGATGGGACGTCTAGCTCTATACCCAGTTTTCCTACATTCTCGCCCCCCCAAATTGTATGACTCCAACTCAAGATAATCTGATAAATTTTGGAAGATGAGGGTAGCAGACCATCCTTTGAAACTGTGAACAAAACCTATATCTTCCAGGAATCCATCTTTACCATTGATTCACAAGAATGGGTTCTGAGCCAGAGGTGTTAGGACCTTGTGGGAGCCAGAACATTTTAGGAGGTCTGGTACTGAGGTAAGCTGCATGCATGTGTGGCACCACGAGGGGCAGCTTATGCCACAGGCTTACCTCTGCACCAGCCCTCAACTGCCTCAGTTCCTGTTTTCCCGCTGTTATGAGCACTTCAGTGATTATGCCAGTCACCTGCTGAGAGTCAGAACTTCACGTCTGTACGACAGCAGTGTTCAGATCTTACTTTGCCTGGGAACTCTTGCAACAGGTTACACCATAAGGTCTATGCTTCCAGACACTAGGACCCCACAGAAAAATTCTTAGCTAGCAGTACCCAGTGGGGACCGCCCCAGACATCGTACCGCCTCAGACGTCCATCAGTGATATAAAGGGGAGGCCCCTGGCCACACCCCAGTTCTTTTCCCGCCATCGACCCATTCACAACAGCTCCACGGATTGCTTGCTGGTAACAGTCGACTGCCTTTTTCACTAACTTTTTCTACAAAAAGTTTAGTTATTGTTTTACCGCCTGTTCGGTGCATGTCTTCTCCGTCGTCCTCCCTCCAGCGACCAAAAACCAAGTGTGTGTGCAGGGAGCAAATCCCGGCCCAAGACGGTCACTCTGCCTGCCTCACCTGCTTGGGGCCCGACCACAATGCCGATTCCTGCCAGCACTGTAAAAATTTCAACCGCTGGACTCTCTTCTGTTGACTGAAGACGCCAAAGACCTGTCTTCTAGAACAGCAGCTGGCCACCATGCAAAAGACCCAGTCAGGCCTAGGATCCTCCTCTTCAGGGTCTGGGACTTCTCACAAATCGAAGGAGAGAAAGTCCAGTGGGAAACACCACCATCGTGAGGAGGACACCCATTCGGATTCCCGATCCAGGTCTCTGCACAGGAAAACAGCCAGCTGCAGTCCTCCCTCCTGTGGGAGGTCGGACTCTGCTCCCCTGCCAACCCAGGTTTCTTCCAGGTTGTCGGCATTGAAACCCCCGGTGTTGGTGCGTACATCAGGCAGTGTCTCTTCAGAGCATGGGCCTTTAGTCCCTTCCCTTAGTCTTAGACCCTACAGTCATACCTCCTGGTCTAAGTGCAGGGATTCTGCTGTCAAAGGGGCGGGCGACAGCCATTATGCCGCCCCTCATCAGGTGAAGGCTTCCTCCTTTTAGTCTGATTGTCCAGCTGGACCCAATGACAGGAAGCGGTGTTCGGAACCGGAGTCTCATCCGGACGCCAGCTCTCAGAAGCATTGGGTGTCAGACTCCTGGCGCGCCACTCCGACGTCCTTGCCTTCTGGGTCTTGCCCCGCTGCCCATACCTCCAAAGCTTCAGCTAGAAGGGGCACAGCCGCCGGCCATGGCGATGCCTCCCCCGACGACTGACTTGCTGACGATGGGCGATTGGACGGCAGGTCAGCCAGTTGACCTGCCATCCAGTCTGGCTCCACCCCAGGACCAGACGTCAGAGAAACCGAAATCACCTGAACGTATGCCGGCTACCGACAAACTGTCAGGTCCACCGCCCAGGAAGCCCGAGAGGTCTGATAACACCAGGCCCATCGGCCCCAGCCATGGTCTCTTTGTCTGAAGTCAGTGACCTTTTCAATTCCTGGTGGGACACAGTCAAAAAAGACATTATCCCCAAGGAACCCCCAGGTTCCCAGCGCCACAGCCTCCACCATGGGCGCTCCCCTAGGCTGGTGGAGCTCCTAGGGGCGGGTCTGGGTGCCAGATCGAGGCTGACAGATTTCCCGAGCGATGCAGTCATTGTTCTAGATCCTTCCCCACCACCTGACCATCCAGGGATTCCCCACTCCCCAGGCGTCCCACCTTCTTGGGCGTGATGCATCACATCCAGTTTTGAATCAGTGGGAAACAGGATCTTGATCCTGAAAGAATGAGGCTGGCTCATTTCTTGGGTATGAATGAGCTAAACCCTTAGTTGTCCCACCCTTGGTAGCCCCATTTCAGGACGCTACCAGGCTAGCCTGGAGGCACCCTTTGACTGCCCCCGCTATACCTGAGAAAGCAATAAAAAAACAAGAGCAGGGCGACTACAGTGCAGCAAGGCTGGTGCCAACAAAAAAGAAAACAGTACTCACAATGGGAAGTCTGCAACACAAGCGCCACTTACTTCACATATGACCGAAACACCATCATAAGATGAACTGGACAAGAACCATAGATCCCATCAGGAAGTTCTTTATTAATCCATAAATACGTGAAAACATCCATGGTAAAAACAGTCACAGGCCACAGAGTATACAACCCCTCCCCACACACTCACACAGAACCAAACGTTCTAGGGACATGGATATGTTGTTCATCCACACAGTCTGGCAGGTATCCTTGGCGCTTTAAATCTTGCCGGAAGGTCTTCAGGCTGGCTCCTCCCACCCGGGTGGTAAAACTCTCAGCTCTGCCCCATGACGCCAGATCTTCCTTACCGCTTGGAAGCTCAGGTTCCCTCCTTAACGCTCTGCGTATAAGACTGGTTCCTAATTCTTCGGTTTTGTGAATTTAAAGTTTTGCACTTCTAGACTTGGTCTTCTATCCCTCTCGGCTGCGATGGACAAATCGACTCCCGGTTTTCAGAGATGCTCTTGCGGGCAGAAGATGTCTCGGACGGATCCGCACTCCACGTGTGTCTACTGTTTAGGCCTTGAGCACGACCCGCAGGCTTGCGACCTGTGCTCTTCCTTCTCAGCCTACGTCTTGAAGACCGTGCTGCCCGTTTACAACTGGGGCGTCCTGAGCGTTTTCCTCGGTGAAGTCAAAAGAGGCCCGGTCGGCGGTTTCTGCGGCGGGCTCGGCAGATCAGCTAGAGCAGATGATCGCCCTCAAAGAGGAGGCGGCGCGGGCCGCATCTTCCTCGGCCACTGCATTTATCCCGCTCTCCCTGGGTTCCTCTTATACAGCTTCCTTTAAGGAGCTTTGTCTGTCCCTCTCCACTAAGGGAGAGGGACCAACGTCTGCTGGACCTTCTTCTCGGTCCAAAAAGAAAGACAAGGGTAAGTCCCTCCATCGACGCTCTTGGGAGCGGGAAAGGTCCCTCTCCCCGAGTTGTCGGCCATCGACTTCAAGTCAATCGTTCGGCCTCGGCCACTGGTCTCACGGTGTCCCCATCAGGTCAGTTGACCGAGACTCCCGTCGATGCAGTCGAGATTTTTCTCGACCCGTTGGACGGGTTGTCGCCAGGCGAAGCCGAGAATCCTCTCTCCCCGGTTCCCCCGGTGGGAGTTAAGGATCCCGTGGGCTTGCCAGTGCCTCCGGTTCGGAGCCCTCGGGTGAACCCTCGAGCCGAGGGAGAGCGGTTCTCCTGTCCTCCTGCACCGCCCTCGGAAAGCCGAGGTTCTCAGTCTCGGTCTTGGACTGCCAGCGGTCCAGCCGATCCCGCTGTCGCAGGCGGTCCCGGTCTCGGCACGCGGTAGCGCCGCTGCTCGTCCTCCTCCGAGCGAGGGGAGGCTCGGCGTAAGTTACGTCGGCCAGTGCGAGGACCTCATGTGGCAACAGCTCCTTCTGACTGGGAACAAGCCGACGCTGTCGCCTTCCCCGGCCATTAAGTGCTGTCACCGGAGCGGCCGAAACAACCCCTCGACTTACCCAAGGAGCCTGTTCCCAGGTCGGTTGTTCGGCCAAAACCAGCTGCTCCACCGATTCCGGTGGAACCTCCGCCTCCACAGCCGTTATTTGGGGCTCCGACCAAGAATTCTCGGTTGGCTCAGCGACTGCCCCATAGGCTGTCTGTCACCCTCACTCCCGATCGACCTCGGCAGGTGGAGGGTGGCTCAGGCCGGAGGCAGCTCTTTGCGGACTCTTCAGAGTCCGGCGATTCCTCCCTTTTCTCCAGGCGAGTAGACTTGGAGTCCTCTGGAGGTCAGTCGATGGACGATAGCCCTTCGTCCTATCTGGGATTGCTTCGGCTCATCTCGGAGTCCACCGGGATGAAGCTCGAACCTGTGTCTAAGCGGGCCAGGTATCCCCTCACGGAGATACTGGACTGAGGGGATTCCCCTACGGAGGCCTTTCCGGTGGCCGAGGCCATAGTGGGCCCGGCCTTGGAGCTCTGGCAGCCCTGCTTCCCTGTCCTCGCCTCGGCCAGGAAGTATCAGTCCCTACCAGTTCCTTGTCCGGTTTTTGGAACACCCCTCAGTCGGGGGCTAGTTACCGACAGCGTTTTCAGCGCCCGAGCGCTAGGGATGTGGACAAACCTCTCCGACAAAGGGTCAAGAAAATTGGACTATGCGGGCGCAAAGTCACAGCTACGTCCTCCCTCGTCGCCGTCCAGGCCAATTCGGCCCATGCCTATGGCACATTTCTCTCATGCCCTGTTGGGCTCCCTGGACAAGGTACAGTAGTTCCTCATCTTCTGGTGGACCTGCAGACCACGGTTAGGCAGGTGTGGGACCAGGGCAGGGCAGTGGCCAAACAGCAGCTTCAGACTGCTCTGGACATTGGGGACTCATGTGCCAGGTCAGTAGCGGCCGCAGTGGCTATGCGCCGTCGGGCATGGCTGAGGATATCCACCTTCACTTCGGATACCCAGCACAAGTTGGCGGACGTCCCCTTCCTGGGGACCGACCTCTTCGGCCCTGGGGTGGAAGGTCACCTGCAGAGGATCGAGGAGTCCAATGCTACCTTGGACTCGGTCTCATCTGCACAGAAGGACAAAGGCCTCAGACCACAGCCTAAGCCTTTTCGTCCCTCTGCGCCTACGGCAGCAGGCACGAGCTTGGCATCCCAAACCCAAGCCCTTGGCTTCCTCCTCCAGGAAGCAGGGAGGTAAAGGCCCTGGAGGTCCCTCGGCCGGTCCTTCCTCCAAGCCTGCCCAGTGACGGGTTGAGTGTCTCCCCAACCCCATCGCCTCACCCAGGTGCCCCCGTGGAAGCGGCTTCGCACATTCTTTCCGCCTGGTCGTTATCACCACAGACGGGTGGGTGTTGGAGGTGGTGGGAAAGGGCCTGCCTCTGGAGTTCGAGCAGGCCCCACCCTTCAAACCGTCGCACCTCTGGGTCGAAGCCTCGCTGTCGGCTCGCACGGCCGACATCAGCCTCCTCCTCGAGAAGGAGGTGATCAGAGGTGGTGGACCCTCCCTCAGACCCGGGGTTCGTGTCCAGGTATTTCCTGGTTCCAAAACGGACGGGGGGCTGGCGCCCCATTCTCGACCTACACGACCTAAACAAGTTCCTAAGGTCTCGAACCTTCAGGATGGTCACTCTGGCTCAGATAATACCATCCTTGGAACATGGCGTGTGGTTCTGCTCTCTGGACCTGCAGGATGCGTTCTTTCACGTCCCTATCTGTCCGTCACATCAGAGGTTCCTTCGCTTTCAAGCGGAGGGATCCCTTTTCGAGTTCCAAGCCATGCCCTTCGGCTTATCTCCAGCTCCCAGGGTCTTCACCAAATGCATGGCAGTGGTGACAGCGTTCCTCGGCGCCCGAGGGTCGGGTTTACCCTTACCTGGATGATTGGCTGATAGCAGCCCCTCCAGACAGGAGGTGAAGCGGTCCAGAGATCTGGCCTCAGGTTTGCTCTCAGGTGGGCCTCCTCATCAAGAGCCAAGTCGGAACTCAGAACCAAAGCAGGTGATTCTTTCATTGGGGCAGAGCTCGACTCTCTTAGAGCCAAACACGGCTCGTGGACAGGGCCGAGGTTCTTTCCTCCTTTGCCCAATCATTTCTGGTTGAGCAACGCACCTGCCCAGGACTTCCTCGCCTCCTGGGTCTCATGGCGGCCTGTACCAGCGTGGTCCCCAGGGCCGCTGGAACATGCACCCTTCAGTGGGGGCTGGCCAGCCAGTGGTCCCAATGCTGCGATCCATTGGACCAGCTAGTGGCGGTGACCCAGGGATTTGGAACACTCTCCAGTGGTGGACCATTCCAGTTCATCTGCAGGAGGCATCCCGTTTGTCCGCCCGAGCGACGGTCTCTCTATCGACTGATGCTCTCTCTGATGGGTTGGGGTGCCCATCCGGGAACACGGCGCCACGGCCTCTGGTCCAGGAGTCCCGATGCCACATCAACCTGCTGGAGCTCCAGGCGGTCCGCCTAGCTCTCACCGCCTTTGCTCGTTTCTTGAGGTCCAAGTGGTCCAGGTCAGACGGACAACACCACGACCATGTACTGTCTAAACCGCCAGGCGGGGCGCGCTCCATGCTTCTATGCAAGGAAGCTCTCGCATCTGGTCCACTCGTGCTGCGCAGCCTGGGCGGATCTCAGCCATTCATGTGGCAGGAGCCTCCAACACCCTGGCCGATGCCCTAAGCCGGATAGGGGCTGCGTCCCACGAATGGTCTCTCCTGCCGGAGGTAGTACAAGATCTATTCTCCCATTGGGGCACACCTCAGGTGGACCTGTTTGCCTCCAGGGAGAATGCGAAGCTGAGGCTGTTCCATGCCCGCCCCCCTCAGAAGGGATCGCTGCAGGGGGATGCCTTCTCGAGGCCGTGGACCCCGGGCCTCTTCTACGCCTTTCCCCCGTTCCCCTTGATGCAGAAGGTGCTTCTCAAAGCAAGGAGGGGACAAGGCGCAGAGTGATTCTGATAGCCCCAGACTGGCCCTGCAGTGCTGGTACCAGATCTCCTCAGCCTCAGCTCCAGGCTCCCGAGGCAGCTTCCAGCTCGCCCGGACCTGCTCTGTCAATCAGGGAAGGTGTTCCATCGGACCTTCATCCCTGCACCTGACGGCCTGGTTCCTGGCGGCTAGAGTTCCAGGCCTTGGGTCTTTCTGACGAGGTCCTCAGCGTAGTTGAGGCGTCCCATAAGGAGTCGACCAGAAAATGCTACGCCTTCAAATGGAAGAGATTTTCCATTTGGTGCCAGGGCAAGGGCCTTGACCCTTCCTCCTGTTCCTTGGCGAGCATATTGGACTGCCTTTGGTCCCTTTCTCAGTAAGGGCTTAGGTGGCGACCCTTAAGATTGCACCTGGCAGCCATCTCTGCTTACCGGGCGCGGGCGGGAAGCAGTCGGTGGCGCAGGAGAAGGTGATCTGGCACTTTTCAAGGCCTTGATCACATTTCCTCCGATGCGAGAACCTCCACCTCCGTGGGATCTATTGCTGGTACTAGCCAAAGCTCATGGGCAAGCCATTCGAACCAATGCACAGGTGTGAACTCTCTCACCTGTCGTGGAACACCGCCTTCTTGGTGGCTATCCCGTCAGCCAGAAGGATGGGAGAGCTCCAGGCTGCCTGCATCGAGTCTCCTTACCTGGTCTTCCACAGGGACAAGGTTGTCCTGCGCCCCCACCGAAATTCCTTCCGAAGATGGTGTGCGAGTTTCACCTTAACCAGGTGTTGACTCTGCCAGTGTTCTATCCCAATCCACCTCAGAGGCCGAATATAGGCTTCATACTCTGGACCCTAGAGGCAGCTAAACACTATAAGGGCCTTCGGCTGAAAGTCGGGAGGTTCGCCAGCTGTTTGTCACCTACGCTGAAGCCGCACCTGGCAGACCTGCAGCCAAGCGGACGATAAGCAGGTGGGTCACCTCCTGCATAGATCTCTGCCATAGGTTGGCGGGCATGGAGCCTCCCAGAGGATAAGAGCTCATTCTACCCGCCATACTGCTGCATCGGTGGCTGCTTCCAGGATGTCCCTATCCAGGAAATCTGCAGGGCTGCTACCTGGAAGTCAGCACACACCTTCATCACCCATTACCACATCGACCTTGCGTCACGCCGGGATGCTGGTTTTGGGGCCTCGGTTCTCCAGTCTCTATTCCCTAAGTAGGGGGTGTGCGCCTTGACTCCCTCCTCCCAGAGAACTGCTAGGAGTCTGCCAGACAGTGTGGATGAACAACATATCCATGACCCTAGAAATACAGGTTACTCACCTGTAACAGGAGTTCTAGGAATGGTATATGTTGTTCATCCTCACGACCCTGACCTCCCGGCTTCGACACACAACCTGAGCTTCCAGCGGGCAGATCTGGCGTCATGGGCGGAGCCGAGTTTTACCACCGGTGGGTGGGAGGAGCCAGCTTGAAGACCTTCCGGCAAGATTTAAAGCGGCAAGGATACCTGCCAGACAGTGTGGATGAACAACATATACCATTCTTAGAACTCCTGTTACAGGTGAGTAACCTGTATTTTTCGTGCAACAGCACTTTCTCAAGGTTGGTGAGACTTGGTATGACAAGTTATTTTAAAGAACAGATTTGAAAAGACAGTGCAGCAACAAAGATGACATGCCTGTCATCCTCTGGCGGCTTTAGAGGACACCTTCAGCCTGTTCAGCTCCCCGAGGATCACCCTAAACGTGGCCAAGTCATTCCCAACACCATGTTAGAGGTTACAGTATATAGGGGCAGTCCAAGACACTGAGCAAGGGAATGCCTTCCTCCCGCCAGATAGGGCAGTATGCCTTAGCTGTTTGGCCCACAAAGTTTCAGCTGCTTGCCAGGTGCCAGCTGGGACCATGCTCCAGCTCCTTGGCCATATGGCTGCGGCCATAATGACCATTCCCTCAGCATGTCTGTTTATGAGGGTCCCTCAGTGAACTCTGAGTGCAGTGGGATCAGAGGGAGGATGATCTCGACTAGCCGGTCTTTATCTCCAGAGCAGTGATACAGATTCTCCCTTGGTGGTTCTCTCTGCAGAATCTGGAGTCCGGAGTCTCTTTTCAGAGAGAAGTCCCTTTAGAGGTTCTCACAACCAATGCCTTGGGCCTAGGTTGGGGAACATATTTTCAGAACCATCAGACTCGAGGTGCATGGTCTTCTCTAGAACTGACCCTTCACATCAGTATTCTGGAGATGAGGTTGATTCTGTACACTCTACAGGTGTTTCTCCTGGATCTCCATCCAGGCACCCTGTTGGTGCAGACAGACATGTTGGTTGTTTATTACATCAACAGGCAGGGGAGGACTCACTGCTATCCTCTATGCCGGGAGGCTATGAGAGTGTGGTTCTGGGCTCTTGACCATGGCCTGTTGCTCACCGCAGTGCATATTCCAGGGGTCCAAAACGCCTTGGCTGGTGCCTTAAGCCGGTCTCAGTCAAAGACTCATGAGTGGGAATTCCTGCAGTCTGTAGTAGATGACCTCTTCCAAAGATGGGGTCATCCAGAGCTGGACCTCTTCGCATCTCTGTGCAACACAGAACTGCCCAGTTTTTGCTCGCTTGATCTTGGGCCTGGTGCTTTCTGGCAATACACATTGTCCCTCTGTTGGACAGTGAGCTTTCTGTATGCCTTTCCTCTCCTCCAAAGGGTTCTGCTCAAACTCCAAGCGGAAGGAGTGAAAATGATTCTCGTAGATCTGCTTTGGCCTTGTCAGATATGGTTTCCGCTACTGCAGCAGCTGGCAGTGGAACCTCCAGTTACCCTGCCCATGTCCTCCCAATTACTGTCGCAAGAGCAGCGCAGGTTGGTTCGCCCAGACCTCCGGTCCCTACATCTGCATGCCTGGCACCTGCAGACGTAGCCACTGCATGTTTTGGAACATCTCCCAGAGTGGCTGAGGTCTTGGTTGCAGCTAGGAAACCTTCCACTAGGGCTACCTACACCATGAAGTGGAAGTGCTTTTGCTTGTGGGCCTTCAGTCGGGGTCTGGACCCTCTCCTCTGTCTTCTGAATGCTGTCCTCGAGTATCTCCTCCTGTCAGACTCAGGCCTGCGATATTCCTCCATCAAGGTACACCTGTCAGCAGTCTCTGCCTATCATGTGCCGGTGGATGGCAAATATATTGCCCAGACTGATCTGGCCCGAACATTTTTGAGGGAAATGCTTCATCTTTAACCTCCCATTAGGGACCCTATTCCTCCTTGGGATCTTTTGTTTTTGTTAGAAAAACTTACTTTGCCTCCCTTCGAACCAGCCGCGGATTGCGAGCTACATTTTCTGTCGTGGAAAGTGTTGTTTTCAGTTGCCTTTACTTCTGCTTGGAGGATTACCGAGCTTCAGGCTAAAAAGCCATAATTAATTTTCCACAAGGACAGACTGTCCTTGAGGACTAATCCTAAGTTCCTACCTAAGGTGGTGTCCCAGTTTACACTTAATCAGGACATCAACCTTCCGGTTTATTTTCCCGAAACATACTAATTGAGGGGAGGCTCTCCTTCACACTCTGTATGTACATAGACTGCTTAGGTACCATACCCAGACTTTCAGAAGATCTGACCAACTTTTTGTTTCTTTTGCCCCGAGAACCCTGGGGGCACCTGTGGAAAAGCAGACTCTGTCCAGATGGCTAGTCCATTGCATCACCTTCTGCTACAGTAAGTACAACAAACCCTTACCAGGCTCGATTAAGGGTCATTCCACCAGGGGTGTTTCTGCCTCTTTTGTGGAATCTTGGAACATTTCTGCGGCAGACATCTGTGCAGCAGCTACTTAGAGCTCGGTGCGCACCATTATGAAGCACTACAGCCTAGACATTGCTTCCCGTCTGAGGGTTGGGTTTGAATTAGCGGTACTTCAAGGCCTGTTTTCTTGAAGCCTGTTCCACTTCTCAGGTTTCCACCTCCCAGTCTGTCCGGGATCATTTTAGTACTGCTTGGTACTCAGTCCTTATGGTATAGCCTGCTGCAAGAGCTCCCACTCGAAGTAAGATAGTACAGTTACGTAAGAACTTATCGTAACAGTAGATCTTCGAGAGGAGCTCTTGCAGCGGGCGTTATTTCCCTCTCTCCCTCCTGGCCCTTTTCTCCTTTCTTTCCTCACCCTAGGTGGGGTATTCCGCTAACCTCAGTTCTCTTTGATTTTTTCAGTCAGGTCTCCGGTGGGAGAACTGGGGTGTATCTGGGGATCACTCCCTTTATGCTGCGGATGTCGGAGGCGGGCTGACGTCGGGGGGGCGGTCCCTGCTGGGTACTGCTATCTAAGAATTTTTCCGTGGGGTCCTAGTGCTTGGCATCATAGTCCTTGTGTTGTAATCTGCTGCAAGAGCTCCTCTCGAAGATCTACTTTTATGGTAAGTTCTTGCGTAACTGTACTTTCTTATCTCTAGTGTTAGGTTTTGTTATTTTTGTATCAGTTTAGCTAACCAAAAAAAAAAAGTATGGTAGGGAGCATCTTCAGGCAGGCTGCTTTGGTGGCGAGGCTGTGTCCGGTCCATTTCCCCTTACAGGGTTGGGGTCTGATGACTGGCGGTCCTGTGTTTTAGGAGGGAGGACAGCTCTCCCGCAAACACAGACAGAATTGGGACCACTCCCAGTCCCAGTCGGGAACACGACACTGCTCTGCCTCGAGTTCTTCGAGTTCCCTTCAGAAGGGAAAAATCTGTACCACTTGAGGTTGCCCTCTGTGAGGTCTGCCGCAAGGTCATTTGCATCTTGGGGCAGAAGGACTTCTCCGGCGCCGTTGGTTTCACCGATGGACTTTGCTCATGGGAAGTCAAGGTTTCGAGCCTGCAGTCCCTGCCTGTCTACTTGTAGGGACTCTGGTGGGTAGTTTTACCATAGGGCAGCTCTTATGCAGCAGTGGGTGCAGCATCTGGCTTGTTTGCCCCCGCCCCTCCCCGCAGAGCATGCCCCAAGCCTTTTGGGGCTGGAGGCATTGGAGCCGCAGCTGGGGCCTTCTAGCTGGGTAGAGTGTTTATTTATTGAAATGTTTCACCAGGAATGCACACTGAACAACAAGCTGCTTGTTTCCCGGTGCGACCTGAGGTGGGGTACAGTAGGATGTGAAATTTACATGCAATTAACATTTATCAGAACTGTGAGAAAACACATATGTAGCATTTAAAATGACACCTATATTATACATTTGTAGAGTGACTTACAGAATTAGTATTTAACATGACTGAGAATTATACATACAGTAATATGCTCTGCCCAGTCAGGACAGGAAGTGCACTTTTTCAGGTACAAGTGAACTAATACCTATTTAAGTGCTGAAGAAGTGAGTCGGGGGGGGATGAGGGAAGTGGAAGGAGGTCGGGACAGCCTAGAGCTAGCCCCTCCAGGATGGGAGAACCCTGCCAGTGGGTGAGGCAAGTGGAGGCCTGTAGGTAAAAAGGGGAGGAGGGAGAGTGGCAGGGGAAAGAAAGGGGGAGATAGATTTGGTAAGGGGAGTGCAGAATAGGATGGGTGGTAGTGTTAGAGGGGGGAAGGAAAGAAACTTGCCTAATACTGGCGCCCCCAGGATGCTGAGAACCCTGCCAGAGATCAGATTAAGGAAGGGTAAGAGCAGAGTGGGGATGGGGAAGGGGGACGAGGCAAGATGCGGTACTAGACTCACCCCCTCCGGGATGCTGAGGACCCTGCCAGGGAACCAGACAAGTAGGGGTCAGTAGAGGTATTGGCGGTATAAACAGGGTGCAGGGAGGGGAGGGAAATTAAGGTTGGTTATAGCAGAGGCAGTTAGAGGAGAGGTAATTATGTAAGGCAGCACCGAGGGAGGAGGAGGAGTGGTGTATGTGAGGTGAGAGCAAGTTCCAGGCTTCGGGGAAGTGATAGGAACAGGCAGACTGTCAGATATGTGTGGAGCGTTGAGGGACTGTCAGAGTATGAGTGTCAAAAGACCTGAAAAAATGGAGAGGTGACAAATGGATTGATTTGCGAGGAGCGGAGATGGGGAGGGAGGTTTCTAAGCCAGTATTTTGAGGTGAATTTGTCACAGTGGGAGAGGTGTCTGTTATCAAACATGGGAAATGACAGGGCATGATGGAGCTTGCAGTGATGGATCGGTGGGGGGGTGGGGGGCATCCAGAAGCGAAGCATGAAGGAGTTAGAGTGTGCAGTCTGGCTAAGAAGGACTTGGGAGTGGCACCACAAACTACATCGTAGTAGTCAAATATTGGGAGTATCATCTTCTGGACAAGTTCACGTCTGGCCATAGGAGGGATGCAACTGTGAATCTTGCTTCGAGTGGGAGCTCTTGCAGTAGGCTGTTACAATTAGGACTATGCCGCAGGAACTAGGACCCATCAGAAACCTTTCAGCTAGCAGTCTTAGGCGGGGACCACCCCTGACTTCGGCTTCGCCCCATCGCCCAGTGGTGTATCGGGGCGGTCCCCAGTCCCATCTCAGTTCTTTTCCTGTCGCAGACCCGCTTCCATCGGCTCTTTGGTTGCATGACGTCTAGTAGTTGTCTAGTGAAATCACTCTTTTTTTTCTTTTTTCTCAAAGTCCACTTTTTGTATATCCATCAATTTCTACTGTATATCGACCTCACCGTCACTGGTCTCCTCATCTGAAAAAAAGAGGACAAAGTGCGCCTGTGGCAGCCAGATCTCAGCGAAGGACACCCACGAGGCTTGCGTGTTTTGCCTTGGGCTGGACCATGTCAGCAAGGCCTGCTCGGTTTGCAGTGGCTTTATAGGCAGGACCAGAATTCGCCGCTTTAAGGCTCTTAAGGCCCATCTCCTTGAACAACAGGTTGCCGTGATGCAACGCTCACCAATGGAAAAGTTCTCTTCCTCTTCCCGGTCCACAAAGCATAAAGAAAAAAAGCAGGTCCCTGACCAACGTAAGTCCCATGAAAAGGACTGGCGCCGGTCAAAGGGGCATTTGTGCTCCCAGTCACCCCATGAGAAAAAGTCCTCCTCTGGGTCGAGCAGTTTGGATCACTCCCTCCACTCGGAAGTGAGACACTACCACTCCCATCAAGACACCGTCATCTGGTAGCAGTAGTCAGGACCCGGTCTCTTTGCAGGCCTTTTCCACCCCGAAAGTGAAGGCGGGTCCCCTGTGGCCACCCTCCACCTCTGTAGTTGGGACCTCAGGTTCCTCTTCTAGGACTTTGGTCCTGTTGAAGAAAATCCCGACCTTGGTCGTTTCCGGGGCTCCGGGCAAGACCTCTGAACTTAGGGAGTGGGAGCCAAGTTCAAAGCCGGCATTGGCTCACAGCCCCTTAATGGTTCAGCCTTCTAAACTGAAACCGATGACAGTTTCCAAGCCAGATGTCTCCAACCCATCGATGGCGCAAGAGACCGAACTGATGGCCAAGGCATCGGCGGTCACTGAACGTTCACCGGTCTGCAGGGCCTCCACCCCTGAGGATCAGAAAGATGACTTCTCCCCCAGGGGCTTACCTGACCTTCCTTCCTCATCTATAGCTCCTCACATGCCAGACAAGCCCAGTCTACCGGTGGGGTCTGCCGCTGCCCAGTTCACCAAGGAGGAGCTCACAGAACTTTTCCATTTCTGCTGGGGTCAAGTTAAAAAAGATGTGCTCCCACCGCAGCCAGATCCCAGTCTGGCTCCGGAGGAAGTAGGGGACCATAGCTGGGCAGAAAAACCCTCTTCTCCCATGCCCAGACATTCCTCTCCTAAACCAAAGCACAAGTCTCGGTCACACAGTCCAGCGGATACCTGTGGCCGGACCTTGCATAAGGAACATCTGCACAGACGATGATCCAGGTCCAGTATATTACCATTGCTCTACTAGTAGGAGACTGTCTCATAGCAGACGCCAGTCTGCAAGCTGACCTCGGCCCACAGCCATCATTGGTCCCATAGCCGACATCGGTCTGCCAGCAGGCAACCTTCATATGAGAGGAGCAGATCCCACACCTATACAAGATCAGCTTTCTTTTCTTCTGTGGACTCACAGTTCACATCCCAGTTCCTCTGGGTCTGACCATTCCCTCTCACGGGAAAGGGCAGTGTCTTCCGACGAAAAAGACACTCCAAGATCGCCTCCTGACGATCCAGCCTTCATGGAAGTCATGTGGCACATCCAATCCTCCAATGGATGGGAGACTGGCGACTTGGATCCGAAACGCCAGAGGTTGGCAGAATACCTGAGGCAGAAGGAGCCAAAGCCTTCAGTAGTTCTTCCTCTTGTAGATACCTTCCAGGACCTTACTAGGATCACTTGGAAGCATCCCTCTACCAACCCAACTGTTCCAAAGAAATCAGACAGGCTGTACTGAGCTCCGAGGGAGGAGCCTTTCCTAGAAGAACACTCTCAGATGGACTCTGTGGTGATTATGGCTGCCCATGACAAGTCAAAAAAGCCTAAACACCTCAGCTCTCAGCCTCCTGATGTTGAGTCCAGATTCTTGGATCAAGTGGGTAAGAAGGTTTATTCTGCCTCCAGCTGTTCCATCCATTCTCTGAACTTCGTCACGCATATGGTCCAGCACCAGAGTGCTATGTGGGAGAAGGGCATAGAAGTGGCTCAAGCCTTACCAGCGTCGGCACAAAAGAACAAACTTCTGGACCTATTGAAGTCTGGTTCGGACTTAGGCACTCCTGTTTTGATAGCCTCGTATGACACTGCAGATATGGCCTTGAGGGCACTGACTTCCGGCTTTTGCCTTCGGCGCTACGCCTGGCTTAGAGTTTCAGGATTCTCCTAGGATCTGCATTTCAGAATCCTCGACCTTCTCCCAAAAAAAGTGGAACTTTGGAATAGGAGACAGAAAAACTTATTTCTCACCTCCAAGATTCTGGGAAGTCCATCTGGTCCGTCCAAAAGCTATACAAGTGGGACCAGAAACCATTCAACAAACTGCCATTTTGTCAGCCCTCAGGGCAGAATATCTATGGCCAATTCCCTCAGAGAGGTGGCTTTGAGAGGAAGGCTACAGCCCAAGCTTCTGGGAGCTTAACCTCTAAAGGCCCCAAGTCCTCCCAGCCCTCTCTGCCGGTTCCTGGATCTACCTAGTGACTCACTACCAACCCCCTTCCCCCCAATCTGGCGGAGGCAATGCGGGAGGCAATAGAGCGGTCGCTTCTCCCTCTACCAAGAGGGATGGGGCAGTGTTACAACAGACCTCTGGGTTCTAGACCTGATGAGGAGAGGACATACTTTCGAGTTCACTCAGATCCTTCCAGAAAGTCCGCCAGGGTCCTCCCGTTATTTTCCATCGCATGTTCCTGTAATAGAAGGAGAGATACAGGCCCTTTTGCGGAAACGGGTGATAGAGACGGTCCTCCAGGGGCAACAGGGAAGGGATTATTGTTCCCTATTTTTTCCTGATTCCAAAGAGGACCGGGGACTTTCGGCCCATCCTGGACCTCAGTTCCCTTAACCTGTTCATAGAGTACAGACGGTTCCGGATGGTCACTCTGCCAGGCCTCATTCCCCTCTTGCCCCAAGGGGACTGGCTCTGCTCCCTGGATATGCAGGACACCTATATGCACATAAGGGTCTTCCTTCCCCATTGTAAGTTCCTGATGTTCCACTCCCAGGGGAGACATCATCAGTTCCAAGCCTTACTGTTTGGCCTCTCCTCTGCTCCTCGAGTCTTCACCAGATGCTTAGCATAACATCTCAGATGCCAGGACCATTATGTCTTCCCCTACCTAGACGATTAGCTCCTGGCAGTGCCTTCCAGGGCTCAGCTACTTTGCACTCTCGAAGACAACTTTATTCTCTTCCGAGAGCTGGGAATTGCCCTGAACCTTCCAAAGTCTTCCCCAGAGCCCAGTCAATGACTCCTATTCATCGCAGCGGTCCTTGACACAGTTCACAGCATGACCTTCCTCCTGCAGGACAGGGAGGATTGTCTAAGGGGCGTAGCCAGGATGGTACCTGTGGCTCCACAGGACCTTCCTCAGACTTCTGGGGCACATCGCGGTGGCCATTCCCACAGTTCCTTTGGCCCTCCTCCACATGATAGTCCCACAGTGGATGCTCAGGGTGCAGTGGGACCAGAGGTCAGATGATCTAGACCGGCTGGTCAGGATCTCTGACCCGGTAAGAAGGACTCTTTCATAGTGGTTGGATCCCTCCAACCTGGAACGAGGAGTCCCTTTTTGGCAAGAGCCCCTGAGACTGATCCTAACGACAGATGCCTTCTGTTTCGGTTGGGGCGCTCATCTGGGAGACAGACAAACCCAGGGGACATGGTCTCCAGATGAGCAACTGCTCCACATCAACATTCTAGAGATGCGAGTGGTCCTGAATGCCTTGCGGGCATTTCAGATGGATCTTTAGCCAAGCCCACTTCTCATCCAGATGGAAAACACGTCTGTAGTGTTTTACATTAACAAGCAAGGGGGCACGTATCCCTACCCCCTATCCCGGAAGGCGAGAGTCTGGTATTGGGCTCTGGAACATCGCCTAGAAATCACCGCTGTTCATGTTCCAGGCATCCAAAACGTCTTGGCCAACAGCCTAAGCCGGTGTCGGTCCAAAGCTCACAAGTGGGAGCTCCTCCAATCAGTGGCAGATCAGCTTTTTGAAAGGTGGAGCCGCCCAGAGTTGGACCTCTTTGCATCTCCACTCAACGCCAAACTGCCCAGTTTCTGCTTGCGAGAGCCCATGCCTGGTGTTTTCTGGCCAGACGTGTTGTCCCTCTGTTGGATATGGAGGTTTCTGTATGCCTTCCTTCCCTTCCCCATTATTCAGAGGGATCTGCTGAAGCTTCAGGCTGAAGGAGCAGAGGTGATCCTCATTGCCCCATTCTGGCCTCTGCAGATTTGGTTCCCACTACTTCAGCAGCTGGCAGTGGAACCTCCAATTCAGCTGCTGCTGAGCTCGCACTTACTGTCCCAGGATCAGGGGACATTAGTCCACTTGGAGCTTGGATCCCTGCATCTTCATGCCTGGCTCCTGCAAACTTAGTAAAGTCCAGATTTGGGGTCTCCCAGGGAGGTGGTGTATGTTCTCGTGGCAGCGAGAAAGCCCTCCGCTAGATCCACTTATGCCATGAAGTGGAGGCGATTCTGTCTGTGGGCTTCAGCCCGGCACTTGGATTCTCTTACCTACCAAGTGAACTCGGTATTGGAGTATCTTCTCTCATTAAACCAAGGCTTGAGCTACTCCTCAATAAAGGTACATTTATCCACAATTTCTGCTTGCCATGTACCAATGAAGGAAAAACACTTGCCCAGCTGGACGTGTCTTGTACTTTTTTGAGAGGCATTTTACATATCAAGCCTCCCATCTGAGATCCAGTACCCCGCTGAGATCTTCTGTCTATGCTGGAGAAGCTCACCCGCCCTCCTTTTGAGCCAGCCGTGGATTGTGAGCTTCGCTTTCTTTCATGGAAAGTGTTATTTTTGGTTGCAGTTACTTCTGCTCGGAGAGTTTCTGAGCTTTAGGCCCTGACGTGTAAGGAGCCTTATTTAATTTTTCATAGGGACAGGATGTCCTTGAGAACCAATCCTAAGTTTTTGCCTAAAGTGGTGTCTGAACTAACATTGAATCAGGATGTCAGTCTTCCGGTATATTATCTGGATCACTGCAATAGAAAGGAAGTGCTCCTGCATACTCTGGACATCCACAGGCGCTGAGGTAATATCTAAAATGCACTGCTTCACACCGTAAGATGGAGCAGTTGTTCATGGCCTTTGCATCTCGATGCCAAGGCACTCCAGTGTCAAAGCAAACCCTATCAAAATGGCTGGTCAGTTTACTGTTACAAGTATAACAAAACCCTACCAGACTCTGTTAAGGGTCATTCTACCAGGGGAGTGGCTGCTTCATTTGCATCCTTGCGAAATGTCCATTGGAGACATCTGTGCAGGGGCTACCTGGAGCTCAGTGCATACCTTCATTAAGCACTGCAGTCTGGACATTGTTTCTAGGTGAAGGGCGGGCTTTGGCGTAGCGGTCCTCCAGGGCCTCCTTTCTTAAAAGTGCCCTGGTACTCACAGCCGCCTCCCAGTTCCTCGTCCTTTTTGCAGGACTGCTTGGGATTCAGTCCTAATTGTAATAGCTTGCTGCAAGAGCTCCCACTCAAAGTAAGATAGTACAGTTACGTAAGAACTTACCGTAACAGTAGATCTTGCAGCAGGTGCCGATTTTCACTCCTCCCTTCCCCCGGTGAGCTGTTGTTGCATCATTTTTATGGCAGGCTTCTGCCTGGTCTGCCTGCCAGGCCTTATTCACGAATCTCCCGTGGTTGAACTGAGGTGGGGCTGGGGACCGCCCCTGATATACCATTGGGCAACGTTGAGGTGGAGCCAGCTTTGGGGGTGGCCCCTGCTGGAGACTGCTAGCTAAAGGTTTCTGATGGGTTCTAGTGCCTGCGGCAGAGTCCTAATTGTAATAGCCCTCTGCAAGAGCTTCTCTTGAAGATCTACTGTTGCGGTAAGTTCTTGTATAACTGTACATCTTACTTCAAGAGGGCTCTTGCAGTAGGTAATTACATATAGGACTGATGCCGGCCGGCAGCAGGACCCCACGGAAAAATTTCTAGCTAGCAGTCCCTGGTGAGGCACTGCCCCCACGTCAGGTGACCGGCGTCATGCAACGTCGGTATAAAGGGCACCCACCTTCCAGATCTTCCTGGACATAAGTCTCCACCACTTCTTCGGCCCACAGGTCAAAAAAGAGAAGGCATCACTCAGGTCGCCTCTGGTATGTCTCTGGCGTCGGACGGTCGGTTATCGTTACTAGTTGCCGGTCTCCTTCTTGAGTCGCCAGCTTCCGTAATCGTCCGTCTCGACATCGAGCCCTCCCATAGGTAGGGCTCCAGATGAGCAGTTTCATCAGTGGGCCGCTCTTATGGAGCGATGGGCTCGGAGGTTGGTTCTTCTGCCTGGCTCGGTTGCCTCAGAGCCCTCGGGCTCCTCCTGCGATCAGGTAGGGCGGTTGGACCTTCCTAGTCGCGCGGCGCCTTCTTCGGTGCCAGCGACTCCGTGCTTAGGTGTCCTCCCGCCCCCCTCACATGCTTGCTGCGGCGCAGGGGCCACACTGATGCCCTTATCTCCTGTTTTTTCCTCCTCTAGCTTTCCAGGTTCCTGGGCTTTTCCAGCGCCTTCGCAAGTCTGTTGGCTTGTCGGCGCGTTTTCGGTCGCTGGGTCTTCTTGGCGCCGTCGGTGCGTCTGTTCTGCGCGGCACCCGCGTGGTTAAGCGGCGCTGTTGTGCCCGCGTTAACCCGTACGGCGCCGCCGAGGCGCTTCGGTTCCAGCGTCTTCTCTTGGCGCCGTGCGCCTCCTGATGCCGTTTTCAACCCGTTTGCCGTCTCGGCGCGGGGGCCCTCAGGGGACTCTCCTTGTTTTTCTGCTATTTCCTCCTCTCTAATTTTCCTCCTTTCCTGTCAAACAGTCCTTCCTGGACCATCAGGAGATGATGTTGAGCCTGACCCAGACCTTTGGTTGGGTGATGAAGTGGAGAAACAGGATCTTTCTTTGCTACAGAGCCTGTGGTGGGGACCTGTCCTTTAAGTCTCGTTGAAGAACCTGAGATCCTCTTTCTCTCAGACTACAGACATCGATCCTGGGAAGATATTAAGACTCCAGTATCTTCATGCTCGGAGATCCCTCAGGTTTGACTCCTCCGATCCAGCCTTCCTTGAGCGCTGTCTCAAATGGTATGGAATAATCCTGCTCTTATTCCCTCAGTGGCTAAATCCATTGATAAAGTATTCAGCTCCCAAGGATCGTCCCTTTTGGCATCCCAAGCCTTTGCGGATCCTGTTGTAGTCCTGGCAGAGAATGACAAGGTCGTTTCTTCCTCAAACTACTACAGCTTGACCTATTAACAGAGTCTCGTAAGATTGATACATTAGGTAAGAGAGTCTTTGCTGCCTCCACTCTAAGTATCGTGTATTGCCAGTTATCAAGGCTATTTTTCCAGTATGAGTATATCCTGTGGCACTCTATGAAAAGAATGGTTGAAGCTCTTCCAGATTCGGACTCCAAGTCAGAGCTTCTTCTGACTGTTATTAGAGTATTGAGTCCAATAACCAGCGGGTCAAAGCCGCCATGGGCGCTTTCGACACTGCTTCTCGCTCAGCAGCCGCAGGGATTTGTACTCGGCGCCATTCCTGGCTGCGTTCTTCTGGCTTCACGAATGATGCTCAGCAGCAGGTAATGGCGCTGCCTTTTGATGGCTCCTATCTTTTTGTCCCTCAGGTGGAGCAAGCCTTAGAGGCCACTCAGAAGACTAGATCGGCCATTAAATTGGCCAGACCTCCGCCTGCCCCCTCTCGGGGGCATGTGAACAGACGTCAGTTTCATAGTCGTCAGTCCTTTCTAGGCAGAGGCAGGAAGCTTCCATAAAAGCCAACCTGCCCAACCTCAAAAGAAGACGCAGCAGAAAGCGCGGGGCCTAAAGCCCCCAGCGCCACCTTATGAATTGCTGGCCCAAGTTCCATCCACTCTGCCCGAGGTGGAACTTTCTCCTCCGGTGGGAGGTCGTCTGATGTACTTCTACAACCAGTGGAAGTCCATAACTTCAGACAAATGGGTCCTTGGATAATTCGCGAGGGTTATTCTCTCAATTTCTTGAAACCCCGAATTGTCCTCCCAGGCGCAACCCAGGTTGTCGGCCTCTCAGTCAGACCTCCTCATCGCGAGATCCAGGGCCTTCTGAACAACAGGGCAATAGAACTGGTGCCCCGCATCTCTGGAAAGAGGTTCTACTCCCATTACTTTCTGGTTCCAAAGAAATCTGGGGGATGCCCCATTCTAGACCTCAGAAAGTTAAACAAATTTCTCCCCAGGAGAAATTCAAAATGATTTCCTAGGTACCCTGTTACCCTTGCTGCATCAGCACGACTGGCTGGCCTCCCTGGATATGCAGGATGCTTACCAGCATATCCCGTCCACCCGACCCACCGCAAGTTCCTCAGGTTTGTAGCTTTGGGTCAGCATTATCAGTTCAGAGTCCTGCCCTTTGGGCTATCCTCGGCGCCGTGAGTTTTTACAAAGTGTTGTGCAGTTCTCGCAGCGCATCTCAGGAAGATCGGACTCCGAGTGTTTCCCTACCTGGACGATTGGCTTCTAGCAAGCCCTTCTAGCCAAGGGACTTTGGAAGCCGTGCAAACGACTTCTCGTCTTCTCATGTCCATGGGAGTTCTGCTGAATTTGAAAAAATCTCAACTGCAGCCCTCCCAGAGGCTCCTTTTCATAGGGACGCTTCTAGACACCTCTTCCGCGAAGGCTTTCCTTCCAGAGGACAGAAGACTCGACATCCTTCGGATGGCCCGTTACATCGGGGAGAACCAATCGGTTACAGCTCTCTCGATGCAACGCATGTTGGGTCTCATGGCGTCCTCGGTGTTCACTGTACCCCTGGCCCGGTTGCACATGAGAACCACCCAATGGATGCTCTCCACTCAGTGGTCTCCGACCTCTCATCCCCAGTCTTATCCCATCAAGGTGACGGAGCCCCTTCGAAGGTCTCTCACCTGGTGGTCTCAAGAGAGCAATCTCCTGGAAGGATTCCCCTTTGCTCCCCCGGATCATCAGATCTCCATCACCACAGACGCATCGCTAATGGGATGGGGAGCTCACTGTCACTCCCTCCACACTCAAGGTGTATGGACTCAGTTCAAAACTCATCTCCACATAAATGTCCTGGAGATGAGAGCGGTCCTCTATGCGATCCAAGCTC
Organism: Neoceratodus forsteri; assembly: GCA_016271365.2. Classification (NCBI taxonomy): domain Eukaryota; kingdom Metazoa; phylum Chordata; order Ceratodontiformes; family Ceratodontidae; genus Neoceratodus; species Neoceratodus forsteri. The sequence goes on along the minus strand of JADMNL010000022.1, from coordinate 6,676,385 downwards.
TGAAGGATGTCCTTGGTCACAAGAACATTCTCCTTCAAACGGACAACAAAGCTGTGATGTATTACATCAACAAGCAAGGCGGTGCTCATTCTTATCCCCTTTGCAGGGAAGCAGTGAGGGTGTGGGAGTGGTGCTTGGGCACAAGTCTCTGATTCAGCGGTTTATCTGCCAGGTATACAAAGCGACCTAGCAGATCACCTCAGCAGAACGGAGGCAGACCTCACGAGTGGTCTCTCGATCCAGCCGTAGGCTCGTCTCTGTTCAAAGAGTGGGGACTCAGACCTGGACCTTTTGCATCCCCACTCAAAGCAAAACTGCCTCTCTTCTGCTCCAGAAATCCAGGGTCTGGCATTTTCTGTCAGGATGCGTTCAGGCTGCGGTGGACAAAAGCGCTTTCTCGCCTTTCCACCTTCCTCTAATCCAGAGAGTACCCTCAAGTTCGAGTCTCAGGGGACCAAAATGATTCTCATTGCTCCTCCTGGCCTCGGCAACTATAGTTTCCTCTACTCAACAGTATGTTGGCAGCCTCTCCCGAGACCACTTCCCTTGCAAATCAATCTTTTGACTCAGGGTTACTTGGTCCATCCCAACCTGAAATCACTTCACCTTCATGCTTGGCTCCTGAAGAGGTGGAAGTGAATCGGTTCAACGTCTCGTAGAGTCTCGGACATCCTTCTGGCTGCTTTCATAAACCAGCCACCAACGTACACTTCCAAATGGAAACGTTTTCTCTCTGGTTGCAAAGTCCTCTTGGAATCCCTTTTCCTGTCCTCCTGACAAGGTTCTGGAGTATCTTTTGGACCTATCAAACTCAGGTCTCCAGTACTCCACAGTTAAAGTTCACCTTAGTGCCATCTCAGCGTTCCATGAGCGGTTTCTTCCTTGACTCTGGCTCCAGTTACCTATAGAAGAGATTTCTTAGAGGATTCTTCATACCAGACCCCTGTTAGCGTCCAGTTGCAGCCTGGGACATTAACCTGGTGCTGGACATGCTCACTCGGAAGCCTTTGAACCCCTAGCTACCTGTGAGCTAAAATTTCTTACCTGGAAGACTGCCTTCCTGGTGGCCATTACCTCAGCCATGGGGTCTCTGAGATACATGCCCTGATTACGGACCCTCCGTTATACTGTATTCCATAAAGACAAGGTAGTTCTCCGTACTCATCTAAATTTCTTCCCAAGGTTGCGTCAGAATTCCATCTAAACCAACCTCTGGTACTTCCCGCTTACCGCTAATTTCCAAAATGAAGGGAGCGAGCTCTTCATTCCTTGGATGTTAAGAGACCTTCGGTTCTATTTAGATAGAACAAAGGATGTTCGCAAGACTCAGCAACTGTTTGTTTCTTTCAGCGACACCCGGCTGGGTCAACCTGTCGCTATCAGATGCATCTCATCATGGTTAGTGGCATGCCTTGGCATTGCTATTCCATGGCTCAAGTTAAATTAGAAGGCAGAGTGTACGCTCACTCTACTAGGGCGGTCGCGGCATCCCTAGCGGAAATTCGCAATGTTCCAATTGCAGATATCTGCAACGCCGCCACCTGGAGCTCAGTGCATACCTTCGTTAAGCATTATGCACTGGATGTTCATGCCAGGCGTCATTCCGCATTCGGCAGAACTATCCTTAATGGACTTCTGTCTTAGTCGCGTGAGCTCTGGCTCTCCTGCCGCCCTTTTGGGGGATTATCAGCTTGGTACTCTCCCACTAGTGTGAATGAGTGGTGGAGACTTATGTCCAGGAAGATATGAAAGTACGTACCTACCATAATTCTTGATCTTCTTGGATGAGTCTCACCACTCATTCTACCTCCCTCCATCCCGAGCTCACCGCTGTGTTGGTCTTCACTCCCTCAAATCTTTAGGCCGTGAAGACTTCTTTGTTGACCCTTCTTACACGGGTCATACGGACTATCTTATGTCAGTTTTTTAAGGTTAGATTTACTCTTTACGTTAATTGCGCTGCACCTCCTTGGTAAAAAGGTACTGAGCGGTTGGAGAATTACCGTCGCCGAGATAGTCATTACCGCTCGAGCCACTGCTCACGGCGCCGTGCCTCGCGGCGCCATCTCTCGCGCCGACCCTCCAGAAAAAAGTTTGCTCCCGATGGGTCCTAGTGCATCCGGCGCTAATCCCACTAGTGTGAATGAGTGGTGGAGACTCGTCCAAGAAGATCAAGAATTACGGTAGGTACGTAATTTTCATTTCTTTCCTACCGTTAGCTCGTGCAGTGCCTCGCGGTAAAGTTCGTGCTTAGCAAAGCCTGTTCTTTTGTCGGTTTTACCAAAGTTTTGAGTATTTTCTATTTGGGCCGCTTCTAGGAACGTGGAGCCTTTCTCCTGTTCAGTGGCCGTTCTGCTTGAATATTTACGTCATCTCTTCGACCTGGGTCTCAGTCATTCCTCCTTGAAAGTGCACATTGCCGTTATTTCAGCTTACCATGTTCCTTTCGCTGATAAAGCCTTTGCCCAATTAGAGGTGTCTAAGACTTTTCTTAGAGGGGTCCTTCATCTGAGGCCCCCCGTCCGGACTCCTGCTCCCCCTTGGGACTTGAACTTTGTTCTCGAGAAACTTACTCTCCCTCCCTTCGAACCTGCGGCCTCCGCAGATCTGAAGTTTCTTTCGTGGAAGACACTCTTCTTGGTGGCCATTACTTCCGCTCGAAGAATTTCCGAGCTCTAGGCCCTTATGTGTCAAATCCCCTATTTGATTTTTCACAAAGAACGAGTGGCTCTTTGCACGAACCCTAAGTTTCTGCCTAAAGTGGTAGCGGAGTCTTCCTTAAATCAGTCTATAGAGTTACCTGCCTTTTTCACGCAGTACTCCAACCAAGGAGAATATTTACTCCATACCATGGATGTTCACCGGATTCTGATATACTACACCGATAGGACAAAGGATCTCTGAAAAACTGATCAGCTGTTCGTCTCTTTTGCTCACAAAAGGGAAGGCAATGCTGTTTCCAAGCAATGCCTGTCTAAGTAGTTGGCCACTCATTGCATCACTTTCTGTTATGACAAGTACAGCAGGACCCTTCCGGGTCAAGTCAGAGGTCACTCCATGCATGGAGTAGCGGCCCCTGCAGCTTGTTTCAAGAATGTGTCTGCGGCAGACATATGCGCTGCCGCCACCTAGAATTCCGTTCATACCTTTACGAAACACTACAGTTTAGACATTGCCTCTCGCCGTAGAGCAGGCTTCTGGCTAGCTGTTTTGCAAGGCCTCCTGTCTTGAGGCTTGCAAGGCTACTGCTACTTTCAGGAGTAGTTTCCTCCTCCCGGTGCCTTTTATTTGTTCCAGACTGCTTGGGATTCAGTCCAATATGTAATTACCTACTGCAAGAGCCCTCTTGAAGTAAGATAGTACAGTTACGTAAGAACTTACCGTAACAGTAGATCTTCGAGAGAGGCTCTTGCAGTAGGTAATACCTTCCCGCCCTCCATCCCCCTAGGCTTTTTCAGCTTCTTTTCCACTGAAGGAAATATCTGCATCTCTCTCGTCCGGGCCTGTGGCGGGAAAGAACTTGAAGGCGGGCGTCCGGGACCGCCCCTTTATACCGATGTCGCATGACGCCGGTCACCTGACGTGGGGGCGGTCCCTCGCCAGGGACTGCTAGCTGAAATTTTTCAGTACTGCCACGTCAAGCGCCAGTCCTATATGTAATGTCACCTACTGCAAGAGCCTCTCTCGAAGATCATCTGTTATGGTGTTCTTTCGTAACTGTACTTTTCCTGTATAAAGCACCAAGCTTGATGCACAGTTTTTTCAGGATGGCATCAGTATGTCCACAGAAGTTGAGGTGTTGGGCTAGCCAGCCAGACACCAAGGTATCTGAAAAAGATAGTGTCCTCTGATGTAGTCCCGTCTAGGGTGTGGAAGCAGGGTAGCTTGGGCAGCCTTGAGAGTCTCTGCCTTGTGCCAGAGGTCATGGAGACGGTCTTCTTGCAGTGAGAAAGAGCTGATGGGAGGCAAACTGAGCTGAACCTGGTGGAAGTCATGCTGCAAGGTGGTAGTGACATCAGCTGAGCATTTGCCAGAGGAGTACAAAACCGTATCGTCGGCATACATGTGAGTGAAGGAGGCGTTTGACTCCATCAGTGGCCTCTGGGTCCTTGCAGGTGACCGCCAGTGACGCCTGCCTTACTGGCAGCACCTATTAATGAGTCATCGCACAAGATAGACGCCATTAGGAAGAGGGCTTCTACCACTGCTACAGTTAGCATGAGGATTGCCAGTTACCAAGGGCATTTTTTTCTAAGTATGAGTATGCCGTGTAAACCTCATTTATCTCTAGCAGAATACCTGCTTTAATCTGAGACCAAGCAGAAGATTCTTCAGAGTGTCACTCATGGCATTGAGTCTTGCGTCTTCGGCTCAGGGCAGCTAAGGATGCCTTTGACACTGCCATGCACTCTGCAGCAACAGGGATTTGTATCCAAATACATTCCTGGCTTCGGATATCGGGTTTCTCTGACGAAGTCCAACAGATTATGAATGTTCTATTTGATGGGTCTTACCTGTTTTGACAGCAGGTGGAACAGCCCCTTGAGGCTTTCCCAAAAACTAGAACGGCTGTTAAGACCTCTAGGCCTCCTGCTTCTGATACCCAAAGGGGAAGGGGTGAGGCCTCTGCTGTAATCGGCAGTCCCTTTGAGGAAAAGGTAAGGGGGCCAAAGTCAAGTGCCAGCCTTCCCAGTCGCAGAAGAAAGGACAGCCCAAGGCACAGGCCCTAAAAGTGTGTAATGCCACCCTCTGAAGTTCCGGTCCTGCTTCAGCTGCATGAGGCAGACCCCCTGTCTCAAGTGGGAGTGCCTGACACAATAGGATTATCTGAGAGGGTTATTCCCTGAATTTTACTGAGATCTCTCTGGATTATGTGCCCAGAAAGCAACCCCTTCTTTCAGCTCACTTATCGGACCTTCTGGCAAAGGAAATTGCGGGCCTTCTGAGTAACAGGGCAGTGGAAGTAGTGCCAGAGTTGGAGAGCAACACAGGCTTCTACTTCCATTACTTCCTAGAACCAAAAAAGTCAGGGGGTGTGCGCCCCATTCTCGATCTCAGAAATCTGAAAAAGTTCAGGGAACAAGAAAAGTTCAGAATGATGTCTATGGGGGCTCCCCACTCCTCACCTCCCCAGCACACCAGGGAGCATCGCAGGCTGCCTGAAAACCTACAGGCTGCATTCCCCAGTCCTCACCTCCCCAGCACACCAGGGAGCATCGCAGGCTGCCTGAAAACCTACAGGCTGCATTCCCCACTCCTCACCTCCCCAGCACACCAAGGAGCATCGCAGGCTGCCTGAAAACCTACAGGCTGCATTCCCCACTCCTCACCTCCCTGCACACCAAGGAGCATCGCAGGCTGCCTGAAAACCTATAGGCTGCATTCCCTACTCCTCACCTCCCCTGCACACCAGGGAGCATCGCGGGCAGCCTGAAAACCTACAGGCTGCATTCCCCAATCCTCACCTCCCCAGCACACCAGGGCATCGCGGGCTGCCTGAGAAACCTACAGGCTGCATTCCCACTCCTCACCTCCCAGCACACCAGGGAGCATCGTGCCTGAAAACCTACAGGCTGCATTCCCACTCCTCACCTCCCAGCACACCAGGGAGCATCGCGGGCGGCCTGAAAACCTACAGGTTGCATTCCCCACTCCTCACCTCCCCTGCACACCAGGGAGCATCGCGGGCGGCCTGAAAACCTACAGGCTGCATTCTCCACTTCTCACCTCCCCAGCACACCAGAGAGCATCACGGGCGGCCTGACAACCTACAGGCTGCATTCCCCACTCCTCACCTCCCCAGCACACCAGGGAGCATCGCGGGCGGCCTGAAAACCTACAGGCTGCATTCCCCACTCCTCACCTCCCCAGCACACCAGGGAGCATTACGGGCTGCCTGAAAACCTACAGGCTGCATTCCCCACTCCTCACCTCCCCAGCACACCAGGGAGCATCGTGGGCTGCTTGAAAACCTACAGGCTGCATTCCCCACTCCTCACCTCCCCAGCACACCAAGGAACATCAAGGGCGGCTTGAAACCACAGGCTGCATTCCCACCTCACCTCCCCAGCACACCAAGGAGCATCGCGGTCGGCCTTAAAACCTACAGGCTGCATTCCCCACTCCTCACCTCCCCTGCACACCAGGGAGCATCGCGGGCTGCCTGAAAACCTACAGGCTGCATTCCCCACTCCTCACCTCCCCAGCACACCACGGAGGATTGTGGGTGGCCTGAAAACCTACAGGCTGCATTCCCCACTCCTCACCTCCCCTGCACACCAAGGAGCATCGTGGGCGGCCTGAAAACCTACAGGCTGCACTCCTGACTCCTCACCTCCCCAGCACACCAGGGAGCATCGCGGGTGGCCTGAAAACCTACAGGCTGCACTCCCCACTCCTCACCTCCCCAACACACCAAGGAGCATCACAGGCTGCCTGAAAACCTACAGGTTGCATTCCCCACTTCTGGCCTCCTCAACACACCAAGGAGCATTGCGGGCTGCCTGAAAACCTACAGGCTGCATTCCCCACTTCTCACCTCCCCAGCACACCAAGGAGCGTCGCGGGCGGCCTGAAAACCTACAGGCTGCATTCCCCACTTCTCACCTCCCCAGCACACCAAGGAGCATCGCGGAAGGCACGAAAGGCTACAGGTAGAACATCTCCAGCATTCTTCACTGCAGGGCTCAGTCTGCACTGTCTTATGCTTCGTTAAGGTTTTTTAGTTGGTGTACTGTTAATTTTTTTTGTATAATATTTTTAATTAGAATTTTTAGATATTCCATTTACATGTAAAAAAAAAAAATTGCGCAATTCATATTCAGCCTCTTATTTACCAAAAACACTACCAGTTTAAAATTGGCATACCTGTTCAGCCTAAAAAACATACCTTTCAACTGTCCCTGATTTTGCCTCAGAATTTTCCACTGTCCCTAGCAGAATCTGTGTTTTTGTGACTACAGTAGAGATAGGTAAACACAGAATAATGTTAAACGTCAAAGTTTACGGACATGTTCTTTTTCAGAAAATGCATCTTAACACTAATCACTTTATTCTGTCACCTTTCTGAGTGAATATTACCAACTATTTAGATGTGTCCCTGATTTTGGGTCTTTGTCCCTGATTTATGAGGCAAGAGGTTGAGAGGTATGCTAAAAAAACTGAAATTCAAAAACATAACAAGAAAGCCCTTATAGGACTACAAACAACAGTCATCAACTAGGTGTACTAAGACTACATGAACGGAAAAAGATTCTTCACTCAGATTATAGCTTTATCATTATCTTATAATATGTAGGCTCTCCAAACCATATCCCACTGATAACCGGTCAGTGCCCTTAGTCTGTTTTCTGGGGTGTACCTCCCAAGACCCCCCTCCCCTTAGCCTGCGCAGAATCTATACTGTTCCCCCCTCCCTCAATATCAACGCCTCTCCCGGAGTGAGAGCAGTCAGAAATTTGCCCGTCATTCATGAATCTCTCTTCCCTTTAACACTTGCATTAACCTGTACTGTGAGTACTTTAAATAGCCAGTCCCCTCTACTGCTTCACCGTCAGAACCGAGTCAGTTATCCACAGATGGCATACTGTTATTGATTGTTTTTCTACTGTTTAAGCTGACTGCTTGCCACTGCAGTTTAGTAGAGGATGTGCCTGCACCTTTATTGTGGAACTTTCTTTGCATTGTACTGTATTTGTGCTGATCAGCTACTCACTGTTCTGCTGTTGGCATTCTGAGCAGACCTACCTCTGCTCCACATTTCCTCCTGCTATTTTGTCCTTTATTTTTGCTCCAGTCTTAACCTCCTTTCTCTTTGTTTTCTCTCTTGGGGAGCCGTTTTGGCTGAGCACCATTCTGCCATTGATGCTCTGTGCATGTGCAGTGCTCCCTGTGCTAGCCCCCCCCTTTGTTCCTGCTTCCCACCTTGAACTCTGCTTCTTTGTTTGTCCTGACCTTGTTATCCAGTCTAAGCTCTCCTTATGTTCTCTTCCCCAAGCTGCATTCCCCACGTCTCGCCTCCCCAGCACACAGGGAGCATCGTGGGCTGCCTACAGGCTGCACTCCTCACCTCCCCTGCACACCAGGGAACATCATGGGTGGCTTGTAAACCTACAGGCTGCATTCCCCACTCCTTAACTCCCCAGCACACCAGGGAGCATCGCGGGCAGCCTGAAAACCTACAGGCTGCATTCCCCACTCCTCACTTCCTCTGCACACCAGGGAGCATCGTGGGCTGCCTGAAAACCTACAGGCTGCATTCCCCACTCCTCACCTCCCCGGCACACCAGGGAGCATCGCGGGCGGCCTGAAAACCTACAGGCTGCATTCCTCACTCCTCACCTCCCCAGCACACCAAGGAGCATCGCGGGCGGCCTGAAAACCTACAAGTAGAGCATCTCCAGCGTTCTTCACTGCAGAGCTCATTCTGCACTGTGTTAGCCTGTTGCCGCTCTGGCAACTGCCCCGCCCACCCTAGGCAGGCCCTATATTTATTGGTGAGGCAGGTCATGTGAGCAGTCATGTGCTTCTAGCCCTAGAACTAGCTCCCCATTTTCCCTACTGCACTTCATATGCTTTAACTGCTAGGTGTCACTGCTTCCCATATCTCTCACTCCCTCTCCTCCTCACTCTCCCTGAAACATTTTATACTCTTTGGTCACTAGGAGTCACTGTCTCACCTACCTCTCACTACTTTTTCCCCTAATATAAAGTACCTCCCCATTGTCAGTTGTTTCCTCATACCTGCCCATTCTGCCTCGTGTCTAGCCGCTCTGCACCCTGGGATTCGAACCCCCGACCCTACTAACCAAAGTCTGTCCTTAACCACTAGGCTACTGTTGCAGAACAATTCCCTTAAGCTTTCCTGTGCTACACTCCTACACTTCTTGCCCTCTGCTCCCTCTTGCATCACACTTGCTATCTTTTTATGTCATTTACTAAAGCTTTACTCACTGTCTCCACTCTGGTGCTTCGTCTCCTTGCTGCTGTCTCATCCCTCTCACCTCGCCCTACAAGCCTCTCTTATCATGGCTGCTAACCACTTCTTATTTTTTCTACTGCTCTTTTCTTACAAACCCTCTCATCCTGGGAATCTTGTCTCCCACTACTACTTCTGGTCTCTGCCTCCTCCCTTCCCCTTCTTTCCAGCCCTCATCTTCTGCGCAGTTCTCCCCCTCCCCGCTTTTCTTCCTCCGCCTCTCCCCCCACCTCCATTGTCACTTCTTCCTTGTCACTACACCTTCACTGCTTCCCCCATTCCCCTATTTCTTGCTTCTTACCCCATCCCATTCCCTCCTCCACCTCCTGTTCTGTTTCTCTTAGAACCCGAGCTGTCAGAATATCTGCACTACTACATCCCTCTGCCTCCACAAGAAAAAGTCCTGTTTTCTTAACACCAGAACCATCTTTCTCCTCCTACTCCTCTTTGGTACAGCACACCCAAAAAAACCCAGCCCTGCCAGCCTGCCTCCCCCCAGTGGCCTCAATGGCACTAGTAACCATGGTGCCAGTAACCCTTGCAAGGGTAATAAATACATTAACATCGTCCACCTCAACATGCAAAGCCTCCTTGCCAAGATGGATGCCTTTCAGGCCTGGGTTAAAGTAAATAAATTCGACATTATTGCACTCTCTGAGACCTGGCTGTCGAATAAAATTTCCTACATGGAAATTGAGTTTGATGGCTTCATCTCTCTCTCGGGAAAGACAGGCATGGAAGAAAATATAGGGGCTGCAAGTTCTGTGTGGCCAAAACGTTTTATTCACTGAATTCAGTCCCGACATGAGTTCTTCTAAGCTAGAGTCTCTCTCCATTCACCTTCTTTCAGGTGATAACAAAACTCTTAGTATCATCACATTTACCTCCCTCCCAGTAAACCCCCAATGTGACTTTGATTCCCTTCTCAGCATCAAAAATAAGCTCCCTTAACAGGAAGTGGATACTGTTCAGGGATTTTAACATAAACTGGTCCTCCTCCCACTCTGATCATGCCAAATCTGTCATCTCAGACCTTGGGCTAAACCAAATTATATCCTCCCCTACCAGGACTAGCTACAAATCTGGCTCCCAGTCGGTTATAGACTGGATCATTGTCTCCAGCCCTGCCAGAATCCTCGATTCTGGGACACTTTCCAACTGCCTAAGCGACCACTGCATCACCTTTTGCCAGTTGTCTGTGCATTCCTCCAAACCCCTTCCCAACTTCATCTATTTGAGATGCTTAACTGATGATGCCCTCACTGAAATTACTGTGGCCTTTTACCAGGTTGTCTGGTTTTTTACTTCATACATGGTCAATATTGTTGCTGTTCTTGACCAGTTCTCAGCTATCGTTACCGGGCGCTGTGATAAATTTGCTCCCCTGAAAAAAATTTGGGTCCTCAGCCACGTCTGCAAATGGATCACCCCCGTCACCCTCAAACTATTGAAGGAGAGGGAGAGGGAGAGGGCTTGGACCAATCACAGGAAACACGGTGAGCCCGATCTACTCACTTTATACAGAACCCTTCGGAACAAGTGCAAATTGACTGTAAGGTCAGCTAAGGCAGGGGTTCTCAAATGGTGAGGCCAGCCTCCCTGGGGAGGCCCCAACATGTTCAAGGGGAGGCTCAAGCAAGTCTGAAAAAGTACTGTATTTAAATTTTGAGTTTTATGTATTTTTTGTGAAGAGATGATGCAAACTGAAAGAGGAGAACAGTAGGCGAATTTTATGTATTTATTTACTAATATGTGACAAGGGAAGGTGAATGAGCCAAGGCTCATTTCAGGTGTACCTGGATATGGGTAGGGAGTGAATACATTTCAAAAGGTAACTGCAAAACAATCAAGAAATACACAATGAACAGTAGTGCAAACAAATATGAACAATAAATTAATAATGAATGGTGGTAATTGATCAATTTGTAGCCTGATGGCAGAACAGCCCAAATACAAGGGTTGAGCATAGAAGTGCTAAGAGCAATAGCAGGAAGGAGCAAAGTAATCCTTGAGAAGTTGCTTAGGAGCAGGGAAGGATGGGGAGAAGCAAAGTATGTAGGAAGGTTATTTCATTTAGAGAGAAAACAGGGAAAGTAGTCTGACCTATGAAGGTACTGTGTAACGCCCTCACCCCTGCCTTTTTGCAAAATGACAGGTGGTATGCTGTTGAAGCTGACAGCAGTACCTAGTGGGGGCTGGGTTCGGGGAGGACTAGGTTACTCTGCACAGGGGGCCTAGGTTTGGCTACTCTGCACAGGGGCACCCAAGTAAATCCGAACACAGGAAGCAATAACTGTAATGTCCAGTACCAGGAATGGGATTCTAAAGTGTGGCTTTTATTCACATCCAAACTGAACAAACAAAGCATAGACTGACCCCCACGGAGCTACATTCCTGGTAATGCAGATAAGAGCAACAGAACACTTCTTCAACATTTCAGCCCTCAGGCTTTGAACCCACCAGGCACACAGCCTGGACTTGCACGCAGCTTTGGGTACACAGCCCGACTTGTACACTACTTGGGTTTTTCCCTTGGCCCGGCTCCCCCCCCGGCCACTTGATCGCGGTCCATATGGCAGTGAACCAGTTTTCTGTTGGTGGCTCCCCAAACCACCTTAGAGCCTTCGGCTCCTTAAGGGAAATTTTCCTTCCAGTCCCACGTCTGGGTACTTCTGTCATCACTGGCCAAGTGCATGAGGCAAAGTAGAAATCCACAGAGCAAATCCGTAGAGGTGGACCTGGTTACTAAAGATGGGGGGGGGGGTCTCCCACCTCCAGCTCTCACAATCCATACCCGGCCATTTCTCTGGACCCTAAACAACTCTTTTTGAAAGCTTGGCAATGTGGATTACAGGGTAGACGTATATCACATCTCCTCTACATGTCTTGACTTTCCTCTTGTGCTGGACTTGAACATACTTTTACTTTGGCTAAGCCTATTACTCTAGGCCTCCCACTACTTCAGCAGTCCAATCCCCACTTTAACACAGTTCAGGTGAACATGGGCCCTTTGGAAAGAGCAGAACTCACCCTTTGGTTGCAGGTGCCCCACAGGCGAATCTTGAAATCTTCTTGTACCCCACACACATGGAAAAATAAGGCAGCTTCTTCTCTAGCAGTAGCCAGGGGGTTGCCCCTGGAATAGCAGGCAAACCTTCCACCCCAACCCCCTCAGTGATGGGGCACAGAGACCCATATCAGCGATCTCCACCACTTTAAGAACAGCTTACTGTGTCCCTCTTTAGGCGGAAACACACTCCTTTCCCTAAAAGTAGCTCTATTTCAGAGCTGAGGCTCCAAGAGCTTGTGCACAGAACTGCTGTGCTCCTCATGCAACAATCTCCAACTCCAACTGACTGTTCAAAACTACCAGCATTCTAATCTAACTCCCTTCTGCAGATTCCAATGTGGCTCATGCAGCTGTGATAGTTCTATGGTGATGTCAGCCCTCAGTCTCAGCTGAGACTGAGAACAGAGTGAGAGTGTGTGAAATCCATTTAACTGGAGTTTCACAAGCTGCCTTCCCTGCCTACCACTAGGTCTTACTGGGATTCTAGTAACCCTGGGTAACGGGGGTTACAACTGCAACGAGGGGTAACAATGATTCAAGAATGAAACAGACAGAGTACGTAGGTTGCCTGGGGTGGGGGTTACAATAAGTTAAATGATGATATTTGTTTATTTTATTTGTTATTCAGATAACACCTTTGAGCACAAGAGCTCTTTTTCAAAGGTTCTGCGTCAGAATAAGACAAAGAACTGAATGCGACAGGTACTCAAAGGGGTTTCACTTTATTCATGGTGTACTGCACAAAGTACAATATGTTATTTTTCTTTGGGGAGGTCCAAGATTATTTCAGTTTTTGGGGGAGGCTCAAAATCTTTTCCATGGATTTGGGGAGGCTCATTGTGACAAAGTCTGAGAACTATTGAGCTAAGGTTAATTTTCTCCACAGCACACAGCTCGGCGATAGAGGGTACTGCTAAAGCTGGAGGCACACAGGGGCAAGATGATTGGTTGCCCCATGCTGGCCTCGACAGATAGGTTTCCTCTGCTCAGTGGACTGTCAGTCAGTACTCTGAGGGCCCTTCCTCTCAGGATGGACCTTCTGATGCATGTTTCCTTGGTTCATCCTAATCCGTGCTCCCTTCACCTCCAAGGCCCGGCAAGATAGAGGTGAATCGGTATAAGGTATCTCAGAGGGTCTATGAGATCTTTTATGAGCAGCCAAACCTTCCACCAGGAAAACCTGTTAACGCAGCCAAGTGGAAGCATTTTTCCATGTGGTGCTCCAGAACTCGTGTGGACCCATTCCAGTGCCCACAAGACAAGCTTCTGGAGTATTTATTGGACCTCTCTGATACAGGCTTGCAATACTCTACAGTTAAGGTCCACCTGTGTGCCGCCTCAGCATACCACAAGCCTGTACAGAAGTGTTCTGTAGCCTGGCTGCCTTTCTTTAAGAGGTTCTTGAAGAGCATTTTGCACACAAGGCCTCCAATCAGGAAACCTGTAGCCGCCTGGGATATCAACTTTGTGTTGGACATTCTCACACTCAAGTCCTTTGATCTCGTAGCTGCATGTGACCTGAAGTTCCTAACTTGGAAATTGGCTTTCTTAGTGGCCATCAGATTCATATTTTAGTCACGGAACCTTCGTATACTGTTTTCCACAGAAACAAAGTGGTCCTCTGCCTGCATCTCAGTTTCTCACCCAAGGTGGTGTTGGACTTTCACTTAAATCAGCCTCTTTTGCTGCCTACATACATTCTGACTTCCAGAATGAAGGAGAGTGCATTCTCCATTCTCTAGATATCAGGAGAGCCCTGAAGTTCTATCTTCAGGCACGCTTAACTTTGTCTCCTTTGATCCTAATCGGATGGGACAGCTTGTTAGTTAAATACATTTCTGCTTGGATTATCAGTTGCCTTCGTCACTGCTATGCTATGGCACTGGTCAAGTTGGAAGACCAGGTACGGGCCCACTCCACTAGTATGTTTTTGTCACTGCTATATTATGGCACAGATCAAGCTGGAAGGCCAGGTACGGGCCCACTTCTCCAGAGCTGTTGCCATGTCCTTGGCAGAGATTCACTAAGTTCCAATCAGCAATATTTGCAGAGCTGCAACTTGGAGCACAGTGCACACTTTTGTCAAGCACTGTGCCCTGGACATCCATGCCAGGCAGCATGCCTCCTTTGGCAGGGCCATCCTCAATGGAATTTTGTCCTGAGTGAGCCTCGACTCCTACTGCTGTGACCCAGGGGACTTTTGTCTGAGCTTGGTATTCTAACCCATTTGTGTGAATCAGTAATGAAGATTGATTCATGGAAGACATAAAAATTGTGTACTCACTGTAATTCTTGATCTTCTAGAAATATCGTCACCATTAATTCACACAGCCACCCACCCACCCACCATCCCTCAGGCTCACCCTACCTATTGGTCTTCACGCCTTGTTCTTGGTTTGGGCTGTGAAGACTGTTTCTGATTCAGTGGCCCTTCTTACATGGGTCACCAGGGCTATCTTATGCCCTTAGAGTAGTGCATGTTAATGCTGCACCTCCTAGGTAATAAGGTACGGAGGCAGTTGAGGACTGGTGCCGAGGTAAGCCTGTGCTGTGAGCTCCCCCCGCAGGGTTGCACATTGTGCAGCTTACCTTGGTGCCTGCCCTCCTGAAAAGTTCTGGCTCTCGCAGTATCCTAGCACCTCCGGCTCAGAACCCATTTGTGTGAATCAGTGGTGCGGATATTCCCAGAAGATCGAGAATTACGGTGAGTATGTCATTTTTATTTTTGATGCATAAAATCCCTCAAATCCTGGAAGAATGCTACTTCCCATGAGGCACCAACTGTGCTGAGGAAGGAGTATAGTTCCTGGACTGAAGCAGATGCTTGTGTTGGGGTGAGTATTGATAATCATGAAAAACAAAATGTAAAGAGTACTTATTTTCTTAAAATCAGTGAGTACAGTTCGTGCTACTGTACTTCAAGTGCTTTATGCACTGGTTTCATTTGGACGCCTGTTGGTGGTAAAGGGGCAGGGATAGTACTGGGAACTTTTGCCGTAGTGGTACCTTGCCAGTGCAGGTGTGACACTAATGGCATTGATAATCATGAAAAACAAAATGTAAAGAGTACTTATTTTCTTAAAATCAGTGAGTACAGTTCGTGCTACTGTACTTCAAGTGCTTTATGCACTGGTTTCATTTGGACGCCCGTTGGTGGTAAAGGGGCAGGGATAGTACTGGGAACTTTTGCCGTAGTGGTACCTTGCCAGTGCAGGTGTGACACTAATGGCATTGAGATGCTCTCTTTGCCTTCCCCTCTAGTGGGAGGGATTCCCTTGCATTGGAGCAACCCAGATGACACTGCAGCTTTGAGGAGGACTAATCCAGGCTTAAAGTTTAGTGTTGAACTCCAGTATCCTTGGAGAACACCTGTGGTGTGTCACACTGACAGACTCCCCAATAAGTGTTAATTGTGAGCATGACTAACTGTTCACGTCACAGGCAGTAGCCAGTTGAAATAATGTTACTACACCAGTGCTCTGTCTGCCTGTTTATAACATGCAAAATGCTTGGCACTCTGCATCTCTTGTCTCTGTTTCTTAAAAAATATACATATAGCAGTGATTTCTGGGCCAGAATAAATGCTGTTACCTGTTTGGCAATAAATCCACAATGAGGTACAAACTGGAAATAACTGATATCCACATTTTGTATGTCCAAGTGGGAAATGCATTATTAACCAGTGGGGAAAAGTTGCTTTCACAGTGCTTGATGTTATCACAGTGGTTTTCTTTGCATTACGTCTTAAGCAGCTGAACTTACAGAAACTGTTGAGGAAAAAGGCTCAGTTAAAATCTGTGACTTTGTTTAAACTGCATACATGGTGGTTTTGTAATGTGATGGCCATATTAATTCCACTGATGAGAATAAGACCTTCATAAAACACCCATGGTCTCGACACTCATTGTCAATCAATCAGTACTTTATTTTTAAAAAGTGCCTTTCCAGGACCAAAGCACTTTTACAATAAATAAATCAAAAACACAAAATTAAAACAACAATATAAAATCAATCAATGAAATGTACTTAAAAATCAGAAAATTATCCCTATAAATTGATGCGTTTACGCCACTTATTTATTTCATAACTGCTTATGAACGGAGAGCAGACATGATGAACCAAGAGACCCTTCCAGCCTTTAATTGCTATGTTACTTGTGATAATTTGGGTTTTACTCTTGCAACTAAGAGACAAATGAGGGTCACAGTGCACCCAGTTGAGATCATCTTATCACTCTTACATGGGACAGGGGGGCATTGTAGGAAAAAAGAAAAGCCATGGAAATTGCGAATATAGAGATCCCCAGGGCCATAAAACTAGCAGGCAGATTTAAAGAACAATTAAACGGGCAATTTTTACAACTATCAGTTCTAAAATCTGGCTTCACAGGGAGGTAAAGGAAAAGGTGGTGTTTACTTTGGTGCTAAAACTACATTTACATAATTAAGATAAATGCAAGTCTTAACTGTATCAGTCTTCACCATTCATCACTGGTGGGTACCAGCCGGAGGCGCAGGATCCTGTGGGAAGCTTTTGCTTTAAAAAGCTTGACTGCTTCTGAGGGAGAGGGATGACGTCAACGGCACCGCGCTCGAGGCCAGTGCTCTGCAAGGTGCTCGCTGGTTGGCCGGTAACCGACACTGTCCCTTCCACTCCCTCAGTTCTGCTTTTCCCGTAGTAGAGGCAGCAGGTGCTCCATGGGGCAGCGAATCTTCAGAATTTGGACTGCGTCATATATCTCTCTGCTCGTTTTTCGACACCATAGTTTGGCTTCACTTCTAGTTTGGCATCAAGCCTCCTTTTTCCCAAGTTGTTTGTGCGGTCATGTCTGGTTCTGGGTGCAAGTCTTTGGTGGGGACCTCCCCTATGCGCTGGTGCCCCCTGTGGAGGTCGCTTCACTGACACGGACCTGCAGGATCACTGCTTCACTTGCTTGGGGCCAAACTACAATATGGATCGGTGTGATGTGTGCTTCAGTATGGACTACCGGACTTTGGAATTGCGCACAGCAAGGATGGGACGCAGCCCCCCAACCTGTGGAGGGAAGTCATGCACACAGGCCGCTAAGGTAAGATATTTGGGCCTGTCCTCTGGGCCTCCCCCCGAGGCTATATGCACCAGGGGGGAGGAGCAGGTCACTGAGAGCTTGTGTCCTGCTGAGACTCAGCACCTGGGTCGCAGTTGGAGGCATGGTCGACCTCCTCAGTGGGGTTGGCTGCTGGCTGCTGCAGGCTCAGTTCTCCAGAGAACTGGCAGACTCTGGTGTTGAGGCCTCCGCTCTGTGCGGGGTCTGCACCAGTGGTCGCTTCGGGAGGGGCGGATCTTCCAGGACATAAAGTCTCCACCACTTATTCACACTAATGGGAACTATGCCGGAGGCGCTAGGACTCAGCGGGACCAACATTTTCAGGAGGCGGTGCTGAGGGTAGGGCCGTGAGAGCGCGCCATAAGCCAGGCTTGCGCCAGTATAGACTCCTCGGTGTCGACCTTCCAACCACCTCAGTTCCTTTTTCCCGCCATGGGTGTGCTTCAGTGACAACGCTCACCCACCGGGAGTCGAAACTTCTCATTTGTGCAATGGCAGCTTCAGTTTTATTGGGTTTTTAGTAGTTTTATTATTTTCTAGAGAAAATAAGCGATTACATTTTATTATTATATTTCGTCAGAAGTCTTCTTCAGCCCTCCATTGATGGAGTTGACCATGAGTGGGGAAGGTGATGGTAGGGAGACTTTGCATGATAGCTGTTCAGTCAGCGGGGCTGGGGCTGGTCCACAGCCCTCTGGGGGTCTCATTACAGACGGTCTGGTGCTCGGGCGGTCTCCAAAAGCACAAAAGAAGCGATCTCATTCCAGACACCGCTCAAGCTCTTCTTCGGCCTCCTGGTTGAAAAAGAAATTGCACTGCTCGAGGATGCCTTCTGGTACATCTGCTTGTAGATCGTTGATTGCCCAGGGCCGGGACCAGTCTCTGCCTCTGGAGTCCTCTCCAGTTTCTGTCCCTGGTGACTGACATCCTCGACTCCAGAGTCACTCCCCACCCACCCATTTGGGGGAGGGGGGTCCTCCAGTGAGCAGTTTTCACCATCGGGCCACTCTTATGGAGCAGTGGGTGCAGAGGTTGTCTCCACTGCCTGATTCGGCTAGTCCGTCGCTGGGGCATTTGGGCCTGTCAGTTTCGGACCTGCAGGCGGGGCGGTTGGGACTTCAGAGTTGCCCAGCGCCCTCTCCAGTGCCACCAACCCAACACCCTGGTGTCTATCCCCCTCACATGACTGCTGCGCAGGAGTCCACACTGTTGCCTTTATCTCCTGCTGAATTTCGTTTCACTTCTACAAATCGGAGTTTGCAAACTTCTGTTGCAGTGCATGCACTCAGTGCTGGCTTCTCCGGCTCTGCGTGTGGCACCGTATGCTGTATCGGGGCCATGCTCAGTGCCCCAATCCTTGCCGGCGCCGCACTCTGTGCTGCTTCCTCTGCCGGTGCCAGTTTCTGTGTCGACGCGGGGAGCGCTGGTGGCACCACATTGGTTTCAGAGGTATTCGACGCCGATTCTCTCTGCTCCTTTTCCTTCCTCTTTTTTTCATCCCTTTACTATCTATGCAGTCCCTCCTGGACTGTCTGGGGATGACATTGAATCTGATCCTGATCTTTGATTGGGAGACAACCTCGATGATGATTCCGCCATGGGACGGGGAACAGACCTTCTACAGAGCCTTTGGTCAAGGACCTTTCCTTTAAGTCTGTGCTCAGAAATTTAAATTCCACACTCTCTCTCTCTCTCTCTCTCTCTCTCTCTCCAGACCTCGGATATTGATCCTGGGAAGCTGCTGCGTCTGCACATTCCGGATATCCCTACGGATTTAACCCCTCTGGTACAGCCCTGTTTTGAGACTCTTGCTCAGATGGTGTGGGATAACCCGGCTCTTATTCCCTTTGTTGCCAAGTCTATAGATAGGAAAATATGCCCCTTCCAAGGATCGTCCTGTTCTGGCCTCTCAAGCCTTTACTGATGCC
The DNA here is from genome assembly GCA_016271365.2 of Neoceratodus forsteri. Lineage (NCBI taxonomy): Eukaryota > Metazoa > Chordata > Ceratodontiformes > Ceratodontidae > Neoceratodus > Neoceratodus forsteri. The sequence continues at coordinate 6,657,324 of JADMNL010000022.1, read as the reverse complement.
ATTGTGGTTCTGGCAGAGAATGACAAAGCTGCTGTTCCACAAGAATCTACAGCACGTCCAATAAACAAAGAATTTTGCAAGATCGACACCTTGGGTGAGTGAGTCTTTGCTGTGTCAACCTTGAGCATGCGCATTGCTAGCTACCAGGGTTACTTTTTTCAGTATGAGTATACACTCTGGCATTCGCTCAAAGCTACAGTAGACACTCTTCCTGATTCAGAGGTTAACTCTGAGCTCCTACAGATCATTACTAGGGGTACTGAGTCCAATAATCAACAGCTTAAAGCTGCCATGGATGCTTTCGACACTGCCTCCAGAGCAATGGCAGCTGGCATTTGCACCTGTCGCCACTCTTGGTTGCGTACCTTGAGCTTCACAAATGATGCCCAGCAAAGGGTTATGGCCTTACCTTTCGACGGTGTGTATCTGTTTGGATCTCAGGTAGAGCAGACACTGGAGGCCACTCAGAAAACTAGGTCAGCCATCAAGGTGGCTAGACCCCCTTCCGCAGCCCCTCAAAGGGGCGGGAACAGTCCATTTCATAAGTTAGTCCTTTGGTGGTAAAGGCAGCGGAGGCTTTAACAAAAACCAAACTCCTCAGCCACAAAAGAAAGTGGCCAGTGCCACCCTCTGAGTTTCCGGCCCAGGTCCCACCTCAGCTGTCCGAGGGGGATTCTTCCTGGGCAGTAGGAGGGCATCTGGCTCAGTTTTATGATCAGTGGAAGTCAATAACATCAGACAAATGGGTACTCAGGATAATCCACGAGAGGTACTCTGTCTGTTGGAAACCCCTTCGGATCATCCACCCAAACAGCCCAAGCTGTCTGCCTCTCAGTCAGACCTTCTTGCTTCCGAGATCCAAGGCCTTCTGAACAACAGGGCAGTAGAGGTAGTTCCACTGGAGCAGCGCAACACAGGTTTCTACTCCCATTACTCTCTAGTTCCAAAGAAGACAGGTGGTATGCGCCCTATTCTCAACCTCAGAAAGTTAAACCAGTTCCTTTTTCAAGGAAAAATTCAAGATATCTCTCGGTACTTTTTTACCCTTGATTCATCAACATGGTTGGCTAGCCTCCCTGGACATGCAGGACACCCATCAACACATTCTCATACACCCAAACCACCACAAATACCTAAGATTCGTGGCACTGGGTGAGCACTACCAATTCAGAGTCCTGTCCTTTGGGCTGACCTCTGCGCCTCGAGTTTTTACAAAGTGCTGTGCAGTTCTCGTGGCACATCTGAGGAAAATCGGAATTCAAGTGTTCCCATATCTAGACGATTGGCTTCTTGCAAGCCCTTCCAGACGAGAGTCTAGAAGCCGTGGCCATGGCTTCAAACTTCCTGACGTCCATGGGAGTTCTGCTGAGCTTGAAAAAGTTGCAACTGCATCCCTCCCAGAAGCTCCTCTTCATAGGAGCCCTTCTGGACACCTCCTGCACGAAAGCCTTCCTTTCGAAGGACAGAAGGAGCGATGTCCTCCAGATGACCCACTTCATCAGAGAAAACAGATCAGTCTGAGCTCTCTCGATGCAGCAGATGCTGGGTTTCATGGTATCCTCAGTGTTCACTGTGCCACTGGCTTGTCTTCACATGAGAACTACTCAATGGTTGCTCAGCACTCAGTAGTCACCAGCCACACTCCCTCTGTCCTTTCACATCAAGGTGACAGAACCACTGAAACAGTCGCTCACCTGGTGGTCTCAGGAGGACAACCTTCAGGAGGGCTATTCCTTCACCCCTCTAGATCGCCAGATCTCCATCACCACGGATGCGTCACAGCTGGGATGGGGAGCTCACTGCCAGGATCTCCATGTTCAGGGCCGATGGAGTCAGGACGAGTCCCTACTTCACATAAATGTCCTGGAAATGAGAGCTGCCCTTTATACGCTCCGGACCTTGAAGGACATACTCTGTCACAAAACCATTCTCCTTCAAACGGACAACAAGGCAGTGATGTACTCTATCAACAAGCAGGGTGGAGCACACTCTTACCCCTCATGCAGGGAAGCGATGAGAGTGTGGGAATGGTGTCTGGAGCATAAAACTCTAATCCAGGCAGTTTATCTGCCAGGAGTACAGACCGATCTGGCAGACCCTCTCTGCAGAACAGAGGCAGATCCTCGTGAGTGGTCTCTTGACACAGCTGTCATGTAGTCACTCTTCGAAGAATGGGGAACTCCAGACCTGGACCTTTTTGCGTCCCCAGTCAATGTAAAACTGCCTCTCTTCTGCTCCAGAAATCCAGGACCTGGCGTTTTTTTGTCAGGTTGCATTCAGACTGCAGTGGACAAAACGCTTTCTATATGCATTTCCTCCTCTGCCCCTAATTCATAGGGTACTGCTCAAACTGGAGGCACGGGGGGCAAACTGATTCTAATCACCCCATTCTAGCCTCATCAAATCTGGTTTCCGCTAATCAACAGGCTGTCAGACACCTCTCCAAAATCGTTTCCACTTCAGATGAACCTGCTGACCCAGGGCCCTGTAGTCCATCCCAACCTTGAGGTCCCCTCACCTCCACGCCTAGCTCCTGAGGAGATATAGGTGAACAAGTTTAACGTTTCAGGTAGAGTTTCAGATATCCTATTAGCTGCGTGCAAGACAGCTACTTGAAAGACTTACATGGCTAAGTGGAAATGTTCCTCTATCTGGTGTGCGAGATCCTCCTGTAACCCCTTTGCTGCCCACTGAGCAAAGTCTTATATCTTCTGGACACCTCTAACACAGGTCTGCAATACTCCACTATCAGAGTTCATCTTTGTGCAATCTCTGCGTATCATGAGCCTATACTTTCCATGTCTCTGGCTCAGCTACCTGTGGTTAAGAGGTTTCTTGGGGCATTCTGCATACCAGGCCACCAATTAGACGACCTGTAGCAGCCTGGGACATTAACCTTGTGCTAGACATGCTCACCCGCAAACCTTTCGAGCCTCTAGCTACTTGTGACTTGAAATTTCTGACTTGTAAGACAACCTTTCTGGTGGCCATTACTTCTGCCCACAGAGTATCAGAAATGCATGCTTTGGTCACAGACACCCCCCCCCTCCCCAATACACTGTATTTCACAAAGACAAGGTAGCTCTTAGGACTGGCCCCAAGTTTCTTCTAAAGGTTGTCTCAGAATTTCATCTGAACCAGCCTTTGGTCCTTCCTACCTACTTTGTGAACTTCCAGAATGAAGGAGAGCGTACCCTTCATTCCCTGGATGTGAAGAGCCTTGCGGTTCTGCTTAGACAGAACTAAGGAAATCCGCTCGTCTAAACAACTGTTTATCTCCTTCAGCCCGACCCGACTGGGTGAACCTGTTACTATCAAGTGTATTTCAGCGTGGATAGTAGCATGCCTCTGTCAATTCTTCCGAGCAGTTGCAGCATCTCTGGCTGAAATCCGCAATGTGCCCATTGCAGACATCTGCAGTGCGGCCACTTGGAGCTCCATGCACACTTTCGTTAAGCACTATGCCTTGAATGTCCATACCAGACAGCATCAGTCCTTTGGCAGGACAGTCTTGTCCTAGGTGAGCTCCTCTCTTCTCCTGCCGCCTGTCTCAGGGGTGGGGGGATTATTTTAGATCGGTACTCTCCTATCAGTGTGAATGAGTGGTGGAGACTTTGTCCAGGAAGATATGGAAATTATGTACCTACTGTAATTCTTGATCTTCTTGGACAGAGTCTCCACCACTCATTCACGTGCCCACCCAGTAATCCCCCCGAGCTCACTGTTTGTGGCCTCACTCCCTCAATGGCTGGGCTGTGAATACTCTGTTTTGTTGACCCTTCTTACACGGGTCATTTGGACTATCTTATGTCCGATATTAGGTTAGTCTTTCACTAGGTTAGTTATGGTGCACCTTCTGTGGGGTAAAAAGGTATTGAGGCAGTTGTAGGGTCAATACCGAGGTAGTCTTATGTGGCGTGAGCCTGACTCACAGTGACACTTCCTCATGGCCCTACCTTGGCACCAGACCTCTTGAAAAATGTTGGCTCCTGCTGAGTCCTAGCACCTCCGGCGTAGTTCCCATCAGTGTGAATGAGTGGTGGAGACTGCGTCCAAGAAGATCAAGAATTACTTTAGGTACATAGTTTCAGTTTTTGGCTCCTGACACCATGCTTGGTGTTGGTGAGCGAGACCCTTCTGCCACCCAGAGTACCTAGCTGACATCGTTCTTGGTGTCTGGTCTGGGAGGATAGTCTGGGTCACCTCCCTGAATGTGTCTGTCGTCTTCTCCTCAGATTTGGAGGAGGCTTCGGATGGTTGAGTGGTTGCCCAGTCCTTCTGACAGGCCGCCCCACCGGACTACGTTCAGGGTCCCCAACCAGGTCTCAGCATGACTTGGACACCGAACTTGGCGTCATTCCTGACTCTGTCATTGCTGTGGTCATTGCCGCAGGTGACTCTGGCACCATTCTTGGTACCGTTTCAAGCGACAGTGACGTGGTTGACATCATGCCCTGGGTTGGTGTCGGGGACACGATGCCGTGGTTGGTGCCACACTCTGTCGGCGCTGTGGTTGGTGCCACATCCGGTGGTGGTGCTGCAGTCGGCGCCGCCTTTCAGGATGATGCAGTAGTCTGGGTCGCCTCAGAGATTGGTGCTGAGTCTGACCTTGGTGCTGTGGCCAAGGTTGGGGATAGTGCGATCTTAGGGGCCGCTTCTAGTATCTGTCGCAGAGGGCTCCAGTGCCATTCTTGGTGCCACCCTCTGAGACGGTGCTGCTTCGGTGGCTGTCTTCGAGGAGAGGCACGGAGTGGCGGCTGGGCCACCTTTTGGCGTCGCTGTGGGGTGTGGGGAGTCGAAGGCCGGCCTGGTTGGTGGCTTCTTGCTTCCCCCCTTCTCTGACCTGTGGTGTTGAGAGGACTTCACTGAAGGAGCAGGTATCTGTCTCCGGGAAGGTTGGGTTTGAGGTTCACGTCACTTCCCCCCACCCCTGCGGCTTCCGCTGGCCTGGGGAGGAGTCTGAATGTTTTATTTATTTATTGAAATCTCAGAATTACAAACCTTTGAGTCAGCAACTCCTTTACAAAGGCTCTACATCAAATAGACAGTACAGATAATGAGTATGAGTGCATAATAGACAATACAAAGTACAGAAGTGCATGAGGCAACATTGCAGAAGACAAAATTACAAACGAGTGTACAAAGTATGGTGCATACAGGTCATAAGTATCCGATAGTTTAAAAGTTTAATACAGTTTACAAGTTATATACAGTTTACAAATTACAGATTTTTGTCACAAGCATGGTTCGTACTGGACACAAGGCCCAGGCGCAGGCGGTAACTTAGCAGGATACATGTTACGAGGATGGCTAAAGGAGAGGGGAAAAGGAGGGGAATGGTAGGGAGGAGAACGGGAAGAAGAAAGAGCTGGAGCAGTCAGGAGAAACGTATCTGTGAGTGAGAATAGGTGAAGTAGTAAGGGGAGAGAGGAGGGAGTGCTAGGAGGAGTCACAACAACTGGTGGCCAGGAGGTGCTCCTGAGGCTGAATTTGAAGAGGCCTAGTTTGGTGTCAGTGGAAATCTCATGAGGCAGAGCATTTAGCCAGAGGGGGGCCCTGAACATGAAGGCCCTCTGACCTTGGGATGCCCTACAAAAGGGAATAAGGAAGAGGTTTTTGGTAGAGCTTCTAGTAACCCGAGTTAGGGGAGATGGGAGTAAGAAGGTGTAGGATGGTGGCTGGGGGGGGGGGGGGAGTAGATCTGAGGCAATCTTTTTGGCTGTGAGGCAGGTCTGGTATTGTAGCCTACCATCGAAGTTTAGCCAGGTCACCTGGTTATAGACATCACAGGTATGGGTGATCCTCACAGCCTGTGACTAGCCAAAATGCTTTATTCAATGCAACTTTGATTCTGCTCAATGCTGTGTTAGCCACTGACCCATAGATGACTATGCCATAATCGACTAGGTACAGTACAGAGCTGTTTACAGCTAGTCTGATGGCATCAGGTGGCTTGCATAACCTGTGCCTGTAGAGAAGGCCAAGCCTAGAGTTTACAGCAGCACAATGTAGGTTTACATGCTCTTGGAAGAAAAAGGAGGAATCCATAGTGATGCCAAGGTATCTGAAGTTGTGTACCTGATCCATGGGAGAGTGCTGCCAATTAAGTATGCTTAGTGGGGCACTTTTGTGTTTGTTTTGAGGGTCAGCAAATACTATAACTTTCATGACTGGAAAACCAGGCTTCAGATTCTGATAAGAACCTCTGTGGATCATTTTGTGTGTATGTGGGCTTGGGTGGGGGTGTCAGGGTGACTATAGAAAATGACAGCATTGTCAGCGTATAATATCTGTCCAGAGCAAGCAAGCGGGAGGGTATTAAGAAATAAGCTAAACAAGAGCGAACCAAGGATCGAACCCTGGGACACACCTGACTGAATGGGTATACTAGAGGAGAAAGTATTGTTGATCTTAACCCGCTGGGACCCGCCACTAAGGTAATTAGCACACCAGTGGGTGGCCCATAGCAGGAAAGGAGTCAACCAGGAGGGCATGGTTAACCATGTCAAAGACTTTAGTTAGGTCTGTGCACACAGACCCAACTAAATAGCCATGGTCAAGGGCTTTTTGGATGAAATCTGAGTATTCCAGGAGGGCTATGATTGTGCTGTGGCCCCTCCTGAAACCGTGCTGCTGGCGACAAAGGAGGTTGTGGTTAGACAGATATTCAGAGAACTGATCCGAGACTGTTTTTTCAAGGACTTTGGAAATTGGGGGGGGGTTAAAGAGATTGGACGATAGTTGCTAGGGGAGGTTTTGTCCCCACTTTAGTGTATGGGTGTTATGACTGCAAGCTTCCACTGTGAGGGGAAATGGCCAAGGCATAGAGAAAGGTTGAGGTTTTTGGTTAGTGGGGATAGCACAGCATCAAGGGCCAGTAGTAGTAGCTTTAGATCTAGGGCATCTCCACTAAAACTGCATTTCCCCAGGACCCTGGTAAGGCAAGATTTGACCTCATGTTGGGAAACTATCCTGAAGCGAAGTGGGGGATGTCAAGGGAGGGAGTTGCGTGGGAGCTTGTGGTTTTGTCAGAAAAGTCGGGGGGTGGGGGCAGAACTCCAGTCAGATCTGAGGAAGCAGTATTGAGTGAGTTTACAATGAGCAGTGGGTCCTGGGAAAGGAAACGATGGGGGTTGCCATTCAGGGCCTTTTTATTGTCCCAAAACGTCCTACCTGCCCCTCATGTGGATGAGAGACTGGCTTGGAAGTAGGCGATCTTGGCGTGCCTAATTTCCCTGGTGCATAGATTCCTAACAGCCCTGTAGCGTTACCTGTCTGCAGGGAGACCAGATGTGAGGACTTTGTGACTGAGCGTGCGGTGGAGTGTGCATAAGGTCGAAAAGTGCTTGGCTGATCCAAGGGATGTTGCAACCTTTAACGGTTCTCTTTGAGTAAGGAGCGAAGATGTCACAGGCGGAGTTAAAGGTAGAGATGAACACAAGGGCATCATCCGAGGGGGGGTCCCGTTACAGTTTGGGATGGTCCTGGAATTGTCTGAGTGACCTTTTTTTGACAACGTGCTGATAGGTGACCTTGGGGGGGGTGTTTGGAGCGGTTTGTCCAGTTACAGATGACCGGGGAGTGGTCACTTAAAGAATCTGGGAGAACCGTGACCTCTGTGAGCCTTTCAGGGTGATTGGTAAGAAAAAGGTCTGTCAGGGTTTTACTACCAGTTTATAGTTGATCCTAGTAGGTGATGGAACAACCTGTTCAAGACTAATGGCAGCGGCTGCATCCCTTTGTTGGGCGGCTGAGGGGGTCAGACAATTAATATTGAAGTCTCCCTGAGCGATGATGTCAGTGTTGGGCAGCAGGGAGATACAGTCCAGGATGGAGCTGAAGGCAGGTTTTTATTTTTATTTTGGGGGGGGGGGGGATGTAGACAGACATAACATAGTGACTTGCCAGAGTTCCCAATAGTTTGCTAGTAAGAGCCTGGGCCCTGTAATCTGGTGAATTGGTCTGGGGGACATGCCCTTGGAGTGAGTCCTGAAGGTAGATGGCACAGCTGCCTCCCCTTTTACCCACCCTGTCCTCTCTAAAAATTGTGTAGCCGTTCAAGGCAACTGCAGAATCTGGGATTTTAGGAGAGCCATTGTTTCCACAACTGCCAGAATGTCTGGATTGTGCAGGTCTATCCAGCCTTGAAGGATGTCATGTTTCTTTAATAGGCTGCAAATGTTCACTGATGCCAGTAGGAGGCCACCAACCCGACTACTAACAATTGAATGGGCCCTGTGTTAGGGTGAATGTTGCAGAAGGGAAGCAACAGTAAGAGGGTGGGCCTATAGAGGGTTTGTTTCAGCAGTTTAGGGTTGACAGACATTTTACTATTGGGGAGCTTAGGTCCGATGGCGGGGATGGGGACGGAGAGGACATGTGGCAACAGGTGATAGGAGAGGTTGTAGGGGTGGATGACCAGGGGAGGCATTGGTATGATGGCACAGGGGTGGACGCTACTAGTTTCGCCCAGTTGCCTAGGTAGGTCATTGCCATGGTGAGGAGCAAGGAGAGGTGCAGGGGTTGGAGTGTGAGTGGGGTGGGGTGGCGAGAGACAGGAGCAGGAAGAGGAAAGCAGACAGCAGTGGGAGCCTCATAGCTGAGGCAGTTGAGGTGGAGGGGAGTGCAAGATGCTTAACAAAGGGAATTGTGACAGGAAGAGTATAAGATTGACATAGAACAGCGGTTCTCAAATGGTGAGGCCAGCCTCCTTGGGGAGGCCCCAACCTGTTCCAGGGGAGGCTCAAGCGAGTCTGAAAAAGTACAGTATTTAAATTTTGAGTTTTATGTATTTTGTGTGAAGAGATGAAGCAAACTGAAAGAGGCCAATAGTAGGTGAATTTTATGTATTTATTTACTAATAGGTGACAAGGGAAGGTGAATGAGCCAAAGTTCATTTCGTTGTACCCTGGGAAGGGTAGGTAGTGAATATATTTCAAAAGGTAACTGAAAACAATCAAGAAATACACAATGAACAATAGTGCAAACAAATATGAACAATAAATTGATAATGAGTGGTGGTCATTGATCAATTTGTAAACTGATGGCAGAACAGCCCAAATACAAGGGTTGAGCATAGAAGTGCTAAGAGCAACAGCAGGAAGGAGCAAAGTAATCCCAGAGAAGTTGCTGAGCAGCAGGGAATGAAGGGAGAGGCAAAGTATATAAGGTAATTTCATAAGAGGAACAGAAAAAGTAGTCTGAACCATGAAGGTACTGCAACAAGGGGTAACAATGGTTCAAGAATGAAAATAGTGGAGCAAGTAGGCTGGCGGGGGTACAGTAAACTGAATAATAATATTTGTTAATTTTATTTATCTGTTATTCAGATAACACCTTTGAGCACAAGAACTCTTTTCAAAGGTTCCACATCAGTATAAGACAAAGAACTGAATGTGAGCCAAGTACTCAAAGGGGTTTCAATTTATTCATGGTGTGCTGAGCAAAGTACAGCATGTTATTTTTCCTTGGGGAGGCCCAAGATTATATCAGTTTTTGGGGGAGGCTCAGAATCTTTTCTATGGATTTGGGGAGGCTCACTGTGACAAAGTCTAAGAACCATTGACATAGAACATTGAGGCAGGAGGTCTTTGCTAGTAGCGCAGCGGTAGGGTCCCTGCCTAACATACAGAGGGTCAGGGGTTCAAGGCCCAGGGCAGGTGGAAAGGTGATGGGGTGGTGGAGAATCCAGGGTGTATAGAGGGAAGAGTATAGGAAGAAGAGTCATTGGTGGTAAAGAAGCGAGACAGAAAATGCAGGTAATAGTAGGGCTAAAGACTGACCCCTAGTGGCCAGAAAATATAATCTGCAAATGGTAAAGTTGGTAGTTTTAACAACCACCTGTAGTCACGTGACTACAGACACCCTGTAAACGTGAGCAGGTGGGGCGGTAGACTTGAAGTGTGGACAAGCTAACACCCCACACAAAACCGTGCCATGTGGGTCCAGGCTCCCATTCCTCTCCTTGGGAATGGAGTCCTGCATCACTTGGGGACAGAGGATGCATTGCTGGGCTTGCAGCGCTCGGCCTTCCTACCAGGGTCTTTCCCATGACTCCCCCATCTGCTGGCCTCGGGCGGTCAAGTAGATGGCTTCTGGGCAGAGCACTCCCCTCATGGTAGAGGCGTACCCTGCTCGTGCCCCAGGTCTTAGCAAGGTAGGCAGGTCCAACAGGACCACTCTTCTCAGGACACAGCCACTTTGCAGCCCGCCTTCTCCTGGGTCTCTCTGGTCCTTTCAGGCCTCTCACCTGGGAGCAGTATAACGCTACTGTGGATGCATTACCAGTCTTCTACAGGGCCATGGACGAGATGATTTTTACATCTCAGGGGGCAGCTCTGTCATTGTCTATGCGGAGCACCTCTGCTTCTTTGGCTTCCTCCCCAGAGGAATAGGAACCTCCCTCCTATCGAGCTTCAGATGATTTCACAGAGTTTCGGAGTTTCCTCCTGATGATGCTGGTGGAGCTCAGTCTTGCCCCTGTTCACAGTCACAATACTGACCGTGCAACTATGGCTTTCCTAGGGTACTACAGCCAGGAGTCCATTGTGATCCCTCTGTGGCCCAGGCCTTTTGCGGAGGAGTCGCACAGCACTTGACAGTCCTCCGCTTCTGATCCCCCAGCCCCGTAGGACTGCTGGCAGTGGTATTGTATACCCTCAGGGTCTCCAGGGTCTTTACCTCAACCTTCATCGGGTCTGAAGTGGCTGGACACCCATTGTGGGCATTTGTGTCTGACAGGAGACCGTCCTCCGGACACGGATTCTACGGAGTTCGATTGCTGGGGTAGGAGGGCTTTTACCCTGCATGTCTCCCGGTGTCAACTGCGGCTCATCAGGCACACATGGTGACCTACCAAAGGTGTCTGTGGGCCGCAGTGGGCTCTTTCTTTGTGGCCTTGCCTGATTGCAAGGAAACCCGGTGAGCTATTGCCATCTCTAAGAGGGGCTTGTAGCAACGAGACACCAGGTGAGAGTGTCTTATGACACCAAAGTAGTAGCTTCCTAGCTGATAGGATCAGCGGTTGTATCAGGTGGATGGTATGGCTACATCCGTCCTGGTTGTGCGTCCAGTGCTTTTGCCGTCCTGTACACAGTTCCACCCGTGGTCACCCAGGTGGTAGTATAGCACCAGGAGCAGCGCCCCCCCCCCTTTGAAAAACAATGAAAAAATGCAGTCTAAATCCTGTATCTGGTCAGGCCCTACATTCTAAATGAGAATAACCGTTTATTTGGTCAGTGTAAAATTATCTGTCCCATGTCACTGGCCTTGCTTCCCTAAAGCAGCTGTTGGATCATTGTCGAATTCCAGTGTTACGTGGACCAATGAAATAGCTCAGTATTCTTCCCATACAGTTACTTGTGTAAACAGCAGTGTAGCACTGAAAAATTAACAAAATAGTTTCAATGCTTTTGTTTGATCATCAAAAGTACATATTCTTAATACCTAGAGAAAAATGACATTGCATAAATTGAACATGCATCAAGGGTTGTGTTTGAATAAATTTTTCGTCCATACACATTGACTCATGGTGACCACAACTCAGTATGGATCAAAAAAAAGTCCAGCATCACTGCCTTGTTTCGTATCCCATATGTATGTATGTGCATATATATAACATAGTGCACGTTTGTGGAGGGGACGGTCAGTTGTATAACAAATTATCTTCAAGTATGAGGGACAGGACCACAACTTATGAGTGTCAGAGCCACAAGTGGAATTAAATTCTGCCTATTACAACTCCATAGTGGTAATAACTTTTTTAAATTTGCTGTTTCTTTGAAAATTTGAGTTCAGCTGCTGGATTCAGTACTTAATTAGGCATTTGATGGCATCAGCATTGTGGAAGCTGCTCACTGTTCAGTATTCCATTGTACTAACCTTCAGGATATCGGTTATGACAACACTTACAGCAGCACATTTTCGAATATCTTGCTGTTAGTGTTGAAATCAGCCAAGTTATCACTTTGGTCATTTAACCCCCACTTCGGTTGTATGTACATGTGTGTATATTTGTGTGTACGTACACATACATAGACATGTATTCTGTGTGTGTATATACATTCATACCATATATATATGTGTGTGGATATATATATATATATGTATATATATTCATGCTCCATCCATATGCTTAAAGGATTGACAGCTTTGCTTTCCATGTTTCAGAAATTTGTTACAGTAGAATAGTTGTGGCTGATTGCACACTGGAGTGCCTGTGACCGAGTCTTGGCTAGTAAATATGTAAATTAATATCTTACAGAAATCATAGCTTCTGCTACCCCCATAATATTGGTCCCATGACTCCTGATTTTTGACTGAGACTGCTTGCCTGATCAAGACCTGCATTCAGGCATTGATTAGGCAAGTACAGGGTCCAATCATGCACCATTATTTTCCCATCCATCGTTTTAACAACTTTCCAGTGCATTATTTTCATATAAATAAGGTATTTTCCTAGACTCTGACCCCTGAGAATACTGAAGTCAGCAGTCCTAGAATCTTCATGAAATTTTGTAGCAGAAGTGGTGAGAACTGTACAGCGTGATTATTTAGACCTGAATTCCTAATTTAGAGTAACAGATTGCACTGCTGTACCAGGAAGATCTTAGTTCGAGAGGGTTCCTGCAGTAGGTCTTCACATATGGACTGCGCTGACTCGGTCGAATGACAAACTTGCAGATAAGTCATCGACGAGGGACCGCCCCGATTTCAAAGCGACATAGACGTCCAGCCTGACTGTAAAAGGCGGTTTCGCGCCCGCTCTCAGTTCTTTCCCGCCGTCGCCTCAGTACATTTGGCACACAATAAAACAGCGATCATACGTCCGCCATTTTTGTCGAAGTTTTCTTTGCCTCATAGAAATTTTCTCCATTTTTCCTACTATTTGACGTCTTCTAGACAGAAGTGCTCAAAGTGTGGTGCCCAAATCCCGCACGGGGACGACCATTCCCACTGTCTCCTCTGCCTTGGTTCTAAGCACAACACCCAGGAGTGCTCCATCTGCCAGGCCTTCAACCAGGCGACTCGAACCAGGCGCAGGCAGACCCTCGAGGCCCACCTCCTGACTTGACGACTGGCGTAAATGGAAAAGGAGCTCCAGGAACTGCGGGATAGGTTGTGGTCGCTGACCCCTAAAAAGAAGAAAAGCAAAGAGAAGCGCCGGGACCGGAGTCCATCGCCACATGGGATGCCCTCCAAAACTGTGAGTGCTTCAGCCAGTACCCAGTCTACTTCTTTAGGCCAGACACCTTCTCCCCCTCCTGCCGAGGTGACCAGGCAGCCGGGGGTAGCCTCCCTGGAGGTCTCTGTTAAGTCACCACGCTTAGCCAATAAGACACCACTTGACCCCATTGAAGGGTGCACGGCTCCTGCCGATCAGCCTAGCGGCGGTCTCCAGACTTCCACTAGCCCGGCGCGGTCCATTCAGTTAGACAGCAGCTCCTCTATTGCCCGCCCGGATCTCTCCACTCTCCCGTTGGGGTCCAGTTTGGCCCCCGACGTCGGACGGAGTGAGCGGCAGAGCGACCAATCGTCCCCCCGGGTTATCCATCCCAGGAGCTCTACACCCGATCCTCTGATTATTTTATTTATTTTTTTTCTCCTACCAGCAGGATCGCCTTCGGACCTGCCGTCGGGGCTCCTTCCGGACCTCCCCCCCCCGCCAGGTCTACCACTGTCCCCAGACATTAGTCCGCCGCCGGCTAGGGATCTTTCCATGGAGCCTCCTCCCTCAGGACCTTCGGGGCCCTTCCAGATCCTGCACCTCCTAGAGACGCCACGGCACTTCCCCTGGCAGGACCAGATCCTCCGGATGGGTTTCCGGGTCCAGAACCCATTGTCCCGCCTCCAGGTGGCCCACCATCGACTCCACAGTATCCGACACCAGGCCATGTGCCCTCGACGCTGGGATACCCTGGGTACTTTTGCGATCCTCAAACAGGTTATCACTACCATCTTGGCCTCAATACCCAGACTACCCTAACTTCCGGTCTCCTCCTCTGCCACCCCTGGCGCCAGAGACAGCCCCCTAATGATGGCAGGAGGCCAGAACCCAGGTGCTATCTGAGCTTAGGCAGTCTGTGGGGGACGCTCCCCAGCCCAGGGCCCCCCCTCCACTGCCTCCTTCAGGCAGAACCTCGGATTCTCTTGATGCAGGAGCTGCTGGAATGGAACCCTTCATTCCTAGCGGTTCCGAGCCCTCCGACATGGAGTCTGGCTCCGAACCTTCGGACCCCAGATCTCCTGCTGAGGTTCTTCCCAAGGAGTCATCCAAGTCTCCCTCAGAGGACCCATCTTTCGGAGGCCTCTTGTGCTCCATACAGGCAGCTGGAGGCTGGCCCACGAAAGAGGTGGATCCGCACCGGAAAAGATTAGTAGAGCACCTGGATTTTGCTATGTTTGATCCTATACCCATCCCCCCATGGATGGGACCCCATGAGGACTTGGTGACTACGATATGGCAACAGCCATCCTCCGTACCAGCGGTCTCCAGAAAGGCAGACCGGACTTATTATCCCCCGGAAGGGATCCAGCAGCTTAATTCCCATCCAAAGGCTGGCTTCATGGTAATTACTGCCGCTCACGACCGGTCAGCCCAGCCAAAACACCTGAGTTCCTTGCAGCCAGACAGGGACTCTCTTCATTTAGACCAGTTCTGGCGAAAGATCTATTCTTCCTCCTCCTCCTGTGCTATTAGATTGCTCAACTATGTCTCGCACATGGTTGCTTCCAAAAAGCTACTCTTTCAGAGTTGGAAAGGGCCTCCTTGAGGTTCAGGACGAAAACCTTAGGAAGAAGCTCCTGGACAAGGTCAGGATGGGCAAGTCCTTGTGTCGTCATGCGCTCCAAGCGACGTATGACTCTGATTCAGTGGCTAGAGCGGCAGCCACGGGGATCTGTCTCCACTGGCTGACCTGGCTTCAGATAGCTGGCCTGGCACAGGATGTACACTCTTCCCTTGTGGACGCCCCTTTTAGGGGTTCTGTCCTCTTTGGCAGCGATGCCAAAGATATCATAACAGGCTCCTTAAGAGACGTACACTCTGTGTACAAGATGTGTCAGAAAAAGCAGCCTTAAGCATCAAAGAAGGTGGAACAAGAACCAGGCAAACCATTGGGAGAGCGCGCCCCTGGCTCAGGAGTCCAAACCCCACAGGCTAAGTTCCCCAAACCAGCCTCGGGGGCAAAAGCTCCCCTCAGTGTCCTGACTCCTCTCCCCTCCTTCCGCTCCCTCCCTTAAATCAGGAGGAACCGGTCAGAGGGAGGTTCGGCCTTCACCTGGAAGGTTGGAGGTTTGTTACCGCAGAGTCTTGGGTGCTTCAGTTCATTCAGTGGGGTCACTCAGTTGAGTTCCTCGAGATCCCAGCCCCTCTACCGTTGGGATGGACTTTCTATCAACGGGATCAGGTCCCCCCTTGTCGCTCGATATCCAGGCACTTCTGCTAAAGGAGGCCATGGAACCGTCCCTCCAAACCAAATAGGAAGGGGATTTTATTCCCACTTCTTCCTAGTCCCAAAGAAAATGGGTGACCTGAGACTGATCCTGGACCTCAGCACACTAAACATCTTCGTCGAGTACACGAAGTTTCGTATGTTGACTCTTCAGGGGCTTTTCCCCCTGCTCCATCCCAACTCCTGGCTGTGCTCCCTGGATATGCAGGATGCCTACCTGCACATCCCTACCCTCCCGGCCCACCACTGCTTCCTCCGTTTTGTTTTTATTGAGGACCACTTCCGGTTTCGAGCGCTCCCATTTGGCCTTTCCTCAACCCCCTGGGTGTTCACGAAATGTCTAGCGGTGGTCGCTGCCGGGGCATCTATGTCTTCCCGTACTTGCACGACTGGCTCCTCGCAGCACCCTCTCCTACCAGCCTGAAAGGGTCGCTCTCTTTCACTCTGAACTTGTTCTCACTTCTGGTGATCACGGTCAACTTCCCCAAGTCCCAGCTAGTACCATCTCAATGACTCCAATTGGAGCTGTACAAGATACAGTTCAGAGCAGGGCTTTTCTGCCATCAGATCGAGCTGATACTTTAGTTGCTCAGGCTACTCTCGTGGCCCAGGCTCAACGGATTCCAGCACGTGCTGTGCTCCGTCTCTTGGGACTGATGGCAGCGGCCATTTCTACAGTACCCTGGCCAGACTTCATGAGGGTCACCCAGTGGTTTCTCCGAGTCCAGTGGGATCAGAGGACGGACAACATGAACCAAAACGTCATGCTCTCCAGCAGCCTTCAGAGAGATCTTCGCTGGTGGCAGAAAAATTCTCCAACCTTTCGAGAGGAACACCTTTTCATTCCTCTGTCCCAACCCAGATCTTCACCACGGACGCCTCAGATTTGGGCTGGGGAGCCCTGGGGGTGCACAAGACACAGGGTTCTTGGTCCGACCAGGAGCTTATGCTCCACATCAACGTTCTGGAGACCAGTGCGGTTCTTTACGCTCTCCAGGCATTCCAGTCCCTTCTGTTGCTGGGATCACTTTTGGTCCAGACAGACAACATGTCCACAGTCTGGTACATCAACAAACAGGGAGGAACCCGGTCGTACCCTTTCTGCAGAGAAGCAGTGAGCGTCTGGTACTGGGCGATCCAGCACAGCCTTTACTTGACAGCAGTCCACGTTCCAGGCGTAAGCAATGTCCTGGCAGACAGTCTTGAGTCGATCAGTGGCCTGGGTCCATGAGTGGGAGCTAAAGTCAGGGGTGGTCGAAGAACTCCTTCTTCGATGGGGTCGTCCGGACTTAGATCTGTTCGCCGCCCCATTCAACACAAAACTATCCAATTTTTGCTCGCTCGTTCCTGGGCGTGGTGCTACGCATTTTCTCCCTTTCCTCTTGTTCAGAAAGTTCTGGTGAAACTTCAGCAAGAGGGAGCTCATATGATTTTTATCGCTTCTCTCAGGCCATGCTAGATTTGGTGTCCTGTTTTGCAGCAACTGGCACTGGAACCTCCGGTCTCTCTGCCGTTTTCCCATAACCTTCTGACACAGGAGCAGGGCACCCTGGTGCACCCGAGCCTTCAGTGTCTCCACCTTCATGAGTGGCACCTGTGGACATAGTGGTTTCCCGCTATGGTGTCTCCTCACAGGTTTCACATATCTTAGTAGAAGCCAGAAAACCCTCTACTAGATCCACTTACGCCATGAAGTGGAAAAGCTTTTTGATCTGGGCCCTAGCAAGGAGCTGTATCCCTTTTCATGCTCGGTGGTACATGTGTTAGAGTACCTCGCACATTTATCTGAGACAGGCCTTAGCTTCTCCTCCATTAAGGTCCATCTCTCTGCGGTGTCTGCCTACCACCTTGGCTCAGCTGGAGGTTGTCAGAACCTTTTTAAAAGGCATCCTTCACTTGACACCTCTGATTCGGTATCCCTGTCCCCTCTGGGACCTGAATTTCATGCTCGAGAAGCTGACTTTACCCCCGTTTGAACCAGCTTCTGCTTGCGACTTAACGCTTCCTCTTCTGGAAGACTTTATTTTTAGTCGCAGTGACTTCCGCCATCAGGGTCTCTGAGCTCCAGCCTTTTGTTTGTAAAGAACCCTATTTAATTTTTCATAGGGACAGAGTAGTCCTACGGACTAACCCTTCCTTTCTCCCCAAAGTGGTCTCAGAAACCACTCTGAATCAGAGTGCGGAATTACCAGTATACTATCCCCAGCATTCCAACGGGGGGAATACCTTCTGCACACCTTAGATGTGCACCGGATTCTGAGGTACTACACGAACCGGACTAAAGGGGTTCGTAAATCTAACCAACTCTTTGTAGCCTTTGCTCCTCAGTGCCAGGACAAGGCTATCTCCAAACAAACCATCTCTAGATGGTTAGCCGACTGCATCCATTTTTCTTGCACAGAATATGGAAAGTCCCTTCCGGGGGCAGTTAAAGGCCACTCCGCCTGTAGCGTAGCTACCTCTACTGCCTTATTTAAGAATGTATCCACTGCAGAGATCTGTGCACCAGCCACTTGGTCTGTTCACACTTTCACTGAGCATTACAGTCTGGACATTGCCTCTAGATGCACAACAGGCTTTGGTCTTGCAGTTTTACAAGGCCTCCTGTCATGATTCCCTATGGTGACTACTCCTCACGGATGCACCTCTGCATGTGTTATTTTGGGGACTGCTTGGTATTCAGTCCTATATGTGAAGACCTACTGCAGGAACCCTCTCGAAGTAAGATATTGCAGTTATACAAGAACTTACTGTAACATTAGATCTTCGAGAGAGGTTCTTACAGTAGGTCTGGTTTCCCTCCCACCTTCCCCCAGCTCCTGGATGTTTTTTTGCTTTATTTTCCATCCTACCTAGTCCTTGGGTCTAGAGAGGAAGCGGGGTCCTAGGAGTTTTTAATCCTAGCTTTTACCTACCTTTCTTTAGGTCTCCGGTGGAAAAGAACTGGAGAGTGGGCGCGGGACCGCCCCTTTTATAGTTGGGCTGACATCATGTCATCTGAAGTCGGGGATCGGTCCCCGCTGATGATTGCTATCTACAAGTTTGCCATTCGGACCTGACGTCAGGGGGCGCAGTCCTATATGTGAAGACGTACTGCAGGAACCTCTCTCAAAGATCTACTGTTAAGTTCTTAAGTAACTGCAATTTCTGTGTGTGCTGTTACATAGTGCAAGTAGGAAATGCTTGGGGGAAAAAAACTGGTGTTTGTTTGTTTGTGTCAGGCCAAGCTTGGGGAACAGGGTGGACCAGAGGATCCCGAGGAACTGATCACTGTGGATGCAGTAGGCTGTTTTGAGGATGACGAGGATGACGAAGGAATAAGTGAGGAAGATGAAGGGTCTGATCCTCAACAGGCAAGACCTCTTGCTTTTCTGCCTCTAATTAGATAGAACTTCCGCTGATTTCACGTTTTGGCTCGGGCGCACAGATTCCAATTTTTGGACCAAAATTTTTGCTTACATAAGAACAGAGAGATCATTTCAGTTATCAAAACTTCACTTGGGGTGAAACACCAAAACAGCGAAGGGGAGTTGGGACGGAGTACCCAGTTTCAAGGAGTGTTATAATACAAAAGCAAAGTGGAATTGGGAGTGCCCAGTTTTAGTGAGTATTATAATACAGCCCAATTGCAAACTTTGATCGCATTTGTGAAATGAGATCTGGATACAGGGTTGTTGTTTGTGGAAATTTAAGATCTTTTGCCCAAATAGATCTTCACCATTCATCACAATATGTGGCTCTGCTGGAGTCACAGGCCCATTGCCGAGCTTCAGCTTAGAGAGTTGTGGGGGGCAACTTAGGAGGAGGTGTTTCACCTGGGACACACAGGGCCGGTCCCTGGGCTCATCCTCTGGGCCCCTCCTCGGTTCTGTACGGACCAAGGGAGGGAGACCAGACCTCCTCTGTATCTTGTCTTGCTGAGACAGGGGATATGCATAAGTCTGCCTTCGGGGGGGTGGGGGTAGACTGAGCACCCCTCACGGTCCGGTGCTCCCTCGGGGGCCCGGGTGACCCCGGGAGTGGTGTTGAAGCTATACGCTTGGCCGCACCAGTGGTTCCCTTGGTGCTGTGGCCCGGTGCCACTTTGGCTCCTGGCACTGCGTCCAGTGCCTGAGAACGGAGCGGTGCTGTCCGCGTGCCCTGGTCACCATCCGATGCCACTCACTGTGCCAGGCAGGCAAGGGTTCAGTGAGGGTTGCTAGCTTGGGGATCTTCCTGATCTTGTCCTCCAGTTCAGAGGCCAAGGATTGGGACAATCCCAGTTGTCTCTCCAGCTCCAAGGAGCCCATGGACTCTGCCTGGGCCGGCCTGAGGCCTTCTGCTCTGTTGGAACATGGAGACTTCCTTCTTGGTGCTGGGCCATGATGCAGCCTTTCCTGAGTCCCTCAGTGCTGCCTCCCTTGAGTCCCTCGGTGTGCTTCTGGCACCAGAGATTCTTCTAGTGTGGGCCCTTGACACCTGCAGGGATGGTGGTGCTGGGCTCTGTGCCGAGTTGGAATCCGACTCTGGCTCTGGGCCCGCCTCCATTGTTACTGCTGGCACAGTGGTGGATTCTGGTGCTGGAGGTGACGTTGAGGGGGAGCCAGTTGTCATTCGTGATGCTGGAAGGCCTCCTCCTCCCCTGCTAGTCCCGATACAACTTCCAGGCCTCTTCCAAGAGGCAGATGGCTTTCCAGTGGGGTGGGGGTTGGCAGATTGAGGTTGGCCCCACTCCACATCCCCAGAGGTGGTGGCTTGGGGGGGGGGGAGCCGTAGTGCAGACTCTGGCCTGTTTCCCCCTCCTCAAAGGGATGGAGCTGCAGTTGGTGGGGACAGGGGCACCTGAGTGGTCCTGCTCTGCTCTGTTCACCTTACCTAGGAACTTGCAGCCCCCCCCCCCGGCACCACCCTGTTTGCCCTTCTGTGGTTGGGCATTAAGTGGGCGGGTTTGCCAGGCCCTCCCCCATTAGGGGTCTCCTGCACGCTCCCGCAGCCCTTGCAGAGGACCTTAGGTGGTTCACCAGGACCCTTCTCCCTCCTCTCCTCTGCTCCCCCTTCTCTGTGGCCCTGGGGGGTCCTTGACCTGGGAGCAGTTCAGAGCCTGTGTTTGTGTTGCTCAGATACTTGAGGGTACTGGATGATGTCTTTCTCAGACCTCAAACTCCTGCACGGCCTCTCTCTTAATCTTAGACTTCCTCCACTGAATAAGAGGACTCCTCCATTCACTTTTCATCAGATGCTGATTTTACATCTTATAAACACTTCCTATCAGAGATATTGGAGGAGCTGCACATCTCCCACTTTGCTGGACACAACCCTGCACGTGCGACATTGTAATTCCTAGGGGAATATGGCGCTTACCTCACAGTTGTACCTCCTTGATCTTGCCCATTTGCTGAGACATGCAGTGTCTGGCAGCATCCTGCTGCCCCTGCTCCAGCCCCCTAGGACTGCTTTGAGGTGGCACTGCCTCCCATGGGGTCTCTAGGTGCCATGCCCCACCCC
This sequence comes from Neoceratodus forsteri, assembly GCA_016271365.2. NCBI lineage: Eukaryota > Metazoa > Chordata > Ceratodontiformes > Ceratodontidae > Neoceratodus > Neoceratodus forsteri. The sequence continues at coordinate 6,636,388 of JADMNL010000022.1, read as the reverse complement.
ATGTAGGGAGTGTTGCTCCTGGACACCCCTCCAGGGCATCGTCGCTCACGGCCTGACTGCCCCCAGTCTGACTCTGCCGAGTATGACCACTGGGGTAGAAGGATGTTCTTGGTGGCGTGCCTTCTACTGTACATAGTAGTGCACCAGGCACACTAGGTAGCCTACGCTAGGCACCTGTGGACGATGCTGGGACAACTCCTAGCATCAATTCCTGACAACAAACCCAGCGAGCTATTAGCTTTTCTGCGTGTGGTCTGCAGCTGGTGAGACTCCTATCCAGGGCATCATATGATGCCAACGAGGTAGTCTTCAGGCTTGTAGGAACTTCGGTCTTCATCAGGCGGATGAAGTCGCTATGCCTTTCCTAGTTGTCACCCTTGGTCCGGCATTGGGTGATAGCCTTACTATATAAGGGGGCCCATTTCTTCTCCCACAGGGCCATGCGTGAGTTACAGGGTCGCCTTCCTTTTCCCAGGTCTCTGGAGCCTCTGCCTGCTCCTGACCATTTCTTGGGCCTTGCAAGACCCATAAGGGGCCTCCGCCTCTTGTGCCTCCCCCACAAGAGGTTGAGGGAACTTCTTCCCTCAGTGTTTGCCATAATCACCACTGTGGTGGCTTGTCACTCTTACCCATATCGTGATGAATGGTGAAGATTGATTTGGGTAAGATATGACAATTACATACTTACCATAATTCTTGATCTTCCCAAATTTCTTCGCCATTCATCACAACTTGTTTATTTGTACATTGGAAAGACCTTTGAGGTAAATGCTCATTAGCAAAGGTTCCACATCACATGTTACAACACAGATTATGCTTTGTTCATACATTACATTACATTGAATACAGGCAGCTCAGTTGAGCATAAGTCAGAACATTTGTCACATTTACAAAGTATGACAACCCAGTAGGTTAGCAGGGACTATAAAAAAAATATATTTTAAGGTTAGGATGGAGGAGTTGGGGAGGTAGAAGTAGGAGAACAAGGGAGGAAGGGGAGGTGAGACGGAGTGGAGCTAAGGATGAGAAAAACACTGATAGGAGAGGCTGCTGAAAGAAAGGAGGGCATTGGGTAGGGTTATGATGGGCATCTACATTTGGATTCTTGGGTGAGTTCCTTCTTTAGTGCTCTCCTAAACTGAGACATTTTTGGTAGCTCAGAGAAGGAGGTGGGGAGGTTGTTTAACCAGTGCGCAGCTTGGGTGTCAAAAGCTCGTTGGCCCTGGTTGGTTCTACATTTGGGGACCATCGGTGCATACTTGCCATACTCCTAGTGGTTATACTGATTGTGAACAGGTTGAAAGAGTGCTGCCAAGATGTGTGTGTGTTTTGGGGCAAGGCCACTTAGTGCTTTCTTGGCCAGTAGGACACTATGGTATTTTATACATTCCCATAAGGGAAGTCAGCTTGAGAGGGAATATAAGGAACAGCAGTGTGCGAGTCTGATCCCGTGATGAAACGGCAAGATTTATTGAGTAGTACCCTCACCCTCTTTTAAGGCTCCATATACTGTGAGCCCATAACCAGTAAGAGGGAGGACCGTATTTGTTCCGGCTAAGGTCCTGGCTTCATTTGTTAGGTTCAGGCACTGTCTGAATAGGGCTCCCAGCTTTCTGCTGGTCATGCCCAACCATACTGTCTTCTTGCTCCGTGAAGGTGAGAGACTCATCTATCGTGACTCCAGGTATCTGAGTGTGGACACCTACTCAAGTGGGAGACCCAGAGCATTCAAGACGCTCAGTCTGGAAACGGATGTGGGTACCAGCAAATAGCATGGTTTTCATTTTTTTTTTTTTGTAATTAAGGACCAGCTTGTTTTGCTGGAACCATCGCTCAAGGGAGTCAAAACTACTTTGGAGCTCCTTGGTAACAACCAGGTGCTGTTGACTGCTCTTGGAGATTACTGCATCATCCGCATAGAGCAGCATCTGTGTATGTGGGCATGTATCAGGAAGACCATTAATAGAGAGGCTAAAGGGAAGAGGTCCCAGTATTGACCCCTAAGGTACTCCCAACAGAAACCTGCTTTGCTTCCCAACCCCCTTCCCCTCGTGGCCAGGCCGTGGGCAGCGCGTCCTCCCTTTTAGTTGCTTCCTCCTGTTCTTTGGTTTCAGAAAAGAAAGGGAACTGTTGAGATAAAAAAGGGGGAGTTTCTTAATTGGCAAACCCTTTTTGTAGGCCCTGCTCTTCTGGGGTACATAGGGTATAGGTGAAAGATGAGCTTTTGGCTTGCTCCCTAGTTTGGGGCCCCCCTCTCTGCCGGAAAGGATATTCCCTAAAAAAAAAAAAAAAAATCAGCTTGCCCATCATCCAGGTTAGGCCTGTTGAATCTTTTCTTAGCTTCTTACTCACCCTTTTCCAAGGAGGACTCCTTCCTTTATAGCTCCTGCCAGTAGGAAAAAAATTCTGGCATTGGGTTTCTATTTGCCTCAGCAACCCCTCCCCCACCACCACCACAGGTGACTTCTCTACTCTGGGTTTCACCTTCACTGTCTAACTACTCTTTGCAGGGCTCTGCCTCCAGACGACTTGCACTCATTAGTTATGGTAGGAACAGGAAGAGCTCCTACCATCAAGCGGGTGGTGTAACTGTCTCTGTCCCCTCTGTGGGTATAGCGATTCCTCTGGACCTCTGGTGAGGTTTGGCTTGTCCCAGGTTGCTTCTTGGTGATTCTTAATAGGGAGTTGGCCTGGGGAGGAAGAGATGCTCCGTCTCCCTCCCTGTTTCTCCTTGAGCCTGCCCAGTAGTTCTAGCCATCTCTGACCAACCCCAAATCCCTCATGCCATCCTTCAAATATCTATCTCTTCTCAGTCAGCTTTATGGCTTTCGGTTTATTTTCTTCCTTTTTTGATCCTTTAGACTCCCTTGCTCCACCCTTTTTATCCCCTGACCCTTCTCCCTCTCCTGGTGGACAGAACTGTGGAGGAGGGGGGCCAGCATCTGTTGCTGGGTAGTCCATGAGTGCCATGTGACATAGACAGCCAGCTCTGAGTGCTTGAGTGCTGTATTAATTTTTATTACATATAAAATACGTGAAGGGAAGGGTTAGTTCAAGGAAAAGGCTGTCTTACTGGAACTGACACATCAAGACCCCCCCAGGGATAACTTCAAAGGATAGGAGGTATTTTAAACTGCAAAGATCTGGGGTGCAACTACCTTGTCAATTTGCTTTTATCCCAGGAAATAAGATTAGCCATTCATAATGCCCTCAAGGAAATACTTTGACTTGCATATTTGCCAGGAAGGACTTGTGGGGAGGAGTGTCGAGAGAGGCCAGAATGGACATTGAAGAGGTTTGATGTCTGAGCCAGGGAGGACCCAGACGAGGTCTAGATTGGCTAGTTACCCATGCATGGAATATGTTCCATGCATGGGTAAAAGGCTGGCAGTAAAAAGGCCAGTATCCATAAACCATAGAACGTTGGCATTTTTACTGTCTGCCATCTTTACATTTACCAAGCAGGACAAAAAGCTACCATACTTAGATTATTGTAACAAAAGTGAGACATAGTGAGAAAAAAAATCAATAAGCGTTTAAATGTTCTTATGCAAATGCTGCCTTTTATAATTTTTTTTTACTCCATAACACAGCTCATCAGGCGCTTTGCCAACCGATCGGGGAAACTCTGATGCCTCTCACTCATGCTTCACAGGCTAAAATGAACGTCCCTGATAACAGTTTAAAAAAAAATCTGCTGACTTTTACATTTGTCCCATGGTCTCGCCAACCGATCGGATAACCTCTGTTGCAACTAGCTCTCCTGCTTCATGGGCTATTTGAGCAAGGCTGTGATGTACTGTCTAGTGAACCAAAAAAAATTTGCAGTTTCAGGCTTTCAGGAGTGGCACTTGGCTGTGGAGAGGCAAGTACAGATCAGCGTGTGTGTGCACGCACATCTGTAGACTACAGTTTACAAATACCGCCAGGACTTGTGGCTGGCCATGTAAACTGTGGTGCAGCTCTATTCATTGTTTTCCTCCATGGCAAAAGTACACTTGCTTCCTTAGTAACACCAGTGTGTGTGTGTGTGTGTGTGTATACCGCTAGCTGCTACTTCGGGGGGAAAACAGTTCTCTCTCTCTCTCTCTAGTTCTCTACTTTCAGAGCTCCTTAATATTAAAAACTCCGGAACACTACATGTTAAAAAAACAAAACAGTACTTGTGGGTGGGGGGGTGGAGAGTGTGCTTGCATCACTTTGTCCAGCACAGACATAATTACATCACAAAGATGTCATTATGTGGTAGGCGGAAGGATTATTTTATCTTAAGTCTACATAAACAAATACTATTTTCCACATTTAAAAACAATTTTTCTAACTGGGAAAAAAGTTGTAAAACAAAGGCCCATTTATATAAAGCGCAATAAGACACACCAGGTGTATTACAGACATATTTTACGCACGCCAGGGTTAGTGACTCGCCAAGGCCTCGTGCCTTATTACACCCCTGGCTGTGTGGTAAAATATGTTCCATGCACACCCTGTCGCCTTATTGCTTACTTGCACTCACTCTGGGCCCCTTTACTCCTAACAAAAGAAAAAGAATTATCCACTGTAAAAAAAAAAAATACTGGCTGGGCAACCAAATGCCCAACCAGCCTGTACTGCCACCCTTGGCTGCTAGATACATCAGCCCTATTGAGCTTTGCTCTTGAAGTGTACTGTAATCAGAATCCTTCTGTGGCAGCATGGGCTTCGATACATCAGCCCTCTCGAGCTTTGCTCTCGAGGTGTAATGTAATCAGAATCCCTCTGTGGCAGCACAGGTTGGTTGTGCTTGGTTGCCCAACCAACATTCTCTTATTTGCAGTATAAGCATAGACAGCACTTTGTGAATAGACAAACCTTTTGCCTTTCTCCGATGCTAGAATCCAGAAAGCAGATCTGACTCTGCCTGCGCACCCTACATACATAGCACACTAATAGATGGGGAGAATAACTGTCTAACCCATGTCACCTCTGACAAAATGGTGAATTTATGTTAACAGATCATTCCTGAAAAAATCCATGTGCTTTCTAATTTTTTTGTGTTCCACAAACATTCCTGACAGCCCTTTGTTTCTGGTTTTTTTTTGGTTTTTTTAGCTCCCTTTGCTAACGCAGCAACTCCCTCCCCCCTTTTTTGTTCCTGCTTTAAGATATTAAACTCTAACAGGATCGTGTTTGGTTCTTAGAGTCTGCAGATCAAAGGGAAGGACATTGCATTGGAGGCAGCTGAAGGTGGCACTTCCTATGAGTCTAACACGGTGTACGGTAAGTGTGGACAGGAAAACCCATGTTCATGATCCATGTGTCTGTACAGGTCTTTCATGTGGAAAAGAACAGGTGAGGCTTCTTAAGTTATGAGACTGGGTAGAGGTAAGCAGCATTCCTTGAGTTAGTATTCAGTGAAATCTGATTACTGAAACATCAGTGACCAGTCTGAGTATATTAACCTTTTAGATGGCTACGCAAGTCAAAAGCGCCTGTAAATCCAAAGGACTGAGAACTTGCAAAGTGAAAAAACCAAAAGACGCCTCTTACACATTTGGCTGTATACTGTAATAGCATTTTGAAGCAGTGTGATTTGGTAAAGGAATACCACACTGCTTCTTAAAGGGTCAGAGGTTATTTACTGCAGAAATTAGAGGCATCAGCTCAGAGTAATTACAACCCATCCATACACCAGCATTTGAGTTCATGAAAATAGAGCACCAGTAACCGTTCCCTCATCAGCTGCGTATTTAACTGGACAAGGAGCCAACAAAGTCAAGTATTTGGATGTACATGGACTTGGTGCAGGTAGTGTTCTCAGCTATGGCTTGTGGTTACACCAGGGGGCATTGGATCCTGTATGTTATGTTTGAAACTAATTAGTGGTGCTATCCAAAGGTGTGCTGGACTGTAATGTTTCAGGAAATGCTTGATCACACTCTTGCCAAGTTCTAATTTTTCCAGATTTCCCAAAGAGGTATATGTAGCAGTAAACCGAATTTGGGACCATCGTTTCCACCCTCCCAAAAAAACACACACACACGCTTCGCAAGAAAGCAGGGGTGAAATAAGAATGTTGTGCAGACGTGTACCGGATACAGGGATTCTTCATCCCCTCTACTGCTCAGTATACCCTGTGATTTCCTTGGTAAGCAGACATTTGTCCAGGCTTACCTTAAGGGCCAGCCAGGACTGTCTTCATGTCCCTTCTCTGCTGGTAGTCTGTTCCACAGGTACAGCACCCTCTGAGAGAGAAAGTGTTTTCTTAACATTATTCTTAAATATACTGTTTCTGAGCTTCAGTGCTTGTGTCCACATCTAGCTAGAGGACACCAGATCATATTCAGTCATGTCCGTACCCTTGAGTATACGAAAGACTGAGATCCTGTCCCCCTCTTAGCCTCCTTTTTCTAGGTGACCTTAAGGGCCTTTTGCCTCTCCTGAGGCAATTGCTCAAAGTTGTTGAAACACAACTTCAGTTTGTGTAATTGTATTGTGTGCTGCTTATTGTAATCTGTTTCCAGCAGTTTGAAGAGTCCGGGACATCCCCCCCCCACCCGAAGATTTTCAGGGGTTCCACACATACATTTTTGGGGGTGGGAGGGCTCTGTTCACTGGCTAGGGGAGTAGATCTTAAAATGATTTGATGAAAAAAGATTACTGCATTACAGAATCCTTGTTCTTATGGACAAGTGTCCCAAGAACAACTTTGAGATCCAAGGACTATTATTACAACAAGGTTAAAGAGACCCCCTGCAAGATAAAACTGGAACCCCTGCACCATATATAAAGGTGCCTTACTGCCAGAGGATCCCCATATCATGCGTATCCCCCAAAAGGGTTTTGCTGATAGTTATTTCCCTCGTAAAATTCTGTATACTGGGTCCCAGGGACTTCCCGTTTTTTTTGCTGCCTGCCACGCTCTGCCCCAGCTGTCATGGACGAGATGTCAACGAGCATGCGGGTGCGCACTCCATCATACTGAATGGACAGCGAGTTCTCAGTCTGTTTTTAGTAATATAATGGGCACTTGGCAATGAAATGTGGGCACCGGTCCTCCGACAAGATCCTTGTTAGTTGACCGGTGCCCACGTTTCATTGCCAAGTGACCATTATATTACTAAAAATGGATTGCAAAATCGCTGCCCATTCAGTATAATGGGGCGCACCCCCTCGCTCTCACTGGCATCTCGTCATCATGTCCGTGGGGGTCCGAGCATGGGCGGAACGTATAACCAGGAAGTCCTTGGGACCTGGTATGCAGAATTTTATGAGGGCAATAACTTTTTATCAGCAAAACACTTTTTGGGGATATGCATGATATCAGGATCCTTTGGCGGCAAGTCACACATGTGTATGTATACATAATATACATATACACACACACACACATATACATACACACACATATATATAAATATATAGTGCAGGGGCTCATCGTGGTGGGTCTTGTAATGAAAGTTCTGTTGTACAGTAATGCTGCTGCCTCTTCCCCAGGCATTCTCATAAATGGTGCGCATATGTAACCATAGTGGATACAAAGTATTTTGCTAACACTTTTGATGGCTTTTTATTTTGTAATAACTGTTGTTGACTTTCACGTCCTGGTACCGGGAGATTTCTAACTACCTAGATTCAGTTCTGTGTCACAATTTGGCAGTCTTCCATTGAGTATTCTCTGTCAACAGAAACCATCTTCAAGCAAGACTCCTCCTACTATCCAGTTATACGGTCCTCCTGCTCACAGATATTTTCTCCCACTGGAAAGAACAGGTCTCCCCTACACAGCTCCTGCTTGTGAATTTGGATTTTGCAAAGTTTGTAGGCTTCCCCCCAGTCGTTTATTATCCTACTTCCACTAACTGGCCCCCTTCAGACCTGGTCTTCTCAGTCTTATTGCCCACCTTCCCTAGGGTTTATTTCTACATGGGAGTCCCCCAGGGATTACCCTCTGTTGTGGGCCTTTGGGGCTGTCATAACCCTCAGGAGCACAATCCCGATCCAGGAGGCACATAGCCAGTAGTGCGGCATCTGTGGAGGAAAGGTTTTCAACTAGTCTGAGTGCAGTCTAGATCCAGAAAGTGCCTAGTCAGTGGTGAGGGACCTTTGGAGAACTGGTCTTCATCTGGCCAAAGCACAGTCTGTATCCTGGAGGTGCCTAGTGGGTGGTGTGGGACCTGTGGAGGGCTGTTCGTCTTCTAGCCACAGTTGGGAGTTTTCCTCCTGGTTTATTTTCCAGGGATGTTCCTTAGAGTGGTGCACAAGACAGGCATATGTGCGGCTGTGCCAGTGCTAGGCAACATCCCAGCCCATCTGCTTGAAGGGCTCCAGCTACCCCACCAGTCAGCCTCGGCTAAGTGATGGCCACAGATGGACCACACTGATACCCCTCCCCAGAGGAGGAGAGCGGCCTGCTTGATGCTCAACCTTGATCTTCCTGGACTAAGTCTCCATCACTCATTCAGACTAGTGGGATAGCGCCGGAGTCACTAGGACCAAGCGGGAGCCTAAAATTTTCTGAAGGGTCGGCACAGAGACAGGACCACGCATGCATGGCACCGCGAGACTATCTCGCACCTGTGTAGGCTATCTTGGCATCGACCCTCCAACCGCCTCAGTTCCTTTTCTCCTGCCGTCGAGTGCGCTTGGATGTCGACGTTGCTCGTCTGCCGGAGTCTAAGTTTTCGTCTATACGACAGCAGCTTTTAATGTTTAATTTAATATTTTAAGTAGTAATTTCTTATTTTACGAACAAGAAGATGATTATGAAGAAGAAGAAAAAGAAATTCTTTCCTACCATCAGTGGAGTCGTCCTTAGACGGTAGCGGTGACTGTAGGAGGACTTCATTTGAAAGTTTTTATGGCAGAGGGCTGTCTCGGTCCGCCACCCTTAATTAACGGGGGAGATACGGACAGTCCTGTGTTCGGGGGCAGTCCACGAAACAGATCTAGCGGTTCCGAGATCCGGCTTCGCTTAACCCCGAGCTCCTCTTCCTCATTGGGGGATGAAGAATCGGTGCCGCTCGAGGTTGTCCGTTGGTACACCTGCACGAGGATTGTTTGTTCGGGAGGGGCGATGGGACTGAACCAGTTTTTGGTGGGCTCCTCTTGGCCCCGCTCATAACTGCTGCATTCTCGACTGCGAGCTCCACCTCTGTCCTCGTTGGAGCTCTGGGGGCAGTTTCACCTCTGAGCCACTCCTATGGAGCAGGGGGGTTGACTTTCCAGTTTTTCCTGGCTCTGTTCCTGATTTCGGGACCTCTGGGCCTCGGTCCTGTTGGACCGGAGCCAGGTCGATTGTATCACGAATGGCAAGGTGCCCTCTTGGTGCCTTTGCCATCGTGTCGACCCCTCGTGCCTACCCTCTCTCCCTTTTCCATGCAGGGCGGCCGCAGACACCACCTTTCCTTCTCTCCTCTCAAGATTTCGATGCATTTTCTTTGGTGCCGTGGTTCGCGCCATGGCTTGGTGCCTTGGTCGGCGCTTGCCTCAGAGCCATGGCCTGATGCCATTGCTCTGTCGGTGCTGTAGGTGCCTTGTTGCTGCCATTGGTTGTCTGTACCGTCGGTGTGCCGTGGGTGTCTGGGTGGTGCGTGCACCGGGTGCCGTAGTGTCTGGTGGTGCTGCACCGATGCCCAAGGGTGCCATGGGTGGCACCAGGAGTACCTGTGGGTGGTGGCGTGCGCCCATGGTGCCACAGGTGCCATGATTACCATGGGTGGCACTGGGGGCACCCTCGGGTGCCATTCTTGCCATGGGTACCAAGGTGTCATGGGTATCAGAGGTGCCTGCGGGTACTGCCGCAGCTGTCCTCAGGTATTGCCCAGGTTGGCATACGCACTGCTTGGTGGCCTCCTGTGCCATGAGTGATGCTGGTGCCACACGGGTGCTAGTGGGTGCTGTATAGCAGAAATAGTGACACATTTTCCCTTTTCGGACTTCCTTTCCACAGAACTTGTGTCGGGATGTTTCTCGCAGAATGAACTCCTGTTCTGAGGATTATTTTTTCCACACATCGTAGAGAGTGGTGGTCTATGTGGGATCTTGTGTCATCCAGCGGTTTTCTGATGAAACTCTGCTGTACTGCTCTGCCAGCGGAATCTCATTCTGCACAGCACTTTCTCAGCGCCCTACGTGGTACTAAGCTCCTCGATGGCCTTCCTGATGGCGGAGTCTCTAGTGGCTGTGACCTAGACCTCTCTTGGAGGTTCATCAAGGGTAGAAGTGCATCTAGATGGGTCTTTCCCTGTCCTTCTGGTCAGTAATACAGCGGACGACGCATTTTATATACTGAAGGGCACGTCCACTCTGTCATCATAGTCCGTGATGGAAAATCTTTTCAGTAGTTCCTCAGTAATGGGGTCCACTGTAGTATTTCACACTGCATCTATGGACCATACACTTCTGCGTCTAGACTTTTTCAATCATCAAGACAGTTACACTCTGTGGAACATTCTAATTTAATGGTAGGGAGACGCTTTGGCTCTTCCGCTGCTTTGATAGGGGTATATAGCCCCCTTGTGATATTGTCCCTTCGGTGGCTTCTTCGGCACAGGTGGTTAACATCTCTCCAGCTGTGATTATTAATCCGGTCATGATTTCAGTATGGACGCTCAGACTCCTTCTGCACTCAGATGGAGAACATCTTCGTAATTCTGTATCAAGACAATCCTTGCAAAATAGTAGCCTGAAAGCCTTGTTAGGCATGGACTAAAAAAAAAAAAAATGTGTTCATCACAGCACAGGGCCTAGCCAAAATGACCAGATACCCCCCCTTTTTTGGATCTGGTCAGGTTCCGCCTCAGCCTCTGAGGCGCTCGTCTCCAGAGTACGGTAAAGAGTACCTGACGACTTCTTCCCCTAGGGGGAGTCCGATCCAGCGACGGTATGGGTCATCTATTTCTTGAAGAGAGATTTCTCTCATTCAGAGACATTTCCTAGACCTAGGCGACTGCCCAGTCTGTTAATTCCCCTTTCTTTTTATCAGGCTTTCTTCTCTTGAGCAGAGCCTTGCAGCGACTCTCCACTGAGTTGGAACTCCGGTTCCTACTTCCTTACTTGCTTAACTTAACAGATGATTTTCTCCTTGGCAGAAGGTCAAGTAGGCCTTTTTCTGAGGTAGCTTCTCAAATATTCACACCTTCTGTTCCTGCGCACTGGTCCATGCCAGTCACTCACGAAGCTATCCTCTTCAAGTGCGTGATGGAGTTATGATGCTTGGGTAGTGCCTCACCACATTGAGTCACTGCCTCTTTCAGTCACTTCAACAAATGGGTTAGCCCTAACTTGGTCCTGCTGTGTCCCTCATTGACACTTGTCTGCCTCTATTTGCTTTAGAAATCCAGCCCTTGTTTTTTTTTCTGTCGGAATGTTTTTCTCCGCAGTGGACACGTCCTCCTGTACACTTTTTTTCCTTTCTTCCCCGAGTTCAGAGATTGCTACTACAGTTGTACACACAGGGGCAGGATGATTCCCTTTGGGATATGCAGCGAGTAGGATCTGGTTCTACTAGACCACCATGAGAGGCTTCTAAGTCGTGCTTGGCCTTCCATCAGGAAGATCCTGTGACTAAGTGGAGACCATTCTCCTTGATGGGCTAACCCCACTGCGACCCCCTTGCTCACCAAGTAAGGGGTTCTAGTGCTCCTGGACCTGTTGTTTATAGGTCAGCCATACTTGATAGTGGGGGTTTCCATCTGCACTTTCCGGTCTACCCTGAACCAGTAGACTTTACCTCCGACTCTTTCAGTTCCAGAGGTCCCTTTTACGTTACATTAGTACATGTCTTTGACACTATTAATTTTGGTCCTAGACCAAATTGTGAGGCCAGGTTCTTGCCGCTCTCCTAAAGTGGTTGCATCTTCCTGGCAGACTTTCATTTTGTGTCCATTGCAGTCGTCTGCAAAGTGGTGAGTTACAACTAGAGCGCTCATCTTGTAGGCACTATGTTCTAGTTGCTCTTTACAAGACAGCTCTTTTTATTAGCAGGACAGTCCTTGGCTGTCCTTTCTGAGTGAACCCTATCTCCTACCACCCTACTCAGGGTTGTTGGTTTTAGCTCGGTACTCTCCCACTAGTGTGAATGAATGATGGAGACTTAGTCCAGGAAGATATGGAAATTACGTATTAACCGTAATTATTGATCTTCTTGGACAGTCTCCATCACTCATTCACACGCCCACCCACCATCCCCAGGGTTCACTCGTTTTCTTTCCTGGTCTTCATGGTCCTATGGTTCAGACTGTGAGGACATTATTCTTTGACCTTTCTTGCAAAGGCCATATGGGTCCTCGCAGGCCCAGAAACTCAGGATGAGTTATTCTCATTGGTTACGCTGCACCTCCTCTGTCGAAAAGGTACTGTGGCAGTTGGAGGGTCGATGCCGAGATAGCTTACACAGGCGCGAGCTAGTCTCGCAGTGCCGCGCATGCGTGGTCCTGTCTCGGCGCCAAACCTTCAGAAAATTTTAGGCTCCCGCTTGGCCCTAGCGTCTCCAGCGCTTTCCCAATAGTGTGAATGAGTGATGGAGACTGTCCAAAAGGATCAATAATTATGGTAAGTACGTAATTCCCATTTCCCCCAGATGGCTTTTGATAATCCAAGCTCGCCGCTAAACTCTGGTCGCTATCTTCACGAGCGGCAGTATTACTGCGCCGCTGGACCAGCTTTTGGCTTTGAGTTTTTTATTTTGGTATTCTCAGTTTTTACGCACTGCTTTGTTGGATGCAGCTATGGAATGGAAGAGAAAGTCGAGATTTACGAGGTGTAACCTGCAGATTCATGACATCCGTCACCAATGGCCATGATTCCTATTGCCAGAAGTGTAAGGCCATGTTCTCACAGGCTGTCTGATCAGTGGTCGCAGGAGCCCCAGGGGAGGCCATGGACCACGTGAGGGTGTCCACTGTGGCAGGTTTGCTTTTGTAGTTAGCATCCCTGGAGGAAGACTTTGCCCCCCCCCCCCAAAAGATCTGCAAGGGTGCCCCAGTGTTGGATCTGCAGATGGTCAAGGAGGAGTTGTCTGTAGTTAATCCCTTTCCTTGTTAGGGCTGCAATAGATTTTGTGGGTTCCTGTTGTCCATTCAGTTAGGGAATGTAGGCTCCTAGGCACCACTGGCACAAGAAAAAGAAAAGTCGATGCCGGTTATTGGAGTGCTATGAGTCAAGGGACCACTCATGGTTTCACCATTCAGTGGTCCCTCAAGGTCTGTTGCTCTCTGATGAGGTCAGACTGCCCATAGCTCATTGATCTGCCCATGAGGATTCAGTTTACACAGCTGATGGCATCAGTGCTGGTCAGTATACTGGCTGAGCCATCAGCTCATGGTGGTAATGACTTAGCTGAGGGAGAAGAAAACAGTCTCCTGTGCTGCTGATGGCCCTGACCAAGTCTGAAGGGACTGGTTTGGTTTAGCTCCTAGTCCAGCCTCCATCAGTGGCCATTCCAACCCCACCACTGTTACCAGTTCTTTTGATGTTGATTGGCACACAAATACCCGATGGGGAAGCTGATGCCGACAGCATCCCACCGACCGAACCATTGACATTTGAGGGCGTGCTCTTAATCTCATCAGTGACAAAGTTGATGGCGATAATCATCCAGTTCTTGATCCTTGATGTTGAGTCTTGTCGCGGGTGGGAGAAGACTGCATGGGAGCATTGGGCCTGTGGGGCATATGACCTGGGTCAAGATCGACTGATACCATCAGACTGGCCAGGCCATGGCTACCCCTTCTCATGCCAGCCCCAGTCACCTGCACCTCAGTGGCCCATTCCAGTCTGTTCTTACCATCACAGCACAGGAGGGGGGCACTGGCAGAAGACTCCAGGCCTGGAATGGGACTGCACCATTCCCATTTAGTGGTGCTCAATATGACTAAAAAGGTGTCACTTCATTGCACTACTCAGATGAGTCATCATTTCGCTCGACATCCTTATGATGAGACAGCAGTCTTCTGACTGAGAGTCCTGCAGTTGGGGCCATTCCTCCTTCACATCATTGCTGGACAGAATGTCTTTGTCTCTGTACATTCCCCTGGACCAGGTCCAGAAGAGGGAAGACTGCCCACTGATGGATATCCCTGCAGCAGGATGCTTTACCTTGGGTGGCCTTCCCCATTGCTCTTGCAAGATGCAGGTGAGTGTCAGATAAGCCGCTGGGCAAGAAGTCTAGGATCACTGTGGCCACAGAGTGTACATGGCTGTGTTCTTGCACATTATTCAGGCAAGTTACATGATCTGGTGCCTGAATATAGGCACTAGTTATTGAACCACTCTCTCAAACCTGTAGCCTCTCTTGCAGGAGGATAGCCAGAAGGACCTCATAAATCTCTAGGACATGGGATTCTCATTGGTCAAGTACCAGCTTCAGCTGGCCCTTGATTCAGCTGGGATTTTAGCCAGGCACGTGGCAGCATGGGTCATGCAGCTCCAGGTGTGACTGCTGCTTTTACACTTTATACATGAAATACAGCGGAATGGTGGGTCTTCCCGGTGCCATTAAGGATCTGTTTGGACCAGAGGTCAAGGGTCATATGTCTAGAATTGAAAAGTCAAATGCTGTGACGGCCCATCAGTGAACCAGTAGCACTACTGCTCACAGCGCCAGCAGCCCAGGTTCATTAATGCGCTCAGGTCGTTGGGAGTCTGCTAGGGGCACGGGGAGGACGACGAGTGAGCATCCCAGAGGTGCTCTCCTCCAGGGAAGGAAAGCAGCCAACTCCACTATGGTACTGCCACCTGAGTAACCACAGGTGGCAGTGCAGTCTGGAGTGGATTTGGGGGTATGTCTGCTGGTGCCACACTATGAATGCCTGAGTACATGCAGAGGTTCATCATCATCGCTGGCATCCTGCGAGTCCGTTGAGAGGAAAAGAGAAATGCTCTGGCAAGGTAGGATGATAAATCTGGCCTATTGCAGGCCCTGCACTGGTGACCCAGTCTGTACCTCTGACTGGATCCTGTTTGGTTTGTGGTTGGGATCCCCAGTGACGGTTAAAGCCCTGGATGAACCGAGGCAAGATGAGTCCAGGAGACTGAGCTGGGGAGGCCGGCATAATGGGGCTTGGTCAGAGAGAAGGGGGATTAACAGATACGGGAAAGTCAAATGTGACTCTGGACTTTATTACTTCGGTCACAGACACTAAACATACCGCTAAACAGTGCTTACAGAGTGATATCTTGTGTGACTCCTTTCATGTCCCACAAGGTTAAGAGAGGCAGCTGTATTAGCAGGACCACCTGGCCAAGTCCTTCAACTGCAGGAGCTCCAGTCAAGGACATTGGAAGTGTGGTGGGAGCAGTGACAGTGGTAGCCAGGCCTCTGTGTCTGCCTCCAAAACTAAAAATTGATGGGTTGAGAGGCCCTATCTCTACCCTGTCACATAGTGCATGCTACAGCTCCCGGTTTGGGACAACTCTCCTACCAACTCCCATAGTGGTCCACTACTGTTTTCAACAGATGGACCTTGGAAGTGGTAGATTCAGGGTTTCTTTGGAATTTGACTCTTCCACCCATGTTGGCCTTGTGCATCTCAGGAAGACCTGCTGTCTTTAAAGTCTCCCTCTTAGTGGTAAAGAATGCGGTTCAACAGCTCCTAGTGTAACATGCAATAGAGCCTGTCCCAGAAAACCAAGCTCATTAGGGGCTCTTGTCCTCCTGGTACTTTTTGGTACCCAAATGGACAAGGGACTAGTGCCCTGTTCTTGACCTGTGAATCCTGAACAAGTTAATGTGCATTCAGATTGCACCAGCTCATTCTGTCCCTAGAGCCAGGGTCCTGGTTTTACATAGAAACATAGAAGTTGATGGCAGATAAGGACCGCAAGGCCCATCCAGTCTGCCCATTTATTTTTCTACCTTATGAATGTGCCATCGGCCTTTGTTACCTCAACTTCTTGGATATGTATTTCCATATCCCATCCATCCATCACGTGGCCAATTCCTCCACTTTCAGGTGAACGGAACCCTGTGTCAGTTCAGGGCCATTCTGTTTGGCCTTCATAGTCACCCATAGGGTTCACCATGTTACTGTCTGTTGTGACAGCCCTTCTCAGACAGAGGCATTAAGGTACTTCAGTACCTCGATTACAGGCTCATCACAGGGAGTATGTTAAGGGACATGGAGCGGCTCAGGACCAGGTGATTAAGCATGCTTGATGGAAGCTTGCCAAATTGATATGAACTGAATACTACTAGTAGAACGGTTATTTATATAAGTAGCCCCCCCTGCGCCCGGGCATTATCCCTGGTCCACAGGTAAACTGCTTGCCTGCCCCAATGATAAGAGACAGGGAAACCTGTATATATTCTGCTTGGACAAGAAAAAATGTGTGCAAGATCAGTTTCTGAAGAAGAATCTAAGTGCAGATATCCTGCTTTTACTAACCAAATAAAATGTTAGCGGCCTGCAGCACACAGTAAGTAGCTAGGAGAAGAGGGGTGTAATTTGCTGGTGGGGAGGGGGTTGTCCGATATCAGAATGGCCTGTTGAGTGGAGGTGTGTACAAGTGACCAGGCGTGTCAGCTAAGGATTGGCTTCAGAGAATGAATGTTGTGGGGAACCTTAACAATGAAGTACAGCAGATTTCTGTTTTTTTTTTTTTCATTTTTGTGTGTGCTTATTACGCCTGTTCAGTTTGAAATCTGTAATGCTGAATATGTTGCTTTTCCTCATACAGATTCTCACTTCATTCTGTCCTGGCTCTTGCATTCTCTCCCACCACTCCCCCATACCAGTCCTTGATCCTAACTTTATGTGGGCCTTCCTATGTCACTATAATTATATAACATCTTCCTTTTTTTTTTTTTTTTCCAATTAAAGTGTTTTAATTTGATGCGAGAGTTCCTTTTTAATGTGATGTATGGTCTTGCTCCCCTCCCATCTCTCTCGCAGGCCCAGACTTCGTGGTTCCTGTGGCAGGTTTCCTCTGCAGGCTGTGTCACAAATTCTACCATTCTGAGTCCGCTGCCAGGGTCACACACTGCAAGTCTCTGATGCATTTTGAGAACGTTCAGGTTAGAGCCCTTCTACAGTTACATGGCCCATCACTGCCAAGTTTGTGTGTGTGTGCGTGTGTGTCATAGTGTACATCTTTGTTCCATGCTGTTATTCTGTCTTCTCTTTCTCTCTCATTCTCACTCTTACACTCTCTCTTGCCCAGTTCCCTCTTAAATAGCTGTTATTTTTTCCTTTTCTTTTTCTGTGCATGTCTGTTTCTTTCATGTTTATTAATGAGTCTTTCAAAAAAACAACTCTGGGCTTGTTGAATCAACCATAAGGATCTACGGTAATCAGCGAAAAGGTCTCCATCTAAAAGGAACATGTTGTATTAGACTAGAATTGAATTGGCTGTTCAATTAAGTTTTATGAGCTAATCACAGAATGAAGCTTTGGGTGTCTTACTGGTTTCCCATACAAAACAAAATGGGAATATTAATGTGTGTGTGTGTGTATATACGCGTGCGCTTAAGCCTAGTGTGTGCTAAATAAGGATGATAACCAGCATATCTGTACAATGCCTGTATTTTGGAAACTGCAAGCTGCACTGATCTCTTTGAAGGTCTGTTCTCAGCTGCCTTTTCAATATTTTATGGTTCTTGATCGTTCTGCATTAATAAGTTATCGGTCCATCACTAGAACGTATGGGGAGAATTTGTGAATTTGGTGGTTTCCAGTGAGCAGATAGATGTTCCCCAATTTCTAGCTTCCACCCCTTCTAGCAGTAATTGTAAGTCGTTCATCTTGCCCAGTCACAGCTGTTTGATGTCAGTTTGGGCAGTCATTAATTTCTCAATTCCCTACTGTACAGGAACTAATTAAAAAAAAAAAATGTGTTAGGGTTTATGACAAATTTGGTTTTACATAGCACCCTTCATGCAAACTACATCCCAAGGTGCTTTGCAGGATAGGAGAAGGAGGGGAGAGGATGTTGCTGCTATAATACACAGGGACAATCAAACAGCAGAACTAGAGGAATTATTGCAGAGTGTTATGAAAACAAAGACGTAGGAAATAGTTAATTGTAACAGGACATCTACATCCATTGAGCCTCACCTTTGGAGCTGTAAGTCATCAGTGTTTTGACCTCTCAGAAAATATTGCCTAGCTTCCAAGATTGGATGGAGGAATGATAAGAGTGAGAAGCAACTGAGGTCAGTATTGATGGCCACATACCTCCTCAGTTTTTTCTCTCAGCATCAACTATTCATCTGAGCCTAAAAAATGTCTCTGTGGAATTTTGTCGATTGCAGTTCAGTTTTTTTAATTTTACTTTTATCATTATTTGCATGTGGTCATCAGTTCCTGTAAAGAAGCTTCTGCTTTTTCTTTCCTGTCTGTGGCATGAAGATGTCTAGAGGTAATGCTCACACACTTTGTTTGCTGCCTAGGCTTTGTGTAGGTCAGGAAGAACTGCACCATTTGTCAAGGCTTCAACCAGGCCATGAGAAGACACTGCCAGAAAGTTTTGGAGAATTTCCTGCAGAAAATACAGAACGGCATGACGCCAACTTCGGCATCTACCACAGTGTCTGCTGCTTGCTATACTGGATCTGCTGCTAAAGAATCCTGCAGGTCTCCTCCTTGGGCCACCACGCTGTCACATTGTTGGAAAAAACACCATCTGTTAAAAGAAAAGTTGAAAAAGGGTCTCTTTAACAGAGTGTCACTGTAAACCTGTCAAATCACCCTCCCGGTCATGGTTGCCACTGAATCCCCATGAGCGTAAGCCTCAGACCACTTCAGTGGTCTCCATTGTGGCTCGACCTTCATTCAGACACCAAGGTCAGGTGCAGGCTCGGGTTCTACCATTGTCAGCAGCATGCAGCCCATTCCAGCGCATCAACACTAGACACTGTCCCTAACGTTGCTTTAGTAATCAACAGCTGGCTGGTACTGACGATACCAATGGTGTTTTTGGCTACCCTTGAGTTATTTCAGGGACTTTTCCCATCCCTGCTGTTGACAGTTACTCTGTCCATGGCTCAGTTATTCCCATCTCTTCATGAATGCCTGCTGTGGGATCCTCTGGGACCCTTTACACAGGATTCTTTGCTTGTAGCAAGACACCTTCCATCTGCTTCCGGGATCTGCATTTCTCCATCCGTTCATGTAGGAGGCCCTCACAACGGATACCTCTGGGATGGGTTGGGGGATCCAGTTGGTTCAAGACTTGGTACAGATGGAAAACCTTAGTCATGCACTACCTCAATAAATTCGGGGGTACCCAGTCCTACCCCTCTGCAGAAAAGCTGTGGGAGTTGGTCCTGGCCCACATTATGTACACTGTTGCCGTGTTTCTGCCCAGATCTGCGGCATGAAGCTGTTTAGAGGTAAAGCTCACACACTTTGTTTGCTGCTTGGGCTTTGTGCATGTTATGAAGAACTGCACGATTTGTCATGGCTTCAGTCAGGCCACGAGGAGACACTGCCAGAAAGTTTTTTAGAGACTTTCCTGGAGAAAATATAGAAAGACATGCTGCCAGCATCCGCATCTACCCCACTGTCTGTTACATGCCATACTGGATCTGCTGCTAGGGAACCCTGCATGTCTCCTTGTTGGGTGACCGCTATATCACTTTCATGGGAAAAAAATTCCATCTGGTGAAAGAGAGGTTGAAAAGGGCCTCTTCAGCAGAGCATCACTGCAAACCTGTCAGATCACACTCCCAGTCCAGGTTGCCACTCAGTCCCCATGAGTGCAAGTCTCGGGCTACTTCATCTGTCTCCATTGTGTGTTGAGTGCAGGCTCGGGTTCTACCACTGTCCACAGCATGCAGCCCGTTCCAGCGCATCAACAATGGGCATCGTCCCCATCGATGCTTTAATTATTGACAGTTGGCTGGTACTAACGATACCAGCAGTAGTTTTGGCTACTGTGAGTTATTTCAGTGACTTTTGCCATACCTGCTGTGAAGTTACTCTGTCCACAGTTCAGTTATTCCCATCTCTTCTGTCAGTGCCTGCTATGTGATCCTCTGGGACCCTTTATACAGGGTTCTTTGCTGGTGGCAAGACACCTCCCATCTGCCTCAGGGGTCTGCATTTCTCCATCCGTTTATGTAGAGGGCATTCAGAACGGATGCCTTCGGGATGGGTTGGGGGACCCAGATGGAAAACCTTTGTCACGTACTACCTCAATAAACAAGGGGTACCCTCAACTACCCTTCTGCAGAGAAGCTGTGGGAAATGGTCTTGGTTCACAAAGTATATACTGGTGCTGTGTTTGTACCCAGATAACATAATGCGTTGGCAGGCTCTTAGGTCAGATGGTTGGGATTTCTTCACCCACTGAGGTCATCCAGGGATTAACCTTTTTGCATCCTGACGCAATACAAAACTGCCATGTTTTTGCTCACTCCATTGCTTGGAATTTTTTGGCAAGATCTGGTGCCCTTCCCTGGAAGGGGAGGTTTCTGTATGCCTTCCCCAGTCCCTGTGATTCAGCTGGTATTGGTCAGGCTTCTGTCGATTGGGGCGAGAGTAATACCATACATGTGATAATGCCAGTCTGGATGAGAGGGAGGTTTGGCCAAAGATGGAAGGGAGATTTGACTTTTAGGAGGGAGATAGCGTAGTGCACTGGTTTGGCACTTAAATAATGACAAAAACAAGAAAAAAGAAAATGTCATGCACTTTATTTATTCTCTGAATGAATATGCACCAATAAGTTCAAAAAAGTAAAAAAAAAAAAAAATGACAAATAAGTACAAATGCTAATAATCCACAGTTAAAACAATTAAATTATTCAATACTGTCTTCTCTCATGCTGTGGTATTGTCAGTTTCTATGAGTAGTACATAAGTGCTGCAGGCTTATTTAAGTGTCTCCTCTCTTGCTTTTGAGAAGCCAGCTGAATTCCCTTGACTAGCTTCTTTGGAGCTGTATTTCATTTTTTCTTTACTGCTGCATTCTTGGAGGAGTGTTGGCACTTTGACATGCTGGCAGACTGAATAGATCACCACCCAAATACAAACCAGAGCAGGCAAATAAATCTTACCTCAGTCCTCCTTTGTACTTGCTAGCGCTAGCGTAACAACCTGATGTAGAACAATGCAGTGATAATTGCCTTTGGCTCTTCTGCTAGCAGGAGTCAGTAATAGTGTTAAACATAGCCATTAATTACATAAACTAGCCAAACTACTTAATCAGTTGACAGCTTGCTAAAATGTTTAATGTGACTTGCTAAGAGAGAAGCATCTTTAAAAAGCAAGATTGAATATGTGACTCACAGCAAGTCGGGAGATTGCCATTCCCGTGCGGGAGATTGTTAAAAAGACGGGACACTCGCGGACAAATCGGGAGAAATCACATGTATGTAATACTAGTGCCCCCGGCCCAAGCATATTTGGCACTCTTTGCTCTGGAAGATTGCATTGGAACCTCCTGTCCCACTCCATCTGTGAGTGGGACTGCTATCACAGGACAGCAGCAGTCTGTTGCACCCTGTCCTTCAGTCACTGCAGCTTCACGTAGGTCTTCCGAGAATGTAGAACTGTCCTACTCTGATGTCTCCTGGGTGGTTTCATATGTTCTGGTGGTGGCTTGTAAGCTGTCTTGATAGTCATGCTTCCTGAAATGGAAATGTTTCGGTATTTGGTGTGCCTCTCATGTCCTGGACCCATTTTCACATCCTGTGCAGCATGTCTTGGACTACCTTCTGCCTCTGTCAGACTGCTAAGTCATTGAATGTGCACCTTTCAGCCATTCATGTACTCTTGTGGAGCAGGACTGTGGCCTAGTTGCAGGTGTCCCATTTGTATTTCAGACGGCTTCTGCATCTCCCGATCCATAGACCAGTTTCAGTGTATGACCTTAGCTTGATTCTGGAGTGTCACACGGGCTTCTTTTTCACATTTTGCCTCTTGTGACCTGTGTTTCCGTTCATAGAAAAAGCTTTTTTCTTGTGATCACCTGTGCTGGGAGAGTTTCCTAGCTGCAGGCTTTAGTTGCAGATCCCTCATACCTTGTTTTTCACCAAGATCGGGTTTCATTACATACCCATTCTAGGTTCCTTCCTACGGTAGTTTCTCTGTTCACATTAAACCAACCTATCCTCTTGACTGTGTTTTTTTCCTTTCCTCAGAATGCTGGGACATATCCGGTATTCTGTCAGTGGAGCTTTACACATCTACTTGGACTGCTTGAAGTGGAGCTTTACACATCTGCTTGGACTACATGAAGTGGAGCTTTACACATCTACTTGGACTGCTTGAAGTGGAGCTTTACACATCTACTTGGACTGCTTGAAGTGGAGCTTTACACATTTGCTTGGACTGCAGAAAGTCCTTGCAGCTTTTTCTTTTGTTTGCCTCAAGATGATGAGCGCACCTGTCTGTAAGGAGTGCCTATCCAAATGATTATCATCCTGCATTTCATTTTGTTACCAAAAGCACAGCAAGGAGCTGTACCAGTTTTCTCAATGGCTATGCCACCCCTGACCCCAACCACCTCTGTGCTTTTGTTCCTGCCATTAAAGTGCAGTGCTTTCCTTGTTGGGCACTAGAACTTTAGTATGCATATATAGTCTCAGTAATGTTTATGTCGAGTTTCTTTACAGGTCTACCTGGTCATTCAGAAACCTAGTATGGCCAGTAGAGTGCCTGACAAAGCAAGTTGCTCTGGTAACAAGTCTGCCTAAGACAGCAACTCTTCTCTGGGCAAGTGTTCTGGCACCAGGCAGTTCTCAACCAGGTAGATAGGTGGTCCTCCTGTAGTCATTAAAGAAAGGACCCAACACTGCTCATGCTTGGCTTCTTGTTCCCAGGACTGCTCAACCTTTTCTTCATATAAAAGGAAAAAGCCGCAGCATAAATCCTGGTCTAGTTCTAGGTACTCTGCACCAATGCCATTACCTCAATTGAGGTGACAGAGGTTCCGATGTCCCCTCCTTCATCTTTGTCAGTGGAGAGGTCACGCCAGTGGCACCTCTGTCTCTGTCACTGCCATTAGGGGCTGTCACAAATTAGCAATTTAGCTGATTAACAGCTTATGGAGCGATCGCTCTTCCATACTTTGGTGCCATCTGAGGTACTGAGGTTGTCAGAGCTGGCTCTGGGTTCCTACCTTTTGTTTTCGCAATAAGGTTTTATTAATTTTCATAAAACAATATATAATTATGCAATAACCATTCAGTTCACAATGACATACAACTAGCATAAGTACAAAGTAAGTATAACCGTCGATATAACCATTCAGTTTACAATAACACGAAGCTAGCTTAAATACGAAATAAGTTTCTAGGATTGTGGATATGTTGTTCATCCACACTCACTGGCATGTCCCTTTCCCCTTTAAGAATTGCCGGAAGTCTTCAAGCTGTTTCCTCCCGCCCACCCGGGTGGTATAACCTCAGCTCCTCCCCATGATGCCAGATCTTCCTTTCCGCTGAATGATTCAGTTGCCTCCCTCGTGCTCCCACATTTTGTAGGCCCTGGCTTCAAAACCTTTGGTTATTCCGAAAATTCGTGTAGTTCGCATTAGCAATCGCGACTGCTTATCTTCTATTGTGGAAGACAAGTCTTCCCCCGGATTTTGCTGGTGTTCGTGCAGCCAGAAAATGTTGTTCACCGATCCCCACACTGCATGCATCTATTGCCTGGGTGTAGACCATAACACCTCGAAGTGCGATTGCATGTCACCCTAACGTCCTCGACGACCGTCTCGCACGTCTGAAGTTGGGGAGGCCGGAAAAACAGAATGAAATCAAAAGAGGCTTGGTGGACGGTTTCTGTGGCGGTAGGATCCACCGAGCAATTGGAACGCATGCAAGCCTTTGAGGAGGAAGCGGCTTGTACCTGGGAATCTTTCTCTCTGACCACCTTCGTTCTGCTCAACGTGGGCTTCACTTTCTCGGATTCTTTCCGAGAGTTGTGCCAGTCTCTCCTGACTAAGGGAGAGTATCCTGTGGACATGCACTTCTCTCAGTCCCATAAGTGGGATAAGGACCCGGGATTGTCTTTGTCTCGGTGAAGACGTTCTTGGGATCGGGAGAGAGCTCAGTCCCAGGAACCAGCAGTCTCGACTTCAGTTGAAATTGCCTTTTCGGCCACTGGCTTCTCGGCTTTGCCGTCTGGCCAGTCAACAAAAGTGTTGATCGACGAGGTTAGAATAACTGACCCATTGTCACCAACTCCGGTCGACGATTCTCTCAATTGGACTCCAGTCCTTTCTTTCCCCGACGAGAAGACCCAGCCCGCTGGGAATTCCGTAGAGGAAGTGGTCCCCAACCCTGGGAACTCACTGGTCCTGCCAGTGCCTCCCGAGCGACCAGCGAGGTCTAGGACCCCTTCAAGCGACAGGCCGAGGGAAGAGCCACAAGCACTCAAAAAAGAGGCAACGCCATCAGTCATCCTCATCCTCCTCGGATGAGGAGAAGCTCCAGCGGAAACTCCTGTGCTACGAGGACCTCATGTGGCAACAGCTGATTTTGTCTGGGCACAGGCCAACCCCGGCCATTACTTTTCAATATAAAGTTTATTAAAGATTTTTTTTTTTTTACAAACCCCAGCCGGGGCCATGTTCATCCAACTCAAACCGATACATACACAACGAGATCCATGGACCCATCCTCCTCCCCACCCACCCCCACACAGTCCAGCAATCTGTTGATCCAAGCTAAAAGACTGGTAAACAAGATACAACGTAGATTGTATATAATGTATGTAAGGGAGCCCAGATCCTTTTGTATTTAGATTTATTGTTTTTAAGACTAGATATGGTTTGCTCCGTTCTGAGATTAGCTAAGAGTTCATTAAGCCATTCAGAATAAGACACTGTACCCGTACTTTTCCAATATTTGAGAACCAGTTTTTCAACTGACATGGTAATCAGTGCAATATGGAATTTACAGGAGTTCACCAAAATCTGCTAGTAGTTACTCAGAAGACAGACCTCTGGGGTAAATAGATCAGTTAGACCGAGCAATGGGTCTACGTTGGCCTTAATACTATTCCAGAGGGGTGATATTTTGGGACAGTCCCAAAAAATATGGAGCAGAGTGCCCTCATTCCGCTAACACCTTGTACATTGGCCAGAGTTTAATACGCCCCATTTGGCCAGCTTCTGGGGAGAATAATAAAGGTTATGCATGATGTTAAATTGCATGAGACGTAACCTATCCTGTGTAACGAAACAATGACAGTTGTTCCACAGGATGGACCACTCTTTATTCCGTTGCAGAAAAAAGTCCGACCAAAATTCTGTAGGCCCAAACGAGTCTGGAAAGCGCCAGTCATACAATGTATTGTACAGCTTAGAAACTACCTTGGAGGTATTAGCGAACTGATACAAATCCGAATGAAAAGAAAATTTGGGAGATGTAAGAACACTTTTCTTGAATTTGTTGCTAAGAAGGTGTTGGAGTTGAAGAAGTTTAAAGTAATCCTTTGCCTGCAACCCAAATTTTCTCATGAAACCCTGTGTTGACAACCATGATCCGTCCTCCTTAAGAAAGGAGGATAGTTTACCCTCTCCTAGTTTTGGTAACCAAGAGAGGGGTAAAGTCTTTCAGTCTATTTTAAAAGCTGGGTAGTTTCAGATCGACTGAGACGGGTCCAGATACTGTTTATATTTCAAGAAGCCACATAACTGAGTGAATTCTAATGGAAATTGCCACCTTGGTATCTTAACTTTTTCGGCAAAATCGATGTATTTAAGTATAGAAGAGTGGGAGGGGCTATGTTACATGACTGAATCATTTCCAACTCTATCTTAAGCCAAAGAGGAGCGATGGAGAAAGGGTTAGGGTCGAGATATTTGGCCAGATGACTGGCCCAATAATATAAACCAAGGTATGGAAGTCGTAAACCCCCTTTACTTTTAGGCGCTGCTAACTTGTAGTATGCTAGTCTCGATTGTTTTTTAGACCAGATGAAGTTTATCATCATCCCCTGGGCTTTATTAAATCAACTCTTCGGTAGATAGATATTAAGTAGTTGCAAGGGATATAGTGGGGGGGAGGGGTACATTAATCTTAATCAGATTTATTTTTCCCCACAGAGAGATGGGAAGCGTCGACCACCTATCTAAATCCTGCTTCAATGTTATTAATAATAAATCCAGGTTTTTCTTGATAGTAAGTGACGTACTCCTGGTTAACTCGATGCCCAAGTAACGCAGAGAGTCCCTGGACCACGAGAGACCGAGAGCAGTAATGTTGTTCTTAAAGACCTTATGGTTCAGAGGAAATACTATAGATTTACTAACATTTAGCTTATAGTTTGAGAGACTGCTATATTTCTGTATAATATCCAACATTGCGGGAATAGAGGATTCAGGGTAAGAAAGCTGTAAAAGGAGATTGTCCGCATAAGCGGCAACTTTGACCTCAGTATCCAAAATTGTGAGCCCCTGAACCTTTGGACATAGGGACAACTTACGGATTAAGGGTTCCAAGTATAGGTTGAACAGTAATGGAGAGAGAGGACAACCTTGCCTAGTACCAGAATATAGCGAGAATGACTCAGAAATTACTCCGTTCCCTGAAATTCTGGCAGTTGGATTTTGATAAAGTCCTTTCACCCACCCTAGGAATTGTTGGGGAAAACCGAAGGACTTTAACATCTGGAAGTAGAAAATTGCAATTGACTCTATCGAAAGCCTTCTCGGCGTCCAGGGACACCAACTGCTCGGAATGGGGCATCCCTGGCTGCCGAGAAGACATGTGAAAGAGTGAGGAGGTGGTCCACAGAGGATCTGCCTTTCATGAAGCCCACCTGCTGCGTACCTATCACCCCAGCCATTACTTGGCTTTCGTCCTCCTAGGCCGAAGCCAACTCTTTCGGAGCAGATTAAGTCTGCTCCCCCGCCCACGGAGCCAGTGAAACCTCCAGTTTGGCCTAAACCGGTCGCTCCACCGATTGTGGTGGAACCACCGCCCGAGCAGCCTGTGGGAGGGGCTCCTTCTAAGGAAGATAGCCCAGATAATGGGCTTCCCCTGCGTCTTTCGGTCACTGTCTCCCCAGATGCCCCCGACGGGACGAGGGTGACCTTAGGCGGTCGACTGTTGAATCCGGATTCCTCTGGTTCAGATGAGACCGGCCTGCATTCTCATCCCGGGGATGACAAAATCCAGAAAAAAGGCAGAATACCTCTCACGGACATCCTCAAGAGAAGGGAATACCCCGACAGAGGCCTTTCCTGTGACTGAGGCCATAGTTGGCCTGGCCTTAAAACTTTGGCGGTGCCCTGCCTCCTGTCCAGCTCCATGTGCCTTCATGGCCTGCAAGTATGTGGTGCCCATGGGGTCCCTTGCGGGGTTCACAGAGTACCCTTCGACTGAGAGCCTGGTGACCACCTCTGTGTTCATGCGTACTGGCAGTTCTGCCAACACTGACCGACCTCCCGAAAAAGAATCCAAACTGTTGGATCATTCGGCTTGAAAGGGCTATGCAGCCTCATCTTTAGGCAAGTTCAGCCGTTGTCATGGCACACTTCTCCCATGCTCTCTTGGGGTCTTTGGATGAAGTCCTCCCACACCTCCACGCAGACATACAGACCGTGGTCAGGCAGGTCCAGGGTCAGGGCCGGGCTGTTGCCAAACAGCAGCTTCAGTCAGCCCTGGACATTGGGGATGTTTGTGCCGCTTGATGACAGCTGCATTTGCCTCTTGTCGCAGGGCTTGGCTGAGAGACTCTTCTTTTCCGGCGGAAGCTCGTTACAGACTAGCTGATTTGCCTTTCCTGGGCACCGACTTTTCGGCCCAAGTGTGGCTGATCACCTTCAGCGTATTGAGCAGTCCAGTGCCACCTTGGACGCTACTTCTGCTAAAGGTTCTTCAGGCAAGAAACAGCAGAAGAAGAGGAAGAAGAAGCCTTTTCGGTACTCTTCCTCTGCGGCAGAGCAACCCTCCTTTCAAGGAGGGCAGCAGCAGGCTCAAGCTTGACGCCTCCAGCCCAAGCTGGCCCTCCCAGGCCTGTAAAGGAGGCTGAGGTTCAGGTCCTGGATCCTTCTCCTCCAAGCCTGCTCAGAGATGTGGGAGTCCGACTCCGCAACTTTCTTTCCGCCTGGTCTGTTATTACCATGGACAGGTGGATTTTGGAAGTGGTTGGTCAGGGACTGCCTCTGGAATTCGAGCAGCACCCTCCAAGCCGAGTCCGCGCCCCTCTGGAGGAATGTATCCGTCCATACTCGTTCGGCTATCCAAGATGACATTACTCAGCTCCTCCTCACGGAGGCAATAGCTCCAGTGGCGGATTCTCCAGCAGACCCAGGCTTTGTCTCCAGGTACTTCCTGGTGCCCAAGTGGACAGGGGGCTGGCGCCCCATTCTAGAGCTGCACGACCTGAATCAGTATCTCTGGTCACACACCTTTCAGATGGTCACTCTGTCCCAGATTATAGCATCCTTGGAACGAAACGTGGTTCTGTTCACTGGATCTGCAGGTCGTGTTCTTTCATGTCCCAATCCGTCTGTCTCATTGGCAGTTCCTCCGTTTCAGAGCCGAAGTGACCCTATATGAGTTCCGAGCCATGCCGTTAGGCCTGTCATCGGCCCCACTGGTCTTCATCAAATGCAACATAGTGGTAGCAGCCCATCTTGGGGGGGGGGGTCAGAATTTACCCCTATCTCGACGATTGGCTCTTAGCAGGTCCCACCCAACAGGAGTTGGAGAGGTCCAGAGACCTGGCCCTCCAGACCTGCTCCCAGCTCGGCTTCTTGATCAACAGGGCCCTACTCGGGACTTCCTGCGCCTCCTGGGATACATTGTGGCATGCACCAGTATTTTCCGTTGTGCCCAGGGGAGAATGCACTCTCTGCATTGGGAACTTGCCCACCAGTGGTCTCAGCGCACGAACCACTTCAACCAGGCAGTCACTCTGACTCAGCTGATGTGACATCTTCCAGTGGTGGTTAGTCCCGGAAGATCTGCAGGAAGGGGGGGATCCTATTTGTCTGCCCAGAGTAGACGGTCATCCTGACACCGATGCCTCCTTGATGGACTGGGGTTCCCACCTGAGGAATCAGAGTCCACGGACTCTGGACTCCCAAGGGCTCCTGATGCCATATCAACCTGCTTAATTGTCAGGCATATATGATTAAATATCAGAATTGCCTATGGAAGACAGTGGCCTCTCTGGCTGAGAAATTGCCCGAGGGCGAAGACAAAATTATGGCTCGGCAAACAGTTGCTAATGGCCAAGAAGGAGGTAAGCGCCTACTCAGATCTGCCTACGGTGCTGCTTCTAAAGCTGCTGTCTCTGGGATTTACATTTGTCGCCACTTTTGGCTTAGGGTGGCCGATCTTAACTGTCTGTCTTCACCATTCATCACTGGTGGGTAATACGCTGGAGGCCCTAGGACCCTGCAGGAGCTATTAGCGTAGAGATTTTTCTCCTATGGGGAGGAGCCAGTGCCAAGACAGCACTGCTCTTGAGGCCGACGCATTGCGTGGCACTCGAGGGTTGGCCATTAACTGATGCCAACTCCTCTTCTGCCTCAGTTTTGTGTTTCCTGCAGTCGAGAGTGCATTACCTCATAGGAGCTGAGCCTTTGCTGTTGCGTATTCGAAAAAAGTTTGTCCGCTTTGAACGCCAAAAGGTTCTGCGCTGCCGATACTAGACACTATAGGATTCTTCAAACTGGGTGAGACTGTTTCTTTTCTTTTACTCATGGTTTGTACGGCACCAAGTCTTTTCCTGTAGTTATATTTTGAATTATTTTGTGACAATCATATTCTGTTCAGGGCCTTTTTTCAAGTCTAAGGCAGGACGTGCCCTTGTGGCAAGTCCATGACCACAACGGACCGTCATGATTGCTGTCTTTACTGCCTGGGTTCCCAACACGATATGAATAATTGTGATGCCTGCTTCTGTATGGACTGCCGGATCCTCAATCTGCATGTGTTGAAAGTGGGTCAGGATCCTCCCACCTTCCGGGGCATCGGTCCTGGGACTCCAAGAACAGGACGTTGGGCCCTCCCCCCCGGGTCACCCTTTGGTACTACACGTATTGGGAGGGAGCAGGCCTCGGCTGGTTCCGATCTTGCTGAGACTGCAGGCCTGCCAGAGGGCTTGGGCGGACAGTCAACCTCTGGGGGGGCCAGCTGAGTACCCCTCTTGGTCCATTGCTACCTCGGAAACGTGGCCACCCCTGGTGTCGCGGTCGCGGCTATATGCTGGGCCCTAGCCGTCGGAGTCCTCGGCACTGCCTATTAGCATTGCCCTGGCTCCCAATTTAGTCCTTGGAGTTGGTGAGCGGGGTGGTGTTGCAGTATGCACTAGGCCTGCCTCCGGTGCCAGGAGTGGGAGGGTTTCCAGGGTGGCCTCTCTGCAGATCTTCCTGATCTCTTCCTCTTCGGAGGAGGATGATCGGGTTGACCCAGAGTGGCTGCCAGACTCTGGGGAGTGCTGTCGCCCGGTTAGGCCTTGTGCGGTTTCCAATTGTGCCTTTGGTCATTCCCCCTGTGGGTGCTGCCCTTGGAGTCAGCTCCTCTGGGTCTCTTGGTGCTGATTCCAGCGCTGGGGAGGAGGGCGACGCCAGGGCCAGGTTAGACTCTAGTGCAGTGGGTGGCACCAGGTTGGGGGCTGGGATGGTCTCAGCCGCCACCTCTGGTGCTGGGGTTGTCTTGGAGGCCCCAATTTTGTGCACTCTGGAACAACCGAGGAGCAGGTCCCTCTCTGAGGGGGTCTGTGGTGGCACGTAGACTCACTTCTTGAGCTGCTGGTGGCTCTGTGAGGAGTCGTACTGCTGACCCTGCATTCCTTTGCTCTCCTCAGCGGGGGTCTGCAGCATGTGGGGCTAGGGGCCACCTGCAAGGGACATACCAGCTCCAGTTGCCTCATTGTGCGGTCCTTTCTCTAGGGCACCAAACTGGCGACCTGCTGTGGGCATTTTGTACTGTCCTCCCCCTTGGGAGGGCTCCCCCGTGTGCTTCGGTAGTCAGACTTCTCCCCCTCCTTTGGATCCTCTGCCCCTTCCCTCTGCTCGCCCAGGTATCTTGGGCCCTTTGGGGCCTCTGACCTGGGATCAGTTTAGGTTGTCATCTGCTGCTTTTCCTCACTAATTAAAGACCAATGGCAAAGATAAAAATTTAATTATAATCCAGTCCTGTTTTGGGTTTGTAATAAATAAAGCTTTGATTAAATCATCCTATGTTGTCTCGTGTTTTTATTTTCACGCCATCCAACAAAACAAGCATTTGTCAGTGACAACTCAGTCACTGAAAAAAAATCTCCATGTTTTTACGATATCGGTTAAGCACTGTTTGCCACTGGCATCATTCAAGGACTGACATCAGTGGCAGCAGTGCTAGAGCCCTTGGGTCAGACAGGTTTTCAGATGTATAGCGACCATTCGTGTCTTTTTTCAGGGCAAAAATGCACATGACATGTAATGGTTTCTTAAAACATTTAGATGATTCCCACAGCCCAACAAAATACATACATACAAAAAAAAAAATCCAACAGCAGTCAGTGGCCTTTGTGTCAAGGTTCCTTGCTGATACTGACAGGTCTCTGCTGCAAGGCATGCTGTTTCAAACCAGCAGCTTACAGCTCTTTTAAGTCCGGCTTCAAGTACACGAAGACTGAAGATAGTCAGCACAGTTACAGTATAATACGGTAGCCTGAATTATGTAGTGCCAATTCAAAAATAGCAGGAAGGAGTACTGACAGCGTGATTCTCAAATAACTTACTCAAGTCACTTTGACAATTTTTCAGATCACTGACTCTGACATACAGAGAAGTTGCAGTACTGTTTCTCATCTAAATTAGGTACCTTGTTTTTTTTTTTCCCCTCGTTCATGCTGCAGATGATCCCAAAGCTTGTTATGCTGCCGTTTGCCTTTGCTGCTCTCTCCTCTATAAACACTCTGCTCTGTGAAACAAAACATTGCTCTCCTGCAAACTTGTAAAATACTTTTTTTCTCTAACTGCAGACCTTCTTCGGGGGTATCTGTCATCCGGTTACACCATAGGAACCATCGCCGTTGGTGAAGGGGAATCCACACTGAGATTTTCAGCAGTACAACTGGGGCCACCCAAGCCGTCGTCAGCCATCATCACCAGCCCAATACAGGTGTGGATGACCCTGCTTCTTCCTCAGTTCTGTCCCGCCATTGACTTGCAACTATAGTCTCCGCGGAAGCTTTGTCGCAGTGTTCATGCCTTATTCAGCATATGGACACATTTTATCCTACAGCCCTTACACAAATCTTAGAGAATTTTCTTTTTATTTATATCAAGAGTCTATCCTTCCTATTCTCTTTTCCGTTGCTGCTGCTGCAGAAAGAAGATTGTCTCCACAGATGAACACACACACTGTCTGCTGTCTTGGGCCTGAACATGAAGTCTTCAACTGTGAGTACCCTCAGGTGACGCAGGAAGGCTCTTAAACAATTCATGGAACAATAGGTATCTAGCTCCGGGCAGGGGTCCTCTGGGTCCCTGGCTGCTCTTTTGCCTACCGGATCTTTGAGCTCCCAGGCCTCGAAGCTCGAGACAAATCCTCGAGGAAAAGTCACAAAAATTGAGATAGTGACCGTTTTCTCCCTCCAAGCGATCTTGTTCCCCGTCTGCCTCTTCGGGGGGCCTCTTCGTCAGTGGCAGCTGCAAAGATGAAGAGACCAGCTATCCAGGTCTCTATTCCTACCAGATCCATACTGACAGCTCTGCCGCCCGACTCTGTGCATGCGGCCGCCTACCTCTGGGTCATCATCCATTGAGACCTGCTCCTTTCTCTCTGAGGGCTACAGGCTCGTTGGCCTCCCAGAACGGAGGGTCACTGGCCCCAGTGCCATCGCCCCGCCCCCTGTTAACTACCATGGATCTGAACAAAGTACTTGTTAGGATTACCAATGTACTAGTTCAGCAGTTAGGTGCCTTCAACAGGCCCTCGTCGCTAGCACCATCAACAGCTTCGGCGCCGACTCCTCTTCATCGACCCTGCCATCAACATGTTCAACGCCTGACCTAGACGAGGAGGTCGATGTCAAGGAGTACCGTCTCCATCTTATCCTCCCTGATGACAGACAGGATGAGCGGAAAGAGGAAGAAAAGCTCATTTCTTTTTTTTTTTAACTTTATTTTTAAGATTATAGACTGAACGTGCCAGTGTGTCATACAATTAATGACACAAAAAATGAGAGCATTAGCATGTACTGATATGTACATTTTAGCATCAGGATTATGAAAGTCATTATATGATGCAACTCGTGGGGTACCACCATTTAATGCTCAAAAGTTTCTGTGAAACTGTCCCAAAAAAATAAAAAAAAAAAAAATGAAGAAGCTTAGCCAAGCCATGACTGTGGAATACCTGAAATTTTAAACAAGAAACCAACATGTATAAACATGACTTACATTTCCACAAAAAAACAGTTTTAACTAGCAAGAAAAACAAAAGTGCATTAACACTCCCACTGCACAACTCATTTAAATATACCTCCTACTGAAAAGTTAGAAATTATCCCTGATGGAGCCCTCCAGACTATATTCTGCCTAGGTACTCTGTATTAGCATGTATTTCTTTAAAGAGGGCAAAGATAGCCCCAGGTAGTCTGATACATTTAAAAAAAAGAATTATGAGCCCCCTATATAGAATCTGCTGTCGTGGGGAAAGCTGTAGTCCTGAATCCTCGAATTCTTCGACTCAGTGCGGTTGGCACCATTTGTAAATCCGTGCTGTGCCAAAAGAAGAGCTCCAAGCTCAGAAGGACAGATTATTATAGTATACCATCATTCCATACTGTTGACAGATAAAAGGAAAAATATTCAATCCTCTTCCTCCCGATCATCAGATCTCCCCTCACCAGCTTCCTCTGCAGATTGAAATTCCTGTACAGGCCTTTCAACCCTTTCTTTTTTTGCCTCCAAAGGGTCATTGAACTGGAAAGCTTTATTTCCGTAGGTAATACGGAGTCTGACCTACGCAAGGAGAGTATGCGCAACCCCAAGACCCTTTAATTGTTAAGGGATGGGATCGAACAGTTTGCGGCATGATCTGGTAGCAAAGGAATAGTCGGGGAACAGCTTAATTGGTGCATCATCCACAGAAATAGAAACTCTGCCCAGGCCAGTGTAACATCACGTACTTCTGAGCCTGTCGTTACTACGAGCAGTATCTGTGGTGTGTCCCTTGAGACTTGCACTTGTCTGAAGTTGACCCAGTAGATCTTCTGGATGGAAATGGGATCAAAAGCTGATTCCTCAGGTAGAATAGAAGAGAGCCATGTGTGAACAAAAGACAGTGGGTCGCTCCCTTCAGAGCCCTCCGGTAATCCCATCACTTATATATTCATAGCCCTTAGAGCATTCTCCAGATTCTCTAAACAAGCTTTGTTACTATTTGCTCAGATGTCATTTTGCTAAATGCTGCTTGGGTACGGAGTAAACAATCTTCCGCCTCCTTCGCCGTTACCACTGTCTCTCAATTCAGTTCATCTTTATTTTTAAAAAGCGCTATTCATGCTGATCATAGCACTTATACAATAAAAAATCTATTAATATACTTAAACAAAAAACAACTCTCATAATCCTTCAACAAGTTAGTAATCGGGAAAGGCAAGGTCAAACAAGTATGTTTGTAGGGCAGTTTTGAAGCTCTCCACCATCAGGCACTCTCGTATCTGATGTAGAGAGTTCCACAGGGTGGGGGCCACAAATGCAAAAGCCCATACCCCAGATGTCTTCAACCGGATCCTGGGAACCTCAAACTCTAGATCTTATCTGTATCAACCCACCCTTAAGCTCCCTTTGTGTCCGCCAGATGACCCGGTGTTTTAGGCATTATGAGCCACCTCCAGAAAACATTTGGTTTCCAGGGCACTGAGCTGGATACTTCTAGGAAGAAACTGGCTCAGTACTTAGGTGTGCCGGATTGCCCCACTCTGGTCGTCGCCCCCCCCCCTTTGGTGGACACCTTTGAAGAGGCTATATTGGCTGCATGGAAGCAACCTTTCAGGATTCCCTCCAATCCTCGTAAGACTGATGGGATTTATCAGGCTCCAGTAGATCACCCCTATTTCATGTCTCCGCTTCAAGCGGACTCGGTGGTGATCAATATTGCACATGATGGGTCCTCTAGGCCTCAGCACGAATGCTCCTTCCCCAGATAGAGTTCAAGAAGTTGGATATTACAGGAGAAAGGGTTTTTGCCTCGGCCACCTTGACTCTACATATACTTAATTACGTGGGACACCTCCTGAAACATCAGTAGGAAATCCTAAAGGCCTCCCAGGCGACAGTCCAGTCCCTTCCGGATGGGTTCTGTCCAGCAGGAGCCGATGGTCAAAATGTCTAGTGCGGCAGCTGTATGCCACCACCTGCTAAGGGCCACTTATGATACCATTGACACTACGGCTCGTACATGTTCTGCAGGAATGTGTCTCAGACAACATGCCTGGCTCAGTGTGTCAGGATTGTCACAGGACATACAGCAATCTATCCCGAACCTTTTAAAGGGATTCAGCTGTTCAGTACACAGACTCAAGACATGTTGAAAGACTTACAAGACTAGGGTCGTACCCTTCAATCGGTATGGACCCTGTACCATCCTAAAGCCAAAACGGCCTTCAGGGGCTCCTCCAGGAGCCGCCCCTACAGGGGCCGTCCCATGGCTTAAAGACCACCTGCCAGTAAGAATCTCAGTTACAATTGCTAGGTCCTAGAAATGCTCATAAACTCCATTATGCCCCTGTTGCCCCCCAGTAGGCCAGCCTTCAGCCTGAAGGTCTTCCTACGGTCATAGGACTAGAGACACGACCCACGGCCATCGGGGCAGGTATTCCCTGCGCCTACGAGGGTGGCAAACTATCTCCGATGACCAGTGGCTCCTGCAGTTGATCACAACAGGGCACACGCTGGAGTTCACTGAGATACCTCTTCCTTTGCCACCCAGGGTCTCTCACTATCCCCCCGACCAAACATTGGTCTTGCGGACCAAAATCAGTGCTTTGCTCTCAGAAAAGGCCATTGAACCAGTTCCCTTTCCTCCGAAGGGTGCAGGATTTTACTCCCACTTTTTCCTGGTTCCCAGATGGACGGGTGATTTACGTCCTGTTTTGAATCTGAGGTACCTCAACCTCTACATCACATACCAAAAGTTCCGGATGGTGTCTATTCCGACACTTCTCCCTTTGCTGAATATAAGAGATTGGCTCTGCTCTCTGGAAATGAAGGATGCATACCTCCATATCCTGATGCACCCGGCCCACAGATGGTTTCTCCATTTCATGTTTGAGTCATCATTACCAGTTCCAGAGCCCTCCCTTTCGGCATTTCCTCGGCCCAGAGGGTATTTACAAAATGCCTAGTGGGGGTCGTAGCAGCCCTCTGCAGGGACAACCTCTGTCTTTCCCTACCTGGACGTCTGGCTCCTGAAAGTGTCCTCTAGCCAACAGCTGTTACTCACGCTGTCTCAAACCCTGCAGTTGTTCGCCCAGGTGGGGATAGCGGTAAACTATTCAAAGTCCAAAATGGACCCTACACAATGCCTCCAATATATCGGAGCCGTCTTTGACACCTCCGAGGGGACTGCGTATGTGCCCGTAGCTCGGGCGGATGCCCTGATTGCTTTGGCACGCAGATTAGAGTCCAGCAGATTCGTCTTGGCACAAGACTACCTCTGCCTCCTGAGACATTTGGTGGCCACAATACTGATGGTACCCGATGCCAGGTTAGATAGGATCCTTCAGTGGACCCTGAGAGTCCAGTGGGTCCAAAAGGAGCATGATTTCGATGCTCCAGTCCTGATGTCTTCCCCGGCTCTTCGAGCTCTACAATGGTGGAAGTCCAGAGACAACTTGATGCGAGGCATGCCATTCCATTCTCACTACAGACACCTCCTTGACTGGCTGGGGTGCTCATCTCCTGCACGTCCCATCCCAGGGATCTTGGACGCCTGTGGAGGCCTGCCTCCACATCATTGTCTTGGAGCTGAGGGCAGTTCTCTACACCTTACTGGCACTCGAGACTTGCCTCCCACCAGGTTGCATTCAGGTGCATCAGACAGTTCTACGGTGGTTCACTACCTAAACAAGCAAGGAGGCACCCATTCCTACCCTCGCTGCAGAGAATCAATGAGGGTATGGTATTGGGCAATCCAAAGAAATATCCATCTTCTGGTAGTACACATCCCCGGGGTGTACAACACCTTGGTGGATGCCCTGAGCAGATCCACTGCCCAGGCCCACGAGTGGGAAGTCTTATCTGACATTCTAAATGACGTCTTCCACCTGCAGGACCAACCGGGTTGGACCTATTTGCCTCTCCGCAAAACTACTGCTTTACTGCTCTCGTGCGAGGTCCTGGAACTGTGTGGCAGGACACATTATCTCTTTCCTGGACAGGAAGATTTCTTTATGCCTTCCTGCCCCTTCCGCTCATTCAGAGAGTACTAATCATACTGGTTCAGGATGGGGCATGTATGATTCTCATAGTGCCACTCTGGCCAAGACAGATTTGGTTCCCTCTACTTCTTCAGCTCTCAGAACCAGATCCCATACTTGTGCTAATTTGCCGGGCTTTACTGTCCCAGGCACAAGGCTCTCTGCTACTCCCATATCTTCACTCCCTTCATCTGCACGCCTGGCTCCTGAGGACATAGTGCTCGCGTGCTTCCGGGTGTCCCCAAAGGTGGCGGAAGTTCTTACTTTGAGTAAGAGCTCCTGTAGCAGGCTACACCATAAGGACTGTGCCGCCAGGCACTTGGACTCCATAGAAAACTTCTAACCAGCAGTACCCAGCTGAGGCCTGCCCCTTATGTCGTTCTGCCCGACGTCACCAGCTGTATAAAGGGGGTGTTCCCCAGCTCCACCTCATTTCTTTTCCCGCTGTCGACCCGTGCGTTTCAGCTCCTCTGACAGCTCGTTGCATCTGTCAACTGCCATTTTTTCTTCAGTCAAAAATACCCATTTTTTTCTTGAATTTTTTTTGTAAAAGTCAGTTTGTCATCTCCATCTTCTTCAACATCGCGACGGAAATCTAAGTGTCAGTGCGGGCGGCAGATTCCTGCCAAAGATGGTCATTCGTTGTGCCTTTTTTCTTTGGGGCCTACCCGCGACATCAAAGCCTCCCTTCCGGACTGTGGCAAGTTCAACCAACGGACCCGGACCTGCCACCACAAGACTCTCCAGGCCTACATTATGGAGCAGCAGCTCACTGCCCCTCAGCGCCCATCAAAGGCTAGTTGTTCAGCCTCCTGGTTGCCAACTTCCCACAAGGAGAAACACTGAGGAGGGAAACACCAACAGTGGGACAAGGAGCATGGTAGGTCGGAGTCCAGATCCAAGTCTCCTCGTAAAGAGAAGCACTCTCATTTGCACTCGAGAGAGAGCGGACTCCGCCAGGCCTAGCCATCAGCCTGCTGTCGACAGAGGCTCCCGCCCTTACTGTTTCAATGGGCAGCAGCTCTTCAGGGCAAGGACCTTTGGGTCCATCCCTCAGCCTTTGACCCTTCCAGCAATCCTCTAGGCCTAAGAGGGGAACTGCAGCCGATAAGGTTGCGGTGTCTTCATCCTTGGATGATAGGCACAGATGACGGGAGCATTCGCCCTCTAGGGAGTGCTCCCCCAGGGACAAGTCGTCAGCAGCTAAGGCAAAGACCCTGACACATGTCCCGGAGGAAATGGCCTTCCATCTACTCGGTCTTCCTATTCCATGAAGTGGAAATGCTTCTCTATTTGGGCGTCCACACTGGACTTGGGGGGTGAGGATATAGCATGCACCAAGCAGGAAAGGGATCTTGGGGTTATCATCTCTGATGACCTCAAGGTAGGGAAACAGTGTGACAAGGCAGCAGGTAAAGCAAATGGGATGCTGGGATGTATAGGCAGGGGCATCACCAGCAGGAAAGGGAGGTCATAATTCCACTGTACAAGACACTAGTGAGGCCCCACCTGGAGTACAGTGTACAGTTCTGGAGACCATACCTCGTAAGGACATAGACAGGGTAGAGAAGGTTCAGAGGAGGGCAACAAAGATGGTGCATGGATTGCATCACAAGTCCTATGAAGACAGGTTGAAGGAACTGAACATGTACTCCCTGGAGGAGAGGAGGGGAGAGGGGATATGATAGAGACATACAAGTATCTTACAGGGAGGAACAGGGTGCAGGAAAACACTATTTTTAAGCGAAAAAGATGTTCCAGGACTAGAGGGCATGGGATGAAGTTGGAGGGAGGACGATTCAGAGGAAACATGAGAAAGAATTTCTTCACAGAATGAGTGGTGGACAAGTGGAACACCCTGCTAGAGGAAGTGGTGGGGGCTGAAACAGTCACGGGATTTAAGAATGCATGGGATAGACATAAAGGAATTCTAGAGGTCAGGGGTAAGGGGCAACAGACTTCTAGGAAAACAAACTGAACTTACAAGCTCAAATGGGCAAACTGGGTGGGCCATAGGCCCTTATCTGCTGACACTGTCTATGTATCTATGACTTAGATCCTTTTGAGTGTTCTCCTCAGCACATCTTAGATTATTTGCTCTCCTTGTCGGAGGGTGGACTGAAATATTCCTCTGTGAAAGTCCACCTTTCAGCCGCCATTACCACATTTCATTCACCTGTGGACAACATCCTTTTGTCCCAGTTACCTTTGATTTGAACCTTTTTAAAAGGTATTTTGCACCTGCATCTCCCTGTCCGGGATCCAGTCCCTGTGTGGGATTTGAATTTTGTGCTTGAAAAATTGACTACGAGTCCATTTGAGCTCACTGAATCCACCGACCTCCGTTATCTATCTTGGAAAACTGTTTTAGTTGCCATTACGTCAGGCAGACATGTCTCTGAGTTACACACACTAATGTGCAAACCTCCATACCTGCAATTTCATAATGACCAGGTGTCTATGCACTAACCTGTCGTTTTTGCCAAAGGTCGTTCCTGAATTTACTTTAAATCAGACCATTCAATTACCAGTGTACTTTTCGGAGCCTATGAATCCAGGGGAAGCCCTGCTTCATGCTCTCTGTGTGCATAGAACATTGAGCATTTACCTTCTCCGCACTTCACAGTTGCAAAAAACAGAGCACCTTTTTGTTTCTTTCGCCCCCTAGAAACCAGGGTGTTAGTGTTTCAAAGCAGTGCTTGTCACATGATTGGCCAACTGCATTACGTTTATCTATGCAAAATACAACAAACCTCTCACGGGGTTGTAAAACCCCTTCTACCAGAGGTATGGCTGCCTCTATGGCGTGTTTCTGGGGCATTTCTGCCTTGGATATTTGCGAAGCCGCCACGTGGTCTACTGCACATACCTTCACCAAGCATTACAGTCTAGAAATCGCTTCTAAGAAGCAGACCATTTTTGGATGGGCCATCCTACAAGGCCTCCTGTCCTAAAGCCCTAATGATTTGCTTCCCTAATGATTTGCTTCCTCCTCCCACTGGGTATAACAACTGCTTGGGAGTCTTCCAATGTGTAATGACCTGCTGCAAGAGATTGCCTCTAAGAAGATAGTATGATTGCGTAAGAACTTACTATAACAGTGGATCTTCAGAGAGCATCTCTTGCAGCAGATCATGCAGCTTCGCCCTGCTTCCCCCTGGCTGTTACTTTAGAAGGGTTCCTTGCTCCTGTCTTTTACAACTCCACAAGCTGCTGCCTTGATTTCCCTCCTCAGTACCCATCGCAGGCCTAGGATATGTTTTCACATTCAGTTGCCAGAATGGAAAAGAACTGAGTAGTTGCTGGGACCTCCTCCTTTTATACCTGCCAGGTAGACACCATGTGGTAGTGCTGGTGGGAGATTGCAGGGTTGACTGCTGAGAAGTCATCTGGAGGAACTGATGCCTGTTGCTGTAATCCCATGTGCAGTGACCTGCTGTAAGAGATATTCTCGAAGATCTGCTGTTACGGTAAGTTCTCACGCAGCTGTACTTTCCCCTGGCCCACCTTCACATGAGGGTAGCCCAATGGAACTTTCGGATCCATTGGGATCAGCATGCAGACGATTTGGATCTTCTGTTTGTATCCAGCTCTATACAACTGACTATGACGTGGCGGCTGAATCTCTCCAAGGGGATCCACTTCCGGTCAGAGTCATCTCAACAGATCCTTATCATGGGAGCGTCTGGCCAGGGCTGGAGCGCCCATCTGGCAGACTGCCAGACTTGGGGGACCAGGTCCCCATTCAGCAGCATCTCCATATCAGTGTTTTGGAGATGCAGGCGATCCTGTATGCTCTGCAGGCCCTTCAGACTAACCTGTTCCTGGGACCTCTTTTGATCTAGACAGTAAACATGTCAGCCGTCTTTTACATA
Organism: Neoceratodus forsteri; assembly: GCA_016271365.2. Classification (NCBI taxonomy): domain Eukaryota; kingdom Metazoa; phylum Chordata; order Ceratodontiformes; family Ceratodontidae; genus Neoceratodus; species Neoceratodus forsteri. The sequence goes on along the minus strand of JADMNL010000022.1, from coordinate 6,595,210 downwards.
AACGAGCAGGGGAACACATTATTCTAGGATCGTGGATATGTTGTTCTATCCACGCTAGTTGGCGGTGTCCTTTCCCTTTAAATGTTGCCGGATGGTCTGAAAGCTGGCTTCTCCCACCCTCCCGGGGTGGTATAACGCTCAGCTTTGCCCCATGACTCCAGATCCTCCTTTCCGGTAGAAGATTCAAGTTCCCTCCTTACCGCTCCCACGTTGAGTAGACCATGGCGCTTAATCCTTCGGCTTTACCGACGATTAAACTCATCCGAATTTCTTTGCAAGTTTGTGATTCACAACAGCGATGGAGGACAAGTCCTTGCTTGGGTTCCACCAGTGTCCCTGTGGGCAGATGATGTCCTGTACTGACCCGCACGCCACATGCATTTAAGGCCTAGGCCATGACCACGATACCCATGCCCGCGAAGTATGTCGCGCCTTCCACCCTACGGTTTTGGCTGACTGCCTCGCGTGTTTGCAGCTCTGATGTCTGGAGAAATGGCACCCGCCGGTCAAATCTAAAGATGCTCGTTGTGCGATCTCCACGGCTGCAAGGTCCGCAGAACAGTTGGAACAGATGAAGGCCTTAGAAGAAGAAGCAGCTTGCGCCGCCAAGCAGTCATCTTCAGTGTCGGTTTTCATTCCTCTCAAACTGGACTTGTCTTTCTCCAGCTCCTTTAATGAGTTGTGCCAATCCCTCTCGATGAGAGGGGAGGGCCCCGGTTCACACATAGAGCGATCTCAGTCCCAGGAGTTTCCTGCTTAGACTTCGGTCAAAATTGTAGTCTTGGCTGCTGACCTCACGGTGACCCCATGAGGCCAGACGACTAAAGCACTGGATGACGATCCGGTCAAGATCGTTCTCGACCCTGTCGACCGATGAGACCGAAAATTCCCTGTTCAGGACTCCAGTCCTGGTGGGCCTTGCCAAGGCAGAGACCCAGCTTTCTGGGAATTCCCCCGGCGGTCTCTCTGTCCCTGACCTGGAGTAGCCGAGGCTTTCCCCAACTCCTTCAGAGTACACACATCGGTCCGGTCTCCCCTCCGATGGTTGAGGTCTCGAACATTCTCGACTGATAGAGGAAGTCGCATAAGCGGCACTCCAAGAATCGGCAATGCCACTATTCGTCCTCTTCCTCCTTGGATGAGGAAAGGCTTCAATGCAGATTGCGTCTGCACTCTGAGGACCAGATGTGGCAAAAGCTGATGCTGGCCGGTCCAGAGTCCTCCGCTGCTTCCTCTCCAGCCATCACCTGGCTGTTGCCCTCTAGGCCGACGTTGACCACTCCGGAGTCGGTCGTCATCAACCCTCCACCTGCGGAGCCAGTTACGACTCTCCCAACTTGGTCGAAGCAGGCCTCTCCACCGATTTTTGGAGCTGCCACCTAATCAGCCTCCCTTGGGGGCTCTTTCCTAGGAGTCTTGGCCCATGAAGGGTCTCCCACACAGGCTGTCTGTCTCCCTCACTCCCGACCATCCGCGGTGGGTGGAAAGTGACTCTGGTGGTCGGCTGCTCTATCCGGACTCTGAATTGACTTTGCGTCCTTGTGACAATGATGCAACGAGTCTATCGACGGAAGAGGGTTCCACGTCCTTCCTGGGCATCCTCTGTCTCATCTCTGAGTCTACGGGGGTGAAACTAGAGCCTGATGAAAATCGGGACAAATACCCCTTAACTGACATCCTCAGAAGAGGGGATTCTCTGACAGAGGCCTTCCCAGTTGCGAAGCCATTGTCTGCCCAGCCTTGGGCCTTCGGCAGCACCCAGCCTCCTGCCCTGCGCCTTCAGTCCGGATGGCCTGCAAATACGCGGTTCCCATCAGCTCCTTTTCGGGGTTTACACAGCACCCCTTGGCTGAGGGGGTGGTGACCGAGTCTGTTTCAGCGCTTGGGGAATTCAGGGGACACTGATACACCCCTGGACAAAGAGTCCAAGAAGAAGAAGAGGAGGGTACCACTAGTCCACCAGGGTTGTTTTGGAGTGGCATTATTTTCTACTGACGCCCGCGATCTGGTTGCGAGCGGTCCATTGGACAACCAGGGATATTGGACGATTTATTTCTTCTACAGATGCCCGCGATTGGGCTGCAAGCGGTCCACTGGGCCACCAGGGATATTGGACGATTGATTTCTTTTACATATACCCACGATCGGGCTGCAAGCGGTCTACTGGACCACCAGGGATGTTGGACGATTATATGTATATGTATGCCCGCGATTGGGCATGGGGGGGGGGCACCACCAGAAGGTGCAGCCGGAGCTCGGGTGGCCACCTACAGGCGGCAGCTGCCGTGTTGCGCCCTGCAATACAGCAGTACACCTGTGGGTGGCCAGCTGTTGCTCTTCTTTTTTTTTTGTTTCTCCTGTGTGTGGCGCAGGTAGGGGTTGCGCATGCATGGGCTCCAGCACATCCTGGGCTGAATATCTGGATGTGTGGAGTATGCATGGGCACGCCCCCCCACCTGTGCCGCATACATTACTGGTGTGCTGCGGCGCATCGGGATTTGTGCCAGGCTCAGTTCCCGCTTTGAATACGCGCCACAAGATCAGTGGATTGCGCATGGCGTAACAGTGTTGCGCCATGCACAACCCTTCTGAATATCCCAGCCAGTATGTTTTTACATATTTTAAGTTCCTTCCTAAAGTGGTGTCTGAGTTTACTTGAAATCAAACCATTCACTTATCAGTCTTATTTTCCAGAGCATGCCAGCCTAGGGGAGGCATTGCTCCATACTCCAGATGTATATAGAATACTAAGGTACTATATACACCGCACAAAGGACTGCAGGAAGTCCTCACAGCTTTTTGTTTCCTTCACCCCTGGGAAAGAGGGCACACCTGTTTCTAAACAGTGTCTGTCCAAATAGTTGGCTAATTGCATTACGTTTTGTCACATTCAGCACTCATTTATCTGCCTCTCATTTATCCGTCACACTTGTTTTCGATCCCTGTGGCTGCACTACCTTGTGCTATGTTTGTCATATACACCACACTTGGATAACCGTCACACTCCCAATATCTAAGACAATGGGAACACAACGGGTGCGATATCTGAGTGCTGAGTATATAGTAAGTATGGTTAAGAACTTCCTGGGGTTGTTCGTGGTCATTCCACAAGGGGCATGGCCACCTCTGTTGCTTATTTCAAAAATGTGTCAGCTGCAGAGATCTGTCAACACCATCACTAAACATTACAATCTGGACATTGCCTCTCGAAAAAGGACAGGTTTTGGCCTAGCTGTACTACGAAGGCCTCCTTTCTTAGGCCTGTAGGGCCCAGCCACCCAGACTGTTTCATTGTTAGTACTGCTTGGTACTCGTTCCATATGGTGTGGCTTAATAAAAGAGATAACCTTGAAGATAACATAGTTATATACTTACCCGTAACGGTAGATCTTCAAGAGAACCTCTTTCATCAGGCCACACTGTCCCACCCTCTGTCCCCTTGGATTCCGAGCTGTATAATTCTGTCTCTCCAGGATGGTCTGCCTGCTGTTTCCAGCCTTGCCTGGTAGGCAGAACCATAGGTTCTCTCCTGGTTCCCTAGAGGGAGGTCCTTTGAGCATGATCTCCGACGGGGAACTGAAGAGGGAAGGGGCCGCCCACATTTATATGGGAGTGTCGACATAGGACATCGTCATGGGCAGCCCATAGCAGACTGCTTACAGAAAATTTCTGTCTGATCCTAGTGCCTGGCAGCTGTAGTTCCATACATGTCACTTGAAGATGGAGATTCTCTTGAAGATCTACTTTTACGATAAGTAGGTAACTGTTCTTTAGAGGATTGGCAGTGACAGGAGCTGTGGTTATAGGAGTCGGGGCTCCAGGGTATCATATTCAGGGGAGCCGTCTGTTGTATACAGCACAACTGTTGGCGTTCTTCTTCCTGTTCACCAATCTGAAATGGAACTTGAGTTGGTTCACCTGGGCTAAGGGTTGGAAAGGGATATGATGATTTTAGGAGGTTTACATTCAGAGGGATTTTAAATCTGGACAGGTCTGTAAAAACATTTGTTAAAGTAAGATGACGAGGTTGCTAGCCGATATTATTTGGCCATCATCGATGTCATGGGCAGGAGTGCTAGAACGTCTCTTTAAGAGGGTATTTATTTGTGCCCAAAAGTTCTTAGGGTTAGATAAGTTTTTTTATTTATTCTTTGTTAACCAGGTAAGGCCCACTTGGCACAAGTGCCTGTTTTCAGGGGTGACCCAGAAACTTTGGGCTGAAAAACTGACTTGCTCAGTTGCACAGTATGCAAGTGGAGGTTGTGGGAATCGAACCCTGCTCTGCTGGATATATCAAGCTCATTCACAGCTTGTTACTCTAACCTCTAGGCTATAATGCCAGCCAAGTTTTTGACCTGGATGATTTGGAAGTATTCCTTTTCGGCACTTAAGTTTCACCTTGCTTCATTCCTTAAGCTCCAGTAGGAATACCAATCACGATATTTGTTATTGACCCCAGACTTTGTCCCTCTGTCACATTGCAGTGTGGAAGTTGCTACCCAGCCACCAAGAGCAGTGTCATTTAGCCCTTCATTGTTTTAATGGGGGAAGTTTATTGATTGCCCTAGTGAAGGTTATATCAATTATTTTTCCCTCCCGTCACAGCTGGCTGGGGCCCCATCGGTCAGCCTGCCAGTTCCCCTCCTACCTGAGATCCCTTCCAGATGTATCTTGATCCTCCTTCACCTGCAGCACACCCGTGGAGCAACCCCCCCCCCCTTCGGAATCTATCCTCCTGGAGTGGGGCCGCCTTCTGCTCCTTGGTGCTTTATTCCAGTGCTCCTTGGGCAGAGGTGATTGGAGACAAGGACCCAGTGGGCAGGGTCCGGTGATGGAGGTGGGGGCAGGCAACATCTTCCTCCCAGCCAATGGGAGTTTCCTGTGTTCATGGCGTCCTCCACCCCACAGGAGCCCGGACATGCAATGACATCCAGTGCGTCCGGGTGTGCTCCCGCCGAGGCTCCTCCCTGTACCAGCACGTTCCCTTGCTGTTGCTCTTCCAGCCTCTGCCGGGAGTCGCTCGTGCCGGGGACTCATCCTCCCACCCTCCCCAGCAGAGGAGAGTAGTCCTCCAGATGCTCCATCCTTCCCTCCCCTGATGACCCAAGCCCGTTCCTGAACCCGGGTCACCGGCATGGCATGAGGTGTGGCGTCCAGCGCCTCAACCCTCAGCGCCACTGGGCTGGCCCACCTAGTGAAGTTATTGACAAAGAAATCAAGGGCAGTGTCAACATCCGGGAAATCATTTATGATTCCTCAGTTTATTTTCTTTAGGCTGGTTAAAAAGGCATTTGCATCAAAATTAGAGACCTCTGGCCTTAATGCGACTTATTCTTTCAAATGCAGAGCACAGGGGAATGATCCCTAAGGGAGTCTGCAAGGATTCTAGCCACCCTGATCCTGTCTGGTCTGTTTACTAAAATCCGGTCCAGGAAGTGAGTTGTTGCCAGTTTTTGTGTTGGTTCTGGTGGGTTCTCCAATCTGGGATAGGTGGAGGTTGGATAGGGCCCCAAGGTGCTCTGCCAGCATCTCAGGTCACATAACAAGCCACTGCCTGGTGCCCACCAGCAAAGCAACTGACCATTCCAAAATAGTTTAAAAGGGATACTGCTTGACTTACAGAATTTTCTGAAGGACACAGATTTTTTTTTTTTTTTATTTTCAATGTCTCTGACTCCCAAGAGGTGAAAACTGCTGGGAGCTCAGTAACTCGAAACTGTGTGTGATTTAGTAACTAGATATGATGCATAATGATGAACACACTGGAAAGTCAGTACAAAGAATGATGTAATTTAAAGGAGTAGTACAGTCAATTTGCAAAACATATGCAGAGTGTTTTGATTTGCATGTAGTTTTGGTGTGTCTTTCCCTTTGTTTACTGTGAAGTTGTTTCTAAATTAGCCTGCTACTTGTATGGTAGTTTTATGGCCTGTGGGGATCTCCATCTCAAGGCTTATTGCTCATCTTTTTCCTACAATGCCTCCTGTCCCATGTGACAGTGATGCATCCAGGGCCACTGATTCAGCAAGTACTAGCAATAGCTTGATTTTTCTGGCCTCCACTAAATATCTCTAATTCAGTACTTTTTGTTTTCTATGTGTGTGTCAGATATAGCCAGTCAGAACAGATGTTTTGCTTTTAAAACTTTTCATCAAACTACACACAGCCATAAAAAGCACACCGATCACCTCGATCATCAGCGCTATAATTAGTAAAAACTCTAGCTGTTTTCTTACAGAATAACCCACTCAGTTAGCCCTCATATATTTGCTAAACTGTAAGTGTAGCCGTTAGTACTCACTGGATGAGGAAAGTTACTTAATATCACAGCTGTGCTGTTGTAAATGAACTCTAAATCAGTGCTTGCTGAAACCATAGAGCAATACACCATGCTAAGATGGAGCTCCCCTGGGACTCCCAGTAGCAGACAAAGGGAAGTACACACTAGGACAACACACACAAATCAAAACACTCTTCACAACATATGTTTTTGCAAATTCTGACTGTACTACTCCTTTAAACAATGCACAGTGAAGTAACTTGGTGAAACTATGTTCATGTATTAATGCAGAATTCATTTACTATAGAATGACATGCTGAAGAATGCACAGTATGGTAACTGCGTGAATGACGTGTGCACACAGATGCATAATGCAGTAAGTGGGGGCAGATGATGAGTGTGTGCAGTGTAGTAATGCAAAACGAAGAATGTATGAATCAGTGTGTAGATGTACAACACATACTGATGAAAGCAAAGTATATTAACTTGAGATGAACAGTGCATGGCTCTTTTTATTGACTTCTAATTATCTTTGTTTTCATAACCCAGAATTACAAAGCAGAGAAGAACTATGGTGCATCCGAACCACAGTCCGAATCAAGAGGAATTTCAGTTGATGATAGCAAGTTAGCGCAAGGTGAGCAAGAAGACAGCAGCAGTGGTGCAGAAAATGACCATGCAGAGACCAGAGATGAGGCCAACGGTTCAGTGCCAGCAGAAAATGGAGCTGCATCTAAGATATTCACTAATGATGAGACTTGCTTTGTTGAGGAACTAGATGAACAAGTCAATCATGATGCAAGTGAAAGGTCTGAGGATCCTGATAAAGATGAGGAGATACTGGGAGCAGTTGGCATGGAGGGTGACGGTACATTAGAGGATGATCATTGTGCTACAGATAATGACAGAGATGATTATCCAGTTGAAAATACTATGAGTTTGGAGCCAGAAGGGGAAACTGATGTGGAGTCGAGAAGTTGTAGCCAAGAACAAGATGACGCGGAAGATGACAAGAATGGACAGGTAGAAATGAATGAAGAATCTGGGGACTTGGTTGAAGACGGTTCTAAAAATCAAGAAGTGGAGAGTGATGGGTCAGCAGATGAAAACGAGGAACCCAGCCCTAAAAAGAGGCCCGTCCGAGGGACCCCAAGCAGACGCACAACTAGAAGGAGAAAAAAATGAGGTCATAGTTAGAAAAATTTATTTTGTGGACAAAGAAATCAATGTAATGTTTACTGGAAATGTTTATTTTCTGAGTCTTTTAATTTAAGAGAAGATCAGAGTACATTTTGTGTTTAACTTGGCTGTTTTTATTAAAAAAAAAAAAAACTGTCTTTAGATTGGACATTTTGGTGGGTGTTTTTAATTATTTTAGGGAGTGCTGTGCTTGCACCATGAACACTAGTAGCACAAAGCCCGAAAACGGGACCATTCTTCCTGTGTTGTTTATGGGTGTCGGAAATAAACATGCCAGAATCCTAGTTGCTACGTAAACCCTATACTGCTGCACCATTGAACCCTTTTGGCTGGGGCAGTAGCTGTGAGCTCTCTACTGCCAGTGCTCATGTACTGTTGCCTAGTGGCTTACTAGAAGAAGTTGGGAATAGAGTAGTGATGGACTTCCCCATAGCTAGTGCTTTTACTATGTTTTCTACAGTGATCCCTGTATAAACCTCAACAGCGTTTCTACTCTGCTGTTTATTTATACTGACTTCTGCTGGGACCTCTTTCACCTGCCAGTATCCTTGCTTGGAAAGGCCAAATCTGCTACACTGTCTCTAGCAAATCCTACCTGTAGCATGTGACAACAGACATGCCTGCAGTATTGGTGGCTGCAAAGCTGTGTGGGATGGGATACAAAATGAACAAAAAAGATTTGGGGGATGGAGATGAGAATTCTGCACAGCACACAACGTTGGAGAGTCCACTGCCAGGCATAGCTCCTGTTCCAGATGTACCACTGAGCAGCGTGACATATGGGATGCTGTAATGGTCTGTGCAGGCATGTCACAGAAGTGACTTTTTCACTGTTAAGGAGAAAGCACCAATGGATAAGACATTGCACTGGTTTGAGCTAGTGTAGTCAAGGCTGCAGGATGGGGATTAGAAAAAATATTGACGTGCAAAATAACACATGACAGGGTATGAGAGAACTGGGCTGTACCTGTAAGTCACTTGTTTTCCTGTAGAAACTGTTCATTAAATACTGGGTCCTATTCTGTTATTGTTCTGTCTTTACTTTCTTTTAGATAACTAAATGTTTCTTATATACATGTTGAGAGTAAGTACCGTATTTAATTATATAAAAAAAAAAAAAAAATGGAAATGCTGCAATCTCTATTGGCTGTTTGCAGTCTGAGACCCTTGTATTAATTTCCTTTTGTCATGTAGAGCCTGATCGCCGTGGTACATAAATTCTTTTGGGAAAATATTAGCATTCCATCCACTGGCACTGCTTAACGCCCCAGCCCTCAGCGCCAGGGAGACTGGCGGCGCCAGGGGTGCTGTCGGGACTGTATTCGGTGCCATCCCCATCCTTGGTGCCGCGGGACCGGATGGTACCATGTCTGGTCCCGGCTCTGGATCTCTGGCTCAGGCAGGGGCCATGCCTCCCTCGGATTCCGCTCACAGGGTTGTGGGAGGCGCTGGCACCGACATGGGCACAACTGTGGTCTCTGGGCCTGCTGGTAAGGATGATTCTGCTCGCCCTCCCACGGTTTGGCACAGGGCCTTGTACTCTACTTCCTCAGAGACAGAGTCGTGCTCTGGGTTGGACGTGCAGTCTGACCCCTCGGGTTGGCTGTTGAGGTGGGCAGCACGGTGGTCTCTTCGACCAGTCTGAGTCAGCCCCCTTCTGAGGTGAGGTCGGTGGCTACCGAGACTAAGGTCAGTGGTGCTGACCAGCAGGCAGTGGTGCGGGCCACCATAGCTCTGTAGCCCGGTCTTGGCGGTTTCACTGATCCCTCAGTTGTGGTACCCCTTCCGGTGGTGTCCCTTGATCGCCCAACTTTGGGGCCCATCGAAGCACCTGCAGGGGGGGGAGGGTACTGCACCCTGGATAGCCCCTTCGGGGTCTGCCCAGAGATGCCAGCTACCTAGGCTGGCCGTCTCGAGGAGGAGGACTCTTTCAGACTCTGAGGGGTGTGGGGTCGGCACGCCAGCCTTTTTCTGGGGTCCACCCAGGCCCTGGGAGAAGCCGTAGTGCGGATTTCCGCTCTTCCTCTGTGGTCTCTTTGAGAGAGTCCCATTCTTTTGAGGCAGGGGACCGTACTTCTGTACCTATACGGCCCCGGTCGCCTCACTGGGGGGATTCTTCCTGGCGCAGCCAAGGCAGTACCGATGTGGTTGTTCAGCTGTCGGCTGTGGGGTCTTCCGGGGCACCTTCTTCCGCGGGTGCCCATGGTCCGCTCCTTAGCCCAGGCGGAGGTTAGCTGACATCTCTTCTTGGCTCTGTTCCCATCCCTCTGCCACACTCTCCTGCACTCCCAGGCATCCTCAGTCCTAGCGGCCCTCTCACCTGGGAGCAGTTCAGAGCGGTGGCTGCTCGGTTCCCTGCTTACGTTAGGGCAATGGACAGCCAGGTTTTTCAACCTCCCCCCGTGCAGCCACTCACTGAACAGATGGTGACCTCCAGCTCCTCATCCCCCTCTTTAGGGGGAGAGGAACCCTCTGTCCACATCTCTCTGGCTGCTGATCTCTCTTGAGTATCAGCGATTCCTCGTGAGGATGTTGGAGGATTTGCACCTTTCTCCTTCCACTATTAGCAATCCCGAATACTCGGCGGACGTCTTTCTAGGCGATTTTGGCGAGGCCACCCTTGTGGTGCCGCCCTGGCCGGCTCCCTTTTGGGAGGTGTCGTTTCGTTCCTGGCAAAGGCCCTTTTCCGGAGTTCCTGCCCCAAGGGGATCTCAGCCAGAGGTATTGCGCACCTCCAGAGTCTCCAGGTTCCATGCCTCATCCACAGTCTGGATTGACGCAGTTGGATACTCCTGATGGGCTTTGCGCCCTTCACCGTGACCGGCCCCCAGATCAAGACTCCTTGGATTTTGATTTCTGGGGTAGGAGGACTATCTACTCAATACGGTTACTTCTCTCTATTTCTGCACATCAGGCCCACTACGCAGCCTACGACAGGTTCTTGTGGTCCAGGCTAGGTCAGCACCTAGCCTCATTGCCTGACATGGAGCAAACCAGACAAGCCATTGCACACTCTGCGCGTGGCCTGGAGCTAGCAAGGCACCAAGCGAGGGCATCTTGCGATGCCAACAGGGTAACTACCAGGGTCGTAGGGACAGCGATCTGCACTAGGCGGACTGCATGGCTACGTCTTTCCCGGTTGTCACCCTTGGCCTGGCGTAGGGTGATTAACTCCCCCACCAGGGACCTACCTTTTTCTCCGCAGAGTGAGGCGGGCGGCTTCCGGGCAACTTCCTTCCCCTCCGAGAACGCCGTCTCTCTCTCTCTCTCCCCACTCTGGGCCTCTCCAGGCCCTGAAGGTCCCCCCCCCCTTAGTGTGTCACCCACTGAGGGCTAAGGGACTTTGTCCCTTAGGGTGTAAAAAAAAACCCCCTTCAGGGGGGCTCGGTACTCACCCATCTGTGATGAATGGTGAAGATTGACACAGATAAGATATGAAAATTACTTACCTACTGTTAATTATGATCTTTCTGTGTATCTTCACCATTCATCACAACCCTACCCACCATCCCCCTGGGGCCTCAGTCTTTGGGTCCCCCTCCCTCTCTGTGACTCCCCCTCTCCTCCTTAGGAGTGGGGTAAAATAGGGACACACAGGGGAGTATTTTTCCAGGAAGAGTGGATAGCTCGACCGGCACTCCTTCTCCAGTACCTTGTCTCCAGCTCTGTGGGATGAGAATTGGTAGTTGCCCTTCTTCTCTCCTTCTCCCTGTTTCCATCCTACCTATTTCTCCTAAAAAAACAAAACAAAAAAAAAAACCTTTTTTCACCAAAAATCTTTTCTTGAGAGGGTGCTGACTCCCTGTATCCTGTCCTTCTCCAGAATAGCTGACTCTGCTTATCTGGAGTGTTTGCCAGTTATTCTGTGCCTTGAATTCTGGCAGAAAACTTTGCTACTCCTTGCAGTTCCTATACAATCTGGAGACTGACCAGGGTCCAGGTATCTTCTCCTTCCTCTCTCTCCTAAATTCTTACCCACCCTACCCCCTCAGCTTCCAGAGATTGGGGCCCTTCCAATCCCTTTAGTTTCTAACCTCTTTCTTTTCTGTCCTCTCAGTCATTATTTCTCCTTTTAGTTCATACATCTTTTCCTTTTCTGTCTTTTGGACTCTCTTGTCCCACCCTCAATCCCTTCCTCGTACCTCTCCGACTCAGAACTGGCAGGCAGGCAGAGTCGGCACAGCCTAACCTGCCAGCAGCGGCATGCCGGTGCGATCGGCCTCCAAGGCGTCGCCGATGAACAAATCCGCCTGCCTTTTAAAAAAAAAAAAAAAAAAAAAAACTCCCAGGGGTCCTGACCTCCGCCTGATACCCATCTGTGATGAATGGTGAAGATACACAGAAAGATCATAATTACGGTAGGTACGTAATTTTCATATCTCCTCCTGAGGCTACAGCTTTCCAAGCCATGATGCAGCAAATGCAGTAAGGAATCTCATGGAAATCCTCAAGGATCTCTGTCATCTGATCACACACTCAGCCTTGCAACATCAGGATCACACAGCAGCTTTTTCTGCTGCAGTCTGTTAGGAGCCGCCGATGCCGGTCTCCGATGTCACATGCCATATATAAACACAGGTGGCCCCGCTCCCTCCTCAGTTCTTTCCCACCATCGTCCATTCGTGCACAGACTCTGGAAGCTTTGTCACTCAGTTCAACTGCCAAAACTACATATCTTTTCTTTGGCATTTATCTTTGAATCATTTTAAAGTAATTCTTTTAGTACGTTGAGAACTAATGCTTCCTCGGCTCTCTTCCATCGCTGCAGAAAGAGTATTTCTTCAACCAACGAACACGAACTCTGTCTGCTCTCTTGGGCCTAGCCACAACATTCTCGTTTGTGAGTTCTGCCCAAAGTTCAACCTCACTAGATGGCACAGATGCAAGAAGGCCCTGCAGAAGTTCTTTATGGAGCAACAGGCAGCCTGCGAAGAGCAGGGGTCTCTTCCTCCCCCTCCCCAAAATCACCAGTATTTTGGGTTCTCAGGCCACCAAGGCCCGCAAGAAGTCCTCGGGGGAAACACTCTTATCGGGATAAGGACTGGCCTACAGGCTGCCCCCCCCCAAAAAACAATGATCCCGGTCCCCATTGGATTCTTTCTCTTTTCCTAGGATTGCTTCATCGAGTGGTGCCTTGCTCCATGCAGGCCTCCGCTCCCTGTCAATGCCCCACAGAGGAGGAATTCTCCTAGACTTCGCGGGGCTGTGGAAGGCCGTTGGCCTCTGGAGTCGTCTGCCCCAGCCCTGCCCTCGAGACCTTCGGATCTCGAGGTCCACAAGCGAGCCCCACCACTTCTACTGTGGCTAGCAGTGGTTCGTCTGAGCTGGGCTCCGTGCCCTCTTCGTCGATGCCTGTGTCGACAACGCTTTCTTTTCCAGTCATTGACCTTGATGCTATTCTTTCCTCCATTATCATGTCTATCGTACAACACTTTATTCCATGGCCTGGGCTGCCATTGCTCACGCTGTTGGGAGCTGCCTCAGCATCGATGCCAGTTCAACCCATCCGCCCCATGTTTTTTAGAGAGCCGTCTGTGTTCTGGCCATCTGTCCGTGCTTCAGAATGGGTTGACATTGAGGAGGAATAACACCCTGATCTCTTCCTCCCTGAGGAAGAGGATTAGGAGGAAGACATTGGAGTGGCATACTCTGATAGGTCTGCAGTTTCCTCCAGGTGTGAGGACTCAAACACCCCCAGGCCCCCGAGGACCACTCTTTCTTCAACATTATGAAGCATCTCTCCTTCACTGTGGCGTTCCAGATGGAGGAAGAGGATATCACAAGGTGGAGTCTGGTGGATTTCTTGGATATCACAGAATTTCTACCCAAAGTTGTTATTACTCTGCTGCCAGCACTGAATGATGCCGCCACTGCTGCCTTGCAGAGGCCCAACCTGGTTCCAGCCATGCCCAGAAAAGCTTTACCAGGCACCTCAGGGTCTGCCTTTTTATGCAGCCCAGCTGGAAATCAACTCAGTGGTAATTAAGGCCACTCGTGAGAGGACTAAGGCACAAAGAGGACTTCTGCCTCTGCTACTCAAAGTCTTAGAATTGCCAGTTACTTGGCTTATTTGATTAAGTACCAGAATACCCCCTAGAGGAAGGGCAAAGCTACTGCTCAGACCCTACCAGAGAGTTCCCAGAGACGAGAGCTTCTCAAAGTTCTCCAGTCCTCTGAAGATGTCAGTAAGCATCTCTTCAGAGCCACTTACAATATTGCTGATACCACAGCCAGGGTGACTGCCTTCGGCCTTTGCCTTAGAAGGCAATCCTGGCTTAGAGACTTGGGCATTGCAGCATGACTGTCCGACAAAATGTGTTGAATGATCTTTTTGTGGATCATAAACTCTTTGGCCTTGATGTGCAGGATATTATCAATTGCCTGCAGGTCGCCGGCAGGGCTATTAGGTCTGTCCACTATCATACCCAGCCCAGGAGTTGACTTTGGCCTTCCTTTCATAATGTCTCTCTCAAGTCTGATTCCAGAAGCAAGCTTCAGGGTAAGCGCAGGGCCGGCTCTGCCTTGCCTGCCCCCTCCTCCACCTCTTGTGCCTCTGCAGAGCATTCCAGAGAAGGAGGTGTGGCCCCAGCTGCTGGTTCAGCCTCAGCCTAACTCCTTGACAGACACTCCTCCTCTTGTTCCAAGCCAGGAGGTGGTGGTCAGAGGTTGGTTCTTCCTCTACATGTCCCAGTTGAGACCCATTACGGCAGATGCTTGGATCCCTCAAATAATCAAAAAGGGACATGCTCTAGAATTTCTAGAACAGCCTCCAGATGTTCACACCTCTTACTCTCCAGAACACGCAGAGGTACCCAGGGAGGAGGTACTCACCTTGCTGCACAAAAGAGCCATAGAACTAGTGCCCAGGCACCAAAGGAACAAGGGATTCTACTCCAGGTTCTTCTTGGTTCCCAAAAGAACAGGGGACTTGAGGCCCATTCTAGACCTCAAGGAGCTGAACCTTTTTATCCAGTGCAAAAAGCTCCAGATGGTCACTCTGCATGGCTGCTGCCTTCTGGTCAAGCAGGGTGACTGGCTGTGCTCCTTCAATGTGCAGGATGCCTATCTGCATATCTTGGTTAGCCCCACTTACAGGTGATACCTGCAGATCTTCCTGGACATAAAGTCTCCACCACTCATTCACACTGATGGGATCTACGCCGGAGGTGCTAGGACCCAGCGGGAGCAAATTTTTTGCGAGAGGGCCAGTGCCAGAGATGGAGCTGCGAGGAGTGGTGCCGCGAGCCTGGGCTCATGTGGCAATGACTATCTCAGCGGCGACCCTCCAACCACCTCGGTTCCTTTTTCCCCGTCGTCGAGTGCACATAAGTGACTACATCGCTCAGCCACCGGGAGTCAAACTTCAAACTAGCATCATTTTCAGTTTATTATTTTGTAGTATATCTCAAATAAGTACCGCTTACGATATTTTATTCTTATTAAAGAAAGAAGTCTCGGCCTACATTAGTGGAGTTGACCATGAGCGGGTCAGGTGACGGTAGGGAGACTTCGTATGAAAGCTGTTCAGTCAGCCGGGCTGGGTCCGGTCCGCTGCCCTCTCCGGAGGGGGGGGTCTGACAACGGGTGGTCCCCCCGGAAGCATTAAAGAAAACGGTTGCATTCTCGGCACCATTCGGCCTCGAGCTCTTGTTTGGCCTGCAGGTCAAAAAAGAGAAAGCATCACTCATTTACACTCTTATGTCTGAGCGTTGACGGTCGGTCATTGGGGTCAGTTACTGGTCTCCTTCGGAGTCTGTGTCTGGTTCTGGTCACCGACTTCTCCGACATCGGAGCCCTTCCCCGCCTTCTGGTAGGGCTTCAGCTGAGCAGTTTCATCAGTGGGCCACTCTGAAGCAGTGGGCTCGGAGATTGGTCCAGTTGCCTAGCCCGGTCACTCTGGGGCCCTCTGGCTCTTTGGGGGATCGGGTTGGGCCTCCCTAGTCATGCGGTGCCTTCCTCGGTGCCGTCGTCTCAACGCTCAGGTGATTCCCCCCCCCCACATGGCTGCAGTGCAGGGGGCCACACCAATGCCTCTATCTCCTGGTATTCTTCCTTCTTTCTCCTCAAATCCTAGTTTTTGGAGCCCTGTGTTGGTTTTGCCACTGTTGGTGGGTCACTCGACGCCGTCCTCTGCACTGTTGGTGTTGTCAGCGCCATCCTCTGCACCATGCAGCTTTTTGGCGCTGTCCTCGGTGCTGTGTGGCTTTTCGGCACCCTCCTTGGTGACAGGGAATCTGTCGGCACCCTGCGCTGCGCTGGGTCAAATGGTGCTCTGCTGTTCGGTGCCGAGGCTTGGTGTAACGTCCTCCAATCTTATGGGCTTCTTGACTCCGAACCCTTTTCCTTCTGATTTTCATTCCTTTCCTGTCCATACAGTCCCTCCTGGGCTGTCAGGAGATGATATTGAGTCTGACCCAGACTTTAGGCTGGGTGATGCCTTGGAAGGAAACGGGACCCAATCCTATTGCAGAGCCTGTGGTCGAGGACCTGTCATTTAAGTCTCTGCTAAAAAATTTGAATTCCACTCTCTCTGTCCAGACTACAGATATCGATCCTGGGAAGCTCTTAAGGCTCCAGTACCTTCATGTCCCGGAGATCCGTATGGATTTGACTCCCCCGGTACTGCCCTCCCTTGAGACACTTTCTCAAATGGTATGGAATAATCCTTTCATTCCTTCTGTGGCTAAGTCCATAGATAGAAAGTACGCTGCTCCCAAGGATCGACCCATTTTGGCCTCCCAAGCCTTTGCGGACCCTGTTGTAGTCCTGGCAGAGAATGACAAGGTCGTCCTTCCTCAGGCTACTACAGCCCGACCTATAAACAAAAATCTCATGCGATAGATACCTTAGGGAAGAGAGTCTTTGCTGCATCCTCCCTGGGTGTGCATATTGCCAGCTACCAGGGTTATTTCTCTCAATGTGAGTATATTCTTTGGCATTCGCTCAAACAATTGGTAGAAGCTCTACTGGAGTATGACACTAATTCAGAGCTTCTTCAGACCATAACCAGGGGTATTGAGTCCAACAACCAGCAGGTTAAAGCAGCTATGGACGCTTTCGATACTGCCTCCCGAGCAGCGGCGGGTATTTGTACCCGCCATCACTCCTGGCTGCGCACTTCAGGCTTCAGGAATGATGCCCAGCAACAGGTCATGGCGTTACCCTTCAGTGCGTATCTCCTCTGTCAAGTGGAGCAAGCTCTGGAGGCCACTCAAAAGACTAGATCTGCCATTAAATTGGCTCGGGCCTGCTCCGCCCCTTCTAGGGAGGTTAATAAAGCGTCAGTTTCACAACCGTCAGTCCTTTCGAGGCAAAGGCAGGGGAGGTTTTAATAAAAAACAATTCCCCCAGCCTCAAAAGAAAACGCAACAGAAAGCACAAGGGTCCAAAGTGCCCAGTGCCGCCTTCTGAGTTTCTGGCCCAAGTCCCACCTCAGCTGCCCGAGGGGGACTCTTTCTTGGCGGTGGGATGTCATCTGACTCAGTTCTACAACCGGTAGAAGTCCATAACCTCGGACAAATGGGTCCTCTGGATAATCCACGTGGGGTATTCCCTCAGTCTTTTAGAGATCCCTCCAGATCGTCTCTGCCCCCCCCAAAAAAAACGTCAGCCCAGGCTGTCAGTACTTCAGTCAGAGCTTCTTGCTTCCGAGATGCAAGGCCTTCTGAACAGCAAGGCAGTAGAAATAGTTCCACTGGATCAAGGGAACACGGGGTTCTACTCCCATTACTTTCTAGTCCCATAGAGAACTGGGGGCATGCGCCCCATTTTGGACCTCTGAAAATTTAACAAATTTCTTCCCAAGGAAAAGTTCAAAATGATTTCGCTAGGAACCGTTACCTTTGCTTCATCAACACAACTGGCTAGCCTCCCTGGACATGCAGGATGCTTACCAGCATATTCCTATTCACCTAAAGCATCACAAATACCTAAGGTTTGTGGCATTGGGCCAGCATTATCAGTTCAGAGTCCTGCCCATTGGACTATCCTCAGAGTTGCGAGTTTTTACAAAGTGTTGTGCGATTCTCACAGCGCATCTCAGATCAGAATTCAAGTGTTCCCATATCTGGACGACTGGCTTCTAGCAAGCCCTTCCAGGCAAGGATCTCTCGACGCTGTAACCATGGCCTCGGACTTTCTCACTTCTATGGGTGTCCTGCTAAATCTCAAGAAATTGCAGTTGCTGCCCTCCCAGAAGCTCCTTTTCGTAGGAACTCTTCAGGACACCTCCTGTGCGAAAGCTTTTTTACCAGAGGACAGAAGGAGCGATATCCTACAGATGGCCCGGTACATCAGAGAGAACAGCTCGGTTCAAGCTATCTCGATGCAACGGATGCTCAGTCTCATGGCATCCTCTGTGTTGACTGTACCCCTAGCTTGCCTCCACATGAGAACCTCTCGATGCTCAGTAGTCAGTGGTCCCCAACCACTCACCCTCAGTCCTTTCTCATCAAGGTGGCAGAACCTCTGAAGAGGTCTCTCACCTGGTGGTTGCAAGAAGACAATCTTCTAGAGGGATATCCCTTTGCTCCCCTGAATCATCAGATTTCTATTACCACGGACGTGTCCCTGATGGGGTGGGGAACTCACTGTTAGAATCTCTACATCCAAGGTACGTGGACTCGGGACGAGTCCCAGCTTCACATAATTGTCTTAGAAATGAGAGCCATCCTTTATGCAGTCCGGGCGTTGAAGAACATTGTCTGTCACAAGAACATTCTCCTTCAAACGGACAACAAAGCAGTGATGTATTACATCAACAAGCAGGGCGGTGCACACACTTACCCTTTATGCAGGGATGCAATGAGAGTGTGGGAATGGTGCCTAGAGCACAAGGCTCTAATTCAGGTGGTCTACCTGCTGGGAGTGCAGAACGAACTGGCAGACCATCTTAGTAGAACAGAGACAGATCCTCATGAGTGCTCTCTAGACTCAACCATAGTTCAGTCACTATTCGCAGAGTGAGAAACTCCAGACCTGGACCTTTTTGCATCCCCACTCAACACAAAACCGCCTCTCTTCTGCTCCAGAAATCCAGGGCCTGGCATTTTCTGTCAGGATGCGTTCAGGCTGCAGTGGACAAGACGCTTTCTATAACGCCTTTCCTTCTCTTCCACTAATTCAGAGGGTGCTTCTCAGATTCAAGTCCCAGGGGGACAAAATGATCCTCATTGCTCCCTTCCGGCCTTGACAGATATGGTTTCCGTTACTCAACAGTATGTCGGTAACCTCTTCAAAAGTGCTTCCCCTTCAGACGAATCTTCTGACCCAGGGGCCTGTGGTCCATCCCAGTCTGACATCGCTTCACCTTCACACCTGGCTCCTGAAGAGATGGAAATGAACAGGTTCAATGCCTCTCTGAGAGTTTCAGATATTCTCTTGGCTGCATGCAAGCCAGCCACTAGAAAAAAGTACACAGCCAAATGGAAGCGTTTTTCTCTCTAGTGTGCAAAATCCTCTTTGAATCCTTTTTCCTGTCCGCCAAATAAAGTTTTAGAGTACCTTTTAGACCTCTCAAATTCAGGTCTACAATACAGTCAAAGTCCACCTTTGTGCCATTTCAGCTCACCATGAGCCTGTACTTTCCATTTCACTGGCTCAGTTACCAGTAGTTGAGGTTTCTTAAGGGTATTCTACATACCAGACCTATCAGATGTCCAGTCGCAGCCTGGGACATTAACTTTGTGCTAGACTTTCGAGCCTCTAGCTACCTGTGAGCTGAAATTTCTCACTTGGAAAACAGCCTTCCTGGTGGCCATTACCTCGGCCCTCAGGGTCTCTGAAATGCATGCTTTGGTCACAGACCTGCCGTATACTGTGTTTCATAAGGACAGAGTAGTTCTTAGGACCCATCCTAAGTTTCTCCCTAAGGTTGTTTCAGAATTCCATCTAAACCAACCTTTGGTCCTACCTACCTACTTAGCGAACTTCCAAAATGAAGGAGAGCGTACCCTTCATTCTTTAGATGTCAAAAGAGCTCTGCATTTCTATTTGGATTGAACAAAAATTCGCAAAGCTCAATAACTGTTTCCTTCAGCGAGACCCAGCTGGGTCAACCTGTCACTATCAGATGCATCTCAGTATGGCTGATGGCATGCCTTCCCCACTATTATTCCATAGCGCAGGTCAAGCTGGAGGGCAGAGTGTATGTTCACTCCACTAGAGCAGTCGCGGCATCCCTGGCGGAAATCCACAACATGCCCATTGCAGACATTTGCAGTGCGGCTACCTGGAGCTCAGTGCATAATTTCGTCAAGCATTATGCCCTGATTGTTCACGCCAGGCGACATCTTTCGTTTGGCAGGACTGTCCTTAATGGACTTCTGTCCTAAACTTGTGAGCTCTTGGTTTGTCCTGCTGCCCTCTCAGAGGATTATTCGCTCGGTACTCTCCCATCAGTGTGAATGAGTGGTGGAGACTTTGTCCAGGAAGATATGGAAATTACATACCTACCGTAATTCTTGATCTTCTTGGGCGAAGTCTCCACCACTCACCTTCCCCCCACCATCCCCTCCGAGCTCACCTCTCTGTTTTGGTCTTCACTCCCTCAACGTTTAGGCTGTGAAGACTTCTTTGTGGACCCTTAAGTGGGTCATTCAGACTATCTGATGTCCGAATTTTTGTTAGACTAGTCCTTCTAGATTAGCTACGCTGCACCTCCTTGGGGGAAGAAAGGTATTGAGGTGGTTGGAGGGTCGACGCCGAGGTAGTCATTGCCACGAGCCCGCCCAAGGAACCTGACGACAGGTCTGAAACTCCGGGTCCATCGGCTCCTGCTATGATCTCAATAGCTAAAGTAAAGGACCTTTTCAGTTCCTGGTGGGACACGGTCAAGAAGGACATCCTCACTAAGGAACCACAGGCTCCCCTACCACAACCTAACCTGGTAGAACCCCCATAGCCCCTGTGGGCAATGCCACTGTGGCATATCTTCTGCTCCGTCTGATGACAGATCTCCAGAACGGAGTTGGTGCGATTCCAGGTCGTCCTCCAGGCATTACAGGAGAAGGCACTGGCATTCTCACTCCAGATCCTTCCTCAGGGGTCATCCGACTCAAGGTCTTCTGCCTCCTCCAGATCCTCAGGAGAGTTTCCTTTCCACCCCACCACCTCCAAGTGGAAGGGGCAGAAATGATCCTTGTAGCTCCGCTTTGGCCTTGTCAGATATGGTTCCATTTACTGCAGTAGCTGGCATTGGAACCTCCAATCTCCCTGCCCTCGTTTTCCTGATTACTGTCGCAAGAGTAAGGTAGGTAGGTTCACCAGCATGCCTGGCACCTGCGGACATTGCCATGGCACATTATGGGGCATCTCCCAGAGTGGCTGAAGTCTTGGTTGCAGTTAGAAAACCTTCCACTAGAGCTATCTGTTCCATGAAATGGAAGCTCTTTTGTTTGTGGGCCACCACTCAGGGTCTGGACCCCCTCCTGTGCCCTCTGAATGCTGTCCTTGAATATCTCCTCTCTCTCTCTCTCTGACTCGGGCCTCCAATTTTCCTCCATCAAGGTACACCTTTCTGCAATTTTTGCCTGTCCTGTACCGGTGGATGGCAAATATGTTGCCCAGATGGATCTGGCCTGAACATTTTTGAGGGGGATACTTCATCTCAAACCTCCCAGGGACCTTTTGTTTTTGTTAGAAAAACTAACATTGCCTCCCTGCGAACCAGGATTGTGAGCTACATTTTCTGTTGTGGAAAGAGTTATTTTTAGTTGCTGTTCTGCTCGGAGGATTTCCGAGCTTCAGGCTCTGATGACGAAAGAGCCGTATTTAGTTTTCCACGAGGGCAAGGTGCCCTTGAGGACTAATCCTAAGTTCCTGCATAAGGTGGTGTCACAGGTTACCCTTAATCAGGGTATCAATCTTCCAGTTTATTACCCGAGCATACCAGTCGTGGGGAGGCTGTACTTCACACTCTGGATGTTCATAGAATGCTCAGATACATCATCAGTCGTACTCGGACTTTGAGAAAATCTGTCCGACTTTTTGTTTCCTTTGCCCAGAGAACTCTGGGAGCACCAGTGGCAAAGCAGACTGTATCCAGATGGCTTGTACATTGTATCACCTTCTGTTACGATAAGTACAACAAACCCTTACTGAGCTCGGTTTAGGGTCATTCCACCAGGGGTGTTTCTGCCTCTTTTGCAGCATTCTGAAATGTCTCTGCAGCAGATATCTGCACAGCAGCCACTTGGAGTTTAGTGCACACATTTGTGAAGCACTACAGTCTGGACATTGCTTCACGTCTGAGAGCTGGGTTTGGATTGGTGGTGTTTCAAGGCCTGTTGTCCTGAAGCTTATCCCGCTCCTCAGTTTTCCCACCTCCCAGCCCATTTGGGATCTTTTTGGTACTGCTTGGTACTCCGTCCTTATGATGTAACCTGCTGCAAGAGCTCCAACTCTAAGTAAGATAGTACAGTTGCGTGAGAACTTGCCATAACAATAGTTCTTTGAGAGGAGCTCTTGCAGCAGGTGTTATTTTCCACCCTCCTTCTGGTCCTTTTCTCCTTTATTTACTTACGCTTGGTGGGGTTTTCCACTAACCTCGGTTCTCTGTTATTTATCAGCCAGGTCTCTGGCGGGAGATCTGGGGAGTGGCTGGGGACTGCCCCTTTTATACCATTGGTGGACGTCGGAGGCGGTCTGACGTAAGGGGGCGGTCCCCGCTGGGTACTGCTAGCGAAGAATTTGTCTGTGGGATCTAGTGCCTGGTGGCATGGTCCTTATGATGTAGCCTGCTGCAAGAGCTCCTCTCTAAGATCTACTGTTATGGTAAGTTCATACTTAACTCTACTTTCCCCCTGCCCCTCTGCCAGGACCTACAGACACAGGCTCAGGGGACATTGATCCATCCAGACCTCAAGTCCCTCCACCTGCATGCATGGCTCATGAGGACATAGCCATTATTTGATTTGGTGTGTCTCAGAAGGTGGCTGATGTTGTGGCTGCCAGAAAACCTTCCACCTGGACCACTTACTCTGTGAAGTGGAAGCAGTTACTATTTGGGCTGTGTCTCATGTCCTGGACCCTTTCATCTGTCTGGTGAACCAGGTTCTGGAATATCTTCTGACCTCGTCTGATGAGCGACTCAAATACTTCTCTCAAAGTGCACCTGTCTGCTATGTCAGCCTTCCATGTGCCCATTGATGGCCATACTGTGCGACAGCTGAATGTGGCCCCTACATTTCTGAGGCATTCTCCACTTGAAGCCACCTATCAGTAATCCAGTTCTGGCTTGGGACCTGAATTTTGTTCTAGAGAAGCCGGCACTACCTCCTTTTGAGCCAGCCATGTCTTGTGAGCTATGCTTTATATCGTGGAAAGCATTATTTTTAGTTGCTATTAATTCTGCTCAAATTTCAGAGCTATAGGCTTTCATGTGTGAGCGGTCTTATTTGATTTTTCACAAAGACCGGGTCTGTTTGTTTACTAATCCAAAGTTTCTTCCTATGTTGGTGTCTGAGCTTACTTTAAATCAGTCTTTCCACCTGCCTGTTTATTTTCCAGAGGAAGCATTGCTCCATATTTTGGGCATGCGTAGAATTTTGCGTTACTATACACACCATACAAGGGACTGCAGAAGTCCTCTCAGTTGTTTCCTTTGCCCCTGTCAGAGAGGGTGCTCCAGTTTTCGAAACAGTGCTGTCCAAATGGTTGTCCAACTGTATTTTTTTTTTTGCTACAGGAAGTACAATAAGGAACATCCTGGGGTTAAGGGCCATTCCACCAGGGGTATGGCCACTTTGGTTGCCTGTTTCAGGGGTGTCTGCAGTCGAGATTTGTGCTGCTGCCACTTGGAGTACCATCCACACTTTCACCAAGCACTACAGTTTTGACATTTCCTCCAGAAGAAGGGCAGGCTTTAGCCTAGCTGTGCTTCAGGGCCTTCTTTCTTAGGTCTGTGGCCATCTGCCACCCAGACTGTCCTTACTGTCAGCTTGGGACTCATTCCATATGTGTGACCTGATGACAGAGATATCCTCGAAGAAGATAAAACAGGTACGGAAGAACTTACTGTAACAGTAGATCTTCGATGGAATCTCTCATCAGGTCACGCCATCCCTCCCTCCATCCCCATTTCGCTTTCTATAGCTCAGCCTTTCTGCTAGGTGGGTACCTTCTGTGTTCCCTGGCGGGACGTCTGTCTCCAGTGGCCTCTGGCTAGGGAAAGAACTAAGGAAGTAGCGGGCCTGCTCACGCTTACATAGGGCATGTGATGTCAGAGTGGGTGGCCCCTAACAGACTGCTGCAGAAGAAGCTTCCATGTGATCCTGATGCCTGACAGCCAAGTTCTGTAGTTGTGACCTGATGAGAGATTCCCTCAAAGATCTACTGTTATGGTAAGTTTTTATGTAACTGTTCTTTTTTGGAGGTATCCGGCTCCCCCTCCATTATAATTCCTCCTATATAACCTTCATTAGAGCATGCTACCTTTACTGCATGGTACAGACTAACCTCACTGCCTGCAGTTCCTAGAAAGGCTGATGAGCAATATCCTGCACCTTCTGCTAAGCTTTATTATGCTAACAAGCCAGAAACTGACTCTGGTTATTGTGCCTACCCATGATGGGCCTAGAGTCTCTAAACGCATGAGTACTTTGCCTCCTGATAAAGAATCTAAGAGGCTGAATGTGATGAGCAGGTGTACCTCTGCTTTATTGGGTCTTAGGACTGCAAATTACCAAGCCTGCATATCAAAATGGCCTATAGAAGGCTGCTCATACTGCAGCTTAGGCTTTGCCTGATGGCTCTACCAAGTATGATTTACTTAAAACATTGTCCTCTGATGCTTAGGTTGGTAAACATTTGCTGAGCTCAGTTTATGAAGTCTCTGATGCTTCTGCCAGGGCAGCTACTTCTGGGATTTACATGTGGAGATATTCTTGGCTTAGAGTTGCTGGCTTTGCCAGTGATGTGCAATGGGCAGTTTTGAGTGCTTCTTTTCAATCAATCACTTTATTTAACCAGGCATAAACACCATTGAGCAAGCTCATTTTCAAGGTGGTCCTGGGCATTAATACAATACAGTACACTTCATAAGATTACAATTACTGTGGACAATGGTCCCTTTTAAAGGGACAGAACTGTTCGGATATGATATTGAGGCCCTACATGGCCTTCAAACTTTAAAAATTACTCTTAATGTCTGTAAAGCCCCTGTATCCCTCTCCTGGAGGTTGTGGTTGGGGCTCCTTTCATCAGCCTGCTGTCAGATGTAACTGCCTACTGTCAGCAAGGCTGTGGCAGAGGAGGTGGCCTCCTTCTGGGTCCCTCTCTCCTGCACATACAGAAGCACCCAAAAGAATCTGTTCCAGTGGTCCTGCCACCATTGATACTGCCTGACTCTTCAGTCTTCCCCCCTACTCTCAGCTTTTATTTTCAGTGGTGATTGTGGGTGTCAGGATTTCCTTGCATCTGAAACAGTGGTGAGGGATCACTATGGACGAGTGGGATCTTTTCATTTCCATTTTACCAGGAAGGTGGACTGGATTAAAAATATTAGTTTACAGCCACAACTGGGGGTAAAAGTCCGGAGATTACTGCAGAGCGAGATGCTTTGGAGCGGTTACAGATCTCTCTCTAGATCATCCTCTGCCTCCTTCCTTTTATCCTCTGGGCCATTTTTCCCTTCTGAAGGAAGAAGTCTTCATTCCAAAAACAATTTCAGGAATACATGGAATAAGCACAGGGAATCCTAGTGGCAGGAAAGGAGGTGTAAAAGCCAGGGATCAAGTAGGATCTGTGGTACTGCAGTGGGTAGGGAAAATGGGCAGACTAGGTGGGCCAAGTGGTCCTTATCTGCCATCAGTTTCTGTGTTAAAGCATGCCCTAGAATCAGCTCCTCCTCAGGAGAGAGAGAGAGACACTGGGGTTCTATTCCAGATACTTCCTAGTCCCAAAATGACAGGGGCGCTGCCTCTTCTGTTGGATTTTGGGTATCTCAGCTTGTACGTTGAATACAAAAAGTTTCAAATGTTATCCCTACAAGCTCTGGTCCCCCTTCTGCAAACGGGGCTGTCTCCATTCTCTAAACATGAAGGATGTATACCTTAATGTAAAGATCGGGAAATCCCACGGTCCATAAATCCATTTTATGCTGGAGGGCAAACATTGTCAGTTCCAGAGTATTGCCCTTTGACTTTTCTTCTTTGCCATGGTCCTTTACCAAATGCTTGGCAGTAGCAGCCATTCGCAGGGAAGGCCTGTGTTTGTTCCCCTATCTGGACTGCTGGCTTCTGAAGGCCAGCTCCAGGGAAGCTCTGCTACATACTCTTTCTCAGACATGTCAATTGTTTGACTTGATCACAGAATATGTACCAAAATATTGTGTTGATTCCCTACTGCAATACACAGGACAGTCTTGGACACAGAGAAGGAATGTGCTCTCTTGCCACAGGAAAGGGCAGACAATCTGATTACCCAGGTGCAGTTGGTATACAGGAGCCACTGTGCCTCTGTGAGAGGGTCTAGTGGGATCAGTTGACAGAAGAGCTGGAGCAAGTAATCATCAAATCTCTGCTTTGGAGAGCATTGTTATGGTGGCTGGATCATTAAAACCTATTAATGGGTGTTCCATTCCTTGTACCAGCTCCTGTACAGATCCTCACCATGGTTGCCTCTGGCTCCAGCTGGGGTGCTCATCTTGGCCTTTACCAGACATGGGTCATGGATCAAGGTGGAGGCCAAGCTGCATATAAATGTCCTGGGAATGAGGACTGTCCTGTACAACCTCCAGGCATTTCATAACCATCTCTGCCAATTCTGATGAGCACTGTCAGTGTGATGCATTACATCAACAAACCGGGGTCACTCACTCCTATCCCCTATGCAGGGAGGCAATGAGAGTATGGTACTGGGTTCTGCCTCATGGCCTTCAGCTATTGACCGTGCAACTCCCATGTCTCCAAGATACTTTGGCAGAGAGGTTAAGCAGGACCCTGTCTGTGGTTCATGAATGGGAACTGCGGACCTCCGTGGTAAACCAATTCTTTGCAAGATAAGATTGTGCAGAGTTGGACCTTTTTGCATCCAGCACAAGGCAAAAGTGCCGCGTTTCTGCTCGCTTGCTTCAGGGCTTGAAGTATTTTTAGCAAGATGTGTTGACCCTCTCTTGGAAAGTGAGATTCCCCCCATTCTTTCTATAATACAGAGTTCAGCTCAAACTGCAGGTGGAGAGTGCCACTCTTATCCTCATTACTCTTGTTATGGCATTGCCAGATATGTTTTCTACTCCTTGAACATCTGACAGTGGAGCCTTCTGTCCCTGTACCTCTCTGTCTAGGTTTGTCGTCACAGGACAAGGGTCCCCTGGTTCATCTGGACCTGAAGTCCCTACTTCTGAATGGCTCCTGAAGACCTAGCTATTGCATGTTTTGGGGTTATCCCCTAAGAGTGCAGATGTTCTGATTTCGGCTAGAAAGCCTTCTACTGGATATACTTATTCCTTGAAATTGAAGTGGTTCATTTTGTGTGCTGCTTCCAGAAATTTAGACCCTTTTACATGTTCTGTAGCTGCTGTGTTGGAATACTTGCTTTCCTTGTCTGATTCTGCCTGCAGTATTCCTCATTTCAGGTCCATTTTGCCTGTGTATCAGCTTTCCATGCCTTTATTGATGGGTGTATGACTGCCCAATTAGAGGTGTCCCATGCGTTTCTGAGGGGTATTCGGCATATGAAACCTATCTGTAAACCAGTCCTGCCTTCGGACTTGAATTTTTTGCTTTAGAAATTGACTGCTCCTTTTGAGCCTCCCACAAGGTGTGGCTTAAGTTTTGTTTCATGGAAAATGGTATTGTTAGTTTGGATAACTATGATTTCCAAGCTTCAGGCTCTAATGTGTGATCCTCCTTATTTGATTTTTTAGAGTCTCTTAGTGTCCGGAGCCTAAGTTTCTGCCGAAGGTAGTGTCTGAATGTTATCCATTTAAAACAGAGAAACTTGGTTCCCCAACTTCGGGATTTTACCTGTGGTGGAGTTTGTTCTCTTAATTAAGGGGGGGGGGATATGCCCCCAAAACATTTAAAAACATTTGCCATGGGCAGCAATCCCAATTTTGGGCACCCGGCATCGGAATAATAGTTTCTATTTTTCATAATATATCCATATGAATTAATACTGAATCAAGCTATACACCTTCCTGTGTATTCTGAGCATGCCGGCTAGGGGGCAGCACTGCTCCCTACTTTAGATATACATAGAATACTACAGTGCTATATAACTCTCACCAAGGACTGCAGGAAGTCCTTTCAACTTTTATTTTCTTCTTCTCCCATGGGAAAGAGGGTGCTCTGTGTTTAAACAATGCCTATGCAAATAGCTGGCACATTGTGTTTTATCCTGTTATAGTTAGTACAGTATGACTACTTTTGTTGCTAGTTTCATAAAATGTCCCAGTTGCTGACATGTGCTGCAGCCACATGGAACAGTGTCCACACTTTCACTGCAGTCTGGACATTATCTCTCCTAGACATGCTGGCTTTGGGCTTGCTGTACTGCAAGACCTTCTGTCCTGAATGTACAGTCAATTTTGGATGTATGCATACAGTCGGGAATTAGCTTTACAACCGAAAATGCATACATGCAAAACTGAAATTTCGTCTGACCGCAGCAGCTCTATACCACAACAAGGACTCTGAGGCAACATGTCAATGTTCAGAAACGTGCTTTACTTGGTTCAAAATGTGATGAACTTAAAACTATGCACTACATAACGAGTTACAGTAGAATAAAAATGTGAAACATTAGAAACATGTCAAATTTAGTCTTACACAATTCATTCTTTAGTTTAAAAGCTGTAATTACAGTCTGGCATGCTTGTATGTCTGTGAGCGTTTCTATGTTATGCTCAAAGCTATAAAACTAATTAGTCTCTAGTTTCCTTGGTTTCAACAAAACATCTTATTTTTTTCACACAAGCCCAAAGCTCACCAGTGAGGGGGGTGGGGGTGGATGGACTCTTCTTCATCCTCCTCATCTTCGTCTTCCTAAGTAGTATCCATGACACCGAGGAATACTGTTGCATATCTGTGTCAGTAAGTTCACCAGAGATGGGCTCACCCTGATCGATGGCTAGGTATGCAGCATGTCGTCGAGGCACAGGTAAGGAAACGGGGGGGAAAACCAGGAGCAGTTGTAGAATTTGCAAAACTTGTTTATTAGTACTAGCAGTAACAAAAAAATGTTCAGAATACCTATTTACAAAGGACGAATAAAAAGAGAAGATCCATCTGAGTTTTTTTTCATTTATTTCAATCTAGGATTACAATACCTTTGAGACGAGGCTCTTTTACAAAGGTTCCACGTCAGCATGTGCAACAGTCATCACTTTTAGTTACAGTCACTGACTTACAGACATGTAATAACCAAACAAGAGACTTGAGCTATGAGCAAGACAAAGGGAGGGGTGGGGGGTGGGGCAAGTGAGGTGGGAGATCAAGGGAGGAAGGAGGTGCAGGGGGTAAGGGGGAGTACAGGAGGTGGTTGGGGTGGGGGCAGGAGTGGAGATACGGGGGAGGTGGGCGAGGGTGGGAGACAGTGCATCCAGGGGGCCTTGTCGATGGAATATGACAGGTAAGGTGTTAGGGGTGCAAAGACTGATTGTAAGTGCTGGGTGCTGGGGCATTTGCAGATGGAACAGTGGAAATGTTAAGATGGGCAGTTGTAGGATACAAGCAGTGAGAGGCGCAGCTTGGACTTGAAGAGGCCAAGTGTTGGAGCAGTCGCTATGTCGCTACCAAGAGAGTTGAGCCAGTTGGATGCCCGATAGGTGAATGATCTTTGTCCTTGGGTCGTGGGATATGTAGTAGATGGGAATTGGATCTCCTTGTAGTGATGTTCCTATGTCTCGGCTTAAGGAGGGCACAGACACCAGGTGGGGCCAGACCCATTATAATTTTCTTGGCCGTGGCGTAGGTTTGGTATTTTATGTGTTTGTCCAGTTGAAGTCATCCAGATTGGGAATAAAGGTCATGTGTGGGTACGGCGATGTGAGCCAGTGATGAAATGACAGGCCTTATTCGGGGAGGTTGCGATACATTTGAGAGCAGAGGTAGTTGCAGACCTATATATGATAAGACCATAGTCTATGATGCTGATGATGGAACTGTGCCGGAATAATATGCCTAACCTTGCATTGGCAGACTTTGCAACATTGCAGATATGGGTAGTGTATGAGAGGTGGGGATCAAGGCTGATGCCGAGGTACTTGAACGATTGTGGTTGCTCCAGGATGGCTCCTTGTTTGGTTGCAATGGAGAGGTGGAGTTGTTTGTTTTTGTTGTGGGGACTGCAGAAGACCATAAGCTTGTTTTTTTTTTTTTCTGATTGAGAAGCAGTTTATGATTTAGAAACCAGGATTCGATGGAGGAGAAGGCCTGCTGAAGTTTATTTTGTAATTGGATTGGATCAGGGTCCGAGGTGAGGATCACAGCATTGTCAGCATAGAGAATTATTTGTTCTGGGCAGCTGTCCGGTAGTGAGTTTAAGAATAGGCTGAAGAGGAGGGGTCCCAGAATGGAGCCCTGGGGGACTCCCGAGCGGACCAGTCTAGGGTCCGAGAGTGTATCAGTGATTCTTACTGTTTGGGACCATTCTTCAAGGTAGCTCTTAAACCAGTCAATGGAGTCTGTTGACAGCCCAGTGTTCTGAAGCTGGACAAGCAGGAGGTGGTGATTGCGTCGAAGGCTTTAGTTAAGTCAATGTAGATTGAGCCTAGTAGTTCACCAGAGTCAAGTGCATTGTGGATTGCACCGGTGAATTCAAGTAGGCCTGTGGAGGTGCTGTGACCGGTGCGGAACCCGTGTTGTTGCTTGCACAGGATGTTGTACGTATCCAGGTATTCTGTGAGCTGGTCTGAGATGATGTGTTCTAGTGCCTTGGAGAGTGGGGATAATAGGGAGATAGGTCTGTAGTTATCGTGGGCAGTTTTGTCACCGCTTTTATGGATTGGGGTGACAGTGGCAGATTTCCATCTGTCCGGGAACTGGCTGAGGGAGAGGTTGAAAATTCTGGTCAGAGGACTAAGTACTTCATCAAGTGTGAGACTGGATTTTGAGATCGAGGGAGTCATTGCTGAATCTTGATTTGCCAAGGGCTTTGGTTACATATTTGTGTACTTGGTGAGCCTTGACTGTTTTGAAGTAGAAGCGGGGGGAGCTGGTGGGAGCAGTGTTCATTGTGGACAGAGGGGCTTCACAATCTTTGAAGTAGTCCTGGGGTAGGACAGCGCTGAGGTCAGTAAAGGCTTTGTTAAAGGTATCTGTGATGGTTTTTGGGTTGAGGGTTGTGGTTCCATTGATGTTGAGTATTGGGGGGGTTTTGGGTGGATTCCCGGTGAGTTCCTTTATGTTCTTCCAGAATTCCTGACCATTGCCCCAGGAGTTTGTGAGGACATGCTTATAGTAGGTGGACTTCATTTGCCGGATGGTTCTGGTGTAGTCATTGTGGGCACGTTTGTAGTTGTGGATGTCGTTTTGCCTTCCAGAGTTTCTGGCCAGCTCCCATAGGTGGTCTTTTGTTTTTAGCATCCTGAGGAGGTCACCTGTGATTCAAGGGTTACTGAGTGATTTGACTTTGTGTTTCTTAATAGGAGCATACATGTCATAGGCCACAGTGAAGATGTTTATGAAGTGGTCAAGGGCAGTGTTTACGTTGGTTGCATTGAAGCTAGAGGACCAGTCTCGATGGAGGAGGTAGGATTTGAGTCAAGGAAGGTGACCACTGGGTAGAACCCTGCTGGTGATAGTTTTTGGTGGTAGTTTGATGAATTTATTTGACCAGGTGCAGCTAACGGAGTGGTCGCTAACAGAGGGAGGACATTAGTGTTAGAGATCCGCTATGGGTGACTGGTAAGGATCCAGTCCAAGAGTGTGCTGGTGCTGGTCCTGTAATTTTTCCTGGTTGGTGAGTCAACCATTTGTGTGAGGTTCGCTGCAGCAACGGTATACCTGTATGCACCAGCATCTGCCGCTGGCCAGTTGATGGTGAAGTTGCCTAGGAGGATGGATTCGGTGTCTAGTGGGAGTGACTTTACAAAGTCAAGAACAGCTGTTAGACCAGTTCCATGTTCTTTGGGAGGGATGTAGATGGTGGCAGCAGTGAGGGTTTTATTTTGGGCTCCGAGGAGGATTCTCACTGGCAGTGTCTGAGCAGTTGTGAGTTGGAGTGAGGTAATGATGTGGTGCCCCTGTATGGAGTCTTTTAGGTAGAGAGCACAGCCCCCACCTCTTTTGGAGAGGTGATCCAGCCTAAAGATGTTGTAGCCAGAAAGGCTGATTGCATGGTCCAGTACTGATGGCATGAGCCAGGTTTCAACAGCCGCCAGGATGTTAGGGCTGTGCCGGCTGGTGAAGGCCTGTAGGGCATCCATTTTAGGAAGGAGGCTGCAGATGTTGATTAATATGAATGAGATGGCACCCGAAGGCTTGCTCAGATTAATGGCTTTAGAGCAGAATGGGCCAGGGTTTGGGTGCACGTTGCCTGACAGCATTAGGAGGAGGTAGACTAGCCTCAAGGAGCTGTGGTGTATTTCTTTAAGGGAATGCTTTCACCTGCTAGCATCTCGGGAAATTGCCGAGCATCGGCTATAGTGGGTGAGGGGAAGCGTAGACGGGGGGGGGGACCAGAGTGGAGGGCTAGGACCAGTGTGGGTGTAGGACAGTTTCATGGTGGTAGGATGGACCCTGGGCAAGGGGCAGTGACCAGCGTGCCTAAGTGGAGGAAGGATGTAGGAATGTGAAAGCTGTGGGGGAGGGAGGGAAAGCAGGCTTTTGGGACGTGCAGCAGCGGAGGAAGACAGGCAAGAAGAAATAGAATAGAGGTAGAGAACTGTGGAGGTGCATGATTAAGGTAGGATTGGGGTAGGTGGAGGGAGGGGGTCGAGACAGGCTGGCGGGGCTAGGAGAAGGGGGTAGAAGAGCAGTAGCTGGATCAGTGAGAAGTGAGGATATAGCCAGGAAGGCCAAGCAGCCAGGGACTGTCTTTCAGAGGGTATTTTTTTTTTTTTTAATGAAAGACAAGAATCCCTCTAGTGGCAGGTCTGTATAACCTGCTAATGGAAAACTAGCCACAAAAAAAATACAACTTAGATTTGAGAAGTTTAGCAAGACAAAGGAGAGTTAAACTTTTTGGCACCAAGGCAGAGTGCTTGGATTGGGGGGAGTGCAGGAGGAGCACTGAAACAGAAGAGGTGTAAGCACTTTAAAACACTAGTAGAAATTACAATCCAGCTAATACAGTTGAAAAATTTCTTCTATTAGACACTTGAAATGTGCTTAGTTCTATCTAAAATCTATTTGTAAAAAGTGCCAGGTGGCAGAAGCAGTGGAAAAGTCCTGGCCAATCAGAGCGGTTTTGCTGGAAGCGCCCGTGTTCTGATTGGCTGCACTGTCCCGTACCTTCCAAGGAGCTGCAGGCAGGCGTCCTAGTCTCTGTCAGTGGCTGGCTGGGTGCCGGCTGACCGTGGGGAGCTGGAGCAGCCCCATTCAAGGGCAGGCACCTTCCAAGGAGCTGCAGGCGGGCGTCCTGGTGTCGGTCAGTGGCTGACTGGGTGCCGGCTGACCATGGGGGAGCTGGAGTAGCCCCATTCAAGGACAGTCAGATTCCAAGGAGCTGCATGCGGGTGTCCTGGTCTCGGTCGGTGGCTGGCTGGGTGCTGGCTGACTGTGGGGAGCTGGAGTAGCCCCGTTCAAGGGCAGGCAGCTGTTTTCCTTCAATCTCTATCTCCCCCCCCCCCCAAAAAAAAATTGCAGCTGTCTCTCTCTCTCTCTCCCTCCAAGTCTTGGCAACCCCTTCTCACAGTATCCTGTTTTTTCCCTAAATGTTCTTGTAAATTTCAGGCAAGTATAGCCAGAATACTCTGTCCCAGAGATGAGGCCCCTTCTCCACAGCTTCTGAAAAGGGTCTTAAAAATTGCTCTTACGTTAACCCCTTGAGTTCCCAATAGCTTTTGCAGTCATCTCAAACTATAATTCTGTACATTTCAACAGTAACTCTATATAATTTCTAAACAAAGGGATCCCAGTATCGGTTAATTTCCACATAATGATTTGCATATATTTTTATACTAGCTGATATGCAAGGGAGGAAAAGACAGAAACAGCAAGGGAAGACTGAGAGGTGAAGAATTGCTAGACTGTCGGGTGGTCAAATCCTAGATCTCACAGGAAAATGTGGTGCAACCAGACAGACAAGAGACAGGAAAAAACAGAACAGATCCCTGCATTCAAACTCTCCATAACGACCGGGACAGGGTCCTGTTCAACCCTGTCACATACACCCCCTCCTTAAGAAGGAATCTGTTTTATTAAACAGGTTTCCAAAACTTTATATTAATTCTGTATTATCCTTTTTCAGAAATTAAGCACATGTGCAGTATCTTTTTTTCTGTAACAGTACAACAAAACAGTGAAGTTTAAACTTGTACGTTTGTTTTTCAGCCTTCAGAACTCTTAATTCCTGATCCATATCTTAACAGAAAAGCAGCATTGCTATTCTCTTTACCAGATTTGTGCATCACCTTGAATTTAAATGGCTGTAGTGCCAGGTACCACCTTGTGATTATAGAATTTTTGTCTTTCATTTGGTTAAGCCAACAGAGAGGATTGTGATCTGTTATATGTACAAAGTTCACTCCTAGCAAATAAAACGTAAGGGACTCCATGGCCCACTTTGCTGCTAGACATTCCTTTTCAAGGGTGGAGTACCTTTTCTCTCTGTCATGGAATTTCCTACTTCTGTATAGAATAGGATGTTCCATCCCATCTATAGTTTGCCTCAGGACTGCACCTAGGCCTACCTCTGTTTGTAACAAAAATGGTTTCTCAAAGTCTGGGCTTCTTAAGACGGGCTGAACATAATGCAGCCTTAATGGTTTGAAAAGCTTCATCACACTCTGGGGTCCATTTCACATTATTTGGGTACTGTTTTTTTTCATGAGTTCAGTGAGGGGTGTAGCTAACTCAGCAAAGTTGAGGCCAGATCTCTGATAACCAGCCAGCCCTAAAAATGACCTGACACATTTCTTGGTTTTAGGGACAAAGCTATTAACTACAGCTTCTATTTTAGAAATGTATGGCTTAACTTCTCCATTTCCCAACACATAGCCCAAATATCTGGTTTCCTGCATACCCAATGCACATTTGGTAGGATTAATAGACCTGCATTTTTGATTGCTTGGATAACTGCTCATAGGTGTTCCAGGTTGCTTTTCTAGTCTGGACTGTACACCACATCATCATCCAGGTACGCAGGCACAATAACCAGTGTGAGGTGATAAAATTACACCTGTGTACCACTAGAATGTAGCTAGCACATCATGTAAACCAAAGACATGGTGGTGAACTAATAGAATCCAACAGGAGTGGCAAATGCAGTTTTGTCTCTGGATTCTTTAGCTAAAGGGGATTTGCCAGTAACCCTTGGTGAGATCAAGAGTACTGATGTACTTTGCATGCCCCAGTCTGTCCACCAAATTGTCCATTCTGGGCATAGGATAACTCAAATTCTGACACTTAAAGATTAAGTTTCCTAAAATCATGGTAGATTCTAACACCCCCTTCTCCCCCCCCCCCACAGTTACCATTGGAGATGACCAAGTACTCCTCTGATACACAATTCTTTCATTTTTTTTCTCAGTTTTATGATAAAATAGATACCAATAAGGAAAAAACTAATTTAAAACAAGCTTTGAAAATCAAATCTCAATATATGCCAGTGATAGGACAGTCATATGCTGTTGAAAACTATATTGAAACAGTAAATCAAGAAATTTGACAGATTTTAAAGATGGACAATTCCTTGGATGCCTCTAACCTCTCTAAATGAGAAAAAAATAGCTTTAACATCATTAGAAAGTGATAACTCCATCATTATCAAACCAGCTGATAAAGGAGGAGCAATAGTTCAAGATTTGAAAGAATATAGACATGTGTCTTGACCTATTGAAGTGTCTACAAACTACAGTAAGTTAGAGAATGATCCTTTAAAAGCTATAAATGAATTGATTCAAATGACATATGAAATAGAAGTAAATGGATGGCTAAAAAAATGGGAAGTAGAAGCCATGGAAAATAAATTTCCGAGGACACCTCTGTTTTATGCACTTCCAAAGATACATAAAAACTTGGAAAAACCACCAGGAAGGCTGATCGTTTCAGGGATAGGCTGAGTACTAGAACCACTGTCAAAATTTATTAACTATCATTTATAGCCTTTAGTAGAAACAATTCCTACTTATCTAAAAGATACAACACATGTAATACAGTTGATCCAAGAACTAAATTTGATAGGAGTTCCACCAAATAGCATATTAATAACCATAGATGTGAAAGACCTATACACTTCTATACTCCACAGTAAGGGAATAGAAAGTATGGGCAAATTATTGGATGTAAGGGGAACGGATGCAAGACCTAAAACATGAGTCTTGCAAGATTTGGCAGAAATAGTGTTAAATAAGAACTATTTTAAGTTTGAGGATCAATTTTATGGGCAAGTAAGAGGGACAGATGGGAAGTACCATGGCCCCAGGCTATGCTAATGCATATATGCATAATTTTGAAAGTACATATATATTTAACAATAATGGAACGGGATCTAATTTTAGTAATTACATCATGTTCTGGAAAAGATTTATTGATATATTTCTTATCTGGACTTGTAATATAACCACATTAGAAACATTTAGGCATTACTTGAACAGTACAGATCCAAACATGATGTTTGTCTTTAATTATGATACAAGACAAATATATTTTTTGGATATTACTATTTACAAAAGTGGAAATAAATTAGAAACTAAGTTTTATATAGGAAAACTGCAGATAGAAACACGATTTTGCATCGTAATAGTTTTCATCCTAAAAACTTGATTGAAAGCATTCCATACTCACAGTTTTTACAAGCACGTAGAAATTGCAGTATGGATGAAAATTATAAAATAGAAGCCAGTAATTTAGAAGAAAGATTTAGGGAAAGACAGTACCATAGGGATATTTTGGAACGAGCACAGGCTAAAGCTATAATGAAGCCGAGAGAGGAACTTATAAAATCATTGAAAATTAAAAAATGAAAGAAAATAAAATAAAAATCCTTTAGTATTTAGTACAGTTCACAATAAATTAATGCCAGGACTAAAAAAAGTCATTTTAAATAATTGGAGCATTTTGTTGAATAATCCCACTACTTCTCAAATATTTCAACAAAAACGATTTGTGGTTTCTAAAAAGGCACCAACTATTAGAGATAGATTGGTCCATACACAGCATTGGCAAAGAACACAAAAAGGGCCTCCGTTATTACTTGGCCCATTAACTAATGGTGTGTATCCTTGTGGCAGATGCACAGCCTGCGGCAATGCATATTAAAAAACAAGTTATAAACATCCACATACCAGAAAAGAATATAACATCAAATCTCATAACTTGTAATACTATGGGGTAATATATTTAATACAATGCCCCTGTGACCATTTATATGTTGGTAAAACGAAGAGAGAATTATAAGAATTTCAGAGCATAAAAGTCGAATTCATAATAAGGATGAAAATTCCCCTCTAGCCAGACATTTTAATCAAAGAGGGTACTCCCCTATCCAAATTAGGTTCTGGGGACTGGAACAGGTCCCTATTCCTGAAAGAGGTGGTAATTATAATGATTTATTATTAAAACGTGAGATGTACTGAATGTATGAGATGGGTTTGATTTATGAGAAATGGAGTCTTAAGATCTAAATTGGCAGTTGTGCTGGTAAATAATACCAAATAACCAGTATAACTATATTTTCAATATATTTGGTGGATTTAATATGATTACACAATAGCAAGCATGATATACACAACCTAACCGTAAAGAAACAGTTCAGTAATTATATTTTCACCAGTTTTGGTGAATAATAAAATAACTAGTAGAATTATATTTCGAAATATGTTTAGGTTAACTCGATATGAATACATAATATAATGTACAACATATACAAGTTGACCGTAAGTAACAGTTCACCAGTAGCTGCATCAATTTTTCCTTCTCTTCCCCCCCATTGGATTTTCAATATTGATTCCCTTAAGTTTATTTTATTTGTTTATTATAATAAATCCTTTATTAATAGAACTTTATAGGTAAAATAATTAAATCTTTGAATCATTTAAAA
Source organism: Neoceratodus forsteri (assembly GCA_016271365.2). Lineage (NCBI taxonomy): Eukaryota > Metazoa > Chordata > Ceratodontiformes > Ceratodontidae > Neoceratodus > Neoceratodus forsteri. The sequence continues at coordinate 6,557,586 of JADMNL010000022.1, read as the reverse complement.
AAGACTGATTAAATAAACCATGATTAGAATTAGTGAAGCTTTAAGGACTGATTTGTGCCAAGAAGGAGTCAGTGGTTACCAAGGTAACAACCTAGCTTTGGCAAGGTATGATGACACGCAGGTGCCGTCACGTGACTCTTGGCATAAAGAGGTTGCCAAATGGAGAACCAGATGATGCCAGTCGCACCTCGATAGAGGGTCGTATGTTTTACGAGCGTTGAAACTCTTCTCAGCAGCAAATTCGAATAACTAAAATATTTTTGTAACAGCGCAGTACAGTTTCTATATTTAAAAGGTTTCGGAGAATGTACATGGTTGGGTACACACCAAATGAGGGAGAAAAACATTTGAAATAGCGAGTACTGTTGGAGAGAGTGCTGACACCTTTCTTATCAGTAAGTTCAAAACATTTTTCAATGTGAGATATAGCTTCAGTAGCTGAAATGTTATAACAAGAAAGCATGGTCAGGAACATTTGTAAAGAACAGCAATACAAGTGCTGAGGCTTCATTCTGTAGTAAGGTTGAACACTTTGTAATGAATTAATATTTAAAGAGCTCTGGAGAGTGTTAACAATGAGTTTTTAAACAAGGAATTGAATGTTCTCTAACACTCACTATGGATATAGTCGCATGGAGTTCTAATTGCCAGAGTCACTCGCTTCTTTTGAAAAAATTTATAGTGATGTATAAGGACTACAACCCATTAGAGTGCTGTGAGAGACGCATATGCACATTCAGCCTATTGGAATATAGAGCACAATGCGAAAGATATTAACTAATATTTGGCTAATAGAAACACATCTAAATTAAGTAAAGATAGTACATTTCAGAAATTATAAGCGTCCTTATATATTCTAAAACTGGATAATGTACTAGTGCAGTGGGATATGTTTAAATGTAGTGAAATGTGCATAATATGTTAGTTATGAATCTAAGCAAGTGAAAAATATCACAGAAACAAGTGAAAATGGCATATTAGAGATTGAAAGCATATAGCCAAGATAAAAATCATTTCATCATTTGTTTGAATCTAGGGAAAATCAATAGCAATTGTGAATTTATTTAATGGTTACAATTTTTTTTGTTTATTTTCTAGTTTCTCTCCCTTGTACATGTTTTAAAAATTAAAAACTTGATAATGCTGTGAAGATGAGAATACTCACTGTAAACAAAACAAAGGTGATTTATAACGTATAATGTAAAAAAATTTAACACTTTAAATGAAGCAATAATTAATATTATATATACTTTGTTTATTATTTTCAGTTTAAAATGACTGCACAAGATTTATAAATTCTAAAGAGATATGGCAAGCATCTTGGCCCTAAATGGCAGTGTTAAAAAGTAAGGAAAAATATTTTGTATTAAAACTGGTGGTCCTCATAATAGGAGAAGCTGAGTTAATTTGTTTAGCATATACATGTTTTTTAAAGCACAAGGAATTAGTGATTGTTATATTAGCATTACTGATTTGATACATGAATAATATCTATATTAAGAGCAAAATGATCAAATTAAAGTGAATAGTTTAACTTGGTTATTGAAATGTAATTATGCATATTTTATAATTTTTTACAGTTCCCCTGAAGAAACCTGATTGTTTAGGCGAAACATTGGGACTACTCATATAAAATCATCTATTTGAAGAAATTATGGTGTATTAGCCTCTGTTGCTAATGAGCATGTTAACTCTACTCGCGGCTTGTTCTGTGGGCCAAGTTCTTTCTACCCTGAAAATTTCAGACCATAATTCCAAACAGTGTGGAGGTGAGGGAGCAGCAAGTGAGAAATTTAGTGTTTTGGTGACCTCTAGTGGTCAAACAGTATAACCTGCAGATAGGAAAGTGAGGTTTTAACAACAACAAAAAAAACCTTCAAATTTGAGACTGAAAAAAATTGCAAATTTGAGGCCAAAAGTCCTAACCGTTTTTTTTTTTTGCAGTGAAGTGGAAAAGAAACAGAAAACTTTAAAAATCCCTTTTTGTGAGCTGTCAAAATGTCCCTTCTTTTTGAGAAAGTGTAATGTTACTCATATCCATACAGTATATGGGAATGCGGCCCCTCTTGGTCCTGCACTCCCATCTACCCATAAGCATAGAGACATATCACAGGAGGCCGTTGTGCTACCAGTTTTGCAAAATGGTATCCATAGTTGGGAGCATGAACCCTCTGGGCCCTACACGCCCACCCATCCATGAGGGTAGAGGCATAACGCAGGAGGGACTTGTGCTCCCAGTTTAGCATAAATTATATGCATAGGTGGGAGTACAGGTCTTCTGGGCCCTGCACTTCCACCCATCCTTAAGTACAGACACACAGCGCAGACATAGAGACATTCCAAGTAACTCTTGTACTGCAAATGTGGCAATATCTCAGTAACCATAGCAACTCTGGAAAAGATTCCTTCGCAGTTGTATTCATGACCTGGCCACCTTCACGCATGCTTAGCTACACTTATTGAAAAATCTGTATCTTGAATCATTTTCGAGATATAGCCACTAAAAGATGCCAAGACCACCACAATGTTATCCTATGGAAAAATTTGCAACCTCGGAGTGCTATAACTATGGATTGGTATCCATTTCTTCACCAAACCAGAAAAGGGCACATCTGTGGAGCAAGGGCTTGCCACCCTGGAAATTTCAGCCTAAAAATCTTAACTGTTTTCTTGCTATGAAGTGGCAAAGAAACATTTTTGGGGCTGTTTAATGGCTTTTGGATGGATTAATATTAATTCACCAAACCTTCAAAAGGCACATTTGTGTGGCAAAGGCTTTCTACCCTGGACATTTCAGACCACAGCCTAAAGCCTTTTCTGAGATCCAGATGGACCAAGCAATGTAAAAAAAAAAAAAAAACATGGATTTTTCTGTTTTTTCAACACTCTGTCTCAGAAACCACGCAATGGATTCCCACGACATTTGATAGATCAAGAGATCTACGCCTTGACATTATGCATGCCAAATGGCATGCAAATCTGTTGAACGATTTTAAAGTTAACATTCAGCAATTCAGCTTTATCAGAGCAGTTACCTTTCACCCTAACTATACTGGCAGTACCATGCCAGTATTAATTATATCTGTATATATATATATATATATATAATATCTCAAAAGTATGGGTGCACAACAATTAAATAAAATATCCCTTAGAGCCCTGTAAAGTGTGGGTGTCGGGGTGGTGCAGGGGCAGTGTGATAGGGACCCCTCTGTAATCTGTCCTCCCCTCCCTCATCGCCAGGCAACAAAGCAGAGCAGCTGCTGTGTAGAAACATAGAATCTGACGGCAGATAAGGAACGCTTGGCCCACCCAGTCTGCCCATTTCCCTACATAATGGATAAGCTGCAGATCCTAGTTAGCCAACAGCCTACTTCTTTCTACCTCCACCCCCTAGAATTGCCTTATGACTGTCCCATGCATGCTTGAATTCCACCACTGATTTTGACTCCACAACCTCATCTGGAAGGCCGTTCCCTGCATCCACAACCCTCTCTGTGAAAAATACTTCCTTATGTTACCTCTGAGCCACCCCCCATCTTCAAATTGTGCCCCCTTGTTCTTGCACACCTCTTTTTTTGAAAGATGCTACCCTCTTGGGCTTTGTTGAGTCCCTTGAGATACTTGAAAGTTTCTGTCATGTCCCCCCTCTCCCTCCTTTCCTCGAGGCTATACATATTAAGTTCCTTTAGTCTCTCTTCATATGTCTTCCGGTGCAGACCCTGCACCATTTTAGTTGCCCTCCTCTGGACAGCTTCCATCCTCTCTATGTCCTTGCAGAGATTGGGTCTCCAGAACTGCACACAGTACTCCAGATGGGGTCTCACCAGCTGTCTGTACAGAGGGATAACAACTTCCTGTTTTCTACTGGTGCGCCTCTCCCTTTGCATCCCAGTATCCCCCAGCCATCCTTACTGCCCTCTCACATTGCTTGCCCACCTTTAAGTCATCTGATATGACTACCCCCAGGTCCCTTTCCATTTTTGTTGTTGTTAGTATCTCACCCCCCATTCTGTACTCTTCCCCTGGGTTTTTGTTTCCCAGGTGCATTACCTTGCACTTCTTAGCATTGAATCTAAGCTGCCATACATGTGACCATTCTTCTAACCTTGCCAAGTCCCTTCTCATCCTTTCCACCCCACCTTGTGCATCAACTCTGTTGCAGATTTTTGTGTCATCTGCAGAGAGACATACTTTTCCTTCCAGTCCCTCTGCAATGTCACTTATAAAGACATTGAAGAGAACCAGTCCTAATACTGAACTCTGTGGTACCCTGCTAGTAACCCCTCTTTCTTCAGAGTAGACTCCATTTACTATTACCCTTTGTGTCCTATTCTCCAGCCAATTTTTTACCCAGGCTATCATTTTGGGACCCACTTCCAGGCTGGCTAACTTGTATATTAATCTTTTGTGTGGGACTGAGTCAAATGCCTTGCTAAAGTCTAGGTAGGCCATGTCCACAGCCCCTTCCTGACCTACTACTTTGGTCACCCAGTCAAAGAAATCTATTAGATTCGTCTGGCATAACCTTCCCACTCTGAATCCATGCTGCCTTGGGTCCGGTGCCCCTCTGGCCTCTAGGTACTCGACAATTCTTTCCTTCAGAAGTGATTCCATCATTCTCCCTATCACTGAGGTTAAACTAACAGGTCTGTAGTTTTCTGCTTCTGCCCTCCTCCCACTTTTGTGAAGGGGAATCACATCAGAAAGAAAAGGAAAAATGTTTCCTTCATTTTTGCTGTCTGTCTGCTCCTGTTCAATCCCCCCCCCTCCTGAGCAGGCAGCACAAGCAATGTTGACCACATGCTGGGACTGCTGTCCCTTCCCAGCGTGTGATGCTTATTTTTAAAAGAAAAAAAAAGATAGTGGACCAGGACTCAGGGTTCAAGAACCGGAATACTGAGTGTGACATTTTTTAATGGAGTTATTTTTTTTTAGGTAATCTGTTACCGACCAGGGAAGGAGCAGGAGCAAGGAAGAGCAATGGAAATTGAAGGGACTTACTTGTAGCGTTGAAGCCAGTTTCATTGGCGCTCCTGTGGTGCCTCTCCTCTGATTGGTTATTGGGTGAGCTGTCCTCATGGTTCAGCAGCATCTGGACATGTGGTGGCAGGTCCTGAGCAGCGAGCTAAAGAAAAGTTTGGGGATACGGCCAGCAGCTACAGTGTGGGCTCTGTTGACCCTTTTGTTATCTCTTCACCCTGGGCCGGGGCGGTGAGTCTGCAGCAGCACCAGTCATTAGGTGCTGACCACTCTAAGTGAATTTTAAAAGTTTTTATTATTAAAAAATGTAGTGCTCTGGCACCTGTAAATCTGACAGAATACTGAAAAGGGGCAGGGCTATGGGACACAATTTAAATAATTGAATATTCATGAGGTGTCACAATGCCTGAGGGGGAGTCTAGGGCAAAGAAGCCCTGATTTGGATAAATAAATATTTATTAGAGAAGCTCCCAGAGGCGGGGCTAAAGCAGCGCTCAGGGCAGCAGTCCCATTAAGGAGTCAATTAAATATTTATTAGGGCAGTTCCCTGGGAATTAAAGGTGCAAGGTAAGCCCCAGCTATACTAAAGAGCCAGCAGAGCTAGGGAGAAATTAAAGGGGGCAGTGTAAAGCCCCAGCTTTAGCCAGGTGGGTTTGTGGAAAAAGGGCTAGTCACCCCAGAAGCTCTTTTCTTTATTTCAATATATTTAATTTAACCTGAAGTGTGTTGGTGGCAGGAAAGGGCTTGCTAATGAAGTTAATTTCTGTATAGTTTGCCCCAGGGCAGGGTATTAACAACCAAGGTCACACTGGTGGGAAGAGGGAGTGCATAGGTTCTCACCATGGACCATACAGAGAGGCGGTTGTGCCCTAGCAAATCTAGAGCCCCCCCCAGTTGGGCTAGTGTAAGGGAAAATGGCAGATTCGTGGGGCAAATAAGGCTGTACTGTGATTGTATTTCTGAACTGTGTTCTAATGCCTGCGATTGCCCTGACCTGTGTTCAATTGACTGCAATTGCTTTGAACTGTGTTCCATTGCTCACAATAGCCCTGAACTGTGCTCCATTGCCTGCAATTGCCCCGACCTGTGCTGCATTGCCTGCAATTACCCTGAACTGTGTTCTATTACCAGCACTTGCCCTGAACTGTGTTCTATTTCCTGCAATCACCCTGAAACAGATCAACTGCCCCTGGAATGGGTATTCACTCTGCTATTGACAATTGCCCCCGGAACTGATTATTTGCCCTGAGCAACTGGCAATTGTCCCCTATACTGGTTTCTAATGTTCTGACCACCTGCAATTGCCTTGTAATGGTGCACCTATATTCAGCCTTTAGCAATTGCACTGAACTGAAAGTACTGCATGCAGACTCAGAGCTGTCCAAAATTGTGTGTTTGTGACTTCAATTGCCCACCACTTGGAATCAGTCTACAGCTTCATTCAGCATCACCATCTTCCAACTTCTGCACCTATGGTCCTGGTCAAAATCATCTTCACTCCGAGTATGCTCTTCCTGGAAGAACTGCGTCGACATCTCCATTTGTTGTTTGCTGCTGGTCCCAAGTTCCGTCCAAGCCCAGTGGATTCTTGATGCCGATTTATTGTTTTCTGGGTCTTGTTCTGATTCCTCCATGTCTTTTGTCTTCATCCATATTTCAACACCTCATTTGTTGTTTTACTTTCCTTTTTAGGTTTTACCTGGCGTTGCTGTCTAGAGGCCTTCATCTGGAATCAGTGCCCAAATACCTTCAGTGTGAATTTCCTTCTGAAGACCTGCATTGTGCTGGTTGTATCCATGCTTCTGCTTGCAGTACTCATCACCTCAGCCCGTTGAAGGGTTAGTACTGAAGCATCTCAGCAGTTCATCTAGTCTCTGTCAGCCCATTGGAGGGTTTGTGTCAGAACCTCTTCTGTTTCGCTCTCTTGTCCCAGCAGCCCATCAGAGGGTCTGTGCCGAAGCATCCAAGAGTTCATCTTGTTCCTGGCAGCCCATTGGAGGGTTTGTGCTGGAACCTTTTCTGTTTCACTCTCTTGTTCCGTTACCCCAAGAGAGGGTTTTTTTGCTGATGAACTCATGGTCTGTTTAACAACACTCTCATAAGTCCCAGTGGCCTCACCTAGGCCTACACTGAAGAACCAGTTTCCATGTTGCAGCCAGGATACCTTTGTGCCCATTCCTCTTTCTTCCCATCTTCCTGGAACTTGTGCACATGAAGACCCTCACTAAAAGTGGACTCAAAAGTGCATTGATCTCTTGAATGTATTGTAATCTTGCTGTGGTTTGAATTATAGAAAGAACTATTGGAGCTAGTGGTCAACCAAAACCATGATTCATTTAGAGTACTCAGTTTAACATAAAGTATAGTGATTCTAAGCCAAGGTGCACATTTTTAGAGCATGTACTAGTTATTTATGTGTTATTCCTGTTCAGAAAATAATAATGCTGTCCATACTCCCTGTCATTATAACTGTTGGTGTTTTCCTCTGTGACCATGTCCTCCTCCCCCTCCTATCAAATAAACTTCTTTGTTTCATCGGACCTCTGTGTACAACTCCTGCCTCTCCTTGTTGTGTGCCTCCATCCACCCACCCATCTAGGAACCTACAGTGTCGCCCCTACACAACACCTGCTGGAGAGTGACACTGGCGCTGGTAGTGAGACAGTCATACCACATCTCAGAGTAAAGAACCAGGAAGACTACCACAGCACCACACATATCTATTGATAGATATCTATGTAAAAGAAGTCTGCCTTGGCCTGACTGAGAATATCATTAATATTCTTCCTGAGTGCAGTTTGACCTGTGACATCACAAGTGGCATAGCCATGGGTGATGCCAAAGATCAAACTTCACGAGAGGAGAATATCAATCATATTCTCAGTCCCGGGCCATGGCATTTTCTATTTATGCAATGGTAGTTTGTTTTTAAGTGTGTTTATAGTTTATTTTCATTTTTGTTAAACTTTTTTTAGGATGACTGAGAGGAGAATGAGCAGTTCACTTGACTGTTCGCTTTCAGTGAAGCCAACGTAGTGACGTTGTGACATCAAGAAGTGTCCCTGTGTGGAATGCTAGGGAGTGAGCAGCAGGGGATTCCACTTGTGTGGAGTGATTCATTGTGATCCATTCAGCTGAGTAGAGCAGCTCATTGCCAGCTAGTGGAGGCAGTGTGAGCTGGTCAGAGGTAGACTGCTTGGTAGTTCAGGCTGGGAAGGGAGGGCGGTATTGGACTGTATTACTCTGTTGTTGGGAAAGTTGTGAGGGCATTCTGTAGTACAACTTGTCTTGGGACCGTTTTCAAAGACTACTAAAATGTAAAAAAAAAAAAAAAATTACCTTTCAGTGTGAATGCCAGTTTCACACTGCAGTGGTTCTTAGCTGGAACTAGTGCATGTGACAGCTTGGAGCTGTGAAAATGAGCTGCTCGCACTGCCGACTTCAGCCAATCCACACCTACTGAGTGAATAAATTTTGGAATGGGGGACCTACAGTGAGGATAAAGATAATATTCTCACTGTAGGTCTGACCACCCTCATCCTCACTGGCATTGCATAATGGTGCGACAGCACCACTATATTTAGGGTTGAGCAGGGGTTTCTATGTTAAACCTCAAATTCTGAACTTTAAAGAGCAGATATTCACCTTTTTTATGTGCTTTACTTTACAGGATGGAAGCTGTCCTGGCAAATAAGAGTTTTCCCCTACCTACATTGGTGTGTTTACTGTCTCATATTTTTGTATTTTCTATTCTTCATCCAGGCATGTAGTTTCTACAGGACATGAAAATGGGACCTGTTTTTAAAAAAAATCACAGTCACCCAGAATGCAGAAGCACGAGTAGAAGTGAAGTAAATTCAAGATAGAACCCGATTTATATTCAGCTGTTTCTCACTGTGCGCATGTGCTGGGTTATTGAGGTTATTGCATTAGACAGTGAGAGTGCTATGCTAGGTGGGCAACACAGACCATGTCTGCCATCAGCTTCTGTGTATCTCTAAACCCTGGCTATTCAACAGACAAAAATAGAAAAACCAATCAGTGTTTTGAAGCCTCCTCTGCATGTCTTCCTGGGTTGCACCATGTGTAGAGGTACTTGAACAATCATCATGTGGTCTTGCAGGTAGCTCAGAACGATATGGCATTATTCTCAGGTGCTCCGTACTGTGACCTAAATCATCTTCCACATCACTAGCATCATAATCTTTATCTGACTGATTAGTATATATTACATCATTTACATCATCACTGTGGTCAGATTCGTCTCAGGACTCACTATCGCTAGGGACGTGCAGATTATCAGCCATCTTGAAATACAAGGTGAAATAATAAAAAACTCATAATGGGTATTGTACTGGTGATGCCAGCTGTTTTAAACAGATTGCTCAGTAAAGATCAGTGGAAAGGAAAGAGCTTGTGAGGGAGTTTTATTAAAAAATGAGTGAGACTCCAAACCAGACAAAATCGATTGTCAGTGCCTTATAAATCACTGCAGTGTTTAAGTCCCTCATACTCTATTGAGAACATCCATCTCCCACAGTCATAAATTACGTACAAATACAGACTCCTATACATGAAATCAGCTTTTGTGTTCTCATAGTTTAGTTCAAGTTCAAGTTTATTGCAGGAAAGACGTCATTGAGCAAGCTCATTTACAAGGAGATCCTGAGGCACATATACATACAGTTTGCAATTACATAGACAGGAGATGTAAAATGTAGAACAAAGAAAAATATAATACAAGCGGTATACACAATAGAAGTTCTTATGCTATATATATATATATGCAGTACATTCCAACTTAAACCTTGCTCTAAATTATGCAACACATTTCAGCTTAGTACATAGAGGGTCAGTTGGTACCTAGGAAGTTGACTTGGTGTTGGGGGCCTAGTAGCACCTACATATGTCTTTTAATTTAGAGATAGCCAGTGTTTTGTAGGAGTTAATTGATACAATGCTGGTTAGCTTCAGCATGGCTTGTAGTTGGTTCCAAATGTTTGGGAGGGCATATGAGACAGCTCTTTGGCCAACTGTGGTACATGTCCTGGGAACATCGAGTAGGATAAGGTCGGATTTCCTTAGGGAGTAGGCGCTATGCGAGATGTGTATGAGAGACTTTAAATAGTTTGTGGAGTAGTAATTTGAGGGTCCAAACGCCAGCATGCAGGAGGCATCTGGTGGCAAGAGAGGTCCACCCAACTGCTGCATAAAGATCACAATGGTGGGTCCTGTACACAGAGTTAATAATGAAGTGAAGAGCACGGCAATAGAGTACATCCAGTTTAGATAGGCTCAAAGTTGGGGAGGAGATAAAGATAATGTCTCCGTAGTCAAGCAAGGGAAGGAATGTTGCTTGGACAAGTCTTTTGCGGGTCACGAGAGAAAAGAGGGTCCTATTTCTAAAGAAGAAACCCAAGCATACTTTAAGCCTCTTTGATAGATCCTTGATGTGATCATTGAAGGAAAGTTTGTTGTCTATCCACATACCTAGATATTTAAATTTAGGTAAGACTTCCATGGGTTCACCTAGGGAGGTAACTATGACGTTTTTAGGTGGGGTAGGTAGGGCACTAGACAAGGCAAGTCTCGAGAAAATCATTTTCTTGTTTTTTCTGGCATTTAAGAGAAGCTTGGCATTGATAAGGTTGCTTTCTAACTGGATAAGGTCAGCTTGGAGTGCTTCCCTGACTTCAGTTAAGGACGAGCCTAATGCGTACAAAACCGTATCATCCGCAAAGAAATGTATGCTAGAGTTCTTTATGTGGGAGTCATGGTTGTTGATGTACAGGGAAAAAAGGACTGGTCCTAGGATGAAGCCTTGAGGGACTCCTCTGGCAAGTGGAAGGGTGGCAGATAGTAGGCCATCAGCTTTGACTTTTTGTATCCCGTGAGATAACTGTTAAACCACTGTATGGTAAGTGGAGTGGCACCTATGTAGGCAAGACAGGTGATTAGGAGGTGTTGGTCTACAGTGTCGAAGGCCTTACTGAGGCATAGAAAGACTGCACCAGTAACCTTCTTGGTGTCCACAGCATGGATCCAGTCATTAGAGACTTTAGCCAAGGCTCAGATGGTACTGTGCTTCGACCTGAAGCCAGATTGGGCCGGGTTTAGGAGTGAGTGCACTTCAAGGTGATTTTTTTAGTTGGTTGTATATAAGTTCTTCCAGCACTTTGGAAGAAAACAAACAAGATAGAGATAGGACGGTAGTTGTTTAAGTCACAAGGATCTCCTGATTTGAAGAGAGGAAGAACATGGGCAGATTTCCAGCAGGATGGAACAGTGGCTGTGGTAATAGAGAGGTTGAAGATGTGAAGGATGGGGGCTGTGAGCTGGGCATAAAGCTTGCTGCCTTTCACATTCAAGTAAGCTCATGACTGAGAGGAAACGGGGGGGGAAAAAAAAACTAACCTGCATTAAATAAGAGAATGCACTCATTAGATTTTCTAAAATGACTGAAGATTACACCTTTTTATGGGCAGCCAGTACAAGCTACATTAAATTAAGCCAAGGTACAGCTGCGTATAGAAGTGATCTGAAGTGAATGCTGCATGCCAGCAGCTCAACTACACTCTCCTGCTCATGCTGTTTACACGGGTCAGTCACCCTCGCAAGGAGGAGCACGTAGAGGTGCCTCATTAACCCAGCACATGCGTACGGTGAGAAACGGCTGAATACAAATCGGTTCTATCTTGAATTTACATCACTTCTACTCATGCTTCTGCATTCTGGATGGCTGTGATTTTTTTAAAACAGGTCCCATTGTCATGTCTTGTAAAAACTACATGCCTGGATGAAGAATAGAAAATACAAAAATATGAGACAGGAAACTCACCAATGAAGGTAGGGGAAAACTCTATTTGCCAGGACAGCTTCCAACCTGTAAAGAAAAGCACATAAAAAAGGTGAATACTTGCTCTTTAATATCTTCACAACTGTTCACTGGATTTGCATGAAATTTTGCATGTGTGGTCTAGTGGGGGTAGATCTCTTGACGTGACGAGTTTCGATCCAGTCGCATATGTGGATTCCAAGATGCAGATAGCGAAAAAATGTGAAAATTCACAGTTTTTTTTTTTGTCATCACTTTGCCCCCAGATGGTTTGGAATTTTAAGGGCTTGGCCCACAGATGTGCCATTCACTTGTTTGGTGAAAAAAAAATTAATCCATTCTAAAGTTGTTAAATTTAAAAATGTTGGTTTCTGAGCATTCTCAGTACAGTCTTTTAGATGGATGTTTGGAACAAGAAAAATAATTTGGTCCACACAAAAAAAGGATCCTTTTCATTTGGGGACAGTCCTTTCTCGTGAGGGGAAAAATCCTTTTTAGTTTGCTGCCATCTTGTTTTCCATTTTTCTTTTAAAAAATTCAAACCACACACAAATGACATCCTGCAGAGAGACCAAGACATGTATCTTGCTCATCAGGACTCCCCAAGGTTGATTCTGCATTTAACTGTTGAAGAACGGACCCAAAAATGTGTTTTATTTTATTTTTTTTTAGTTTTTAAATCCTTTTTTGTGACTCGTTTCTACTGTTTCTGTATGGGCTTTTTCATTAAAATGAAAAAAGATCCCTTTTAACCTTTTTCATATGATCTTTTAGTTTTTTTCCATATAACCTTTTTCATTCAAATGTAAAAGGATCCCTTCATACAGAAAAAGATTTTTGACTTAGGGTTTTTTGTGCCCTCTTTTCATTTGTCCTTTTTTGTTTGAATGAAAAAGGACCCCTTCATATGGAAAAAACATTTTAGACTTGGGTTCCCCCACCATCTTTTTTCGTGTGACCTTTTTCGTTCAAACAAAAAAGCATCTGTTCATATGGAAAAAGTGTCTGTACTTAATTTTTTTGCCATTCTTTTTTTGTTTGAAGGAATCCTTTTTCGTTTCCTTTTTTCATTTGATATGGAAAAGAATTCCTGCAAATGAAAAAAGGATTTTGCAGGGTGTCTCTGTAATTATGCCATAATAATTTTATGACTCCCTGATGTCTAATTGCACTCCACACCCTTGCATTGCTGTCCCTGTAATTGTGTTTATTTTTTCCTGGTTTCTAGTGATGCCCCCCATCCCTGATTGCTGTTCCCATAATTTGTTTTATTTTTCCCTGGTGTCTAGTGGCACCCCCCACCCTCTGATCACCATCCCTGTAATTATTACATTTATTCCTGGTGTCTAGTGGTGCACCCCCTCCCGACGATCTCCATCCTGGTAATTACTACATTTTAACAACCAATACAGAAAAGGCTGTGCTCTCACAATGGATCGGGTGCTTGCAAAACAAACAGTACCAGCAAGCCAAAGGAAACAAGTACTCCACTGCATTGGTAAAATAGTCACTTTTTTGCATCAAAGCGCTGGGGCTTGTAAGATAATGGTAGTTTTATCACATTTGTAACTATAAGCACAGTTTGCACATTAAAAATGTGACTTTTTTACCAATGCAGTGGAGTGCATGTTTCCTTTGGTTTGCTTGAATTATTAAATTTATCCCTGGTATCTAGTGGCATCCCCACTCTCTGATTGCCATCCTCATAATTATTTACTACTTCCCTGGTGTCTAGTCATGCCTTCCACCCTCCGATTACTGTCCCTGTGATTATTTAAGTTATCCCTGGTGTCTAGTGGCACCCCCACCCTCTGATCTCTATCCTCATAAATATTTATGTTATCCTGGTGTCTAGTTGTGGCCCCACCCTCTGGTCTCCGTTCCCATAATTATTGTATTTTTTCCCTGGTGTCTTATGGCACCTGCCCCCCACCCTCTGATCGCTGTCCCTGTTGTGATTTTTTTCTTTTCCTGGTGTCTACTGGCACCCCAACCATCAGATTGCTGTTCTGTCTGAAATAAAGAAAGTGATCCCTCAATGTTTTGGTTTTTTTTTAAACTGTAGCACTGGTCCACTGTCCAACTGAATATAGCAGCCTCTCAATTGAGCATATGCACAGTGCAAACCTTTGCGCCCCACTTTGGCCCGTTTTTTAATATCTAGCAGCAGAAGTCGTACAGATCATCTAGCTTGCTCATATCCTCCTGAATGTGTCCCCATTCTTACAAGAGTCCACCAGCCTGACCAGCTAAGTGGAACGTTAACTGGCTTGGGGGCTGGAAGTAGAGGGTGGTGGTGGATCAGCACAAGATGAGAGGAGTACTCATCAGTGTCCCTCAGGGATTGATATTGGTGGCACTGCTTTTCAACATGTTCAGCACTGATTTGGAAATGGAGATCTTACTTCGAGAGGGCTCTTGCAGTAGGTAATTACATATAGGACTGACATCGGCAGGCGGCAGGACCCCACGGAAAAATTTCTAGCTAGCAGTCCCTGGCAAGGGACTGCCCCTCGATCAGGTGACCCGGCGTCAGATGATGTCGGTATAAAGGGGCAGTCCTGGATGCCCTGCTTCAGTTCTTTCCTGCCGTTGGCTCGTGCAGCACCTCGGCGGTAGGTTAAGTAAGCTCAGCCTTGTTACTCTGTTGATTTTTACGAAAGTGATAGTTATTTTGAGATCTTTTCGTCAGGTGAGCGTCGGTTTATAATAGTCCTTCAAAAAAATAAGTGCATTTCGTGCGGCGCCAACTGCCTACAAACGCAAGGTCACTCCATGCCTTTTTGTAGGCCCCCGACCCATGGGTTGACAAGTGCCCACATTGCCTGCATTTCAACGCCAGCCACCGAGACGACACCAGCAGTCCTTGGAAGCCCATCTCCTTAAAGAGAAGATGTCTGCAATGGAGAAGGAGTTGAAGGAGGCGTCGGCATGCCCGTCGAGCTCGCATTCAGGCCCTTCAGACACCTCAGGGCAAAAGGAGGCTTCTGCCCCCAGTACTGCCGCAGGCTTGCGGCCTACTGGTGCGGGCACCTCCCATAAGCCGGACGTCGGCTCCTCCGACACCCGCTGGGAGAAGACCGCTAAGACACCCGACCCTACAGGGCACTGCACGGCTGTGTCCCCCTTGGACCGAGCCTCTTCCCATCCTCGGTCCGCTTCCGACGAGGGGCCCCTTAAGTCAGGCAACGGCTCCTCTGACATGCATTGGGCGTCGGAGCCTATGTCAGACCTTCCACTGTCTGTCATCCCAGGTTCCCCATAGCCTTCGCTGCCATCTGGGGAGCCCGTGTCGTCCCTGCCTGACCCTGGGGATTTTTCTCCACCATCCCCGGATGAGACACGGGATGCCTTTCCACCGTCAGATCCCCCTCCCATGGATCTGGATCTGACGCGGGCCCCCTGGATGCCAGCCCCTGATGCCAGCTCAGACACCAGCCCCGCGGATGTCAGTTCCAATGCCGGCCCCTTCAACCCCGGCGGGGGATACTCCTCTTCCATCAGGCCCTCCCCCCCAGGCCTATCAATATTGATCCACCCAAGGGGGTTCCTACTGGGCCGTCTGCCCTGGCAGCTCCTCCGGTGCCCAGGTACCCGCCGTTGTATCCGACGCTGACCTACCTGGGTCCACAGTATCCTGCCCCGCAGTACCCAGTGCCGGCCCCACCAACACCTTAGTACCCGGCCCCGGTATTCCCACAGCCAGGTTATGGATACTCACCTTACAGATATAATCTGTACAACTATCCCCCTCCTCCTCCTCCATAACCCCCTAGGCCGCCGGTGGATCTCCAGGAGACTCTGGCCTCCTGGTGGGCTGAGGCCAAGGCTCAGCTCACCAAGGAAGTTGAGAGCTGCCTTACGGTGATGGTGCCACCTCCGGCCCCCGTATGCCCCAGACGGCACACTCCCTCTCCACCTCCAGACTCCTGAGCCCTCCCCTCGGGATCCAGAGAGGGGCAGGACATGTGTCCAGGGATTCCCCCTAAGGAATCCGTTCCTCCTCCTAGATGAGTCAGGGAGTCTTACTCTGCTTCCAGTTCTTCTTCTTCTTCTTCTCTCTTGGACTCCCTGGATTCCTCTGATGGATGTTCCGAGAGAGACGACGAGCCTCGCTCTCCGTCCAAGCCTCCGGAGGATCCTTGCTTCACGGAGTTGCTCAGAAAGATCCAGGAAGTACATCAGTGGCATTCCTTAGAGCCAGATCCTCAGCGGGTTAAACTCACCGAACTTCTGGACTTGCCCCTTATGGCCCCTACTCTTGTGCCACCCTAGATTGAGCCTCATGCCCACCTTGTTTCCACCATTTGGAAACAACCGTCGGCTTTAGCCCCACTTTCTTGGAAGTCCAACAGGCTATACCAGGCTCTGGAGGGTGTAGATTTTTTAGATTCTCACCCCCGTGCAGACTCGGTTGTGATTAGCGCTGCTCACGGCCGGTCAGCACACACTAAACACTTGAGCTTGTCTCCCCGGATAAGGAATCTCGCCTTCTGGATCAGTATGGAAGGAAGATCTATGCTTCATTCACACTGGGGATTAGGGCCCTAAATTATGTAGCACATATGGGGGATTACCAGAAGGCTGTCCTTAACCAGGTGGAATCTAAGATCGACTCCTTGCCTGACTCCCAAGTTAAGCAGGAGTTAGCTGACCTTGTCCGTTTTGCTCGTTCGGCCAGTCGTCACATTCTGAGGATGACCTACGATGCAGTGGACACCGCAGGGTGGAGCTCTGCATTCACCATAAGTCTTCGGCGTCACGCATGGCTCCGTGTGTCAGGTCTGGTCCCGGAGGTGCAGTCAGCAATTCAGGAAGCACCTTTCAGGGGTTCAGTGCTTTTTGGTGGTGATGTCAAGGACATCATCACCGACTTGCAGGAGAAGGGGATGGCCCTGAAATCTGTGGATTCCATGTACCATCCCCATCCCCCACAGCACCTTCCTTTTGCAGATGCAGCCGACCTCAATCGAAACCCCAAGGAAGGTGGGCCACCAAACATTGCACCCCCACAGCTGCCAGGCCCCCGCCACCCAAAAAAGCAGCGGGTGCCCCAGCTGCGGCGCTGCCCCATACCACCTGACTACTTTCCTCTCCCACCGCCTCCGGACTCCCCAGAGGAACCGGTAGGAGGAAGGTTCTCCCTCCACCTTCCGGGTTGGGAGAGGATAACATCAGATTCATGGGTGCTTCAGATTATCTCAGAGGGGCACTCCATAGAGTTTCTACAGAAACCTCCACGCCACCCCCCTCTGAAGTCCTCTTACTCAAGGGACCATCTTCCTTTGGTCAGGGAAGAAATATCTGCTCTCCTCGTGAAGCAGGCCATAGAACCCATCCCTCCTCACCTCCACAGGATGGGTTACTAGTCCCATTTCTTTCTTGTAGCAAAGAAGACGGGAGATCTCAGACCCATTCTCAATCTCAGCTCCCTGAACCTCTATGTAGAATACAAGAAGTTCAGGATGCTCTCCCTTCAAACCCTTCTGCCCCTTCTTCGGTCGGGCCAATGGCTTTGTGCACTGGATATGCAGGATGCATACCTGCACATCCCCATTCGTCCCTCGCACAGAAAGTACCTCTGGTTTGCTTTCCAGGGGGACCATTACCAATTCCAGGCACTCCCATTTGGTCTTTCCTTGGCTCCCCGAGTCTTTACCAAATGCCTGGTGGTGGTAGCGGCCCACCTGCATACCTTGGGAGTTCAGGTTTTTCCCTACCTGGACGATTGGCTCCTGGCAGCCTCGTCCAGGGAGGAACTCCTGCATTTTCTCTCCCTCACCCACCGGGTTTTCACTTATCTGGGTATCACCATAAACCATTCCAAGTCTCATCTGGACCCTTCCCAGAGACTCCAGTTCATCGGGACAATCCTCGATACCACAGTCTGCAAGGCCTTCCTGCCTTCAGACGGGGGACCTCCCTCCAGTCACAGATTTCCCTACTTTTGGAATGCAGGAAGGTTCCGGTGAGGTCGGTGCTCCGTCTTTTGGGGCCGATGGCGGCCGCCATCCCATTCAGTTCATGGCGACTCCATATGAATTTCTCAGTGGACTCAACTTCTAGATGACCTAGATCATCTGGTGCTGATCTCCTGGCCGATGATAAAAGACTTGCAATGGTGGATGGTTCAAGAGAACCTGTTCCGGGGGGGTCCCCATCTTTCATCCTCCCCCCTCCCAGACTCTGACCACGGACGCATCAGGCGAAGGTTGGGGAGCCCATATGGGTCCTCAACGAACCCAGGGTTTATGGTCCAGACTGGAATTAGCTCTTCACATCAATGTGCTCGAGCTATGAGCAGTTCTGTATGTCCTTCACCAATTCATCCTTCCCAGCCACCTGGCTGTCCAAACAGACAACATGTGCGTGGTGTGGTACATCAACAAGCAGGGATGGACTCCATCCTACCCGCTGTGCAGAGAAGCAATGAGGGTTTGGGAATGGGCCATGCTTCACAACCTTCACCTCACGGTGATCCATGTTCCAGGAGTCGACAATGTCCTGGCAGACAAGTTAAGCCATTCCTCGGCTCTGCCACACGAGTGGGAACTGGACCAAAAAGTTCTAAACGGCATCTTCCAGCTTTGGGGGACTCCACAGGTAAACCTGTTCGCCTCTTCCCAAAATGCAGAACTTCCCACCTTTTGCTCGCTCACTTCAGAGCGAGGCACTTTCCGGAGCAACGCTCTGTCTCTAAGCTGGAAGGACAGATTCGTCTATGCTTTTCCCCCAATTCCTCTGATCCCTCGTGTGCTGCAGAAACTTGCTTTGGAAGGAGCGAGAATGATTCTGATCGCTCCTTTCTGGCCCAGGCAAATCTGGTTCTCTCTTCTACAACAATACTCAGAGGTTCCTCCTCTTTCTTCATCTCGAGGATTGCTGACCCAGGATCAGGGGACTCTAGTCCATCTGGGACTCTAGTCCATCTGGGACTCAAGTCTCTACAACTTCATGCATGGCTCCTGCAGACCTAGCACAATCTTATTTTGGCATCTCTTCTAAGGTGGCCGAGATTCTAGTGGAGGCTAGAAAACCCTCCACTAGGTCCACCTACGCTATGAAATGGAAGAGATTTTCAATTTGGGCTGCCTCCAGGGACGTGGAGCCTTTCTCCTGTCCTGTGGCCATTCTGCTCGATTATTTGTGTCATCTTTTCGACCTGGGTCTCAGTCACTCCTCTTTGGAGGTTCATATGGCTGCTATTTCAGCCTACCATGCTCCTTTTGCGGATAAAGCCTTTGCCCAATTAGAGGTTTCCAAGACCTTTCTCAGAAGGGTCCTTCATCTCAGGCCCCATGTTCGGACTCCTGCTCCCCCTTGGGATTTGAACTTTGTTCTTGAGAAACTTACCCTTCTTCCCTTTGAGCCTTCGGCTTCTGCAGATTTGAAGTTTTTATCGTGGAAGACTCTCTTCTTGGTGGC
Organism: Neoceratodus forsteri; assembly: GCA_016271365.2. NCBI lineage: Eukaryota > Metazoa > Chordata > Ceratodontiformes > Ceratodontidae > Neoceratodus > Neoceratodus forsteri. Next base: position 6,538,343 of record JADMNL010000022.1, on the reverse strand, counting down.
CATTACTTCTGCTTGAAGAATTTCCGAGCTCCAGGCCCTTATGTGTAAAGTCCCTTATCTGATTTTTCACAAAGAATGAGTAGCTCTTCGTACGAACCCTAAGTTTCTTCCAAAGTGGTAGTGGAGTCTACCTTAAATCAGTCTATTGAGTTACCTGCCTTTTTCACGCAGTACTCCAACCAGGGAGAATACTTACTCCATACCATGGATGTCCACAGGATTCTGAGATACTACACTGATAGGACAAAGGATCTCAGAAAGACCAATCAGTTGTTTGTCTCCTTTGCTCACAAAAGGGAAGGCAATGCTGTCTCCAAGCAATGCCTGTCAAAGTGGTTGGCTCATTGCATCACTTTCTGTTATGACAAGTACAACAAGACCCTTCTGGGTCAAGTCAGAGGTCACTCCACTCGTGGAGTAGCTGCCTCTGCGGCTTGTTTCAAGAATGTGTCTGCAGCAGACATCTGTGCTGCTGCCACCTGGACTTCCGTCCATACCTTTACGAAACATTACAGTTTGGACATTGCCTCTCTCCATAGAGCAGGCTTTGGGTTAGCTGTCTTGCAAGGTCTCCTATCTTGAGGCTTGCAAGGTTGTTTGCTACTTTTTGGAGTAGTTCCTCCTCCCAGTGCCTTTCATTTGTTCCAGACTGCTTGGGATTCTGTCCTATATGTAATTACCTACTGCAAGAGCCCTCTTGAAGTAAGATGCTGCAGTTATGTAAGAACTTACCTTAACAGTAGATCTTTGAGAGAGGCTCTTGCAGTAAGTAATACCTTCCCGCCCTCCATCCCCCTAGGCTTTTTCAGCTCCTTTTCCATTGAAGGAAATATCTGCTTCTCTCTCATCTGGGCCTTCTGGGCCTGTGGTGGGAAAGAACTGGAAGGCGGGCATCTGGGACGGCCCCTTTATACCAATGTCATCTGACACCAGTCACCTGACAAGGGGACGGTCCCTCGCCAGAGACTGCTAGCTAGAAATTTTTCCATGGGGTCCTGCCGCCTGCCGACGTCAGTCGTATATGTAATTACCTACTGCAAGAGCCTCTCTCGAAGACCTACTGTTACGGTAAGATCTTACATAACTGCACTGTCTTCTGCTGTCTGTTTAATTTTGTGGACGACACTTAGCTGGTCAGAGTGGTGGACTCCTGTAAGGGTGGGGACAAATCATTGATGGAGAGCAAGGAACTGAGGTTTAAGTTCTGCAGCCGGTGCAGGCAGAAAATGTCAGCCATAGACCCACACGACACATGCTTGTACTGCCTGGGCAATCAACACGATGTTGAGGGAGGTAGTTTGTGCCATTTCATGCTGCCAGCATGCATCAAAAACTGGACAACTTGACTGGCCCTTGGTTGGATGAAAGGCTGCAAAAAGTGCTTGGCGGCTGCCCAGCCAGCTGCTCAGTTTGCGATCATGGAAGAAGAGGTGGTGGCAACTGCAATAAGTTCATCCTCAGTCTCTGAACTTTTTTTGGCTGGGGCCAGTGTCTGAGGGTCATTCTCTGATGAATTAATAGATATGTGTCTGGCCCTCCAGACCTTTTGGGAGTGCTCTTCTCACAGCAGAAAACACATTTCTGTTATTCTTGGGATCGGTAAAGAGCACACTTTTTCCACTCCATTAACTCTCCAGTCTGTTTGACCTTGGTCGAGCTGCCTATGATCAAGGTCTCCATGGTAAGCCCATCGGGCTTGTCAATTTTGACTCTGGTTGAGCAGATGATGGAGATTTTTCTCAAGCATGTTGAACAGCTGGAGGAGATAAATGAAGAGTCAATCTCCCAGACCCAGGAACTCACAGTCCTCAAAAGGGAGAAAGTGGCTCCATTGGTGACCCCATCTGAGGTTCCTTAGGAGCGGTCTCCACTGGTGGTTGTGCCATCCAAACCTGTAGTGCTTTTATATGAACCCCTCCCAAAGGACACCTGTCTATGTTAACCCTCAAGTTGAAGGTTGAGATCAAGGCACTACTCATGCTATCAATCCTGCTAGGCTGGGAGGCATGGTATCTCCTCTACTTCCTCATCCTGGGGTGAGAAGAAGCATCAAAAAATGCATTGTTGCTATGAGGAACTCCTCTGACAACAGTGGACCATGACAGGGAGGGGAAGGACTCTGGCCAGCAGGACTTTTGATTCCTTGGCTTATGCCAGTCATTCCCATGCCAGCCCATTCTTCTCGGCAGTTCTCCATGTCTGTCTTTCCACCCCTTCAGGTGGAGCCACTTCAGTGGCAGTCCCTGTTTGGGGTCCTGTCCAAGGAGTTTTGCTCCATGGCTATCTTGCCAAGCCAGCTCTCAGTGGAAATCACAAAAGCTGAGGATGCCAGAATAGTCCATGGTGGCAAACGGTTGAGGGCCATTTTTGAGGAATCCTCTGACTCCAAAGGAGAGTCATCCATGACCTTGAGCAGGATTCATACATTTTACTGGGAATCAGTTGAGTTGTCTACCGATCACGTGTTGCTGTCTTTTGGGGCTTTGATTCAACTTACCTTGGAGTCCATGAAAGTGCCCTCGGAGCCAGTTCAGAAGTGGTCCAAATACCTGCTTACTGACATACCAAACAAGGACGATTCCTCAGGTTGCCTGTCATGTGGCTGAGGCCATCTTTGGACCAGCACTGGAGCTTTGGAAGCATCCAGCATCCTGCCCAGCACCCTCCACTCGGATGGTCTGCACGTACGTTGTCCCACCAGGCTCCCTTCCTGGGTTCTGCAACCACCCCTTAGCTGAGGGTTTGGTTTTGGACTTCACCTTCTGCAAATTGAGGGGTAACAGGGACATGGATAAACCTCCAAAGAGTTCAGGAAGATTGACCATGCAGCTCAAAAGTTGTACGTTGCTGTGTCTCCACCAGTGGCAAACTTTTACCAATCCATGCTGGGAGTGTTGGGGGACCTCCTTCCCCATCCTGCTGCCAGCAAACAATTACCAGTGAGGATAGTCAAAGATCAGGGTCAATCACTGCCTAAACACCAGCTCCAGATGTCTTCAGACATAGGTGATTTCTGTGCCCATGCAATGGCAGAGGTCATCGGCATGCTTTGTAGGGCCTGGCTGTGGCTTTCCACCTTTATGGTGGATACTCAGCATAAGCTAGCAGATGTGCACTTCTTGGGAGCTGACCTCTTTGGCCCTTAGGTGGAAGGGCATCTCATGTGGATTGACAAATCCAGTGCCACCCTTGATTTTGTGGCTTCATCCCAGAAGGCCCAGAAATCTAAAAAGAAGGCCTTTCAATATCTGTCCTTTGAACCACAACAGCCTCAGCTTCGGCAGTAGCCCTGGCAAGCTAAGGTACTTCTTTTCTTCTCTCTCTTGTGTTTGTTTGAGCCCCAGTAAGGGCAGTTTCACCTCTGGTGTCCAAAGTCCAAGTTCGGTGGCCAGGAGCAAAAAGAGGGGGGCAGAGGCAGTAGTGTCTCGTGGCCCCTCTGCCCAGAGTCCACTCCAAGACTGCACATTGACAGATTGTGAAGCATCATCCCCCTCTCCCTGTAACAGCTCTGGATTTTGAGGCTCTACCACCATACCAACTCCAGGCTCCTCGGGAGTCCAAGGTGTTAAAGGACACATTGTTTGTGCTATGAGCTTATATTGCTCAGATCCTAGAGTGTGGGCTGATAGCCTGTGTTCTAAATGCCCTGGCCTCTCAGAGATATGCATCAGCTGGTTCCAAAATGGATGGGGACTGGCATCCTGTACTGAATACATATGATCTGAACCAGTTCATGTGGAAGCTCAAGTTGCAGATGGTCACTGTGAATCAGATCATTCTATCTCTGGAGCAGTGCATGTGGTTCTGCTCCCTGGAGTTCCAGGATGTGTTCTTCCACATCCAAGGCCATCCATCCCATTGCCAGTACCATTGGTTCCATGCAGATGGGATCCTGTACCAGTTCCAGATCATACCCTTTGACTGCTCATCCACACTCTGGGTCTTCAAGTGCATGACAGTGGTGGCAGCCTTCCTACAGCACCAGGGCATCAGGGTATATCCCCACCTGGATAGAAACATAAAAACATAGACGTTGTCATCAGTTAAGGACCTCTTTAACCACCAAGTCTGCTCTATAAAAACATAGAAGTTGTCAGCAGACAAGGACCTCTTTGCCCACCTAGTCTGTCCTATATTCCCCACCTGCTGAGTCACCACAGACCCTACATGATCTCTGGTCTCCCCCACCCTTGCCTTACTTCTAAGGTCCCCTTGTGTCTATCCTATACATGCTTGAATCCTGTTACCATTTTAGGACTCCAGACCTTTGCTGGGAGGCTGTTCCAGGCATCCACCACCCTCTCCATGAAGAAACATTTCCTCAGATCTCCTATGAGCCTCCCCCTCCAGCTTCATAGTGTGACCCCTTTTCCTGGAACATCTTTTTCTATGGAAAATGCTACCTTCCTGTACCTTAATACCTGTGAGGTATTTAAACATTTCTGTCATATCCCCCTTTCTCTCCATTCCTCTAGAGAGTACATATCAAGGGAGTAATCAGGATTTCAAAAGTTGAAGGCCCAAGCATAGGCACATGCTGTTTGAGGTATATTGATATCCATGACCAGCTGAGTTAAGGCACATTTGGTCAAAATGTTTGAATTCAAATGAAGACCTTGGCCTTCAGGCTATGGCCTGGTTACTCCCATGCATATTTAGTTCTTTGAGTCTTTCCTTGTAGGGCTTTTGCTGCAGGTCCTGCACCATTTTGATAGCCCTCCTTTGTACTACCTTTACCCTATCTATGTCCTTCTGGAGGCGAATCCTCCAGAACTGGACACAATACTCAAGGTGGGGTCTTATCAGTGATTTATACAGGGGTAATACTTTCTCCTTCCTTCTGCTCATGATGCCCCACCCTGTCTTCCCAACACTTTTAGCCTGGATCATCCTAAGAGGCTGTGGAGAGGTCCAGATATCTGGTCCTCTGGACCTGTTGGAACTTGGACCTTTCTGGTCAACCCAGCCAAGTCCAAGCTGGTCCCCTCACAGGTGATCAAGTTCATCAGGGCAGAACTAGACTGCCTGCTGGCCAAGCCCTGCCGCCCTGCAGACTGGGCATTGGATCTTACCTCCTTTTCCTGGTCATTTCAGGTTGGGCTCTTACGCCCTGGCCAGGACTTCCTGCAGCTGCTGGGGTACATGGCATCCTGCACCAGTGTTATCTGTTGGGCTTGTTGGTGATATGTGCCACCTGCAGTAGGAGTTGGGCCAACAGTGGTCCCAGCACCTAGGTCACTTGGTCCAGTCTGTTGTAATGATCCACCTGATGTGGGATGCCATCTAGTGGTGGTGTCTGGGGCCCACAACATCTGGAGGAGGGAATCCTGTTTTTCCACACAGAGCTGTCCATCATGCTCACAAGAGACAAGTCTCTGTTAGGGTGGGCAGCACATCTAGGAGACCACAGAGCCCCGTCACCACATCAACATGCCGTAGATCCATGTAGTGCATCTATTCTGATGGAATTTGCTGCAGTGATCTGGGGTCAGGTTGTGGTGGCCCAGGCAGATAACACAATCACCATGTTCTACCTGAACCAGCAAGTGGGACACGCTCCATGCCATTGTGTTGGGGGCTCTCCAAACATGGACACTCATGTGCAGCCTGGATGCAGATCTTCAAGCAATCCATGTCACAGAGAGAGCAGTCAGCTAGAAGCCACTCTCAATTGGCTCAAAGAGATGTTGCACAAGTGGTTCCTGCATCAGTAAGTCATAGATCACCTGTTTTCCTAGTGGGCATCCCTCTGGTGGACTTGTGTGCCTCATGGGAGAACAGAAAACTGAGTCTGTGCTTGCCCCCCCCCAACTGACTGGGACAGTATTGAGGGATGCCTTCTCAAGGCCCTGGACCTCAGGCCTCCTGTATGCCTTCGTTCCCTTCCCCTTAGTCCCCAAGGTTGTAGTCAAGGCCCAGAAGGACAAAGTGTAGATGATTCTTAGAGTCCCAGACTGATCCAGGCGGCAGTTCTAGTATTCATATCTCCTCAGTCTCAGCAGCAAGGCTCTGTGGAGCTTGCCACTCTGCCCAGATCTGCTGACCAGACAACAGGGAAAAGTCCTGCACCATGACCTTCAACCCCTGCACCTCTCAGCCTGGTTTCTAAGTGACTAGAGTTCCAGGTTCTGGGTCTTTTGGAAGATGTTCTCCATGTTATGGAAGCATCATGTAAGGAATCAACTCATAAATGCTATGCATTTGAGTGGAAGAGGTTCTCTATCTGGTGCCAGGGTAAGGAGGAGCTTGATCCCATTACCTGCCCCATGAAGGGCATCCCCAACTACCTATGGTCCTTCTCTGTCAAGACTGCAAGTGATAACTCTTAAGGTGCACCTGGCAGCCATCTCTGCATACCAGATGCAGGGTGGTGTAGAAACATAGAATTTGGTGGCAAATAATGACTGCTTGGCCCACCTAGTCTGCCCATTTTCCTACATAACAGATAAGCTGCAGATCCTAGTTAACCAACAGCTTACTTCCTCCTACCCCCCCACTAGGACTATACCAACTGTGGCCCAGGAGAAGGTGGCTGGTTGCTTTCTCAGAGGTCCAGATCATTTGTCCCCTCTGATGTGTTAACCTCCACCTCTATGGGACCTACTGCTGGTGTTGGCACTGCTCATGGGCAAGCCATTTGAACCAATACACAGGTGTAAGATGTCACATCTGTTGTGGAAAACTGCCTTCCTGGTAGCCATCATGTCAGTCAGAAGGATAAGTGAGCTCCAGGCACTCTCAGTGGAGTCTTAACTGGTCTTCCACCGGAACAAGGTCATCCTTCACCCCCACCCGAAGCTCCTCCTGAAGGTCATATTGGAATTCTACCTTAACCAGGTGATCAACCTTCCAGTATTCTTTACCGACCCAACTCATAGGCTGATCACAGGCTCCATTCTCTGAACCTGCGGAGGGCACTCTTATATTACAAAAAATGTACAGCTGGAGTTCAGGGTGTGGCTCATTAACTGTGACATATGCTGATGCTGTGCCTGGCAGACCAGCAGCAAAGTAGACAATTGCCAGATGGATTTCATCCTGCATTGACCTCTACTATAAACTGGCTGGTAGGCAGTCACCCCAGGGGCTTAAGGCTCATTCCACCAGACATACCGCTGCCTCAGTGGCTGCTTCCAGGAATGTCCCCATTGTGGAGACATGCAGGGCTGCATCCTGGAGTAAAGCATATGCCTTCATATCTCATTGCAACATTGACATAATAAATCGTTGAAATGCTGCTTTTGGGTCCTCGGTCCTCCACTCTCTGTTAGGCACTTCATGGAAATGTTTTATGAACCCCTAGCTAAGAAGGTCACTGAGATAAAAGAACCTACTATTATAAATACTCATTTCAAATTAATGAGTAAACAGGAAGTACTCCTGGTCATACAAAAATTGAAATCAAATAAAGCCCCCAAGCCAGATAAAATTGTGGCTAAAATATATTTCTGTACAGCGGAATACTGGGCTGATATCTTGTCAATGTACTTTAATAAATGAATTCATGAAAATACTATTTTGACCTTGTGGAAAGGAGCAGAAATAGTCCCGATTTTGTGCCGTATGGGTCCGACTGAGAGAATCGTCACCCGGAGTCAGCAATAATGGGGCACTTGGGTTGATGATTATTTCAACCTCATTGATCCAACACTTTGGTCGACTGGCCAGATGGCAAAGCCGAGATGCCAGCGGCCGAAGAAGCAATTTCGACCGAAGTTGAGACTGCAGGTTCCTGGGACCAAGATCTCTCCCAATCCCAAGAGCGTCTCTGTCGAGACAAAGACGATCCCGGGTCCTTTTCTCACTTATGGGACCAAGAGGACTGTGTGCCTGCAGGACCCTCCCCCTTAGTCAGGAAAGACTGACACAACTCTCAGAAAGAACCCGAGAAGGTGGAGCCCAGGTTGAGCAGAACAAAGCAGCTCCGAGAAAAGGATTCCCTGGCATGAGCTGCTTCCTCCTCGAAGGCTTGCATGCGTTTCAATTGCTTGGCAGATCCCTCGGCCATGGAGCCTCCTTAGATTTCACCGGAGGGTTCAGTTTTTTCGGCCTCCCCAACTTCAGGCATGTGAGATGGTCGTTGAGGACGTTAGGGTGAAATGCAAGACAAAAATTGCACTTCAAGGTGTCATGGGTGATAAACTAGACCCTAAAATGTATAGATCAATAAGTCTTCTTAGACAGGTTGGCAAAAATATTTTCTAGAGTACTCCTAGAAAGACTGAAAATAGAAGTTAAAAGGCTAGGGGACATAATGCCATTACAGGCTGGATTTAGAGAAGAGTTCTCTGCAATCCATAACTGTTTTATTATCTTATATCACCTACTAGAGAAATATGTAAGCCTAAGGGGGGGCAGAAGCTTTATTTGGCTTTTATTGATTTCGGCTCTGCCTTTGATTCTGTAAACAGAAATATGTTATGTAAGATTATGAGGGACTGGGGTATTTGCCCAGTATTAATAATCATCATACAAAATCTCTGTACGGATACATGGTTCCAAGTCAGGTTTGGGGCAAGGGGTCAGCTCACCAACAAATTCCCCACCAATAGAGGAGTCAGGCAGGGAAGCATCCTTGCCCCTTTACTTTTTTCTGTTTATACTAGCAATTTAATAATTGCCCTAGAGGTCTTTGAGTCAGAGTCACCAAAAATTGGCTCATTCATCTGCCTGGCACTGGCATATGCAGATGATTTGGTGCTCTTCTTCCTCTCGTACAATGGCCTTCAGAAAAAAATGAACACCCTATATGATCAATCCAAACTCCTGGACTTGAAGATTAACATCTCCAAGACTAAGACAATAACATTTGGAGATCGTAGTACCAAGTCCCATTGGAAGATTGATTCACACTCAATAGAGCTGGTCACGAAATATTATTTGGGATTGGCCTTTGCTTGCAACCTTTCCTGGAAGGGTCACCTTGAGGATCTTTCAGTCAAAGCCAAGACTTCCTTCCTGGGTTTAAAAAGATTTGACTATTTATATGGGGGGCATATAATCAGGCCTTTAGTTAAATTAATCCGGGCAAAATGTAATGCATAGCTGTTATGTGGTGCTGAAATCTGGGCACTTTCCCCTGTGGACAGACTGGAAAAAACAGCCACTCAGATTCTTCATGTGGCATTAGGTTTTAACAAATCTACACCCAGCTGCTTTGTCAGAGTTGAGCTAGGTATGGACTGTTTTCAAGTTTTTACAGATAGTACGATTATCAATTATTGGATAAAATTGAATAGATTGCCTGAGTTGAAACCTGCAAAACAGTGTCTACAGGAAAAAGTGTACTGGAAAAACATGGGATGTAAACCCTCCCCCAAGTTGGAGCATATAATGAAACTGTTGGTTACGTATGATCTGGAGGCCTTGCCAAGATATGTAGATAGAAATATTACTGTAAGTCTCAAATACAAATCATGTATTTTTAAGAAAATCTTAAAACTATTTTAAAATGAGCGATCTGAGTGCGATTTCTCAATCAACGTTTGCCAGTTGTTATACTGATAAAGATTGCATCATAAATTTAGATACTATCTGGACATACTTGAAGATTCTAACATCAGAAGAACATACATGAGATTTGAACCGAGGACCTTTGAATCTAATGTTATGACCATTAGTTTGGCAAGTCCTCCAATCCGGATGACGCACTCTGAAATTGTGACAATAAATCTAAGGAAGACCTGTTGCATGCGATTATGCAGTATGCATGGTACAATAAAGCAACAAATTATTGGATTACCCCTATACTAGGATCGTTAGCACACACAGACCTTAACTTGATCATCTGTGTTTGTTACAGATGATTTTATTGGGAAGCGTATTTTTATCTTGTAATTTCTTGTTTAATTTTGCATTTTTTAAACATTTCTTGTATTGTAATGATCGATGTTTTTATGATCGAACAATAAAGTTTACCTACCTATTTTCTCTCCACTCTCGGTTTGCCAAATAGAGGCGCATGCCTTGCCCCTCTTCGCAGAGGACTGCTTGAAGTCTGCCGGAGTGTGGATGTGAACTGCATCCACGCTGTTAGAAATATGGGTTACTCACCTGTAACCACAGTTCTGCTAGGGGTATGTAGTTCACATCCACCCAACCAACCCAGCCTCCCCTGGTATATGGTGCCAGGATCCCCACTTCCAGCATGAAAAGATCTGATGTCATGGGGTGGAGCTGGAAGATATTCCACCCTGGAAGCATGCCAGAGTGTGGATGTGAACTGTATACCACTAGTAAAACTATGGTTACAGGTAAGTAATTAATTTTTTTCTGATCCTAAGGCAGGCTTTAATGACATCTGAGTCATTGGACTCCATGGAAAGAGGATGATGGGCCCATTATACATCATCTTTAAAGCAACATGAGCCAGAAATCAAGAATGTCCTGAGGCAGACCTCAGACAGATTTATTCCATTATACTTTGCTTCATTTTTTCTGCTCTCAAGGAAGATGGTAATTTTGGTCTGCAACCATGAAATCTAGAGACTGAGTGTGTGTGTGTGTGTGTGTGTATATATATATATATATATATATATATATAGAACAGGAGTGAGTGAGAGATATAAGCAGTGTTCTGCATGGTCATCAATGAGAGTCGAACTACAGTTAAACTGGCTATCTTACATTTTAGTAAGTGGACGGCCTGCTGTTAGAATGTGTTGAACAAATATATAAAATGGAAAGAATTACCCATGAATTAAATGATCATATAGAAATATTTTGCTCTAAATGGACAAAGTAGGTAATGTATCTTATGGAAAAAGACCCTCTGGTTGTCCCCTAATCCATTCAATGAATCATTTAGGAGGTCTGAGATCAGAACCTCTTGTATTAGATTTGGGGATTCCCAATATGCATGCAGATCAATGCTCTGTGTGTTCTATTTACCTTCCCTGTTGTTACCTGGCTCCTCCCCCCACTCCCTGCCCACAACTGCATCTCCCACAGGGACACGCTTATAATCAAGGACTGATACTGAATACCTAACTATTCATGTATAAATACTATACCCCCACGCTGTACCTAAGGGTGGTGCAGTTTAAAAAATCCATTTTACATTGTCTGCGCTTGCGCACCCAATATTTAGTGGCAATGATGGGGATTTTGAGGGTGTGTCATTGCTGGGCCAATTGCAGTTCACAAAAACAAGGGCTTGGCAGTCTACACCAATCACCATAGACTGTGGTCCTGACATCACTCTCTGCCTGGTGGGCTGAAACGTTGTGTATTTCAAAGGACCGAGCCGCTCCAATCAGAGAGGGCTTCAGTCCTTTGAGCTGCATCAAGCCATCAGCAAATAGCTGAGTGGCTTGTCTTTCATCTTGTTACAAATGTAAGGCAGAACCTAACATTTAAAAATAAATGTCAGGCACTTGTCCCTTTACATTTTGTTACTCCGTTAACTTTCCTAGTTGTTCTTCCTTGATCTGAAGATGTGTATCTTTTGTTACCTTTCCATCTGAGAAGGGTGCAGTGGAATGCAAATGTTTGTTCACATCAGTGGAAGATAGAAAAGAAGAGAAAAAAAAAAAAGTTGGCCCACTAGATTACTTGGGCTTCCCCTCCTCTAGACTTGTTACTTTTGCATGTTTATGGCCAGCTCCTTGGATGTGCAGTGAGGAGCTGCTGTTTATTTCAGAGCTGTCACAAGTAACAGATGATAAAAGCAGCTGGAGAGAGGAATGACAACATGACACTAAATATTGAGCTGATTACAGGGTCAGTCAACGCCATTGGCATGCAGCATGTCTCTCTCACTGCTTGCTCACCTGTCAACTCCTGCCACACGGTACTTGCTTGGCACCCTAGTCCAGGACATTTGCTGTGGGCATGGAATGTGAGGAACCTCAGTCGCGACCCATCCAAACGCACTACTGGACAACTGAGGAGATGCTAGGACGATGGCGTGGATGAACACCATGGATAGGAGGAAACACCACATACCCAGGAGCCATGGTGCTTGGCCAAGAGGGCGGTCTTGGGGCATTGCCAGGTATGTGAGCACTAGCAGACTGGCCAAGGTTTCAATTAGTTTCACGTGCCGCACTTTGGGACTGGGTGCATGATACATGACAGGAAGGGGTGCTTGAGGCTGACAGTCTGCAGCTTTGGTGTGCTGTTAATGGGAAAGGTTGCACTGTTGACCAGTTTCAGAATGAGGCGAGTGCCAGCCAGCAGTTTCAGTAATTCAGCACTGTAATGCTTAACACATGTTTGTATAGGCGAGGAAAGAAGTCACACATGTCTGGAAATGGTTACACAGATTGAGCCTGAGATTTCGTGGCGCTGGCCATCCTTGTATGTTGAACTGATTGTCTCCAAATGTGTAACATATACTTCATACTAAAGTTAACTTGCCTGGATTGGACACATTCTTTCATAGCTAGCAGACTACCCACAATTCTTGATTTAAACGTGGCATGCACAGTCACTGGACACGTAACACATTGCTGGTTCAGTTTATAAATGCAGCTGCCATGCATTGCTTTGGGTCTAGTGCCCACTGAACTTTATTTTAGATTTATGCTGACAAGAATAGTCATTGCTGTTGATGAAAGGAGGCATTTTTTCTAGGAGTTTTTAATTTCAAGAGGTTAACCCCAGCCTTCCACTCTGTTGGATCAGCGGTAATTTTTTATTGTGAGAATGGTTACATTTTTAAACTTGATATTTGTGCCCATCATCACCCAGTCCACCCAAGCTGGCCCCCCTCAGGCCTTTTCCATGTCCCAGCTTCATCACTGTGTTATCTGTCAGATCTTACCTCCATGGTACACCTGTGCCTCTCTCTCCCCCCCATGGCAGGGCCCTCTGGTTGGGCCAGGACTTCAGGGAAATTCTAAGCCAGTCTTTTGGATAGCAGTGTCCAGTTTGGCAGGTGTGGGGCCTGCGTACTGGGGGGGGGGGGGCCATCATTCTGCACAACTGGCTGATTTCAGATTCCTCTTTCTCCCTACCCAGAAAATGCTGTGTGCATGGATACCATGCCATATGCACCCGTAGATGGCAGTGCCCCCCCCCCACAGCTTTGTGCTGCACCTTCTCTGTGGTCACCCAGGGCTGGTATGCAGCAAGGAACTGATGATTTCCCAGGCTCTCCCAAGGAGCTCAAGTCCCCTTCCCCTGTAAAATCTAACAACCTAGGACCAGACTCATTCCCAAACCAATGCTAGTTATATTAATGGTGGAGGTTTTTTTTTTTACCTTAAGTTTCAAAACTTAATATATTGCTTTTTTGCCTCGAGGAAGGGCAAACAAAAAGTTAAAGAAGTGCTATAGGAATAGCTGTCGGGTTGATTTTTATAATTTATTTATATTGCATAGCTATCAAGATCAAATCAGCATCAACGTAAATGAGAGATGGGAACCAATATTGCAACTCTTTATTTTAGGAGTGAGATTAGAGATTATAAAAACAAAGTGAGACGCACATTGAATTGCATTAGTTTTAAAATTGAGAGTTGGTTCAGAAAGTGTGAGATATGACAGAAGATGTTAATGTGCTTGATTTAAGTGTCTTTTGCTGGTATTTACTTCCATTTTTACATTGGCTGCATTTAGTGGCAATGACAGGGATTTTGGGGGGGGGGGTGGTTACTGCAAATCCATTGCACTTCACAAAAACAAGGGCTTGGCAGTCTACACCAGTGACCATGGGCTATGGTTCTGACATCATTCTCTGCTTGTTGGGCTGAAACTTTATGTATTTCAAAGGACCGAGCCGCTCAAGTCAGAGAGGGCACCGGTCCTTTGATTTACATGAAACCATCAGCAAACAGCTGAGTTGCTTGTCTTCAGTCTTGTTAAAACACACAAAAAAAACATATCCATCGATGTGCATTTCTGCCACCCCCCAAGTAAATGGCCCCCACCCAACCTCCTTCAGCACCACCACCCATGTCATGCCTATAAAGCAAACCCTAAAACAAGTATCTTCAAATTGCAAAAACAAATTGTTTAATAAGAAGGTTGTTTGTTATACCTTCAGTTTCTTCACTGTCAACATGGTGTCAACAGGGTGAGTTTTGCTGCTGATTTGGGATTCGTTTAAATCTTTAACTCCGTAACTGATTTTTGTGAATTTGCTGTTGACTTGGGAGCAGCTTAAAGCTTTCTTTAAATTCTGTAACTGATTTTCAGGACTGCTGCCGATTGGCTGGGGAAGGGATTCTTTGCTCAGAGACAGAGCAGCCAATCAGGTTTGTTTGGAATCCAGTTTAAACCTCTATTTAAACATTCACAGTGCCATTTTGCCTGCTCATTCTGCTTGTTGTGGGGAAACGGAGGAGGGTGAATTTTGCTGTTGATTTGGGATTAGTTTAAATCTTTAACTCTGTAATTGATTTTTTGTGAGTTTGCTGTTAGCTTGGGAGCAGCTTAAAGCTTTCTTTAAAGTCTGTAACTGATTTTCAGGACTGTTGCTGGCTGTAGTAAAAATTCTCCCACCAACCCCGTCCAGCAGCCTTTCTTAAATACTGGAAAGCCACTGAGGATTGGGCTTGAAATCTGTGAGGGAGAAGCTTGGGGAGCTGCAAACTGCCCATATGAACTAACTAATAAAGCTAACAGTCAGGTGATGAAAAGTTCCATCACTCAAGCTTTTGCTAGTTGGATTTTAGGGTTTACATTTTTTTTTTATGTAATGTGCAGGTAGGACTGACACAGGTTTAGGAAAGAGAGGTCAGTACACACACTGATGCTCTGAGCAGTACTGGATAGTCAACGGAAGGCAAGGTACATTTTGTGGCCGAGTACAGTGACAGAGCTAGGGGGCATAGCACAGGAGGGGAGATGTGGACACCAGGGGGACATAGGAGGAGGAGAGGCTGCAGTCAGCAGGATGGAGGTGGTGAGGTTGAGAGGGAAGGGGGCAGGCTCCAGCAGGGTGGGGGCAGAAGTAGAAATGGGGGGCAGGCTAGTAATCTGCAATGTATGTGGGTCTGCAATCTGGATGAGCACATTATGGAGACTACGGCAGTGTCCCATATGTTGAAGAATAAGAGACTTACAGACAGAGATCCAGTGGTTGGAGGTGGAGATAGGGAGATTGAGGAACATGGTCAGAGAGGGTGGGACAGGTAGGCACAAGGAGAAATATAGAGCAGGAGCAAGGACAAAGCAGGGGATGGGGTGGGGACTGGGGTCATGCAACAGCATGAGGTACTGGCAACTAAAGTAGAAATGAGAGCGAGATGCTGCAGAGAGGGGAAGAGGGGGGCACAGGGGCCAATGCTACTAAGGGGGACATTGGTACACCGGGGAGAGGGGGCAATGCCATGGCAATGGCAGGAAGGAGTGCCCAGGTGGAAGGGGACAAGGTGCATAGGGGGATGGGGCAGACCCCAGGGGGAGAATGGATGCTTAGGAGAGAGGGCACAAGTGTGGATAGGAGGCTGGACAAGAGGGGAGGAGAAGGAGTAAGAAGAACAGCTCCAGAAATTAAGGGACAGGGAAGGAACGAAGGCCATGAGAAGGGTAGGGGGGGAGAGGATGCAGCCAGAAGGGGAGTGTAGAAGGGGGGAGTTATACTGATAGGAGATTCTATCCTGAAAGGAATCAGGTGGGGAAGGGGTGAAAGATGCAGTCAGATTTGGGTGGAACATGTACCGGGCCTGACAGCAGACAGGGCAGGCTCTGAGGAAGTGTGTTAGGGGAGGATGGCAGGAACCTCACATGGTGGTACATGTGGGCACAAATGACCTCAGGGGCTGCATGGTGGAGTTGGTACAGAAGAGGTTTGAGGAACTGGGGAAGCTATACTGGGAAATAGGGAGGTCTGTGGCATTCTCAGAGGTGCTACCAATCCCAAGGGCAAGCAGGGCAAGAAATGAAAGGCTAGTGGAGTTCAACTCCTGGCTGAGAGACTGGTGTAAAGCACAAGGGTATGGGTTGGTAGGAGGATGGGGAGATACATGGACTAACAGAGAACTGTACACAAGGGACAGTTTACACCTGAATGGGGCAGGTAAGGAGGTGTTAAAGAGAAAATTAGATGATTATATTTTTTCAAGAGGGCATTTAAACTAGGTAGGGGGGAGGTGAGTGAGTGCACAGCTAGCATGCAGGGTTGCTAGATTGGAATGAAAAACATGCTGTCCCCACTTGATAGCATTGAGGGTAAGGGGAGGGGACCACTGAGAGGAGTGGGGCAGACTAAGGAGCAGAGGGGGGAGGACAGATGGGAACGGGTGGAAGGTGGTCTCCCTAAACACAAGGAGCCTGGGTAATAAAACAGCGGAGCTTCAGGCGCTCCTTGTGGAGGGTAGTGTGGATGTCACAGCAGTGAGCAAGACTTGGACCACCCAGTACCATGACTGGGATCTGGCAATCCCGGGATATAATATTTACAGGAAAGACTGGGGGTTGGGATGGGGGTGGGGTAGCACTCTCTGTAAGGGAAGGGATCAGATGTACAAGGGACGAGGGGGAGGAAGGAGGACAGAGGCACTATAGATGCAGCTTATGGACTCCAACAGTAGAAAGCGGAGGCTGGGGGTGGTGTACAGACCACTAGCCCAATCAGTGGAACTGGACAGGGAGTTAGCGGAGTAAAGAAGGGTGTGTAGAAAGGGGAGTGTGGTGATTTCAATCTGCTGGGGGTAGATTGGAGCACCCATGCCACCTCCAGTGCCAGGGAGCAGGTGCTCCTGGACGTGATCCAGGATGGCCTCCTGACACAGCTGGTCGGTGGGCCAACACAACTAGGTAACACACTGGACTTGGTGCTGTCTAATGAGGAGGCAGTGAGGGGAAATAAGGGTGGAAGACCCACTAGCTGGTAGTAACCACCAAACAGTGTGGTTTACTCTCAAGTTGGGCAGGGAGTCTGGAGGCACAGTAACAAAGATGATGGATTTTAGGAGGGCGGACTTTGGGAGGAGGAGAGAAATATTGGAAAGGAGACTTCAGGATATTTGGCCAGAGATGGATGCACAGCAAAAGTGGGAAATTATTAAAACTGGGCTAACAGAGGGTACAGAAGCTTGCACCAGGACTAAGAGCAAGAAGTGCAGAGCCAGGAAACCATGCTGGCTGAACAGAGAAGTGTTGGAGAGGGTGAGAGCAAAGAGAGCTGAGTAGCAGAAGTTCAGGACAATGAGGAAGGAAGAGGACAGGGAGGCTTATGTGAGTTGGTCCAAGGAGGTGACCAAGTGAGTGAGAGTAGCCAAGTCCTCCAGGGAGCTAATGTTAGTGCAGGGCATCAAGGGAGGGGAGAAGGACTTTTTTAGATATGTCAAGAAAAAGAAGTGGTGCAGAGCCCATATAGTGAAGATAAAGTGGGGAGGGAAGAGGGTGGAAAAGGGAGAGGAACAGGTGGAAGTATTAGATGAATACTTTTACTCAGTTTTCACGAAGGAGAAGGATGGTCCACTACCACCATGGACTGGGAGTGTGGTGGTGGGAGGGGAGGAGATGACAGATGGAATGATTGAGGAGAGTCGAGTACTAGAGGGTCTGAGATCATTAAGGTTAGACAAGGCACCAAGTCCTGATGGCATCCACCACAGGGTGTGGATGAAGATGGCGGAGGTGTTTGCCAAGCTGCTGGCAGACCTGTTCAGCACCTCCCTTGATGCAGGATGGGTGCTTCAGGACTGGAGGGTGGCCCATGTGCTGCCCATACACAAGAGTGGCCCTAGGGACAAGCCAGGAAATTATTGGCCAGTCAGTCTCACTTCCATAGTGGATACACTTGTGGAGATGATACTGAAGGAGAGGCTGGTGTCATTCCTCAAGAGTAAGGACCTCCAGGATGGGCGGCAGCATGGGTTCATTTTGGGGAAGTCTTGTCTGACCAATCTAATACAATATTATGACTGGGTAACAAGAAAGCTGGATATGAGTCATGCTGTAGATGTCCTGTACTTGGACTTCAGCAAGGCCTTCGATTCAGTGCTTCATGGGAGGCTGGGGGGAAGCCAACTGCTGCAGAGGTGGGGATGAAGCTGATAAATTGGATAAGGAACTGGCTGCAGGGGAGGCTGCAACAGGTGGTAGTGTCGGGGGAGCTCTTGACACTTAGACTGTCACAAACCCACTCAGCAAGTCAAGCCCTCTGCTTCCACAGTGCCAACCACTGAGCGCAGTCTTGTGAACAGGAAACAGAAACAGGGTAACCCTCCTGTCTGTTTTGTGGATTTGAATCAACCTTTGGTCTCAAGTCTTGGAGGGATTCAAACTGTGAACCTCTTGTTAGCATACCCAATGTACAGGCTCAGATAATTTTGCTCTTCGGTGGGGGGGGGGGTCAGATATCGTTTACCTATGGGTACCTACTCAGGCGTACAAAATTAACCCTTCAAACTCTATGAAAGACCAAAGAATAAACTCTTGCCTTTTCCTATTTGTTAAACCAGTAAGTTATACCCAGTGTCAGCTTTAACCATACAGTATATGCTTCACTTTGCAAAGAAAAGAGAATTTCAAAGGCAGACCAAGTAGTCTCAAAATTGAGAGGTTTACTTAAAAATAGATAAAAATGTAACTACAGAACCATATATCACAAAACATACAAATCACTTAAACAAAACAGGTTTAAAAGTGCAGACAAAATCTCCTACCACAGTACACTTAGAATTCTCTTTTCTAATCTTCTTATAGTGCTGTAGATGTTTCTTTTCAGAGTCCAAGTATTTGTGTCAAAATGGAAAACAGAATACTGTTTAAAAACTGGCGTTGCCAACCTCTTTGCGTGAGGTCACCTAGCTCCTCCCTGTCAGAATATAAAAAAATATATCTATGCAAAACAGGATGTCTTATCAAAGTATTAAATTCTGTCACCTCAGCACAACTCATTTTCTCATATGACTTTCTTTGATCGTATGAGCAGCTTCCCCTTTCCAGGACATCAAAGGACTTATGTCTCTCTGCCAGATCTCAGGGAGGTGCAACATGCTTTTGTATCACCACATGAATTTTACTGTGCTTCCTCTGAACGTTATAAAAGTTTATGATTTATCTTGGCAGTTGGCAAGCTGCAATTAGTCACATCAAAAGGAGATCCTAAATTAAGTCTCTTCTAGCCTGTAATTATCTTTTGGCCTTCCAAGTAACACCTATTAGCTAAAACCTGGGGGTTGTCATTCCACAGACTGTCAGCATCTCTCATGAGACATTCAGTAACACATTTTTATATTACAAAAAGCATAGGTTAATTGGAACCAGCTGTCCAAGTGTCACATAGACAAGTGACAAGCAATGTGCCACAGGGCTTGGTGTTATTTGGGCTCTTTGTCTCAGATATTGCACATGAACATGGGAGCAGTCTTAGTCTGTTCATAGCTGATACCAAAATGGGGGCAGTGATGGACAAAGAGGATGGATGAAAACAACTACACGGGGACCTAACCAAATTGGAGGTATAGCTGAAGAAGTGGCACTGGGATTCAATGTGAAAAAGTGCAGAGTTATGCACTTCGGGGAAAAAGAACCCAAGGAGGGACTATTGGTTGGGAGGGGTGAGGCTGGGGATCACTGAGGAAGAAAAGGATCTAGGAGTGTTGGTAACAGAGAGCATGAACAACTCTGCCCAATGCAGGAAAGCAGCTGCTAAGGCAAACAGGATACTACGCTGTATTGTAAGGGGTTTCTCATCCAGGCATAGGGAGGTGATCCTGCCCCCTACAGATCTTTGGTCAGGCCACTGGGTAGAGGGGGCTGAGACCATCATGGGAATGACAGATGGGGAGGGGGTTGGGGCAGCTGCAATCTAACAGGCTAGCTGCACACTCAGGCAGACATTGATAGACTGAGTGGTCTGTTTCTGCTGGCAGATTTGTATGTTTGTATGTTATATGAATTGCATATATGATACAAGTGATCCTTTACTGCATTCCATTAACGCCTTTGTCTCACACAGACATTTAATAAAACTAGTGTTAAAAAAATGTCAAGAAGTTAAATGAAAAAATAACGCAATTACGTTTTGTTTAATAAAATTATTTTGCAACTGGAATATGGTTCTAGCCAGTCAGATTATCGATTGGAGGGCAAAGTGGCAACCTGAAACAAACCTTAACATGACAGCCATTTTGAGACCATCGCCTCAATAAAGGTGGTTCAAAGTACTTTAATGAAAAGAGGAAGGTGTATAAACAGAGAGACAGTTTGCAAATGTTATAGCAGTAGAAATCATTTTATTTCAAAACATATAAAAATTCCACAGAACGTATAAATATAAAGTTTCTTTGATTTTCAGTGTACAAAGATTATTTTTGACCCGCTAAGTGCAAACCAACAAACAGTTTTACTTATACAAAACTTCTATTGTCTGCAGTATGTCTGGCTCAGTACAAACTATTTTGTTCTTCAAAAACAGCCCAAAAAAGGAGAAGCACTAAACTGTAGCCATCCCTAAGCTGTAATTTCAGAGAGAAAATAGAAACATTGGCCAATATTCACAAACCTTACCTCCAGTGATAACACTGCTTTTGCATAACTAAATCCATAGTATCAGAACTAAAGTAAACATTTGCAAAAATATATGTTGTGCAGAGTGTTTTGATGTTTGTGTGTAGTTCTAGTGTAGTTGTCCCTTTGTTTGCTATTAGGATTTTTTTCCTAAATTTGTTTACTAGTTTTATAGCCCCTAGAGATCTCCATGTTTGAATATTTTATTGTTCTTTTTCTTACAATACCTCCTGTCCCATGTGACAGTGATGCATCCAGGACCATTGATTTAGACAGTAATAACTGCTGCAAAGCAATCTGCTGTTAGGAGTGTAACATTCTTGCTTCAACTAAATAACTCTTTATAATCCAAACATCTTGTCTTCTAGGTATGTGTCTAGGTCTAGTCAGCAGGAGTGAATATTTTGTTTTTAAAACTTTTGATTTCATCAAACTACAAATAACCATAGAAAAAGCACACAAAGTATTCAAGGTCACCAATGCTGTAATTAGTGAAGTTTCTGTTTCCTTAGAGAATAGCCCACTGTAGTATCCCTCTTGTGTTTCAATCTGTAAATATAGTCTCCTGGACAAGGAGAGTTACTTAAAATCATAGCTCTGCTGCTGCAAAATTGACAAAAAACAGCTGCTCTTTAATTAATGGTCCTGGATATGTCACTGTCTCATGGGACAGGAGGCATTGTGGGAATGAGAACGGCAATAAAAAAATGTTAACATGGTGAGCCCCAGGGGCCATAAAACTAGCAAGCAAATTTATAAAAAAAAAAAATCCTTACAGCAAACAGAGGGAAGGACACACTAGGACTACACCTACAAAACAAAACACTGTGCAATATATTTTTTTTGTAAATTCTGACTTTATTACCCTTTTAATGCTAGGTACAGTACAGTGATGTCAACGTGGGAGGCAATGTTAGGGAATACAGACCAATTTAATCTATGCCCACATGTAATTCTAAAAAGGGGGATTGGTTTCTTCTTTATTAAATGTTTTGCTAAATCTAAACATCTAAATTTAGCCATGTAATTTGTTTCTATATGAAAATGTATTTTGATGACACATAAAAATGTCAAGTTTATTTCACATTTTATTGCAAGTTAACCCAATTTTTCAAACTAGTTTTTTGGATTATTCAAGATTAGAACAACTGTTCAATAGTCAAATAAAATCAATTGAGTAAAAGCCAACAGAAAGACACATGCATTCTTTCTGTAAAACAAATGAGTTTTTTTGACAACGCAATATGAATGAAAAAACAAAGTTGTTTAGTTACCAGTCCTCAGCAGTTATAATTTATTTCTTTACTTTGCCCATTTATATGCATGTCTTTTAAAAATCCAGATGACTGCTGCACTACATAAATACAAACTTTATAGTGCATGTATTTGACAGTTTATTATAGTATTAAAGTGTCAGAAGTTCTATTAGTGACCTACTTTGTCTGATGGTTCCTGGTCCTTTAATAGTAATGTTGACTGCCATCTGCGAGAAACATTAGACTAGATGTACAAAGCTCTTAACACCCACCTTGCACCCAGAGCATTTTGAGAAGGTCTGCACTGGCCCGCTGTCCTTGGACGTAGGCAAGCAAGGGATGCTAGCAGGAAATAGTTTTGCATCCAACAGTGGACACTTGTGACCAGGACTTGGGTCCATTTAGAGCATCTTTTTGTGATCCAAGGATATTATGGAAATAGTGGCAGGAGTGTCTTCTGTTGCATGCTGTCAGAAACCATAGCCAATATTTGTAAACTGGCTGTGGTTTCAAAAATGGCATCCACTGAGTCTAAGCAGGTATAGACATAATGGATGTTGTGTGATGCAGGCATATCGCCTACCTGCATGGTTTTGGAAAAACGGCCCACAAAGTTTAATAGCAATTAAACAATTAGAAAACAGCTATATAAATAACCAAACTAAGTCCAATAGAACATTGAAAAATCAAAAAGAATGGGGGCAACCTAAAGGTTTTATTTATTTGGTTATGTAATTTTTGTTGCCCTGGAAAGGAGGACTAGGCAATTCTGCCTATTTTCAGCCTTGTCCGGGGTGAAAGATACAGATCCAAACTGACAGACTGAATCAGGTTAAGCTACTGGTGGTATTTTTAGCGAAATGGGAGAAATCTGAGTAGGGCACTGGGGAAATGTCCCTATTCTTTTCAAGAAGTGTCAAGGTATCATTAACATCCACTAGAACAGACAGATGGGACCTCAGTTTAACATCATATCCAAAAGACAGAGATTATAGAGAATAATGAACTTGCGTCTATTAAGACAATGCTATTAGGACCCCGAGGTGTCTGTGACATCACAGAGCCACAAGAGTGAATCTCAACAGTGGCCCCATGATGCCACAAAAAACACGAGATGCCCATAACACAGATGCATGCTTTTAATTTTTTGTGTACTAGCGTATTTGTCTGACAACACTTACACCTGTATTTTGTTGTCTTTCATGAAGACAGAGAAGTGGGTGTTAAAATGTGCTGTTTTGCACTTGAGCCAGAGGTATGTGATTTTACATTAGTTGTGAGCAAGCAAGTTTGTTTAAAAAAAATAAAACAATTACAGCTGGATTTTGCAAGTTAATGAGGCTTGAATTGGCACAGTAAAATACTGATTTCTGGCACATTAATTCTTTTTCATTCTACACATTCTTTAAAAATAGATCTACATAGTTTGCCATGAAGAATGATGTTTAGAAAAGAATAATTTTTCTTTTTTTGTAGGATTCAAAACTTTCTGGAACATGGCAGCTCTACTAGTTTGAAACAGGACTGAGGGCCACAGACATCTAAAAACATGATGCATTCTAGCAGTGCCCCATGTGCTATGCTGGCATCTAAACTTACATGACATGGGTCAGAGAAATGTTTAAGAAAAGCCAAATGTGTCCCGGGGCGATCAGTTGGAGCAGTCTGGATTAATTCATGATTCAAGAAATGGTTGATTACCAAACATATCAAAGTGATTTCCATTATCCACAAAACACTTTTTTAAAGATATTATAATTAGACCAAGATTGCATTTAATAAATGTTTTGTATTCGTCTCCTGTTATTATTGAGGATATTTGTAAGAATCATCATTTTCCTCCTGTACATAATCTGTTCCTCTTACTGTAGCCTCTAATGAAGACAGTTCTCCATTTACATCACAGCATGTTGCTGTCAAAATGATTATGATGTCACCATCAGAGGACTGTGACTTTGTCAGAAGCATAAAGGGAGTACTGGGGGCAATGGTTTTGTTTCCATGCAGATCTCTTCAATAATAAAGAATAAGGGGAGACACTGTAAATACAAAAAATTAGTGATAGACAAGCTGGCTTGTACTCAATCTGAATAACATATTGTAAAACAGTTTCCTGTATACTGGAAAACTGTTTGAACCTACACACCCTTCCCGATAAGGTTTTAAATGAAATGCTTTTGTACTTCAGTTACTGTGTTTCAGGGCACCATTTTCAATAGATGGGGTGCCATAGGGGTCAGTACTGGGACCAATCCTCTTCGATGTAATGACATTGCAGAGGGGGCTGGAAGAAAAGGTATGCCTGTTCACAGAAAACACAAAAATCTGCAACAGAGTGGACACACTGGGGGAAGAAAATGAAGGAAGATCTAAAAAACCTGAAAGACTGGTCAATGGTTTGGCAACCAGGCTGCAATGCCCCAAAAAGTAAAATTATGCACATGGGGTACAGAAACCCAAGGGTAACTATAATTTTTTTTTGGGGGGGGTGTTAACAACAACAAAACATGAAAGGGATCTGGGGGTCATCATATCTGATGACCTGAAGATAAAGCAGTGTGATAAGGCAGTAGGAAAGGCTAGTTAGGATGCTGGCATACATAGGGAGGGGTATCACCAGCAGAAAAAGAGAGGTAGTGTAACCCCTATATAGATCAATGGTGAGGCCACACCTGGAGTATTGTGTCCAGTTCTGGAGTCCTGATCTTAGGAAGGACATAGACCGGATGGAGGTAATACAGAGTAGGGCAACCAAAATGGTGCATGGCCTGCGTCAGAAGCCCTATGAGGAAAGACTCAGGGAATTTAATATGTACTCACTGGAGGAAAGGAGAGTATAGCAAAACATGATAGAAACATTCAAATACCTCAGGGGTATCAATAAGGTACAGGAGGGTGGTATATTGCACAGACAGAGATGCTCAAGGATGAGGGGGGCATGATACAAGTCTGGAAGGGGGGAGACAGAGGGGATGTGAGGAAATATTTCTTCATGGAAAGGGTGGTGGATGCCAGAAACAGCCTCCCAGCAGAGGTGGGGGTTACCAAAATGGTACCAGGTTTCAAACATGCATGGGATAGACAGAGGGGGACCTTAGTAATAGGGCTGGGGGGGGGAGTAAGGCTGGAGATCGGTTATGGTCTATGGCAGCACAGTAGGTAGGGACTTTAGCGCTAACTGCTGTAGGTGGCCAGAGGTCCTTTTCTGCCCACAGCTTCTATGTTTGCCACAGACACAGAATGGGAGTAACTCTTTTCAACATAGGATCCAGGAGTTAAAATAGCAAAGCAACAAATACTGTGCGGCTGCATCTTTTGAAAACAAACAAACAGAAAAGGTGTTATATGTTTAGAATATGACTATCTCTAATATACTTCTAATGTTTGGAGGTGATAAAAGAAAGGTTATTTATGAACAAATAAAACAGTTGTATAGCACAAAACCTCCAGAAATTATTACTTCGAGTAAGATTCAATTTTGGTAATAATTAGTTGCTTACCAGTTTTAGGAACTGCTAAGCATTTGAAATACAAATTGTAAATGAAAAAGAGAACATGTGGTCTGCCTAGGAATTGACCCTCTACTCCTAGAATACCACCCTGCTCAAAGACTATGTCACATACAAATTCAGAGACTTACATGCCTGAAAGTGGTAGTAAAGTTGTATTACTGGTTACTACCAGCAAATCTCTGCAGCATATATTTGAAGCATATGTTTCAGCCTCTGGATATCCTGCACAGGTTACCTGTTGTGCAAAACCATATTTCTGTATGTAATTTACCTTTGTACAGTTTTCATTGCAAGTAGTTAAACTGCAGGTTATTCTTTGCAGCTGCATGAAACCATGAAAAACAATTACAGAGACTTGTGTTCCATAATGATATGCTTGAGCAGTAAAAACAGAAACCCATTAGCAAATAAAACCACTTTCCAAATATTCCTCAGGTTTCACAAAGAGCACAGGTGCACCGTCTGGTTTTGGCACATACTTGTCTGGCACAGCTGTTGCAGTCTGACCTATGCTGCTCAAAATTTTTGACATTAATTTGGAGGTTACACCATGGAGAAACTCCTCCTCAGCGTAGTCCATGTTGCTGGGCAACATAGCCATAGTTGCCTTCAACGCCAATGGACTTCTGTCCAGAGAGTGTTGGAGGCAAACAATAATACCATAGGGAGCATATTGTTTCCTCTCCAAAATGACAGCAACTGTGGATATTTGTTTTGCACCTTCCCAAGAACTGTTCCAGTGTGGAAGGAAACTGCTGTAGTCCAACATCTTAGTTCTTACTTCAGGGGCTGGAGATTCTTCAGTTGCGGATAGCAAAGAAATGATAGTTTTGGAAAAACAAAATACAGTGTTTCTTGCATTTCCCTGCCCAGTAATTAGCAGGCTGATCTCAGAGTTGCTAGAAGCCACTCCAAGACCTTGACTGAGGGCTTGTTCCAGTGCCTTCCAGGTTGCTTCCAGCTGACTTGGAAAGAAAACCCTGTGCTTGCGTTCTTTGTAGTCATGTAGCTGAAGTCTGTGTGATTTCAGAGAGCTGTAGTTCGTGGTAGGAGCTGCATTACTGCTGCTGTGTATCAACAACAATGACACAGCGGCAAAAACAAGGAACAGAAGGCAAGCTAGCCACACTGATGGCAAAAAATCAGAGTCTTCCAGTCTGGGAAAACTGGGCTCAGATGAGATTTGCCTAACTTGCCTTTCCCGCATATTCATGCCTAATGTATTCCAGGAATTGCACTGTGATTCATCGTGACCATTTCCATTCACCTCAGGTTTTTGTTCCTCTCTTGGTATATCACTGCTTTCCCACTCTGAAAGAAAAAGAAAGGGATTACTTAGCTATGGCATTTTGCATGATCTAGCACAGTGTTTCCCTAATGAGCTCACTGTGGCCTCATCTGGCCACCTACGCAGTTCTAAAAGGCCATTGATCTATTTGAGCCACAAGTAAAAATGCTGTTGATCTGGTAATTTCTTACTATGATAAAGCAGGCTTAAGACAGAAGACAGCAGAAACTATATTTGCTGTATACGGTGCAAAAAAGAGATCAGCTGTGTCTTAAGATTTGGGTAAAAATAGGAAAAGTGAGGCCACTCGTACATTCTGGTGGCCTTTACTTTAAGGCTACCAGGTTCTGGGACACAAGCTCAGGAATACCATTTTTAGTTCCCAATAGAACTTGGAGCCTTTTGACATGACCTGGACTTTTTTAAAGAAGAGTGTATGGACTACTGCTCAAGGACACTGTACATATCTCAGTGGGGATGTGATGCACACAGAGTGCCTTTGCTGTATGTGGACAGTGGCGGATTCATTTCTTTTGTGTTCTGATGAAGTTCCAATGAACTTCGAGGCACATTTTACTGGGCTGGCCAGAAGCAACACTGGAGCCTTGATCAGGAGATGCAGTGCCTTGTGCAGCCTGGTGGGTGGGGGTGGGGGCTCCATGGGTGCAGAAGCGCTGATCATGAGGTTCACCATCTGTTGCAGCAATCACTCTACAGGTGACTCACAAGGTACAAATGACTTGGATATCTGCTGTCTGGTGCAGCATGATGGAGGGTTCCTCAGTTTTTGGAATTTACTGCTGACAGACGGTAAAAAGTTGTCTTTATTTTAGCCACTGGCCAAGGAGAAGAAAGCCCCACTCTCCACGACAGTTACAAAAAGTGGAACTATGATGGCCTCTCTCACAGCCACCTACAGTGGTATTTCAAGGGGCTTGCAAGGACCAGGAGCCCTGCTGTCATGGGCAGCAACACCACAGACAGCACAATGACACTGCTCAGGAAAGCTGCTTGCAGTTACATGACAGCAGACTCCCAAGTCATACATAGGAATGAGGGAGCCAGACATAGATTGAGCCATAGCAACGGGTGCTGGCACTGTAGCATAGTAGCATACACTATAATACCGTAATTTAAGGTCAGAAGGGATTGTTGGTCCCTCCCGTCTTCCCTCCTGCTTCGTTACGAGGTATAAACTCTCCAGCACTCACCTGCTTCTAATCCTGTTTAACAGAGCCCAGTATGTTAAGTTAAGCACAAACACAAACACATCCCCTTCCCTTCTGGTCATCCTAGAGGTCCTACTGCTCTTCATTGTATTCAATGACCCCCCTTGGCCCGCTCTTCCTGGATGTGACAGGGTTGAATAAGACCCTGTCCTATTTGTTATGCAGGAAGAGTTAAAGCAAGGATCCATTCTATCCATCCCTTTTCTGTGTCATTTATCTTGGATTGTGCAATCAAATTTTCCTATGAGACCTAGGAACTAATCACTGACAGTCTCATGAGTCTTCCCTCCCGCTATCTCCCTGCCTTCACTTCCAGTTTCTTGCTGTTTCTGTATTTTCTCCCCCCCCCCCCCCCCCTTGCTTATCTGTAGTTATAAAAATATATGTGGATCTTTATGTGAAACTGGGTTCTCTGGTTTGAAAATGTATATAGTTATATTGTTGAAACTGTACCAGAAAGCTATTTGGAACTCATGGGGTTAACCCCAAGATGCAGTTTAACCTTGTTTGAGGCTTGTTTGCAAAACTGTCAGCAGGAGACAAGCTTGGGACACAGTGTCCTATTTGCAAGCCTGCTCAGGAAAGAAACTGACAAGAACTCTGATACATTTTGTGAGAAACACGATGCCTCCTAACGAGCTCAGGGTGCAGAAATTAATTGCCAGGAAATACTTCTTATAAAAAAAAGAAAGCAATCTTTTGTTAGAGTACGATTGAAATTGAGAATGAGAAATGTCCTCACACAAAGGACTATGTTTTGTTTGAACTATCTGTATAAAAGCCTCCCTGTGCCATGTTATTTTATTACTGAAAATAATAAAATACTACTTGTGAATTTTATAACTGCTCCTGGTTTATCTGTGCTTCCCGACCTTTGCCTCAATGACAGATGGTGGTAGGTGTGGGATTTACACCATGCAAACTGTAAGCCAGGGGTTTTGTGCGTGGGTAATAGACTTGGTAGCAGGGAAGCACAGAAGAAAGGTATGGATCCTGTAACAGTAAGCCCAGGAATGATTACCAGAAGAATGGCAGCCAAACTAGCACAGCCAAAAATCCAAGCAGAGACTGTACAGCTGGCACCAGTGATGGAAGAACAACAGGCGGGAAAAGAACCTGAAAGCATGACTGCCTTCTTCAAATGGTTGTCAATGCAACAAAGATGGATTGCAAATTGCCCTCTGTCCCAGCAAGCACTTTCCCTCTGTCAGTCACAGCCAGAGAAGTGCACCCTTGGTTGCTAAAGTATTGCATGTACTCGCACCCCAAACTAAGGAACCACAAAAAATTAGAACTGACCTTTGGCAGACCAGAGGCCCTGTTTATATGCCCCTGGTGGTCAGAAAACATTGCTGGGAACCCTTTCAGCCAATGGGCAACTGCAGGTGCATTGGAGGCACCTTAACACACTGTCACATAAGTAGGAACATACATTGCAAAACAGGATACACTAACATTTCAGAACCTTGGCTGGGGTAAGTTAACCCAATAAGTGCACTTAAAATCGTTGGCACATTACTGTAACTTTTGCAGGCAGCGTATCATAGCTCTAACCAGGATACACTATCTACAGGAGGGACAGGGAGGGTAAAAGAGGAGGAGGAGGAGGAGTAATTCTTTACATAAGGGAAGGAATAAAAGCAACAGAACAAAAGGGTAAACAGGGAGGAGAAGAAGCACTGTGGGTAAATTTGGAGAGAGGCAATGGCACCACAATCCGCACAGGGGTTGTATACAGACCCCCTTCTCAGGGGGAGGAAATGGACAAGGAAATGATAGAAAGTATACTTAGAATGGCAGAAAAAGGGGAGATATTGCTGATGGGTGATCTGAATATGCCAGATGTTAACTGGAGTGCAGTTGCAGCTGCCACTTCGAAGAGTGGGGTTATTCTAGATGCCCTACAGGGGGGCATGCCTTAGACAACTAGTATTGGAGCCCACTCGAGAGGGAGCAATATTAGACCTGGTTCTCTCTAATGGAGATGGAGAGAGGATCACAGATGTAGAAGTGGGTAGCCATCTGGGAACTAGCGACCATCAAACAGTATGGTTCACAATAAACACAGTAATAGAGTCAAGCCATACAAAGACAAAAGTACTGGACTTTAGGAGGGCTGACTTTGCCATAATGGGTGAGTGCCTAAGGAATGCACTAGCAAATGGGCAGGAAGGAGGGGTGGAAGAACAATGGGGAATAATAAAAACTGCCATCACAGAGGTAACGAGCCTTTGTGTGAAGCAAATAAACAAAACAAGACGATGTAAGAAACCACTATGGTTCTCGAAGGAAGTGGCAGTGAAGGTTCAAGAGAAAAAGAAAGCATTCAGGAAGTACAAGGAATCGCAGAAGGAGCAGGACAGAGAACTGTATCAGTTAAAGCAAAAGGAGGCTGGGAAGGCAGTCAGAACAGCAAAGGCCCAAACTGAGGAAAAGATAGCCAACTCAGTTAAGAAGGGGATAAAACCTTTATAGGTACATCAGGGAGCGAAGAAGACCAAGGGAGGGATAGTGAGGCTTAATAAAGGGAGGGAGGGAGGAGGGTGGGCAGAGGAGACTGTGAAAAGCAGAGATACTAAACAAATATTTTTGCTCAGTATTTACAAAGGAAGAGGGGAGATACATAAAACAAACAGTAGCAACACTCTGATACAGAAGTTGATACCGCCCATTTACAGAAGAAAGGGTTCTGAAAGAACTCTTAAAACTGAAGGTGGACAAAGCAATGGGGCCTGATGGGATTCATCCCAGAATTCTAAAAGAAGTAAGGGTAGAACTAGTGACACCACTGACTACCCTTTTAACAAATCATGGGAGGATGGGGTGGTACCGAGGACTGGAGGAGGGCAGATGTGATTCCCTTCACAAAAGTGGGAGCAAGGCAGAAGCAGGAAACTATAGACCTGTTAGTTTAACCTCAGTGATAGGGAAAATGATGGAATCACTTCTAAAGGAAAGAATTGTCGAGTATCTAGAGGCCAGAGGGCACAGGACCCTAGACAGCATGGATTCTCAGCGGAAAGGTCATGCCAGATGAATCTGATAGATTTCTTTGACTGGGTGACCAAAGTAGTAGATCAGGGAGGGGCTGTGACATGGCCTACCTAGACTTTAGCAAGGCATTTGACACAGTCCCACACAAAGATTAATATAAAGCTAGCCAGCCTGGGAGTGGGTCCCAAGATGACAGCCTGGGTAAAGAATTGGCTAGAGAATAGGACACAGAGGTTATAGTAAATGGAGTCCACTCAGAAGAAAGGAGGGTTACTAGTAGAATTGCAGGGTTCAGTATTAGGATCGTCCTCTCTCAATGTCTTTATGTTTACATTGCAGAAGGACTGGAAGGAAAAGTATGTCTTTGCAGATGACACTAAGATCTGCAACAGAGTTGATGCACAAGGGTG
This sequence comes from Neoceratodus forsteri, assembly GCA_016271365.2. Taxonomy (NCBI): domain Eukaryota; kingdom Metazoa; phylum Chordata; order Ceratodontiformes; family Ceratodontidae; genus Neoceratodus; species Neoceratodus forsteri. Next base: position 6,507,242 of record JADMNL010000022.1, on the reverse strand, counting down.
GGGTGGAAAGGATGAGAAGGGACTTGGCAAGGTTAGAGAACGGTCAAATGTATGGCAGCTTAGATTCAATGCTAAGAAGTGCAAGGTAATGCACCTGGGAAACAAAAACCCAGGGGAAGAGTACACAATGGGGGGTGAGATACTAACAACAAGAAGAATGGAAAGGGACCTGGGGGTAGTCATATCAGATGACCTAAAGATGGGCAAGCAATGTGAGAGGGCAACAAGGAGGGCTGGAGGGATACTGGGATGCATAGGGAGAGGCATCACCAGTAGAAAACAGGAAGTTATTATCCCTCTGTACAGACAGCTGGTGAGACCCCATCTGGAATACTGTGTGCAGTTCTGGAGACCCAATCTCAAGAAAGACATAGACAGGATGGAAGCTGTCCAGAGGAGGCAACTAAAATGGTGCAGGGTCTGCACGGAAGACATATGAAGAGAGACTTAAGGAGCTTAATATGTATAGCCTCGAGGAAAGGAGGGAGGGGACATGATAGAAACTTTCAAGTACCTCAAGGAATCAACAAAGTCCAAGAGGTAGCATCTTTCAAAAAGAGGTGTGCAAGAACAAGAGGGCACAATTTGAAGATAGAGGGGCGGCAGAGGTAATTTAAGGAAGTATTTTTTCCCAGAGAGGGTTGTGGATGCATGGAACGGCCTCCGGAGGAGCTTGTGGAGTCAAAATCAGTGGCGGAATTCAGGCATGCATGGGATAGTCATAAGGCAATTCTGGGGGGGTGGGGGTAGGAAGAAGTAGGCTGTTGGCTAACTAGGATCTGCAGCTTATCCAGTAGGTAGGGAAATGGGCAGACTGGGTGGGCCAAGCGGTCCTTATCTGCCATCAAATTCTATGTTTCTATGTAATGTAATGCTTCTTTCCTTTTACACTTTTCGGGAGTCCTGGTAACCCCTGTTATGGCAGCTAGGTTACAGTTTCAAATTATGAACAACAAAAGTCACCTGCTTTGGCACCTTTCAGTGCTTTTGGTACTTTACCCCTCTAAAAAAAAAAAAAAAGAAAATAAAGGTGTTTGTAGTATCCAGATGTCTCCCTTTTTGGTAGGGCTTGGTCCTGAGTTGGTGTGTTTCAAGGCCCTTGAAGGGATTGCCTGGGATCTTGTCCTAAGTCTAGATCTGCAACTCAGAGAAGGGTCTTTCTAGATCCCTGGGGGTTTGATATGCCCACAGTGCCAGCTGCAACTGTCAGGGGGACTTGCCAGACTCAGAAGGTGGCAATATGTGCCCATATTCTGGGTGAGTCCCATAGCATCCCCTGTCAGTGTTTGCCTGCCTGGTAAAGCTGCAGGGGCAAGACTGTATATCAGGAGTTAGACACTCAATTGGCTTAGAGAGTTGTAAATCCATAATACAGGGAGATACTGGGTGCTGTTAGTGTTATGTAATGAAACTCTGACAGTTGAAGGTTTCACTACTGCTGCCTGCTTCTGGGAGTGTGTTAGGTATATAAGAAATGTCAACGTGGCAAGTAAGAACCCCCAAAAGATCTCCATTAAATATCTTTAAGGTACGGCCCAGTGGCGCAGAGGGTTGAGGCGCTGGCACCTTACCGCGAACCACACTGGAGACCCGAGTCTCCTCTCCTGGGGTGGGTTAGGGAGAGGCCTTGCTCTGTAGCAGCCCCCAGTGGAGACCAAGAGCTCTACAGATGTGTTGCAATTGGCGATTTGGAGGAAAACACAAGAAAATGGCGCTTCAAACTGACAGATGATGGCCACCTGGAACAGCACCTCCGTGGTACTCCAAGATGCCGACCTAACTTCAGCAGCATCATGGCCAATGCCGTTGGCTGCCAGGCCCTTTCTCCTTGGAAGGGGAGGACCCACCCAATGAAAGGAATACATCAGGTTCCCCTGAGGTGGCTGTGATTTGAGGTTGGGGATGGGCAACGGAGACCCAGACGAGGAGTCCTTGGCAATGGCCCAAAGGGGTAGCAGAATGAGGCACAGGGGAGATAAATAATACAAAAAAATATATATATCTTCAAGTCTCTTATGAAGAGAGGAAATGCTACTTCCTCACGTGAAGCAGAGACAAACTCTTTGAAGTCCCTCCTCCCCCAACTTCCACCATGGACATCTGGCATTCACCACCAAATCTGAGTCGCAGTCTCCAACAGGTAGTGTTGATCCCAAAGCCCAGTGCAAGCTAACGCTAGAAACAGAGAGAGAGGGCACCCCAAACTACATCCAGTTGACTATATAAAAGTTTACCATCTGATGAGTGATTACAACAAAGGACTGTGCACTAATTTGTAAATAATCTTGTTCTTTATTCACTGCAACTGGAAGTCTGTGTGCTCTGTTTATTTCTGCTGAATACAAGTTCTTAGTGCCTCCGAGGGGTGTCTTTTATAGCATAAGAGTCTCCAAGCAGGAGAATTTTTTTTTTTTTCCAAGTCTTTGGTAACTGGCTAAGGCCCATTAGGCACAAGTGCCTGTTTTCAGGGGCGACCTGGGAGCACTGGGCGGTTAAGTGACTTGCTCAGAGTCACAGTATGCAAGTGGAGGCTGTGAGAATCAAACCCAGGTCTGGTCTGCTGGATGTATGAAGCTCGTTCACAGGTCGTTCCTCTAATCTCTAGGCTATACTGTGACAGGAACCTGAAATGAAAGGAAGCTGAGCAGTTCTGTCGGCCCAAACCCTATTAGAGAAGTCTCTTACACCATGAGACACCCCTTGGAGGCCCTATTATCTTATTACAAAATCACTCAAGTTTAGCCCAAGTGATTAATAAGGTTAATCTCTTGTTTATTTTATTATGCTATCCTCCCCCCACCCCGGTTCTGAACTGGAGTGCTCTTCCTTCCTAATGCTCCCACAAGAGAGCACGCTGTACACAGAGTAAGAGGTACAGTGGTTCTACAGCTGTTTGACGGAAAAGACGCTAGTGATTTATGCAAGCAATAATACCCAACAGAGTGGGTGGTATTGGGCTATACCGGACTGCTCAGGGGCATAATGAGACCGGATGCCACAGGCAGAGGGCCTTATAGCTTCTGGAAGGTCTGATATACCCATACCATCCACCCTGGAGCGTATTATTGTGCTTAGAAAATGTGTCATTTTGTATAAGATTTTAAAAATAAAATAATGGTATAAACAAATGAGTAAAAATCTATTTTTTTGTCTTTTTTTGGTAAAGTAGTCCTTCTACTGCTATACCTACCAATAGAGGGCACTGCAGTGTTTGATGGGTGCTTTTTCTTATTTAGGTCCTGAACCTTGTCCTCTCACAGTGTCTGTTTTTACTTTGGTTGAGAGGAAGTCCATACTTCTGTTTATGTTAGCCCCCTCCTGTTGTAAGTCCTCACTGCCCCGCTGTAGCGTATTGCTGTCTCAAGCATGACACCAGTGGTACTTTATCGAGTTCCACACCTGTAGATGGGTTGCAGCAGAACATAAATTGGGTGAGCTGCTGGAGGATGGGGATGTAATTAACCAAGCCAGTGCTGATGAAGATTGTCTTTCGTTCTGACATGGAGCCTCCGTAAACAATCCCTGGCTCAAAGGTGTTAATCTGAAACTAAAATAAAATAATAAAATCCAAACTGGTACAGTGATACCAGTTTGGTACTCAGGCAGGCAGGCTGGCACTTATTTCCTGGTCTCTACTGGTACTTAGTGTACCCTCTTGGCATGGGTCTCAGCCAATCAGAGACCAGGAAATATGAAGCCTGTTTTCTAAAATGCAATAAACAAACAGTGACTCAATGGTGCTGGGGAGTGCAGTGAACAGTAACGGTAAGTTAGGGAACTGGTGTTAACTGAAGTATTGAGCCAGTTACCATAAGTGTGCCAGTGCCCAGACATCGCCACAAGTGTTTATGACAGAGACTCCAAACCCCCACCAGAGAAAAAGAAGAGTCAAATGCCACTGTACTGCCCAAACAATTCCCAATGAGTAGTACAGTACCTCTAGGTTTGCCTGGAAGAGCATCACCTCAGGTGGAGTCATTGCCTGCACTACTGGATACAAACTTGTACAACTACAAGCTCAGGGCCAGCTGCCCATGGGACTGACCTTCTAACCCAAAGAAAATGCCTGTCATACCTTGGCTTAGCTAATTCTTGTGGACAGGGGGATAAGTACTTTGATATTAATCTGGTTAGCTAGACCATGAAATATTTAACTAGTACACAGTACTGAAACAATCAAAGCCGCAGTGAAGCGAACAAATGCAAGGTTTTTATCACTCACTTAAAGCAGTTCTGTTCATGCAATACTACCGACCTGTTAGTTTGACCCCAGTGATAGGGAAAATGATGGAATCACTTCTGAAAGAAAGAATTGTTGAGTACCTAGAGGCCAGTGGGGCACAGGACCCAAGACAGCATGATTTCACAGTGGGAAGGTCATGTCAGATGAATCTAATAGGTTTCTTTGACTAGGTGACCAAAGTAGTAGACCAGGGAGGGGCTGTGGACATGGCCTACCTAGACTTTAGCAAAGCATTTTACACAGTCCCACACAAAAAGATTAATATACAAGTTAGCTAGCCTTGGAATGGGTCCCAAAGTGGTAGCCTGGGTTAAAAATTGGCTGGACAACAGGATGCAGAGGGTAATAGTAAATGGAGTTTACTCTGAAGAAAGGAGGGTTACTAGCAGGGTACCGCAGGGTTCAGTACTGGGACCGGTCCTCTTTAATGTCTTTATAAGTGACATTGCAGAGGGACTGAAGGGAAAAGTATGTCTCTTTGCAGACGACACAAAGATCTGCAACAGGGTCAATACAGAAGGTGGGGTGAAAAGGATGCAAAGGGACTTGGCAAGGCTGGATGAACAGTCCAATGTATGGCAACTTAGATTCAATGCTAAGAAGTGCAAGGTAATGCACTTGGGAAACAAAAACCCAGGGGAAGAGTACACAATGGGGGGTGAGATACTAACAACAATAAAAATGGAAAGGGACCCAGGGGTAGTCATATCAAATGACCTTAAGGTGAGCAAGCAATGTGAGAAGGTGGTAAGGAGGGTTGACAGGATACTGGGATGCATAGGGGAGAGACATCACCAGTAGAAAACAGGAAGTTGTTATCCCTCTGTACAGACAGTTGGTGAGACCCCATCTGGAATACTACGTGCAGTTCTAGTGACCCCATCTCTGCAAAGTCATAGACAGGGTGGAGGCTGTCCAGAGGAGGGCAACTAAAATGGTGCAGGGTCTGCACCAGAAGACATATGAAGAGAGATTAAGGGAGCTTAATATGTATAGTCTCGAGGAAAGTAGGGACATGATAGAAACTTTCAAGCACCTCAAGGGAATCAACAATGTCCAAGAGGGCAGCATCTTTCAGAAAAGAGATGTACAAGAAGAGGGGCACAATCTGAAGATGGGGGGCTCAGAGTAATGTGAAGAAGTATTTTTTCATGGAGAGGGTTGTGGATACATGTAACAGCCTTCCAGAGGAGGTAGTTGAGTGAAAAACAGTGGGAGAATTCAAGAATGCATGAGACAGACATAAGGCAATTACAGCGGGGGGGGGGGTAGGAGGAATAAGTTGGTTAACTAGGATCTGCAGCTTATCCATCAGGTAGGGAAATGGGTAGACTAGGTGGGCCAAGCGGTCCTTATCTGCTGTCAAATTCTATGTTTCTATGTGTCAAATGATAACATCAAATGAAACAGTTACTTATTTTGTTAAAGAAAAGAAAGTCAAAAAGCATATATGCTTTGAAATTAGTCACAGGACATGATCCAAGGTTTCTGTTTTACTTAGCATGCAGAAATGTCTTTTAAGCACATAGTAACAGTAATTTAATTTGGCAATGGCTAGAAATTGGTTTGTGGCAGGCATTGCCTGGGGGTAATTTACTACTAGAGACATTCAGAGAATGTGAAGTTAAATTAAAGAAAAACTATGATTAAATACAAAACTGTTAATAATTACAAAAATACGTTCTGTAGTAGCTATGTCCAAAAGATAATTAGCCTTACTGTGCATTAAAGAACTAGTAGATCCGAAAACAGCAGACAGGAAAAAGTTACACATTTTAAGAAGTAATCAGTTGTAACTTTATTTTTTTAAGTATTTTCCTTTTTCCTTTTGCTCATTAGAAAGTTTCCTATGTGATAATATTATGCTGGAGTGTGTAATAGCACTCTGCCTGGCAGCTGACATAGCTAGTCCTAGTCCTCTCCTACATCACTATATCCTCTGCCCTCTCCCCTCCCTCCTCCCTCCTATACCTTTTGCAACTCTGGCTTTTTCCCCCCAGCACTCCCTTCAAGGTCATCCTCAGCTGGCCAGGCTGTTTTCTCCTACCACTTATCTAAGCTATTTAATTCTTTCCCACAAACCATCCACTCTGCCTCTTCCCTTCACTCTCTCTCCTCTCAGCTCCGTGACTTCTCTCCTGTCTTTTCCGTGACTTCATCACTCCCTTCTACAAATGCACCTGATCTCCACCTCTGCTCCTCCACTCTTCTATCCCCCTCACCATTTCTCCCCTTGTCTCCTTTCCCCTTTTAACCCTGCCTTTGTCCCACCCGCTTACCTCCCTCCCACATATCTTCTGTTTAGCCTCTTCCGCCTCAACTGGTACATAGATACATAGACAGTGTCGGTAGATAAGGGCCTATGGCCCACCCAGTCTGCCCATTTGAACTTGTAAGTTCAGTTTATGTTTTCCTAGAAGTCTGTTGCCCCTAACCCCTGACCTCCAGAATTCCTTTATGTCTATCCCATGCATTCTTAAATCCCGTGATTGTTTCAGCCCCTACCACTTCCTCTGGCAGGGTGTTCCAATTGTCCACCACCCGTTCTGTGAAGAAATTCTTCCTCATGTTTCCTCTGAATTGTCCTCCTTCCAACTTCATCCCATGCCTTCTAGTCCTGGAACATCTTTTTCGCTTAAAAATAGTGTATTCCTGCACCCTGTTCCTCCCTGTAAGATACTTGTATGTCTCTATCATATTCCCTCTCTCCCTTCTCTCCTCCGGGCAGTACATGTTCGGTTCCTTCAACCTGTCTTCATAGGACTTGTGATGCAATCTGTGCACCGTCTTTGTTGCCCTCCTCTGAACCTTCTCTACCCTGTCTATGTCCTTACGTAGGTATGGTCTCCAGAACTGTACACTGTACTCCCGGTGGGGCCTCACTAGTGTCCTGTATAGTGGAATTATGACCTCCCTTTTCCTGTTGGTGATGCCCCAGCCTATACATCCCAGCATCCTATTTGCTTTACCTGCTGCCTTGTCACACTGTTTCCCTACCTTGAGGTCATCAGAGATGATAACCCCAAGATCCCTTTCCTGCTTGGTGCATGCTATATCCTCACCCCCCCCCAACTGATATATTGTGCCAGGGTTTTTGTGCCCCTATGCATTATCTTGCACTTCCTTGCATTGAATTTCAACTGCCAAACCCCTGACCATTCTTCAGGTTTCTGCAGGTCCCTTCTCATTCTGTCTACACCCTCTGGTGTGTCTACTCTGTTACACAGCTTTGTGTCATCAGCGAACAGTGAAATTCTGCCTTCTAGGTCTTGTGCAATGTCACTGATGAAGATGTTGAATAGGACCGGTCCCAAGACTGATCCCTGTGGTACCCCACTGGTCACTCTTCCCTCTGTGGAGTGACAGCCATTTGTCACCACCCTCTGTGTCCTGACACCCAGCCAGTTACCTACCCACCACACTACTGTCCTGCCCACACCCATATTCCCCAGTTCGTGCAATAGTCTTCTATGTGGCACAGTGTCAAAGGCCTTGCTGAAGTCCAGATAGGCCATGTCCACTGCCCTCCCCGATTCACCTCCCTAGTCACCCAGTCAAAAAATTCAACAAGGTTGGTCTGACATGACCTCCCCCTGGTGAAACCATGCTGCCTTGGGTCCTGTAGTCCATTGACAACCAGATGTTTCACCAATCTCTCCTTCAGTAGTGCTTTCATGATCTTCCCCAGGTGAGGCTGACTGGTCTGTAGTTCCCTGCTTCCTCTTTGTTCCCACTTTTGTATAAGGGGACTACATCTGCTGTCCTCCAGTCTTTGGGTACCTCCCCTGTTTCCAGTGGTATATGTCCACGTTGCACCTCATTTTACATCTTCTGCTTCATTGTTGTTGATTGTTCTCTTTGCAAATTATGTTTCCCTTCCTGCTGTAAATATTGTTTTGATCTATTATGCTTTACCTCCCATCACCCTCCTGCCCCCCCCCCGGGACACATCTGGAAACAAGCTGCTACTCCGCTCAGTATGTCTTTCCTGGTGAAACTTTTGAAATAAATAACATCAGCAGCACCGTGACCTCACTGACTGTGACATCACAGGTGACTGATCTGGGACCTACTGAGCGGCTCTTCCTGAGCAGCTGTGATGTCACAGTTAGTGAGGTCACAATGCTGTTGATGCAATGGGAGGAACCAAGCTCGATATGTCAGCTGTCAGGCAGAGTGTTATTCCACACATCACACCTTCTAACAGCAGGTAAACAATCTTCTAATTAGCCAACGGTAAAGCAAAAGTACCTCTAATATAAAAGGTAACAGATGACTGCTTTTAAAAACTAATGTTTATTTTAGGCAGCACACCAGCTTTTTACGTGGTCTTGCATACAGCATGGAATGCCTACTGCAGGTGGAGTCAATTAGCTTACACCAATGCCTACTGATGACTTTCATTATATAAACTAAAAAAAAATGTTTTATAGAAACACTGATGACAATGACAGAAAGAGACCAACGGTCCATCCAGTCTACCTGTGTTACACTGTCATACCCCAGTATCTACTCTCTCTGTGGGGTCTTCGCCTACACTATCTTCATTTTGTTATCTGGGTTGCCACCCCCGCCCACTTCCCACTGAGTAGCTGAAGAAGAAGAATCAGTATTTATATAGTGCTTATCATACGCATTGTATCCCAAAGTACTTTACAAGCAGTGCTAGATTGGTAGTGAAGTGACTAAACATGTACTGTAGTGGCAGCCATATACACATCAACACCAACACATGGCCTTGGACAACTGCATAAACCAGTTTTATGGGAAGGGAAATATCGGCCAGAACACCATGGAAAGTCCCCTACTTTTTGCAAAAAGTGCCTTGGGTTCTTTTACTTCCAACTAGACACCCACCAGGACACCATCAGGATGGGTAGAAGGGACCTTGGTTTAATTGAGTTTTAATTATTAAATGCACAGATAAAATGTGTAGAATATTTGCTTATGAAAAAGTTTGGTTCATAAGGTAATCACTGAGCAAAAAACACACAACAGAATATGGTATATCATGAGATATTTTCACATCATGGGTGCTTTGTGAGACATGAGGCAATGCAGAGTGCCTTCAACCACCCAAAAAATGATGATATCTCCCATGATACACCACAGCCGGGAGTATAATATTGTAATTATTAAATGTCCCCAAAGATTTAGGAAATGGCTGATCTTGGTAATCAGTTTTGAACCATGATGATATACTGAGATATCGCTACAAGCCAAAGACTGCTTCAGCCAGGCAGTTTCCAGGATTTCTCCAATTCATTTTAATATTGGGGATATTGAAGAAAACTACTTGCAGGAAAATCTGCAGGTTCGAGAGGCGCTACTCCTTCATGTCCCTTAACTGAAAAGAGTCTTTTGCAATAATTTTTAATGTCTTTCAAAACATGTTGCAAACAGCCATTCTGGTAAACCACAGCTCAATGATTCAAAACTACAGTGTGTCTTATTCATTCAACACTGTTAGGACACAACATTACACTGTGCTGAAATTTAAAGGGAACAGTCGGCACTAAGAGCATCACACCCAAGTGTGCGGCTGGTCCTAATTTGCACTTTGTGTACAAAAACATTTTTTGAATTACTGTGCATTGCCATATAATAGAATGCATCAGACTAAATCTGCTTATTTATTTTTTATTTATTTCAGATTAGGATTAACGCCTTTGAGTCTGAGACTCATTTACAAAAGTTCCAAGTCAATTAAGGTACGAAGACAGACAGACAGACAGACAGACAGACAGACAACACATAGTCACAGAGTCAATACAGAACATTTGCAAAATTAGTTACAAAGTTACAGACTGTAGCAAAGAGAAATCATTGAAACTAGGCATTCAGGAAGCCAACAGTACTTGAATATACATAAGTGTGTTAGGATGGCGAGATGTAGGTTCAGGGGAGAGTGAGAACAGGGAGTAGGAGCATATAGCGAGAGTAGAGAAAAGCAAAGTTCTGAAGTACTAACTAGTGGCAGACTAGAAGGCTGTAGAGGAGCAGCCAGAGTATGGCTTTGTCAGCAAAGGCATAGGTGGAACATGGGGGGGGAGAGAAACCTGGAGGCCTGGGAGAGTTTAGAAAACAGGGCAGAAGGGTGGTTGTGGGGGGAGAGGTGCTAGGTGAGTGGGAGAGTTTAGAGAGGTAGGGGCTGTGGGTGGAGGGGAGGGAAAAGAGGAGAGCGCGGGGACAGTAGGTGAGTGAGGGAAGGGAGAAATAGGGATGGACTTGAGGAGAGGTAAGGGGCCAGGGAAGCAGGAGCAAGAGTGGGTTAAGGAATTCAGGGGCAGTTACAAACATTCTCCAGGACCAGGTGTGTCCATAGTCCAGAACTGAAGTGCCCAATTTTGTTGCATTCAATCAGTACCTTAGGGAGATTGTTAAACCACCTCGGGACACGGAAAGAGAGGGATCGCTGCACTTGGGAAGTTCTCTTGAAAGGTACCACCAACCCACCTTTGACCACATTCTGGGTCTTTAAGTGGGGTTGTGCGGTTACGAAGAGACTGGACGTTGAACCAGGAGTGAGCCCTAACAGGGACTACTTTGCTAGAAGACACGACTGGAAGGCAATTCTGCTTTGTAGTGGGAGCCACCCTGTCTCCTGGTAGAGGGCACATGAGTGATTCCAGTGATCCGCCCCCAGGACCAGATGACAGGCTTTATTAAGAAGAGTTTTGACCCTTTTGAGGACAGTGTCGGTGCCGGCACATATACAATGAGTCCATAATCTGTGGTGGATAGGACGGAGCAGCTAATGACCAGCTTCAGTGCTTCCAGGGTCATAGAATGCCGGTGTCAGTAGAGGACTCCCAGTTTAGTGTTGGCAGATTTAACGATGTGGTAAATGTGCACCAAAGGAGAGTGCATTGTCCAGGATAACCCCCAGGTATTTAAAGGTGCACAACTGCCCCAATGAGACTCCTTCAAGGCTCTGAACTAGCAGGGGCCCGTAGTTCTTCCTGGTCTGAGGAACAGAGAAGAGCATGACCTTAGTTTTTTTGTGATTGAGCAAAAGTTTGTTGTCAGTGAACCATTTTTCAAGTCCTTTGAAGTTGTCTTGAAGTTCAGAAAAGATGGATGTGGACTTTTTCCCAGAGACATAAATTACTGTATCGACTGCATAGAGTACAATTTTAGAGGGGCGAGCTGAATGTAGTGGGTTAATAAAGAGACTGAATAGAAGTGGCCCTAATATGGACCCTTGGGGGACACCCAGACAGACATCCCTAGGCTGTGAGAGGGTCCCATTTATTTTGACACACTGGATCCTGTGTGTGACGTAGCTGTTGAACCATGTCACCACATCATTAGTCCCAGGGAGAGAAGGTTATGTAGCAGGAGTTGATGGTGTTGAAAGCTTTCGTAAGGTCTATAAAGATAGACCCAACCCTCCTTGAAGGCATCATAGATATAGCAGTTGAAGTCGACCAGAGTGGAGACAGTAGAGTGGTCCCATCTGAACCCATGTTGCTGGGGATTGAGTAGGCTGTACTTGGCTAGATATTCAGTAAGCTGGTCAGAAACTACACGTTCAAGTGCTTTCAACAGTGGTAGGAGGATAGAGATCAGCCTGCATTTAGACGGGTTGGTAATAATTCCATTCTTGAGGATAGGTGTAACTGGGGCTTCCATCCAACTGTCAGGGAAAATTCCTGACCTTAGAGAGGCATTGAACACTTTAGTGACAGGTTCGGCCATCTCACTTCGCACCAGGGCTAACAGCTTCATGTCCAAGTTGTCACCTCCCATCCTTGTCTTACCAAGTGCCTGCTTAATATAACCTACAGCTTCCTGCTTGTGAAACAGTCTGAAATAAAAGGGGCAGACACTAGTGGGAAAGGATCTGATAGATGGCATTGGAGAGGTGGTTGGGTCAGTGAATGCCTTGTTGAAGGCATTTGCTATGTCGCTAGGGTCTTGTAATGTCCTGGTAGGGGACAATATTAGGTCTGGATGACCTCTAGTCATTTTTCCTGTAAGGGATTTTACTGAATCCCAAAAATCTCTACCAAGGCCCCAGCTCCTCTCTAGGAGATCATTGTAGTAGGATGCCTTAGCCTGCTGGATAAGCTTAGTGCATTTATTCCTAGCTGTTTTGTAGGAAACAACATCAGGAAGTTTTCATGTGGCTTTGGCCTTATGCCATAAGTTGTCACTTAGTTGCATCAGCTCCAGGATTGGGCCAGTGAGCCATGGGTTTGAGGCACCCCTGATTTTTTGGGTTCTGAATGGGGAAAAATATCACAGGCCTTGTTAAACATAGTGAGGCAGTAGTTAAGGGCAGCATTGCCATCCTGAGCATTGTCTAGTGGCGACCAGTCCAGCAGGTTAAGGTACTGCTTAAAGGAATTAAGTTGGCCCGGTCTCAGAGAGCGACTTCTTGTGACCTGGGGGGCACTTTTAGTGAATTTATTGGACCAGGTGCACGTGATAGGGGAGTGGTCGCTTAAGGTGTCCGGTAAGACTGATACCTCGGAGATTAGCTCCGGGCAGGTAGAGAGGCTCCAATTAATCAGCGTGCTGGTCCCAGTTTTATAGTTGTATCTGGTAAGCTGAGTAATTAACTATGAGAGGTAGGGTCCTGTGAACTGATCACAGATAGAGGTTGTCATTTGTCAGCCAGTTAAAGTTAAAGTCACCAACAATAACATGTTCCCAGTTTTTATCAAACCGCTCCAGGTTGGTGAGTACTTGCTGTACCCCCGTGGTCTGTGTGCTGGGTGGTATGTAGACGGTGGAGAGTAGTAACACCTTGTTCTGCTTTCTGATTGAAAGTTTGATGCTTAGGGTTTGGGCCTCCCTGGTTATGAGTTCTGTTGGTAGCAATTGGCCACTAACACCACTTTTGATGTAGACTAGGCAGCCGCATCCACGCTTGGAGAGCCTGTCCTGCCGGAATGAGGTGTATCCATCAAGGGCAATGGCCTTATCACTCACTTTAGGGGACAGCCAGGTCTCCATGAGCGCAATAATGTCTGGTTTTACTAGTTCAACTCATGCCTGAAATTGTGGCATTTTAGGTAGGAGGCCAAGGATGTTGAGGGACATAATTTTTAGGCATCCCGGCTTGGGAGTGTATTTAGGCATGTGGGGACCTGGATTAGGGTGTACGTTCCCAGAGATCAGAAGGAGCAGTAGCAGCAGCTTCCTCGGCAGGTGTGCCCAGTCGTGCCAACCTTTGACTGTCTATTCAGTCCACTGGTGTCTACAGAAATTGGTGGTAGCAACTAAGGCATTGCACAGCAGAAGGGCTGCAGAGGGATCTTTTGAGTTGCTGGGGGTACATCAGTTAAGTGTTTTAGTTTTCTGCGAAGCAGAGTACCTGCATCTGTCTGAATTCCTAGTGGGTAGTGAGTCAAACTTTTATGGTAGGCGGGAATGCCTTGGGTAGAGGAATCACCGAGTCTTGAAACCTCCCCTATTAGGGGGAGGTTACAGAGGAATTGGAACCAGAGCATTTCTGTTTCTGACTTACAAGCTGCCATTTTCTGTAGCTGCAAATCTCAGAATCCCCTGCAACTGACATCAGAGGAGGGCTGCAGCAGTGGGAGTTTCAATAGCCTGCAGTGCATGTTAGAGCTTTTATAAACGTCACTCAAATGTTAGCCAGTCCTGCTGTCCTCCCTGGGCCAAGTACAGACTGCACTTCACCCAGGGAGGACAGCAGGACCAGCAAGCAAAGGATCAGTGCTTATAAGGACTCTAACATGCACTGCAGGCTATTGAACCTGCGACTGCTGAAGCCCTCCTCCGATGTCAGCTGCAGGGGATTCTGGGACTTGTAGTTACAGAAAATGGCAGCTTGAAAATCAGCAGAATTAATCTGATACATTCTACTATACCGCAGCACACAAAGTGCAAATTAGTACCAGCCGCACATTTGTTTGTGGGGCCCTTAGTGCTGACTGTTCCTCTCGCAACTGCGGACTATCCACACCAGTACAGCTGTTAGCATTATGCTTTGAGATGCAGTAACTAAGCTTACGAGAACTTGGAAACAGTTCCTGCCTATTTAATTAAGAGCATAAAGAAATACGTCTCTGCAACCTGCCCAGTTCCTGGTGAAGAATTTTCTTTAGTTTACGTCTTCCCTTTATAAGACATTTCACCTATAACTACGGATCTCCTTTACAATGCCTCCGAGAGCTGAATGTCTCTTCCCAGCAAATTATCCCACACCCTATCCAGGCTTGTGAGTGTCTTTTTGACAGAATGACAGAGATCTTAGCTACAGTATCCTACTTTCAAGGTAAAACTATCTGCCTGGGTTGTTATTGTTTTGTTCCCCTCATTGCCCTTGGGTTGTCCAGTCTTTCAGGTCTCCAAGTACACCCTGGCCACCAGACTCAGTCCATATTGCTGGCCAGCCTGCCAGCGCAGTAGTAGAGCTACCACTTGTGAAGTTGAAGAGCAGACTTTGGGAGTCAACTCTAGGTCATCGGAGGGTCAGCTGGGGCGAGGTGGATGGGCAACTGAGGGACTGCTCTCCCCCTGCAGGGAGGGAGGCAGGGCTCTTGCATCCAGCTATAGTCTGACCCCTGGAGCTAGCTAGGAGTAGCTATTCCTGGGACCAGCATGGATTCTGGGGAATGATAGAGTGGTGGATGTTGACATACTGGGGGTGGGAGCGCACCCAACATATGTGGACGTCATTGCACATCCACCCCACTAGGGCACAAACACAAGCAAAAAATCCCTTTGCTTAGAAGCAGAATGAAGCCATGGTACTCCACAGCTTTCCTTTGAATGATGCCTAGTTGGCTTCCTGAGGAATCCAGGTCTCTCCCCTGGCCCCCCCCCCCCCAGAGGGAGTCCTGCTGTGAGTGGTAAGTCACGGGCCTCCCAGTGTGGGCGACAGGAGGAATGTCAGGTGGGGGAGCTGGGTTTTCCCCTAGGGGTTTTTAGAGGGGGTATGTCCCTGTCTAACATGAAGTAAATAAAAAGTTTACAAAATAAACCCCTCACTGCGGAGCTTCACTACCAAGCTCCCAAGTCCTCTAATATCTCTCTTGTTGTCTAGCATATCTTTGCTGAATGGCATCCCCCAGAGCTCAGACTGCAGAAAGCATTTGCGCAAGACTGGAGAAGTCAGGTGGGTTGAGGATGTCAGTGCATCAGGGTGTTGGGTGACATGGAGTGGGGCACAGCAGACCAGCATCTAGTGTAATGAGAAATATCAAACTCTGTACCAGGAGAAACAGTCCACAGCTTCACTGCTCTGATTTAAACTTTTTGTTTTCCATCATACAAGCACTTGTATGTTATTTTAAGTAACATACACAAGTTGAACTTTATTTTAGTTTTAAATTGCAAAGACACTTAGTACAAAGCGACCCCACACTCAAGTATGGGGTTGGCCCCAATGTGCACTTTGTGTGCAAAAACATTTTGGTTTACTTACAATCTACTATACTACAGTAAACAGTATCAGACTAATTTTGCTTAGTTCTAGGCTGACATCTTGACTACAAATCCCAGAAACCCCTGCAGATGACATCAAAGCAGCAGGCAGCAGTGAGAGATTCAATAGACTGCAATGCATGTTAGAACCTTTATAATCTCAGATGAGATGTTTTCCAGCCCTGCTTTTCTCCATGGGCTAAGTAAAGTCCTCTGTGACTGTACTTCGCCCCGGGAGGACAGTGGGATCAACAAACAAAAGATCAGAACTTTTTTTTTTTTTTTTAAACTTTATGTTTATTGATAATTCATCAAACATATAGTTATATTTCACTAGCATATGACATTCACAATGATGAAATAAAACCATGAGGGCGCAACCCCTCTTAATACGCTCAGATGATCTACATATACTATAAGATCTCGACATTGGGGGTATCACCAATACTAGGCTTAGTCAGTTATCTAAATACTTAAGCTGCCAAACGAACCCATGAGCTGCATGGTTTTAATGCATATGTCCAAAGTCTTAAAATACAAAATCATACCCCTATATCGGGGAAGTTATATCACCATGCCTTTCTCATAATTAGTGCACTAATATGTGCAAATTTCCTTTTAGAAGAGCACAACATAAGCCAGGAGGAAAAAAGGGAAAACTTTGCTCCATATTCATTATCTATAGAAAACATCAGTACAATCTTATGTTATACTTGGCTTCGCATATTAACGTTTTAAGCAGTAAGCAAACAAGGTAGAAGCACGACTAATTAAACATCATATCAACTGAAACTTGTTGTATTGTCACAGCTAAATTATAATACCAGCATATCAGCTTTAACTTTAGATTATATGAGGCAGAGGGGAGAGGAACATTTCAATCTAAAATAAGAGAGTTTGTTTAAACTGACAGCAAAAGGTCCTCCTAGTTAGATAACCTAGGTAGAAATAGCCTCTTCCTTCCCCATCAAACCCAGTCATTTATTGCCCCGTTTACTTATCGGAGCTTCAGGTTTCCTCTTCATCCGAAGTTAAATCTTCTCTGGTCACATCACGAGGGCGATCCGCTGCATTCCTTTGACACCGCTTGAGCGCTTCCGTGGGATTCGAGAAAACATAAACTCTGCCCCGGGACAATATTCTTAGCCGTGCCAGGAAGACTAAGCCGTGTGAGATGCCTGCTTCTCTCAAATGTGCGCGAGCGCCATCAAACTGCTTGCGTTTTTGGCGCGTGGCATAGCTTAAATCAGGGAACATATTAACAATTTGGCCATCCTGTAGCAACATTTTCTTGCGCCGAAGCCAGCTAGCAGATGATCTCTGGAACCAACCCCACAAGTTACCACCACAACAGTCTGTGGTGCTTCCGGATTATTAGGCCGCCCTTCCTCGATGTAATTCTATATGCCTTCTGGAACTTTTGCACTGTAAGGCTAGCTTCCTCGCCTAATTGCTGAACTAGCCATTCTTGTAGATACAACAGCAAATGGTCTCCTTCACACCCTCCATTAGTCCAAGCAGTCTCAAATTGTGAGCTCGAGCTTGATTCTCCAGAGTTTCTATTCTGATTTCAGATGCAAGTTTTCCTTCAGGACAGCCGAAACAGCACCCATTGCTGCGTCTGCCCGTTTCGTAACCTCGGCTGTTGCTGTTGTATTAGCTTCCACACTAGATTCAATGGCCACAACTCTATTAGTTAGGTTATCAAATTTATCTGACAACCCTGCAACCGATTTAATAAGCCGATTGAGTTTGAAACCAAACGACTGCATTGTTTCCTCCATTTCCTCCTCACCAGTTTCTGAGATGTGGCCTAGGGTGGACCGCGTGTTTTGGGGTCCTGGAGGATTTTTAAGTTTAGATCCGTCTGCCGATGATTTATCTTTCCGGGGGTTCCCCATCCTTGTCACCAGCCTTTCCAAGACGTTAAACTATAAAAATACACGGATTTTCTTCACAAATAAGGTAGATTTCAGTAGTTTTAAGGAGCTATATTCAAGGAGCTCTATGTTCAGACTTCCATCTTGCTCGGGCTCCACAGCGCCCCCCCCCCCCAAGATCAGAACTTATATAAACTAACATGCACTGCAAGCTGTTGAATCTCCCACTGCTCTGATGTCAGCTGCATGGGATTCTGGCATTTGTGGTAACAAAAGATGTCAGCTGAGAACTAAGCAAAATTAGTCTGATGTGATCTACTACACTACAATAAACAGTAAGTAAACCAAAATGTTGTTCCACACAAAGTGCACATTGAGATCAACCCCACACTTGAGTGTGGGGCCCTCAGTGCTGACTGTTCCCCTTTAATTTATTTTACTGAAACACAGAATTTGTTGGCAGAAAATGGCCCTTTGGCCTATTGTGTCTGCCTATTCATACCTAACTAATGCTGAGAGAGAGCGAGAGAGAGAGAGAGAGAGAGAGAGAGAGAGAGAAGAGAGTGAGAGAGCAGAGGCTGCTCACCCCATCTTCCCTCTACCTGAGGACTGGAAGAAGGCCACTGTGGTACCCCTACACAAGAGTGGAAGCAAGGAGAAGGCAGGGAACTACCACCCAGTCAGCCTCACCTCAACTGTGGGGAAAATTATGGAATCGATACTGAAGGAAAGGATAGTGGCATAACTAGAAACTAGTGAGAAGTTAGACCGTAAGCAGCATGGCTTCGCAACTGGACAGCCATGTGACACAAACATGATAGATTTCTTTAACTGGGAAACAAAAACAGTGGACCAAGGCAAGGCAGTTGATATTGTATATCTAGATTTCAGCAAAGCCTTCCTTTCTGCCCCCCACAGGAGGTTTATCAACAAGTTAGCGGATACAGGGGTAGGAGAAAAAATTGTTAACTGGGTAAGAAACTGGCCTCAGGGGAGAACAGAATGTATTGGTGAATAGCACCTTGTCACAAGACAGAAGAGTGACCAGTGGAGTTCCACAAGGATTGGTGCTGGGACCAGTCCTCTTCAACATATTCATCAGGATATTGCAAATGGTTTGGAGGGGAAGGTATGCCTGTTTGTAGAGGTCAGGACACCAAGCACTGCAACAGGGTAGACACACAAGAAGGGGCATCAGGGATGGAATCAGATCTAAGAAAGTTGGAGGAATGGTCAGCAACATGGCAGTTGAAGTTCAGTGCCAAGAAATGTAAGGTTATGCACCTAGGGAAAAACAACCCAGGTAAGGTGTACATGTTAGGGGGCAAACGATTATTTGTTACAAACATAGAAGCTGACCTTGGGGTCATGGTTTCCGATGATCTGAAGGTGAGAAGACAGTGTGAAAAGGTGGCACAGAAAGCCAACGGCATCCTCGGATGCATAGGCAGGGGCATCACAAGCAGAAAGTATGAAGTGATAATCCCACTATACAGATTCTTGGTGAGGCCTCACCTGGAGTACTGCACCCAGTTCTGGAGACCACACCTAAAAAAGGATATAGACTGGTTGGAGACAGTGCAAAGAGCAGCCACAAAAATGGTTCAGGACCTCCACCAGGAACCCTATGAGGCGAGACTTAGAGAACTGAATATGTACTCCTTGGAACAGAGAAGATATAGGGGAGACATGATAGGAACATTTAAATACCTTAAAGGAATCAACTTGGTGCAGGATCAGAGCCTATTCAAAGAAAACAAGGCACAAAGAACAAGAGGCCACATCATGCGTCTAACGGGAGGGAAATTTAGGACTAACATCAGGAAGAAGTTCTTCACCGAAAGGGTGGTGGAGCCTTGGAACAGGCTACCATGAGAGTTGGTGGAGGCAAAGACAGTTAGGGAATTCAAACTTTCTTGAGATAGGCATTGCAGTAACCTGAAACAACGAATCTGCTAGGGAGGAGGGTATTCATATGTGCAGACTAGATGAATCACGCAGTTCCCATCTGCCAGCACAGTCTTATGTTCACATCCTGGTGTGGTCTTTAACAAGGCCTTGTACCTGTCTCACCCTCTTCTGAATTCCCCCACTGGTTTCACACAGACACCAGTATAATCCTCCTCTTCCAGGGCTCATGGTGTGAAGTGGGAATCGGTGGCTGGAAAAATCAGTTGGAATATTTGGTTATCAGGGTAAATGTGGACTCCGTGGTGGGGGGGGCATCTTGTGACATGCTAACCTCTAGGACAATCAGTCAACTAAGTTCTTAGGCCCTTTACACACTAGGGAACTTAAAACAGTTTAACTGCCTTAAACCGTTTTAAGTTCTTGGAACATGGTTTGTGCACACACTGTAACACGGTTGAAACCCTGTTACAAACATGTTCTAAAACCATGTTAAAACTCTGCTAGGGAGATAGTCTTCTGCACAGTTTTAGATAAACATGGTTGCCTTAATCCATGTTAACAGCAGTGTGTATGCAAACCTTGGTGTAACACAAGTTAAAGCCACCCGTCCCAAGAGAAGTCTTTTTTTAGCTGCAAAATAAAAAAAAAATGTTATAAATATTACTGAACTGACAAAGAATCCCAGATTCCATCAATGTACTTTTTTCATCGATCCATTTTGGTGCCCGATTCACGGGTTTCCCATTATGCACTGTGGCACCCATAATGCTTTGAGCTGGTGCCACAATCATGCCTGGGAACCCACTCGGGCAAGCATGGTTGTCAGAATGCAGTGTGGATGCTCTGACAACCGTGTTTGAGACCAGTTTCTAAAATGTTATTAAAAAGTTTTTAAAATCAGTCCCTAAAGTGGACAGGGCCAAAGTCTAAGTTTTGCCAGCAGTTTGCTGGGAAAAGGTGGGACAGCAGATTGGTGCGTTTTCCAGCCCTACTGGGAACTAGGAACTGTGAATGACAAGTGACTGTATCCAATCAATACTGGCTGGGCTATTTTGCTGTGATAAAACCTGCCTGGTGAGGAGGAGGAGTCAGATCTCTGAGGGGTTGCAAATTAAGCAGACTGTTTGTGTGGATGTGTGGCATACATTGTGTCCTTCTGAACCTCGTGTCTTCTATAGTGGTTGTTCTTGTCCCCGAGCTTCGTCAGTCTTCTTTGCTCTAGCCTGCCCCCAAGCGGCAGCCAGCCTCACTTAGTACTCACTGGCCATGTTCCCCCATGGCTTATGTGGGACCGGGAATGTGTCCCCGGATCACAGTCCATTTGGGCCTGGAGCACCTGGTGGTGGCGCTGGTTAGGAGTGAGCCAATCATCATATGCTGGCTCCGTTTTTCCGTTTTTCTTCCCTTGGCCAGCTATGTCTAATGACGCACCAAGCGCCATGCTGCCAGCCATCCCACATTACTGGCATGCCTACTGCCTTGCTGCCATGCCTCCATATGTCAGCAGCAGTGCAGTGGTGCAGTAAGTCCCCCCCTCTCTGGAAGAGGAGCGCAGTCCATCGGATGATCGATCCCCCCAGCTGACTCTCAGCAGTCCAGATCTGCTTCCAAACACAGGCTGCTGGTGTGGTCAGAGGAGTGGCATCCAGTGGCTCAACCTTCCATGCCACTGGGCTGGCTCTGGACCTTGTGTCTCGACTGTAGATGGAGACTGAGTGGCATCTGCGTGCTGGTCTGCACGAGGGACGACAGTTGAAATTGAGTGCATGGCAATTTATGTAAGAGTGGCAGATCCTGTCCAGTAGCCAGATCAGCTGTTAAAGAGAGTGAAAAACTAGAGTAACCAGTTTCAGGTTGCAGAGAAAGAGTCTCGCTATGAAACACTGAATTCCAGAGACACAGCCTGTGTACCAGTGACAGAGGCCTGCAGCACTGTGAAGAGGCTTCTTAGTTGATCAGTGGCACTGATATGCCCCCAGTGATCCTCTAAAATATATATATTTTTTTTCAATTTAAAAGACGCATTCATCATAGCAATGCAGCATGCCTCTGCATTTCACAGATTCCGATGTCACAAAATGTTGGAGTGCGGGGTGGCACAGGGCAGACCTGGACTACATTAGGACCAGGATGGGGAAGGAACTGGGTGGCCAGCTTTCACTTACGATTCTCTTCCCTTTCATAAAATATCAAAAGTAAAATTTTTAAATCAGAACAGTTAAACTCCGGTGCAGGTAAGCTACTGGTGGGGGGCCTCTGTAAACTAGACTGAAATGAGAGCAACTGGTGCTCTTAAACCGGACTTTATTGCAAATGTACAAAAAAGAAAGTCAGGCATGTCAGGGAATGGGGACCAGTGTATGGAAGCTGAAACAGAACTGGATGCAGGGCTGGCAGAGTGGTTGCATAATCAGCAGATGAAAGCCCGCCACATGCAAAGGAAGGGTAAGGCCCTGGAATGATTTCTAGAATGCTAGATGGGCTGTGGGTCCCTGAACATTCTACACAGAGCACAGTAACCACTCCTGCCCTACCGGCAGTTGAACAGTCACTGGTGGATACTGAGGCCCTAGCCCAGGGCTTTAAAGAAGCACACATGGCTTAGCTGATGGCCTGCGGCATGGCAGAGGTACCAAAGTGGTGGAAAAGTCCAGGACCCAGGATGTGACCACTGGGATGCAGGGGATGAGGTCCGACCAATCTCTTAGAGACTGGATGCACTTTCAGAGGTGGTCCGGGGCTTCCTTCTTGGCTGCCTCTATGGAGTCTGGTGAACTAGCTAGTGAGTGTGGGCTGTGGTCAGAGGTGAGTGGGTGGCAGTCCAGAGTGGTTGAGTAATTGCTCATGGGCAGGGCCCC
Source organism: Neoceratodus forsteri (assembly GCA_016271365.2). Taxonomy (NCBI): domain Eukaryota; kingdom Metazoa; phylum Chordata; order Ceratodontiformes; family Ceratodontidae; genus Neoceratodus; species Neoceratodus forsteri. The sequence continues at coordinate 6,484,947 of JADMNL010000022.1, read as the reverse complement.
ATGTTTTCTGTGATTCTGCAGTTGCAGCAGTGGTCTCAGAAATCAAGGCTGATCGCAGAAATCAGTGCTTGCCACAGAAATCAGAAAAACCAGCCACACAGCTGCAGAAATGCTAGCTATGCTATGCGATCACACAAGGCAAGGGCATAGCTACTGATATGTTAAGTATGCCATGGCATACATGCTCATTAGAAGGAGCAGCAAACTGATGTCACCCACTACAAAGCCAAAAAGCTATTGCTTTTTGCATTTATGCAGTGACTGCATGGCATATTGACTCATGCTGGCTCTTGTCACATAACTCCTTCCAGCCAGTATTGTGGGGGGACTGACTCAAGAGTAGCAGAGCTTGATTAGGTCCACGACAGTTATGATTTGCTGCTGTGTAGGTGTGGGTAGCTCAGCCATGTTAATTTTTCATTGTGAGGCTGCCCATGGTTCATGCTGAATCCTTGGAAGATGAATTTGGAAGGAAGAACTGGAAGGTGAGCTGTAGCGAAGAAGTGAGAAGATTTGATGGTGCCCGTGGAGGTGGAATCAATCTCAGTGTGGTGATAGGTATCAGAGGAGGAGCAGATTGCAGAAACATAGGGCTGTCAGCAGACTGCATAGAGGACTTGGTACCCACTGGTGGACACCTATCACAGTTTTGATTTGTGGGCCACAGTTCTGTACCTGCAAGTGTGAGAGTAATTTCTTGGCAGATTTGAACCTGCAACCTAAGTGGTGGCATCAAGCTCAATTCTTAAGGAGGGTCAAGTTGTCCAGCTGCAGCAGAGCTGGGGACCAGGGTATACTAGAACTGGAGCAAGCAGGTATGGAAAAAAATTGGAATGGAGAATTTGATTGCTGCTATACACAAATAAAATGAGGGTCACTGCCTGAAGAACATCACAACCCCCTGAGATGCGACCAGAAGAGGACATGCTAACCAAGGTTCCTTCAGCTTAATATGAATGACTTGCTTGTATTTTTTAGTGTGTCCCCCAAAAGAAACATCAGGAGTCAACAAATTCTACAGACACTGCAAGTTTCAGCCTCCTTCACTGTTACAGGAAGACAATTCTCATCCCCAACACACAGATTTGCACACTGCACTCAACATGTTTGTTGCAAGGCAGTGTATTCCTATTTTAAAAAAATTATTATCTAAAAGAACATTGATGAAAATCAGAAAAAAAAATGTCTTTCAAGTTGGAGACTCTCTTTATATCTGCTAACTGTAAATATAAACGAAGAAATCCAAGCAGGTTTTGCCTTCTGTGTAGTTTTAGCTCAGAAGAAGCCAGAAGGTGAAGGAAAGAAACATATTCAATTCAGTGCTTCAGAGTAACTGGTAACTGGTATTTGTCTTTTAAACTTAGATTGTAGGCTTGTAGTGACACTATACTTTCTTTCTGTGTTGTCTTTACTTATAATTGTTTTTGGGCTGTTGAAAATTTAAAAAATAGTGGTGGTGATAGGTATCGGAGGAGGAGCAGATTGCAGAAACATAGGGCTGGTGTAATTCTGTGCTGTCTTTAATTGCTGCAAATTTTATCTTGGCTTGTCTGACTGTCCTGTAGCTGGGTGAAGGGTGTTAATTGTCTGGCCTCTGACCTCAGCTACGTGATAACTGGAGGTGGGGCTTAGTCACAGTTAAAGCAGCAAACAGAAGTTCATCTTCTCAGAAGAAGCCAGAAGGTGAAGGAAAGAAACATATTCAATTCAGTGCTTCAGAGTAACTGGTAACTGGTATTTTTCTTTTAAACTTAGATTGTAGGCTTGTAGTGACACTATACTTTCTTTCTGTGTTGTCTTTACTTATAATTGTTTTTGGGCTGTTGAAAATTTAAAAAATAGTGGTGGTGTAATTCTGTGCTGTCTTTAATTGCTGCAAATTTTATCTTGGCTTGTCTGACTGTCCTGTAGCTGGGTGAAGGGTGTTAATTGTCTGGCCTCTGACCTCAGCTACGTGATAACTGGAGGTGGGGCTTAGTCACAGTTAAAGCAGCAAACAGAAGTTCATCTTCTCAGAAGAAGCCAGAAGGTGAAGGAAAGAAACATATTCAATTCAGTGCTTCAGAGTAACTGGTAACTGGTATTTGTCTTTTAAACTTAGATTGTAGGCTTGTAGTGACACTATACTTTCTTTCTGTGTTGTCTTTACTTATAATTGTTTTTGGGCTGTTGAAAATTTAAAAAATAGTGGTGGTGTAATTCTGTGCTGTCTTTAATTGCTGCAAATTTTATCTTGGCTTGTCTGACTGTCCTGTAGCTGGGTGAAGGGTGTTAATTGTCTGGCCTCTGACCTCAGCTACGTGATAACTGGAGGTGGGGCTTAGTCACAGTTAAAGCAGCAAACAGAAGTTCATCTTCTCAGAAGAAGCCAGAAGGTGAAGGAAAGAAACATATTCAAATTCAGTGCTTCAGAGTAACTGGTAACTGGTATTTTTCTTTTAAACTTAGATTGTAGGCTTGTAGTGACACTATACTTTCTTTCTGTGTTGTCTTTACTTATAATTGTTTTTGGGCTGTTGAAAATTTAAAAAATAGTGGTGGTGTAATTCTGTGCTGTCTTTAATTGCTGCAAATTTTATCTTGGCTTGTCTGACTGTCCTGTAGCTGGGTGAAGGGTGTTAATTGTCTGGCCTCTGACCTCAGCTACGTGATAACTGGAGGTGGGGCTTAGTCACAGTTAAAGCAGCAAACAGAAGTTCATCTTCTCAGAAGAAGCCAGAAGGTGAAGGAAAGAAACATATTCAATTCAGTGCTTCAGAGTAACTGGTAACTGGTATTTGTCTTTAAACTTAGATTGTAGGCTTGTAGTGACACTATACTTTCTTTCTTTTGTTGTCTTTACTTATAATTGTTTTGGGCTGTTGAAAATTTAAAAAATAGTGGTGGTGTAATTCTGTGCTGTCTTTAATTGCTGCAAATTTTATCTTGGCTTGTCTGACTGTCCTGTAGCTGGGTGAAGGGTGTTAATTGTCTGGCCTCTGACCTCAGCTACGTGATAACTGGAGGTGGGGCTTAGTCACAGTTAAAGCAGCAAACAGAAGTTCATCTTCTCAGAAGAAGCCAGAAGGTGAAGGAAAGAAACATATTCAATTCAGTGCTTCAGAGTAACTGGTAACTGGTATTTGTCTTTTAAACTTAGATTGTAGGCTTGTAGTGACACTATACTTTCTTTCTGTGTTGTCTTTACTTATAATTGTTTTTGGGCTGTTGAAAATTTAAAAAATAGTGGTGGTGTAATTCTCTGCTGTCTTTAATTGCTGCAAATTTTATCTTGGCTTGTCTGACTGTCCTGTAGCTGGGTGAAGGGTGTTAATTGTCTGGCCTCTGACCTCAGCTACGTGATAACTGGAGGTGGGGCTTAGTCACAGTTAAAGCAGCAAACAGAAGTTCATCTTCTCAGAAGAAGCCAGAAGGTGAAGGAAAGAAACATATTCAATTCAGTGCTTCAGAGTAACTGGTAACTGGTATTTGTCTTTTAAACTTAGATTGTAGGCTTGTAGTGACACTATACTTTCTTTCTGTGTTGTCTTTACTTATAATTGTTTTTGGGCTGTTGAAAATTTAAAAAATAGTGGTGGTGTAATTCTGTGCTGTCTTTAATTGCTGCAAATTTTATCTTGGCTTGTCTGACTGTCCTGTAGCTGGGTGAAGGGTGTTAATTGTCTGGCCTCTGACCTCAGCTACGTGATAACTGGAGGTGGGGCTTAGTCACAGTTAAAGCAGCAAACAGAAGTTCATCTTCTCAGAAGAAGCCAGAAGGTGAAGGAAAGAAACATATTCAATTCAGTGCTTCAGAGTAACTGGTAACTGGTATTTGTCTTTAAACTTAGATTGTAGGCTTGTAGTGACACTATACTTTCTTTCTGTGTTGTCTTTACTTATAATTGTTTTTGGGCTGTTGAAAATTTAAAAAATAGTGGTGGTGTAATTCTGTGCTGTCTTTAATTGCTGCAAATTTTATCTTGGCTTGTCTGACTGTCCTGTAGCTGGGTGAAGAGGTGTTAATTGTCTGGCCTCTGACCTCAGCTACGTGATAACTGGAGGTGGGGCTTAGTCACAGTTAAAGCAGCAAACAGAAGTTCATCTTCTCAGAAGAAGCCAGAAGGTGAAGGAAAGAAACATATTCAATTCAGTGCTTCAGAGTAACTGGTAACTGGTATTTGTCTTTTAAACTTAGATTGTAGGCTTGTAGTGACACTATACTTTCTTTCTGTGTTGTCTTTACTTATAATTGTTTTTGGGCTGTTGAAAATTTAAAAAATAGTGGTGGTGTAATTCTGTGCTGTCTTTAATTGCTGCAAATTTTATCTTGGCTTGTCTGACTGTCCTGTAGCTGGGTGAAGGGTGTTAATTGTTGGCATCTGACCCCTCCCACCCTTCCCCAACTCTTAATTATATGCCCTGATAAATCTGATTGACAGGAGCTAAACACAGGGTATAGTAAGAGGTGTGAAGTAGGAGGGGCACAAGGGGAAGAAGACCACCCTCAGCACCCACAAGTGTTTTGACTCATTTATTTATTTACTGGTTTCTTTCCTTAAAAAATATATATCTGAGGATCAGTTACAGGATTTTAGTACTGTAAATAAATAAAAAGAGAACTAAGAGAGCTTCAGTAGCAGATAAGTAGTGGAATTGCAGTATAATGTGGGGAGTGGTGCAATGCAGTGGCTGTGGGGCAGCCATATTCAGGCAGACCTTCTGGACATGAGGTGCTGCCCTATCTGCATGCATCTCTCGGGACTGCGGGATGAGGTAGCCAGACTCAGAGTGGAAGTAAACTGGGTCAGAGTACCATCACCCTGTCCAGGAACCACCAGTCCATGCAGCTGCCTCAAAGGATGCCGAGAACGAGGAGCACTTGGATGACAGTGGGCTCAGGGAGGGTTAGAGCAGTCAGGCAGAGGCACATCCCAGATCCTATTCCACTAAGAATTCATATGCCACACTGGCAAATGAGGACAACCAAATAGAGGTACCCAGGAAGTGGAAGGAAAGGATGTGGAGGTTAGGCAAGGAGGTGACCTCAGTGGGAAAGCAGTGGACCCCAGAGGAGGAGGAAGCAATCCTGGTGGGGACTCCATCATAAGAGGGATCCAGCTAGGAACACAGGAGGGGGAGGACAGGGAGGTGAGGTGCCTACCAGGTGCCACGGCATGGAGGGATGGAAGGAAGATACTGGGGATCACTGGGAAGGCAAGACAGGAGTGTGAGCTGGATGTCATTATCCACCTAGGTACTAATGACTTGGCAAATGGGGAGCCAAAGGAAGTTCAGGAAGAGTTTAGGAAACTGGGAGGGTCTCAAGCAGTAGCTACTTCTGTCACTTTCTCAGAAGTACTACCTGTGAGAGGCAAGGAGAGCATAGAGTGCATGCACTAGGAACTTTAACTCATGGTTGAAGAACTGATGCTGTGAGGAAGGGTTTGATTCATTGGTGACTGGGGACCCATCTGGAGGGATGGAGGTTTGTTCAAGCCTGACGGCCTGCATCCATCCTGGAGGGGAATCCAAGCACTCAATGATAAGTTTAAATGCTACATTGACAAGCATTTAAACTAGCAAAGGGGGGTGGCAGGCCAGCAAGGATGGTACCTACTTGCTCACCCCCCACAGCTAGTAATGGAACCAGTGAACCAGAGGAGTGGCTATCTCTGCAAAGCAGTGTGCAAAAGTTGGAGATTAGTGTCCAAAAGGTGGATAAGCAGAAAAGGGGCAAAATTCAGCAGAAGGGCAGACAGCAAGGAGAACCAGGGATAAATGACAACCAAGGAAGGGGCTGGGTAGAACAGTGAAGCAGTCTAGGAGGTCAAATCATGGAAAGCCATCTGTGCAAATGCCAGGAGCCTTAGCAACAAGATGGAAGATCTGGAGGCTGTCATGGTACAGTCAGACCTGGACATTGTGGCCATCACTGAAACCTGGTGTAATGATAACCATGACTGGGAGATGGCCATACCTGGCTACAACATATTCAGAAGAGACAGAGCAGGCAGGAAGGGAGGAGGAGTGGCACTGTATGTGAAAAATGACATAAGGGCCACACAGATCCAGGAGGAACAAATGGGGAGAGATACTGTGGGTTAAGCTGGAAAGGAAAATGGGGCCAGCCATCCGCACAGGTGTGGTCTATAGACCACCAGCCCAGGAGGAAGAAACAGATAGGAGTTGATGCTAGCCATCCAAAGGATGGCAGACAAGGGTGAGGTAGTACTGGTTGGAGACTCAATATACCAGACGTGGACTGGAGCATCCCAGCAACAGCATCAACTAGGAGCAGATTTATCCTGACTCCTTCAGGGTGCCTTCCTCAAGCAACTGGTCATGGAACCAACTCGGCAGAAGGCAATACTGGACCTTGTGCTCACAAACAGGGACAGTGTGATGGGGGTAACAGTGGGGGAGCACCTGGGTAACAGTGACCACCAGTCATTGTGGTTTGAAATCACAGAAAGAGCAGAAGCAAACCACACAAAAACACGTATCCTGGATTTTAGGGGGGCAGACTTTGGGAAAATGGGGAGATGCTTGAAAGAGGCATTAAGGGGAATGGGACAGGAATCAGGGATTGAGGAACAGTGGGCAGTATTTAAAATGGGGATTATAAGAACAACGAATTATGCATTAGCAGGTTAGCAAGAGGAAGAAAGAGGAGACCATTATGGTTTTCCAAAGAGGTAGCAAAGAAAGTGAAAGCCAAAAAGATTGCATTCAGGCAATACAAAAAGACACAGGCAGAAGGGGATAGGGAGAAGTACCAGGAGAAACAAAGGAGGCAGGGAAGTCAGTAAGGGAAGCCAAAGCTCAGACAGAAGAACACATTGCAAAATCAGTGGTTAAAGGGGACAAAACCTTTACAGGTACATAAGTGAAAAAAGGACAAAGGAGGGATAGTGAGACTGAAGGGGGAGGATGGATCCGTGGAGGATGACAACAGTAAAGCTGACATATTGAACAGGTATTTCTGCTCAGTCTTTACTAAGGAAGAGGGGGTAATGGGTCTGAAGGGAGTACAAGGGGTGAGAATGGTACAGAAATGGACACAAGTCCCTTTACACGAGAAAGGGTCCTGAAGGAACTGGAAGTAATAAGAGCTGATAAAGCAATGGGGCCAGATGGGGTGCACCCAGGGTCCTTAAAGAACTAAGAGAGGTGGTGGCTGAACCTCTGGCTATCCTGTTCAGCCAATCACTGGAAACAGGGGAGGTACCCAAAGACTGAGGACAGCAGATGTAGTCCCTTTATACAAAAGTGAGAACAAAGAGGAAGCAGGGAACTACAGACCAGTCAGCCTCACCTGGTAGTGGGAAAGATCATGGAAGCACTACTGAAGGAGAGATTGGTGGAACATCTGGTTGTCAATGGACTACAGGACCCAAGGCATGGTTTCACCAGGGGAGGTCATGTCAGACCAACTCATTGAATTTTTTGACTGGGTGACTAGGAGGTGGATCAGGAGGGCAGTGGACATGGCTTATCTGGACTTCAGCAAGGCCTTTGACACTGTGCCACATAGAAGACTATTACACAAACTGGGGAATATGGGTGTGGGCAGGACAGTAGTGTGGTGGGTAGGTAACTGGCTGGGTGGCAGGACACAGAGGGTGGTGGTAAATGGCTGTCACTCCACAGAGGGAAGAGTGACCAGTGGGGTACCACAGGGATCAGTGCTGGGACCGGTCCTATTCAACATCTTCATCAGTGACATTGCACAGGATATAGAAAGCAGAATTTCACTGTTCGCTGATGACACAAAGCTCTGTAACAGAGTAGACACACCAGAGGGTGTAGACAGAATGAGAAGGGACCTGCAGAAACTTGAAGAATGGTCAAGGGTTTGGCAGTTGAAATTCAATGCAAAGAAGTGCAAGATAATGCATATGGGCACAAAACCCTGGCACAATATATCAGTTGGGGGGTGAGGATATAGTATGCACCAAGCAGGAAAGGGATCTTGGGGTTGTCATCTCTGATGACCCCAAGGTAGGGAAACAGTGTGACAAGGCAGCAGGTAAAGCAAATAGGATGCTGGGATGTGAAGCAGGGCATCACCAGCAGGAAAAGGGAGGTCATAATTCCCGCTTATACAAGACACTAGTGAGGCCCCACCTGGAGTACAGTGTACAGTTCTGGAGACCATACCTATGTAAGGACATAGACAGGGTGGAGAAGGTTCAGAGGAGGGCAACAAAGATGGTGCATGGGTTGCATCACAAGTCCTATGAAGACAGGGTTAGCTGAACTGAACATGTACTCCTTGGAGGAGAGGAGGGAGAGAGGGGATATGATAGAGACATACAAGTATCTTACAGGAGGAACAGGGTGCAGGAAAACACTATTTTTAAGCGAAAAGATGTTTCAGGACTAGAGGGCATGGGATGAAGTTGGAGGGAGGACGATTCAGAGGAAACATGAGAAAGAATTTCTTCACAGAACGGGTGGTGGACAAGTGGAACACCCTGCCAGAGGAAGTGGTGGGGCTGAAACAATCACGGATTTAAGAATGCATGGGATAGACATAAAGGAATTCTAGAGGTCAGGGGTAAGGGGAAATAGACTTCTAGGAAAACAAACTGAACTTACAAGCTCAAATGGGCAGACTAGGTGGGCCATAGGCCCTTATCTGCCGACACTGTCTATGTATCTATGTAGTGTGTCCTCCTCTGATTATAACCTAGGAGAACAGCAAAGGCCACCAATTTCCAGAAGAACAGAGGAGCCTTCAAATTTGGGGTGGAAGGGAAAATTCATTAAAAGAGAACACTGATGCCCATGGCTGTGCCAGGTTTGGGTTATTGCTATTTAACATTTGTGATAATACATATTGTTAAATGGCTTGCTGTTCCACTTTCAGTGTAGCAGAGTGGTTGCACGAAGGCAGTCAAAGTGTTAACCAAGACTTAATCCCTTGGAAGGTATGCTGTTTAGCCACAATTCAGATGCCGCAGAATCAGCAGTTGTTCTGCTGCAGAATGTATGAGGTCCTGCTGCAGAATGTAGGTCCACTTTGCTGCAGTAAACACGGGACCCTGCTCATGGGGCCTAAAGACCTTGCCAGTTTCATGGCTCTGCCAACAGGCATGGCTACCCATCCTGTGGCCAGCCTGGAAGTCAGTGCTCAGTCAGCCCTGCTTGGCTCCTAGATGTAAAAGGACAACAGCCACCCTGTTTAGCCAGATATGAAACCAGAACCAGAAGATGTGGAAATAGATTTAATTACTGAAGAAAACAAAACACAGTCACCCCTGCCAGGTTACCTCTAAGAGCACCTACGTCCCCTCCCATGTAGAGTACTTCCACACCAGAGGTCCTCAAACAATCACCCTCAGGAGGTGCCACAGTGACCCAGTTAGAGCCCTGGGTGGAAGTAAGCAGAACCAAGGAATGACAAGCTACAGAGGAGACTATGAAGAAGTGGTGGCAAGGACCAAGGCTGCCACCAGGCCAGGGAGCCATCGTGCATCTTCGAAAATTGTGTCAAGCAGATCGTGCCAGCAAATGATGGGCTGAAATTAAATAAGGGTAGTTATCCACATATGCCAGGATGGGTGTTGGAGATATTAGAAAATCACAGAGAAAAGATTTTACTGACTGTAGCTAAAAAGGACATTGCCTGAGGCAACCATGAATACTATTTGCAGCATGAAGAACGGATTGATTGCAATGCTCAGTCTATATTAGCTACCTGGGAAATGGGAAGCACCAAGGAAAGTCGACTGTGAAAATGCCGACCTCTCCCACAGCAACGGCACAATACTGACGCAGGTGTTGTGCCGCCCATGCAGCAAGTGTTTTCTGTGGGGGGCTGTGCCCCCCACACACACCCATGCAGGGGATGTTTCCTGCACCCCCCAGACTTTAGGATTATCAACTCCAGGTCGGGCGCTGGTCTGGAGGGGGCAGAACACTGGCGGAAAGTGAAGCACCAAAAAAGGACCATTATAGCAACTGTCACCGTAATGGTCTTTTTTTGCGTTTTGCCATCAGGGTGTCGACCTGCAGGGGTGCACCGTGGGAAATGGGAGGAGCATCTGGATGCACAAAGTATTGTACACGGACACAAATGATCAGCAACTAGGTTATTTTGTGTGGACTACCAGGCCTGATGGGGAGCAGGTTTGGAAGCCTCATTTGCTTCGTTATGCTTAAAGGACTGCGACTTTTGAAAAAAAAGCCAGTGCATTTCTGTTAATCCCAAGTAACAACGGTTATGAGGGGTAACAGTCTTTTTATTACAACATTCTAAAGAAGCACCTCATGGCCTTCTCCCCTTTGCATGGGGGGAGAAAATAACTCAGCTACTCTATAGAGGGAGTAACTTGTGACCTCAGTTCCAGGGGGCCATGGCTTGCCTGGTGTGTCACAAACATTGCAGCAGAGGCCACAGAACTACCTCAACTTAAAAGTTTAACGCACTTCAGAATCTCCCAAGGGAGACCCACCAGGAAGCAAGTTGCTGCTCACACACATGACTGTGAAAAAGTAATGAACTTCCTTGTTTACTTATTTAAAATATAGTTTTGCATTTTTGAAAAAAAAAATTAGTGGAGCGATCTTGTGTAGTGCGTTTGTTTTCTTTTCACTTTCGTGCAGGTGGAGCTGGGCCTCACTGTTGTGTGCCTGGAGGAAGCAGAAGAAAGGGCAAGGAAGACAGGTGTAAACCTACAGGAAAGTGAAGGCTGTGCTGAAAGGCACCTGGGTTCATTCCAGCCGTTAGTCACTTAATTGCTGTATTTTTTAAGTGTTCTAGTATTGGGGATTGTCTGCAGGATTTAAGTGCTATTAATGGTTTTGGCATAGAAATATGTAGTTTGTATGCACCCAGCTGCCACTCTTGTAGAAGAAGAATCAGCATTTAAATAGCACTTTTCATACACACTGCATCCCAAAGTGCTTTACAGACAATGCTAGACTGGTAGTGAAGCGACTGAATGTGTAGTGGTAGCCATTTGTGAAAAGTGCCTTTTTTTTTTTTTTTTTTTTTTTTTACTTCCACCTGGACACCCACCAGAACAGCCCCAGAGTTGGGTAGAAGGGACCTTGGCTTAATGGATCATCCAAAAGACAGCATACCCCAATGGAACAGCACCCCACACCCCAAGTACTGCACATGAATTCCAGCATTGAGGGTATGAGCCCAATCCTGGTGTAGGACTAGAACCCATGACACTCTGACCCAGAGATGGACGTGCTACCAACTGAGCTATGCTGACACCAACTGTAGAGTAGAACTTATTTTACATAGGCGCACACTGGTACACTTTTAAGGCCTTCTGTGTTTTCTTGCATGTGCTGGTGCAGGTAGAGGAGGAAGGTACCCCCGACACAGCACAAGAAGTGCCATCTAGGAAAAGGAGTTGACACCCATTTTGGGCTGATCTTTGTTGGGGATTACAAGGATTTTTAGGAGAGGGGAGTGTAACCAGCCTCTCTCTCTCTCTCTCTCTTCCATCAGCTCGAGGCTGGTTACTAGAGGGCACTTGAAAGGATAAGCCTGACCCTGAGTATTGTCCTATGGGGAAGGCTGCTTGGAGGCTCAGGGTGCTGGAGTGTTTATGCTGCAGGTAGCCTGACTCAGCTAGGAGTGGGGAATGCCAGCATGAATATTCATGGTCCAACCCTACCCTTGTATAAAAGGTGAAGGGAAGTGAAGTCTGGGAGGATCATGGCACTACAGGGAGGATAGGAAGAACATCAGAAGGAGCTCAGCATTTTGCTTGCCAGATATTTATTTATTTTTTTTGGATATCTGCAGGTTTGGGCTTTCCTGAGTAACGCGAGGCTGATCGATGAACTCTCTCAAATGCCTGCCCCCTCTACTGGTTAAGCCTAAGGTGTGGGACGAAGCGAACCAACTGGAGAGCAAGCATCTAATTTCCAAGTTGTATACATTATTAAAGATACAGACAATGCAATAGCTAAACATATATAGGATACCTGGGAGAAGGAGGCTAATATACCTCCTCTGGGCAAGAAATTGGATATAGCTGGGCAACAGTTGCATAAGACAATGGGCTTGACTGTATGGAGGAATTTAAGTGCAAAGTGGTTGTTTGGTATTTCCTCACCCTTGACAGAACAAAAATAATAGGCAACTAGCCCTACTGACCAGTGTTGGAGGAACTGTGGTCAGAAGGGTACCCCTTTTCATACTTTCTGGAGGTGTCCTAAGTTTCAGCATTTCTGGCAAGAGGTGAGCCGACTGGTAACATATGTATTGCAGTTACAAACCCCTTTAAGGTTTTAACAAGGGGTGCTTGGAATCCCGCTGAAAGGAGCCCTGAAGGGTAAGATATATATATCTTCCTTAGACTCACAGTGTCTGCACTGAAAACTATTCTGCAGCTTTGGTTGATGACCAGTGAACCAGGTATATTGGAATGGCTTGCAAATTGTAGAAAACTGAGATCAATGGAGAATATCATGGCCCGACTCCAGCTTAAGCAGAACAAATTTCACTGAAGGTGGTTCCCCTTCATATGGATAGTAGAGGAGATAGAGGGTACACCAGTGCTACAACAACTAGCAGATTGGTATAATGAGTGCTGGCCTTGGGGGGACATACTAGATGCATAGCACTGTAATTTGTTTTGTTAGTAAACTTTACTTTGTAGTTCAGATTTGGGATAACGTGCTTATTTTGTTGGGAAAATATATAGAAGTGTTTATTTCACAAAGTTAAACATGTTTAATACTTGTGGTAAAAACAAAATATTACACAGGTGCCATAACAGTAATTTTGTATTCTGATTTGATCTTGGGGTCTGGAGGGCCAGACCTCGAAGCGGGTGATTTTCCTTTGGGCTTGTAACTGATGGGCCTACCAATGCCATCCCTTTTCAGACTGGTGTTTATTCACATGCTCACATTAAGAGGGAGCGTATGTGATGCTCTGTGGGGATTAAAGTGGAAAGTTCATAGGTAGGCTGCTCTCTTGATAGTTTACCAGTCCTGAAGACAAGCAGTACTGAGTGGCTTTCACTTTCTAAGGCTAGACACTATATAAGTGTGTGTGTGGGGGGGGACGGTAGCGGTAGGAAGGTATTCATCTTAAATTCCCCACTTCTACGCTTTTGGTTGTAAGATATAGGGTCTCCCTTCTCTCACCTCTTTGGCACAGGAATGTTATGGCTGTTTGGATCCGATTTACTATGGTCCATGTAGAAAGACGTGGATTCTGTATATGAATTGTTTGCTGAACCCATTCTATTTTGTACATGCTTCAAGTTTCAGAAGTGTTTGATATGTCTGGTTGTGGACATGTTATATTGCAGTCTTTGTAATTAAATATTAAATGTAAAAAAAAAAAAAAAAAGCCGGCCCGGTGGTGCAGATGGCTGAGGTGCTGGATGCCTTACCTTGAGCCACACTGGCAACCCAGGTTTGGGAGCGGACTCTGTCATCAGGGATCAGCGGGGAAGGAAAGGATCAAGTGTCCAGAGGACAGCTCTCCTTTCCTGGGAGTCAGGGGGGTAGCAGATCCCGCTGTCTGGTGAGCCCCAGTGGCTACTGGGGGTGCAGCAGCAGTTGGGATCTCCAGTAAAGGGTCTGGCTGCGGCAGTGCTCCTGGGAATGTGCATGGGAGTGTGCACGTCTCATGCTGGTGCGCATTGCACAGCCAAGCCAATGGGGGGGACAGAAAAGTGGAAAAACCCCGGTCGCTGGTAGGCGAAGGTGGATCCAGTGGGATGGCCCTCATGCATAGTTCCAGGTCTTGCTGGCTGATGATTGGCACTCCCTGGTCTCTCTACTCGATTCTAGATAGAGCACCAGTAGGAGTCGGTGGTCCTGCCCCAGAGGGGTGGGTGCCTGATGGAAAGGAGATGGGCCCAAGCCAGGAGTCAGAGGGCTTCAGGAATGCGGGAGAATGCCGTACCTGAGAGACCACACTGGAGAGAGGCCAGGAGTCCGGTGAGTAGGGGGCATTAAGAAAAAATAAAAATAAAAAAAAAAATAAAAAAGATGCTCAGCTCTCTGGATGTCGGGGGGGGGGGGATGCAGACCCAGGGTATCCCATGAGGTGGGCACATGGGGAAGTGCAATGTCCATAATAGAGACTCCTTCCCGGTGAAATCCCTCACAGCGATGGGAGGGTAGGGCTACCGGATGAGGGGGTGGGTGAACTGGGTGACAGGATGTTGCTATATGTACATGCGCAGGGAAGGGAGTGAGCATAGCGAGCGTGAGCTGGGAGGGGGCAGAAGAGCTGTAGGGGGTGGTGCTGTGGTGGATTGCCAAGCTGTGTTGGGGGTTGGCTTGTGGTTGTGGTGGGTGAGGAACCAGGTTCAGGTCTGGGTGCTGGTGCGATTTTATTGTGCCCGGCCCGAACCTTTATTTTTTCTACGTTTTCACCCCCCCAGACATGCACCCCTCTGGAGTTAAGAATCCTTTAGTAGGGAGGAGTGGGGGGTAAAGACCACCACATGGGGGTTTGCATAGCACCCCCGCAGAAAGCATTAAAATATATGTCCCTAGCACCGTTGTCCTGTGTGCCGAGGGTGTCAGAGTGCTGAAAATGTTTTTGGCACTCTGACTGCGCGATAATGGCGATTGCATTTAGACTTCACCGTTATCACATAGAACCCGGGCCCAGTGATGGTGATAGAGTACTGGGTCCAGGTGGCACTGATCCCCTCTGACGAGGTCTCCAGAGCACAGAGAGGAATGTTAGGTAGTAACTGGGAGCATGAAGTGCCCCAGGATGTTTACCTCGAGAACCCGAAAGATCAAGAACAGCATGGCACCACCTCAAGTTCTAGAGGGCCACCCCTCATGGGAAGTTCTGGGATTCACAAGAGTTCACTCCTGCCCTGGAACAGCTTGAAATAGAGAGCAGCTTGAAAGAGTGCATCGCTTGTAAAAGACCACATTTGTAAGTAGGCCTTCCATTAAAGATACTACAGGAAAAGTGGAAGCATTCACCATTCACAAGAAAGCAGACTCCAAACTGGTTATAGGTTCAGTTTTTCAAAAGTTAATTCACAGCCAGTGAACACACAGCAATCAATCAACTAGGACAGTGCAGATGCATTTTCCCCTGTGCTTATATTTCACCCAGCTCCCTGGGCTTTGTCAAAGCTCTGAGCTGGGTGAATGTAAGTACAGGGATAGTGCATCTGCACTGTTCCAGCTCGGAGTCTGCTTTCTTGTGAATGCTGAGGGCTTCCACTCTTCCTGAGGTATCAGTATATTTGGAGTGCACCACCAGCCTAGTGCTCAACTCCCTCACTCTGCTTGCATTAAAGATGCTTTGTTGGAAACATAAAAACCCTGGGTGGGTACAGTAACGTACAACCCCCTGGCATGGTGGCCAAAGTCAGGGGAGGGGGCTGGAAAGAGTTGGTGTCCATAAGTCCCTGGGATTGGGCAAGATAAAAAAGCCTGTTCTTTGAGCCATTAGGACTATCAGTATAGTTGCCAATGGAATGCATGCATGGCTGGACTGACTAGCTAGTTTAAATTAGGAGTATGTCATAGTCTGACTTGAAACACAGAAACACAGGCAATGAAAGCCGAAAAGACAAATGGTCCTTCCAGTCTGCCTGTAGTTCCTTATCAAGCCTTAGGACCTACAGTCCATACAGGGTACTAGCCCTCACTATCCACCCCTCTGTTTCTCT
This sequence comes from Neoceratodus forsteri, assembly GCA_016271365.2. Classification (NCBI taxonomy): domain Eukaryota; kingdom Metazoa; phylum Chordata; order Ceratodontiformes; family Ceratodontidae; genus Neoceratodus; species Neoceratodus forsteri. Next base: position 6,469,327 of record JADMNL010000022.1, on the reverse strand, counting down.
CCCCTTCTACTACCACCCTGAGTAACCACTATACCTTCTGCTCCAGGCGCACTTGAAACCATTTATGGTTTTGGCACTTACCACCTAGGTGGGCAGACTGTTCCACAGTTCCACAATTCTGCCTGTAAAATAAAACTCTCACCTCCCTCTTGAATCTCCCTTCCATCAGTTTCCACTCATGCCCCTGTGTCCTTGAACTGTTACTCATGCTAAATAGTTCTTCATCGTTCACCTTGTTTATGCCTTTCAGGAACTTGAAGATATCTTTCATATCACCCCTCACTTGTCTGTTCTTCAACGAGTAGATGTTCAGTGCCTTGAGCTGATCCTTGTAAGGTCTGCTCTGCTGGCCGTGAATTATCCAGGTCCCCTTGCTATCTCTAGTACTATCCCTTGTGGGCACAGTAAGAAACATGCTGGTGCTGCTTGCCCCCAGGGTAGTGCCCACCTTGCCTGAGAGAGAGCCCCTGCATGAATAGTCTTGGGATCATCACCCAAAGGTTCCAAGGACCCCAAAAAGGGAGGTTAGAGACTGTATTAGTACTGGGAATATGGACATGGGTCCAGTGGATTTAAAACTGCAGTAATTCCTTTTAAGTCAAAGGGAGGGAAACTAATGTGTATCTGTGGGTAACATGCAGGTGCACCAATCATAGAAAGTTTAAGCCTGATTCGAACTATGGGTACAGTTAGAGTGTGCAAGCTGTGGGAAGTGGCAGTACAGATTGTGAAACGTCTCCACTGAAAACTAACTGAAGGGATCAGGCTGAGTTATCGAAATGTGGTTGGCAACAGACATGCCCTTCGTTTGCTGTGTGTCATTGTAGAGCAACATAATAAATAGATTCTGTTTGATTCCAGCTCCAGTTTAGATCTCTGTGTCTGGTCCTCAGGTTATTGGTGCCCCAGTGTATGGCTAAGGTGCCCGTGGCCCCAGTGCCCCAGATCCAAGGTAGCAAAGATAATGGCGAGAGGTAAAGGTTCTGTGGTGTGAGGCAGGTGCTCCTCTGATGAGAGATGCTACCATATACCCTTATACATGGGGGTGCCTGGCGCTTCCACATGTCCCCCCCAATTTCCTCCTGAAAACTACAAATCATGGGCACACTAGATGGACCTTATGGTCTCCTTCTGCCATCACCTTCTATGTATCTGTGTATGTAACTATCATTTTTTTACTCTTCTTCTTTCCAGTTACCCATGCACAGAGATATGTGACCTCAATTGTTCCATTTCTTTTTATCAATATCTATGTTACTTCCATCCCTTTGTCTCTGTTATCCCCTCTAGTTTCTCCTGTAGCAGCTCCATTCTTCCAAAATCAGCCATCCTAAGTCCAGGACTTTAGTCTGGGTTTGATTTTTCTGTTTCCAGTTTGACACTGAACCTAACTGCCTGATGGTCACTGGTTTCAAATGGGTACAGCATGCACCCCCCCACACACACAGTGCCCCTATTGGTAAGCACGAAGTCTAAGCCTAGTATGGTTGACTCCTTTGTGGACTCCTTCACTCTCTGTACTAGGCATGCATCCTGAAAGACTTCTTCCACTTCTTGGCTTCCTGCATTTGCTGTTGCTGGGATCCTCCAGTCCACACACTGAAGTCCCACAGTATCAACAACTCCTCTAGTCCTGCTACCCATTTGATCTTGTCCTCCAATATCCCATCTACTTCCTTCTTTTGAGATGGTGGTCTATAAACCACCCGCAGTCTGTTAATTTCTTGTAGAAAAATACTGGTAAGCTCTCTCTGATCCAGGCAGCCTAGAGCTTCGAGAGCCACATATTTCATGGCAATTAACTGAACTAAGTACTTTTTAATGTACATTTTGACATAAATAAGGAAATGGAATTAAGAACCTTGCATGCAAAGGATTTTATGTGGGATTTTCAATGTTTCACTGAGAGACAACCTATGAGGAAGGTAATGTGTACTAGAGGTTAGAGTACTGAACTGTGAAATATTAGATGACAAGTTGGATTGCTCAGATATCTGTTTTTATAAACAGAGATCTCAGATTCTTTCCCAAATTTAGGATTTTCAAATATGGTTGCCGAAAGTCCTAAATCCTAATGATTAGGATTCCATATTGGATTAGGATATCAAAATCTGATAGCCGATATGGAATCTAACAGTAAATGCTTTAAAATCCCCTGTATCCTGTACAAACTGCCTCCCAACCCTGTCAATGTCCCCAACCCCTGATCTATTAGTAATTCCCACCCTACCCACTCCTCTACATTCAATGCCCTCCTCCCCCAAAGCCCCCAAATTATTAGTATACATTACTGCAGCCGGTAATTGTTGTATGATCCCATGGTAGAGCAATTAACATGCTTGTCTTTAGTGTCCCAGCTAATGAATGAAATGATGTCCTTATAAAGTAGTACCTGACTGACTGACAAGCAGTGAATCATGGGTTACTATAGGAGGATGTCATCATTCATTTATTAGTTGAGACACTGAAGACGAGTATGATGATCACTCCATTGTGGGACCCTACCACAATTTCTGCCTGGTCACAGTAGTCTATCCTTAAATTGTGGGGGCTTTTTAGGGAGAAATGAGGGAGGGCTGGGAGCTAAACAGTGTGTAGGGTGGGGGGGGTTCTCAAACTTGTAGGCTGGGAAGGATGACAAGGTGGGGGAAGCGGGTGGCTGATTAGTGCAAGTGGAAGGGATAGACTCATTTATAAAAAAAAAAAAAAAGCCTTATAATGGAAAATATCATTTCACAGGAGGCTTGGGGAGGAGGAGTGAGATTGTGGCTAGTAGGGTGGGGCTTCTCATTTCAACTTAGCCAGAAAGGATGACAGGGTGATGGGAGGTGGGTGGCTCATGATTTGGCAAGAGTAGGGGATGGGTTTACTTATAAGAAGGGAGCCTTGTAATAAAATATATGTATTCCAAGGGGGCTTGAGAGTGAGGTAGGGTGTTACAGGGTAGGTAACATGGAGGTTAACTAAATGCAGGGTGGAGAGAGTTGAGCATATTTGTCATGGGGAGAATTTATTTTATATCTCCATACAAATTTCAGATTTGGGTCTTGGAGATCTGAGTGAGGATAATCCAAAGTCTGTCTGTCTGATCGGATTCTGCACAATCCAAATCATCCCTAGCAGGTTAATTTCCCAACGTATCCACTGACTTGGTAAGCGTTATACCATGTGATCTTATTGACACTCAATAGCACAGCTGTGAGTGCAGTACAAGGCTGTTCCTTCGTAGACTGAGCACTCTGGATGGGCCTGAGGCCAAGCCATTTCAGAAGAACTGAGCTGTTCATTCAGTGTGTATGGAGACAAACGACGCATGGGTTGGTTGATTTGGTGTAGATCCCCCCCCCACCACCACCACCTGAAGCTTGTTAAAACAAACATAACCAAGTGAAGTGACTGTAGCAAGAGTGTATGAGTATGCACTGAATGTGTCATGCAGTTGTTTGTGAAGTGGTGCACTTCAGTAAAGTATGGGCATACCAAGTAACAATTTAGGGTAGTGCAGCTTTCCTCGGGAGCAGAAAAAGCCCACAACAGCTGGTAAGTGTAAATCTGCCTTTAGTTACTTTATGTCTTTGTCCTTCAGTCTTTCTAGCTTTATAGTGGGCTGGCCAATCGGCGCAGCAGTTGGTTTTACACTTGTGAAGCCGGCAACCTGGGTTCGGGAATGGACCAGAGTCATCGGAGGGCCGGCCGGGGGGAGAAGGATCAAGCATCCTAGGGACTGCTCTCCTTTTTTGGGGGGAGTGCTGGGTGAATGTCCGGTGCTTGACAGACCCCTGGCTGAGGCTAGGGGTACCACAGCAACCGGCATTAGGAAGGGGAAAGAGGGGCAAGATGGACGCTGGACATCATTACATGTTCCCGCCCACCCCCACATACAAAGGGGAAAGAAATCCTGGCTGCCGTCTCTATGAAGCCCTGCCCCCACGCCTCAATTGGCCTCTGGAGCTGGCTGCCCGACTAGATAATGGTACTGTGGCACTGAGAGGGGAGACGGCGCCGCAGCCCCTCCCTCTGGGGGAAAGCCAGGGGTGACTGGGAAGAGTGCAGGCACATCAAGAGGTGGAGGTATGGGGGTCCATGACCAGGGTGGATCCCTGACGGTACGGTCAGACAAAAAAAATCAAATAAATAAGAATTAGGTAGAAGCAAAACTTACAAAAAATATATAGTGCACCTCCATCAAGGAATGCTGGGTAAATATATACTGTAAATTTTTCAACAACTCCATAATTTTAATTCTAAGAATTTCAAGATTCTGACAAGGGTTAATGCCACATGTGGTTCTGTAGGAAAATAGCCCACTGCTTATCCTTTATGCCTGGTATGTTTTGATATCCACATTTTTGTTCAGTAGATTAATTTTTAGATTGGTTTTCAGAACAAACCGCAATACTGTATGTGCAATTGAATATTGTTTTCCTTCTAGAAATCGCAGCACACAATCCATTTTTTTTTTTTAAGTCTTGGGTAAGGCCTACTAGGCACAAGTGCCTTTTATAGGGACCACCTGGGAGCACTGGGGAGGCTAAGTGACTTGCTCAGAGTCACACAGTATGCAAGTGGAGGTTGTGGGAATCAAACCCAGGTCTGCTGGTTGTACCAAGCTTATTCACAGCTCATTACTCTAATCTCTAGACTATACTGGTTTAAAAAATGGGCAAGAGAAATAATGCATTCTGATTGGCTGTTGTGATTCCATAGGCATATGTTTATGGGCCAATACCGCCCTGTAAAGAAAATGGTCCAACCATGTGAGGTGTAATTCAAACAAATCACATACAAAATTCATGAGCCACTTTCACCCATTGCTGATTTCCATCACAAACATGGCTGCCACGTTTACTCTTACATGAAAACCTTCAACTAGGCCCTAGAAATAAAACTCCCTTACATTAAAACAAAACAAAACAAAAAAAACTTAATAAATAATTGAATGCTCTTTCCACTCATAATTTCCTCCTTACACACAAACAATCAAAATAAAAAAAAAAATAAAAAAACAAAACACACAAGCAGTATTTGCAGTTTTCAGAGGCCTGTATGTGTGACTGTGTGAGTGTATGCCCATGGAATACTTCAGAATTTTGAATTCATGCATTCCATGTGTGTGTATGGGGGGGGGTAGCATTCCAATGGAGGAATACTGCAGAATATTAAATTCTTAAATAGTTCCATGGTAAACAATCAAATCTATTATTAAATGTTTAGAAAGTCAAATGACTGACAGGTAAAAAAATTCTTTGGAGGGACTATTTGACATTTTCTAAGCAATATTTTGTTATATTTTTGTATCTTTGATCTTTTAGAGATTTTTTTTTTTTAAATTAGTCCAAACCATTTTCTAAGCACAATATGACTCTTCATGGTGTGCAGTATCGGTGGATACCTGCACTTCCAGGGGCATTAAAGCCCTCTGCCTGTGGTGTCAGGGGTTATCACACTTCTGGGCATGCAGGTATCCACCAATACCCCATACACTGTCAGGTCTTATTGCTCACATAATCCACAAAGGACAATATTCTTGTGTTATGCTGTTCTCACATAAGAATCATGGGCATCTTATAACAAATTTCTGTTTTACACATCTCCTTGCTTAAAGGGGAACAGTAAGCACAAAGGACTCCACACTCATGTGCAAGGATAGTCCCAATATGCACTTTGTGGGCAAAAACATTTGTGGTTTACTTACTGTTTACTGTACTATAGTTGATTATATCAGACTAATTTTTCTTAATTGTAGGCTGACATCTTTTACTACAAATCCCAGAAGCCCCTGCAGCTGACATCAGAGGAGTGGACAGCACTGAGATACTCAATAGCCTGCAGTGCATATTAAAGCTTTTATAATCTCCAATCAGATGTTTTCTGGGACTGCTTTTCTCCAGGTGACTAAGCAGGAGTTCAGTTAATTCATTTTTAGTGGAAGTCAAATACTTGCATGAGTCAAAATCTGGAAGTTGTTCCATTTTTTTGTAAGTCAAAATAATTTCCAGATGCCACAATTTGAAAGCCAGTATTTGAGGAAGGATTAATTTATGGATGTTCATACAAATATTAGTGGTAAAATACAATTTCTTTTAGAAAAATGCATCATTTCTTATCTTCCGTGCCATCAGTTTTGGAAGAAGTCTTTTTTTTTTTTTTTCCCCATATGAAAGTCAGTGACTTCTTCCCCCTTTATTTTGGGAGTTTTTGCCCTAGTTTTTGGAGTCAAATACTTCCAAAATGGAGTTAACTGAAACCCTAGGACTCAGTAAAGTCCTTTGTGGCTGTACATATGGAGGCTAGCAAGACCGGCAAACAAAAGATCAGAGCTTATGTTAACATGCACTGCAAGCTAATGAATCTTCCCACTACAGCCTACTGCTCTGATGTCATCTGCAGGGGATTCTGGGATTTGTAGTAACAGAAGATGTCAGCCTACAACTAAGCAAACTTAGTCTGATACATAGATACATAGATACATAGACAGTGTCGGCAGATAAGGGCCTATGGCCCACCCAGTCTGCCCATTTGAGCTTGTAAGTTCAGTTTGTTTTCCTAGAAGTCTGTTGCACCTTACCCCTGACCTCCAGAATTCCTTTATGTCTATCCCATGCATTCTTAAATCCCGTGATTGTTTCAGCCCCCACCACCAAGGTTCCTCCTTGTTTGTTGATGTAGTACATGGTTGTGGTGTTGTCTGTCCTGTCTTGCACCACCTTGTTTTGCAGATGCGGAGCAAAAGCCAACAGAGTCAGATACACTGCCCTGAGCTCTAGCAGATTTATATGCATCAAGGACTCTTGAGGGGGCCATGTGCCACTTGCTGTGTGATCCAGCATGTGTGCCCCCCCCCACTCAGAAGGGAAGCATCTGTTGTGAGAATCAGGGAGGGCTGCTCCCTTAGAAAGGGTACGTGTACCCTGAGGTTGCGTCTGTCCAGCCAACACTGAAGTGCCTGCAACAGGCTGTGGGTGACTGGAACCAGTTTGGACAGTGGGTTTGTCCTTTGTGACCAGTACTATTTTAAGTGAAACTGGATGTCTCATCCGAAATCTGGAACCTGGCACCACTACGGTGATACAATCTACTATACTACAATAAACGGCAAGTAAACCACATTTTTGCATACAAAGTGCACATTGGGACCAGCCCACACCTGCGTGTGGGAGCCCCTTGGTGGTAACTGTTCCCCTTTAAAGAGGCCAAAATGTCATCCTCTGCTGAGCCACCAACCCACCCTGCCACATTTTAGATGAATTATCCCTGGGCCACAGAGCCATATGTTTCATCTAAATCAAATAGCTACTGTATGTAATGAAGTGAACTTTAGTTTTGCACACAACAGTTCAAGATTAGCCATGGACTGTTTAGTGTAGTATGGTGTTTGGTGGAATGCTGTTATGCATGGAATTCCATGCCTGGAATATGCTTGTTCTGCTGCAGTAGTGATGCCACTACTGCGGCAGAACAACTTGGAATGCTGCCAGATACTTGATTTCCTCTGTCCAATTAACCTGGAAGTTATTGTTTTTAAAACTTGAACTTGCAGAAACTTCTGCAGCACACTGTGTCAGTAATTTGAGCCTACCACCAACCCTCAAGTGCCCCCCCCCCACAACCATCAGTTCACTGAAACAAAGTGCAGTGTCCAAAATAGGCATGGATGCCCATACACTATATAGAATAGCAGATGGGCAACTCTATGCATAACCAGTGTGTTGTGCCACCTTGGGGATCCAATCCCATGGACCTCTCGAGCTTTGTTCTTGAGGTCACAGGGAATCAGAACACCTCAGTGGCACAACACACTGGTTGTGTACAGAGTTGCCCATCTGCTATTCTATATATTGCTAGAATTTTTTCTTGCTCTAGTTATTGTTAAGAAACTGAAAGTCAAACAGTACTCCCTCTTTGGAAGAATAGTTTTCTTATTTGGGCTTAAAGGGTAGATTAGGTCTTTGGGAAAACTTCGGAAAACATAATATCTAGAAACAGTCCAGCTTGTATTTCATACATCTTCTACAGCTTTCTTATCTCCATTATTTATTACTGAAGAGATTCTCATAAAAACAACATCTTTACCTCCTAGAGTTCATCTGCCACTATAGCCAATTCCCTATTTGAAATTATAGTGATTTGCTGTGACATCACAGTCTGTTTGCCATGGGAATAACTATGAAGTCACAAGCAGAGTATTCTGACATCAGGTTGGCAAAAAAGCAATAGGAGCTGCTGAATCCTCAAGAAACAAGTATCCTGTTTTCATGCCTATGGCCTCAGTAACAAGTAATGTGGATAACAAATACATACCTAGTGAGAAATATAAGCTGCTTTGTATCCAAATATTATATTTTTTAAAGTTCTTCTTGAGGCATCGGTGACTCAAACAGCTAATAATGACAGCATTATATTTTAAACAAGAATGACCAATTTGAGAGAATATGGAGTCCATTTCCAAATATGACTTAGAAATAAGTAGGGCACAGACCAGTTGGACAAGCTTTTGTAATATAGTTTTAAGTTGATGCAAATGATTTGGATGCATTATTACGGTTATGTGTTAGATTCTTTCATCACAGAGTTCTAGTACTGACACAGGTAATGCTTCATGTTGGAATAATTTATCCTGTGCACCGGTTTTACTGAAGGTACAACATTTGTTACACATTTTCTGTATATTCCTGTTTTAAATAAAGTGAACTTTTTACAGGAAAAAAATAGATTTCTTGATTTGTAAGGAATAAGACACGATGAGGTGTGGTTTATGACCTGATAAGAGCACGCCCAAGGTGCGTAATGAGGCATGAAGCACTTGTGTTGCGTGTCTTTAGCATCTAGAGAGTGCGCTCTTATCAGATCATAAACCACACCTCGGACTGTCTTATTCCGTGTATAAAATAGGTCCCCCAGTAAAAAAGTTAATTAAAATTGCACATAAAAAGTGTAACTAAAACGAGTAAAAGAATATGATCATATCAATATAAAAAGACAAAAAGTAGTCCTTATCATTGTATTGTAATGGATTGCATTGTAATTTCACCCCCCCCACACACGCACAAACTGATATAAAACCCCCACAATATGCTTTTGATTTTATTATTTTTTTCTTATTTTTTATTTTGGCTGCATTTTGGGAATTAGTTAGGGAATTACAGTGCTAACAAAAAAGTGGCCATCTTGACTGGGAACAAGTGTGTCCCTCAGCAGACACCGTAGAGAGCAGATAGAATTCTTCTTCACGTTTCCTTCTTCGTTATTTAAAATCATTCCGATAGGCACTTTTGGTCACTGTTTTATTTAAAATAAGCAAAGATGAGAGCCATGGTTTCAGTGGGTGTGGGTGGAAAATTGAGCATGTCCCTTCACAGCTGCCATACCAAGCACTACTGACCAAGAGACAGCCGCGCTGATGGTCACTGATGGTGTGGCGGGTAGATGGCATTTGCAGTTAAGGATAATTTTTCAAATAAAAACAAGGTTCTGGTTTTGTTTTACCATTTGCCTTAGCGAGATTGATTGTATTGCAGCAGAATTGCAGGGCGGGGGTGGGGTGGTGCAAGACCAATGACTGTTAGCAGGCTGCAGACCAAATTTTTTTTTTTTTTTAGATGTTTTTGGGAGGCATGGATCTCAGCCTGCATTGTATCCTGCTTGACTGAAGAGGTACTGGTTGGCACAATATACCGAGATAAGGACATGGCCAAGGGTACCCCCTCTCAGCCAAATCAGGAGGCGGGACATTCCCGACCCATTTTATAAAATACCCATGCAGAGCAACATATAAGATCATTTTGACCTTATACAAAGTAGTTTCTATTGTTATGAGGAATGGTCTCGTACTTTTAGACATACTGTAAAATAGAAATTTTAGAATACTTGCAGATAATGGTTTAATACATCATGAAGCTGTCTGAATACATAGTAACATACTAACATACTAAAATGCCAGCAGAATAGGCCTAACGGTCTTTCACGTCTGCTCGTTTGGTCCGCCCCCACCCTGGGAGCTGACCTTGCTGCCCACCTCGCCCTCTCTGGCTTCTCCCTTCCCAGTTCCGGATAATCTCGCTCCACTGGATTTTACTTCCAGAACCCTTCCCAGTACCTGTCCCACCCCCTCTTGAACCCCTCCACCGTTTCTGCCTCCACCAGCCCCCTGGGCAGCGCATTCCATGGCTCCACCACCCTCTCAGTGAAGTAGCACCTCCTCCTTTCTCTCCTGAATCTCTCCCTCCAGCTTCCACCCATGCCCTCTAGTTGCCCCTCTCCTTCCTTCGAAGCACCCTGACTGCTCCTCCCCTATTTACTCCCTTCATGTACCTGAAGACCTCTATCATGTCCTCCCGGTCCCTTCTCTCTTCCAATGTGTACATATTTAGCTCTTCAAGCCTCTCCCCATAGGTCCTGTCCCCAAGCCCCAAATCATTTTGGTTGCCCTCCTCTGGACCCTCTCCAGGAGTTCAATGTCCCTCTTTAAGTGTGGCCTCCAAAACTGCATGCAGTACTCGAGGTGTGGCCTCACCAAGCAGTTATACAGAGGGAGTATCACTTTCCTCCTTCTGTAGGTGATCCCCCTAGCGATGCATCCCAGCATCCTGTTGGCCTTGGCCGCTGCCCTCCTACAAGTCTCCGAGTTGTTCATCTTGACATCCACCACCACCCCCAAGTCCCTCTCAGCCATCGAGACTTGTAGCATTTCCAATTGTAACATAGTAATTGTTGGCAGATAGTGAACACTAGGCCCATCCAATCTATACATAAGCCCTACACTTCTATGTGGCCTATGACCCTACCTGGTCAATGTCTTTTCACCTCCTCTTCCCACCTCTAAGGTTCCCTTATGCCTGTCCCAGGCATGTTTAAATCCCTCCACTGTCCTCGTTTCCACCACCTCCTGTGGCAGGCTATTCCATGTGTCCATCACCCTTTCTGTGAAGAAAATCTTCCTCACATTTTCCCTCAACCTGCCACCTCCCAATTTCATAACATGCCCCCTTGTTCTTGTATTCCCTCTATATTGGAGCATGTCTCCCTCCTGCACCTTGTTTATGCCCTTAAGGTACTTGAATGTTTCTATCATGTCACCCCAATCCCACCTCTCCTCCAGCGAGTACATATTGAGGTCCTTTAACCTCTCCTCATATGTTTTCTGGTGCAAGCTCTGTATCATCTTTGTCACCCTCCTCTGGACTGCTTCTACCCTGTCAATGTCTTTATGAAGTTGTGGCCTCCAGCCGGCCCGGTGGCACTGAGGGTTGAGGCACTGGACGTCACACCGCGCGGGTCATGCTGGTGACCTGGGCTCAGGAATGGCCCCGAGTGGCCAGGGGTCATCAGGGGAGGGAAGAGATTGAGTGTCTGGAGTACTGATCTCTCTTCCTGGGAGGGTTAAGGTAAGTGTTTCACTCAATGAGCGCTCTCTGGCAGAGGCTGGGGGGTTGCCGAACATAGCGTAGCTGGCGTATACCGGGGGGTGGAGCCACAGCATGCTTTGTCTAGGTAGCCGGGCTCCACAGGGGACGTAGACGTAGTACACAAAAGAAAAAAAAATATTCACCTCTGATAGGTGAAAGCACCTCCCTCACGGACCACACTCCCAATCACAGGCTCAGTCCTCGGGCTGTCCCCCCTCCTCTCTGGCCCGGTGTCTCAACCCTGTGAGAAAGAGTGCCCTGGGCGGGGGTGGCCCTTCCCCGGAGGGTAGACCCAGGGATGCCTGGAGCCGGAGAGGATCCTGCGATTCCTGAGCCACGTGGGGAGGTAGAGACCGTGATCAGGAGGTAGCCGGAGAGAGTTCAGAGGTGAGCGGAGCATAAACAAACAGAATTCGAAAAAAAAAAAGTTGTGGCCTCCAAAACTGCACACAGTACTCCAGGTGAGGCCTCACCAGTGTTTTATACAATGGCATCACCACCTTCCGCCTTCTGTTTGTGATACTCTGCCTATGCACCCCAGCATGCCACTGGCCCTCCCTGCCGCCCTTGTACTCTGCTTAGACACCTTTAGGTCATCTGAAATGATAACCTCAGACCATTTCCTCCTTGGTGATCACCAGTAACTAACCTCCGTTCTGTAGCTCTCCCCAGCGCTCCCTCATCCTAGGTGTATTATTTTACATTTCTTTGAGTTGAACTCTAGCTGCCACACCTTGGATCATTTTTGAAGCTTCCACAGGTCCCTCCTCATTTGCTCCACCCCATCCGGAGTATCCACCGTGTTGCAGATCTTGGCGTCATCTGCAAACAGGCAGACCTTTCCCTCCAGCCCTTCTGCTATGTCACTAATGAAGATATTAAACAGGACTGTCCCCCGAAATGTATCTGACTATGTAACTTAAGCAACTGGAGAAGTGCGCACAGCCCTAGTGAGACCTAAACTTATGACCCCAGTTTACAAGGCCAGTGCTCTTACCACTATGCTATGGGGCTAACTGTAATCGCGAATCACTGCTTCATTTACATAATCAGTTAGCATCTTATTTGCAAGAATTATGCTTAGTATCATCTATGATCATGGAGTCTGTACAATGTACAAAGGACACAATTACCAGGTACTACATTCTTATGTTTCTGATCTGTATAGAGCAAGGTTAAAAAGGTGTGAACCTTACCAGAACAGGGGTGTGATATGTTCCGCTTTGTTTTGTTAAAACTAATCCTTGAAAATATTTTTCCAGACCTTTGTGAAAGAATACCTGTACTGCATTTAAGTTTTAAACATTTAGTTAATTTGCCAATGAATTATCTGATTATCATGATAAAGAAAACCAGAATTGTTGCAGAACTGGAATGTCCCCAAAACTAAAACACTGAAATCACCCAAAACCTGACTTAAAATGCCACAGCAACCCAGAATGTGAACCGGTATGCCTGGACCAAGCAAAGTGCAGCCAGGTGACAGAACCAAACTGCTGAACCTCAGCATAAAAATGCCAGAATCACTTAGAATGTAAATCAAAATGCCGGAATGACCCAGAACACCACAACTACTTGGAACAAAGCCAGAATGCAGAACTGGAATGCTAAGACCAACACAAAAGTAACCTTCCAGTTCATGTTCTGTGTGGTTTCATCATTCTGGTTCCACATTCTGTCTCTGCAGTGTGATTCCAGTTCAGGTTCTGGGTGGTCACAGTTGTATATAGAGGACTGTGTATGAGCAGTCATACATAACAAGGATATCCTTGTATCGAGAGGTGTCCTTGGTAACAGATGACCTCGAGAGCTCAGCATGGTTTATAACCCAAGCTCACACATGGCAAAAACTGACAGCTAGCAAAAATAGCATTCCAGTCCAGCTTCTAAGTAACTACAACTATATGGGTGTGCAAGCACCCTGAAGGGCTTAGGTAATGTGGATTTTAGTGCTAAGATGGAATGCCCACTTACTGAAACCCAGTTAATATTTTTTTGGGATGGGGTACTATTCAGATATTTACTTTGTTTTCTCCTAATGAAAAGCACCACATGTATCCCAGTTATAAGCTATCAAACCTAAACTGTTTGGTGAAGTTACAACTGCCAATATACTGTAAGTGTATTTAAGTTGCTGTTAATAGCCTAGATAATCACTGATTGGACAGGCAATTAATTGTAGGAAGAAGGCCATTATTACTAATACTGTTATTAGGTATATATGAAAAGATTTTAAAGCCAATACATTTTGAAAAGGGATATTTTGTTTTGCTCTCCTCGCCATTCATTTCTGAGGCATAAGGGATGGGAAGTGATCAAGATACGCGATTTTCTGGCCAACAATATTCCAGGTGGTTTGTAATTTAGGAATGAAAATTAAGGTAGCAGGCATTTCCCAAAAATGAATGACCGGCAGGAGCAGGTGATATGCTATAAGAACTAAAATCATTATATGAATATAATTACTAGTCAGCATGTTGAATGCTTGGATAACGAGTTTGTAAAACTGCATTACAACCACCCTGTTGTAATTATGTATTAAAAATGGGTGGTTGTAATCAGTTCCTGTCAATCATGCCTGCACTCAGTGCGGTGCGAGCACTACCGACCATACTGCCGCCAGTTAAGTTAAACAAATCATAGAAACACCACATTAATTAAAAATGGTCATTAGTAATTACAAAAGCCAAACTATGTGGGTATGTGTAAACCAGAATTTTACATACACCCTGGGCGTGGGATACTTTTATAAACTCCTCGAGCTTTGCTCTCAGGGTTAATGTAGCATCATACTGTACACCTCAGGTGTGTGTAAAATTCTGGTTACATACACCTACCCACATATTGTACTCTATAAAGTTACTGACTGACCATGATTACACATGGAAAGCAGTGGTGTAATTTGCTGTTACATGCAGCCATGTGTAACGGTGACCATGAGACAGCTCAGCACTCTCAATCTATGTTTAATGTGCTAGCACAGGTAAACACGCTGACAGAAACTACTCGAGTGAGGACAAGACAGGTTTTGCTTATGCTGTTTTAATGGCAAAGCAATATTTCTGTTCCCCATTTGTTTTCGAGTTATGTGCTAAGAGTCTTCACTTATTGTTTCAGCATTGTGATCAAGCAGAAACTTCAAGTCAGATCAAATATTACTGGCAAAATGACAAATGGTGGTGCACAGCTCCCACATCCATTCAAACTCTTTTCAAGTCAGCAAAAGTCTGCAATTAGCAAAAAAAAATGGCTAGGGGTTGAATATAAGCAATAACACATGACAAGGTGTACGGTGATACTAAATTACTGCATGCCCCAGGTGGATTGTGAGGCACAAGGTGCAGCTGAGTGCCTTCAACCACCTGGGAAGTGCAGTAATTTATGGCATTGCCGCACATCCTGAAGTGTGTTACTTCACTTATGAAATGTTTTTAAGAGTTAAAAAAGCAGGAAAAAAATAAAATTTGAGCTGTGTGGTTATTGAACTTAATGACGGTCATGTGACCAGTTTTGACTAATCCGATTGCTTGTTTGATTCAAGCCATTTTATAATGAGATTTTACGTACTCCCTCAGTGTGTGTGAAGCTTTCATAAACCCCTCGAGCATCACTCTTTGGGTTTATATAGCATCACACACCTCTGGCGTGTGTAAAATGTCTTTTCACACCACTGTCCATATATTATTTTCTAATAATGTATGGTAGAACGTTGTTATGTGGTGATCTTCATCTTGTCCCCGTGTTGTTATGCTATCGATGTTTATTTATTTGTGTCTAGGAGTACTTTTGTTTATTTATGTGTGTCTAGGATTACAAAGTACCTTTGAGTCAAGGCTCTTTTACAAAGGTTCCATGTCATGCTAGTTACAGGGTAACAGACACTAAAACATAAAACAGTTACAGGCGCATGGCTTTAGACAGTAACTTTGCTTGACAAAAATCAGACTGAGTGATGAGTAACTCAAGAAGCAATAGGAGGAAGAGGGCAAGAAGGGGAGAGGGCTGAGGGTAGGGGAAGGCAAAGGTGTAGAGGGTCATGGTGAGGCAGCCGAGGGGTCTTGTCAGGACAGACACAGGGCAAGTGCATTAGAAGTTGCATTGGACAGGTAAGTGCAAGAAGAGAAGGCAGAAACTGACACCTGTAAGGTCAGAAGCAGCGTAGGGAATGAAGCTGTTATGGGGTGCAAGCACAGGTGAAGGTTCCAGTTATGGAGTGGCAGAGCTTTTTTTTGAACACTCCAAGCATTGCTGTGGATGAGGTGTCACTAGAGAGCTCGTTCAGCCAACTTGGAGCCCTGTATGCAAATTACCTTAGGCCTTGGGATGTGTGGCAGTGGGGAATTTGAAGGATTTGGGGCTTAGAGCTCCTGGTGTTGGGGTTGTTGATCTTGGGTTTGAGGAGGGTGCTGACTTCTGGTGGTGCCTTTCCCATCATGATTTTCTTAGCAGTGATGCGGGTTTGGTATTTGATTTGGTTGTTCAGTTGCAGCCAGCCTGTTTTGGAGTAGAGGTCGCAGGTTTGGGTGAGACGGTGGGAACCAGTAATGAGTCGGCAGGCTCGATTGAGGGAAGTTGAAACACGCCTGAGAGATGAGGTTGTGGCAGATCCATAGATATTGAGACCGTAGTCTATGATGCTGATGATGGAGCTCTGGACAGCTATGGACAGAGCTTCTGGGGTTAGATGTTTCCTATGTTGGAATAGTAGGCCCATCCTGGTGATGGCTACTTTTGCTACATTATTGATGTGTGGGACATAGGAGAAATTACAATCGAGGGTGAGGCAGAGGTATTTGTAGGTATGAACTTGTTCAAGGGGGGGATTCCTTGCTTGGTTTTAATGGAGAGCTGATATTGTTTGTATTTGTTTTGGGAGCTGCAGGAGATCATGGTCTTTGTTTTTTTCTGGTTAAGGATAAGTCTGTGTTTTGTAAACCAGTTTTCGACTGCAGAGAAGGCCTGTTGGAGGTTACCTTGTAGACGGACTGGATCATGGTGGGATGCCAAGATGACAGCATCATCCATGTAGAGTAGGATCTGTTCAGGGCAGGATTCTGGCAGCGAGTTCAGAAAAAGGCTGAAAAGGAGGGGGCCCAAGATTGAGCCCTGTGGGACACCGGACCGGATTGGTCTTTGGTCTGAGAGTGTGCCAGCAATTCTCACTCTTTGGGAGCGGTTGTGTAAGTAGCTTTTGAACCAGTTCACCGAGTTAGGTGAGAGCCCTGCTAGTCGAAGCTGGGCAAGTAGGAGATTGTGGTTGACGGTATCAAAGGCTTTAGTTAAGTCGATGAAGGTGGACCCAGTAAGATAACTTATCGAGTGAATGATGGATTGCACCAGTGAATTCAAGTAGTGTGTGGCGGTGCTATGACCTTTTCTAAAGCCATGTTGCTCCTTGCACAGGACGTTGTGATTGTCTAGGAAGTCGGTGAGCTGGTCTGACACAATCCGTTCTAGGGCCTTGGAGAGTGGAGGTAGGATGGAAATTGGATGGTAATTCTCAGTAGCTGTTTGTCACCAGTTTAATGAATTGGGGTTACCGTGGCAGATTTCCATAAGTCAGGGAACTGACTGAGGGAGAGGTTGAAAATCCTGGTCAGTGGTCAGTGTACTTCTTCAAGTGTGAGTGATAGCAGTTTGAGGTTGAGGGAGTCACTGCTGGCTCTGGAGTTGCAAATATGGCTTTGGTAATGTAGCTGCGGACTTGATGCATTTTTACTGATTTAAAGTAGAAGGGAGAGTGGCTGGAGGTGGTTCTGGGGGTAAGGGAAACCACCTCATCGAAAAAACCCTGTGGGAGTACAGCACTGAGGTCCATGAAGGTGTCATTGAATGTATCAGCAATGAGTTTCTGGTCAAGTGTAGTTTCACCATCTATGCTGAGTACAGACGGGGGTGATTTAGATTGCTTCCTGGCGACTTCTTTAATGTTATTCCAGAAGTCCCTACCGTTGCCCCATGAGTTTGTGAGAGCATTATGGAAATAGGCGGTCTTCGTATCCTGGATATATTTGGTGCAGTCATTTCATGCATGTTTATAGTTAGCAATATCAACTTGTCTCCCAGTGTTTCTGGCAATCTCCCAAAGGTGGTCTTGAGCTTTTAATCGTCTAAGTAGGTCTCCAATGAGCTAGGGGTTACATAGGGCTTTGGCCTTGTGCTTCTTGAGGGGTGCAAATATGTTGCATGCTTGGTTGAAGATCCTGATGAAGTGTTCCAGTGCGGTGTTCACATTGGTTGCAGTGAGAATTGGGGAGCAATCATGTTGAGGAAGGAAGGTTTTGAGATGAGGTAGCTTGCCTCTAGGTAGAACTCTGCTAGTAATGGTTTTGGGGGGGGTTTGATGAATTTATTGGACCAGTAGCAGATGATGGGGAAGTAGTCACTAAGTGTGTCAGGGAGGACTTCCTTAAGGTACAGGGCACAGCCACTACCTCTTTTTGCTGTTCGATCAAGCCGATAGACATTATACCCAGGGAGGGTGATAGCATGGTCAGGAACCGAAAGTGAGAGCCAGGTTTCTACAACTGCTAGTATGTCTGGGTTATGCTGGCAGGCAAAAGTCTGAAGGATGTCAATTTTGTGAAGAAGACTGCATATGCTAAGTGAGATTATTGAGAGGGATCCTGGTTGATTGGTCTGAGTTGTTCTTATTGTAGGGGCTGGTCCGGGATTGGGATGAATGTTTCCCGACAATAGCAGGAGAAGAAGTATACATTTTAGAGTACAGGTGTGAGATACCCATGACCGGCACCTATTTATTTGGGCCAGAGAACTCCGAGATTCACCAGGGCAAGTAAACGGGTGGAGTCATGAGTAAAGCATGGCAGTAGTGGCGGTGGACAGGGGGAGTACCCAACGGTCATTTGTGGGAGATGGCCATTTCGTAGTGATTGGAGATGCTCAAGGTGGGTATATGAGATCGAGAGGGAGGGTACCATGGAGGGGATGAGAGAGCGTGAGTTGGTAGATGTTCGGGACAGTGGGGAAGCATGAGTGGGGGGGGGTGTAGGAGCGGGAAAAGAGCAAATAAGGTGAGGAGACAGAGGTACAGAGTACCGGTGTCATACATGATTCAATGTGAATGGGGGAGAGCGGGCACAGGGTGCTGGGTAGGTGGGAGACAGCTAGTGAAAGTGGCAGGAGGTAGGCAATGAGGTGGAGGCTCGGGGGGGCAGTAATTAAGTGACTTAATTAAGTTGTTAACCCATTGATGCTCCGTCACATCGATAGGTTAACAACAGGGATTGCTATGCGCATGTGCTACTACAAGACTGAGCCTTCCAGAAATGGCTGCAGAGGTGCAAGCATTACCCGGAATGGCTGCGTCAGTGCCTAAATGTAAACAGTAAGGAGCCTGTTTAATTTTCAAAATTGAAATGTATGGCCATACACTATAAAATATAATGTATGGTCATACATCGGCAACCAGTTTGAATAATCGGCTTGAGGTTGCCGTGGCAAGACAAACCTCTCAAACTTTGCTCTCGAGGTTTACATGGTCGCCATGGCAACCTCTCGCCAGTTAAACTGGTAACCGATGCATGCCCATACCTTATCCTCTATTCTACCAATTTTTTTTTTATTATTTGTTTATTGTTGTTAGGGAAATAATCTGTAGGCAACAAGTACCTGCTTTCAAAAGTGACCCAGTCAAACACTATAAAATAATTTTCAGGCATGACCCAGGAAGGTACAATAGCAGATAGCAACAGGTAAACAAGCAAAGTGCAGTCAAGAACATACAGTCAAACAGAAAGTGCAAAAGGTTACAAAGTATCTAATACAACATCAAACAAATCAGGCAACATTAAGGTTCAAATAACTAGCATACGGACCATAAGATAAAGCAGATTAAACAGGCAATAACATAAGTGATACGAAACAAGTAGTGGACATTACAAGAAATAAGGGGATTAGGACAGAGAGAACAATAAAATATGTTTATGGAGAGTGGTGTGTAATGACATTTTACACATATATCTTTAATGTAGCCTGCTGGTTAACTAGGATCTGTAGTTTATGCAATAGGTAGGGAACTGGGCAGACTAGGTGGACCAAGCGATCCTTTTCTGCCCACAAAGTCTATGTTTCTATGTTTTTATATGGTGTTTATGTGCATTCCTTTCATGCATAACTTTTCTCTCATACCCAGGGAGTCTAGGACTGTCCTGGCAGCAAATAAGATTGTAGGGTTCACAACCAAATATTCTGTTTTATTGAAGTGTGTGTCACAATGTTCCTCGCAATCTTAGGAAAAAGTCATTCTGCATTGTCTGAAAATAGAACAGTAGGAATCTTGCCCGATTTCACATAAACCAAAGATTAAAAATAAGTCAGATGTTTGTTAATAATAAAAAGAAAAAACAGTAAATGCATTTATCTCCTGGTGAGTCAATCAAAAGCCAGTACTAGCACTGCAATAATGCCCTGTAATATATTCAACAGGTTTTCCACTGTGACTGGTGTGGTTGCTTTCTTTGAAAATGCAGCAAGCCCACTTCTTATACATTTTACAGCAAGGGGCACTATCTGCATTACTGAATTTTAAGCTAGTTCATGTCCAAATTGCTGAGAAAGCATGGAACATTATGATTTCTCCATTTCTTCTTCAAAAACCACTCTTACCTGGAGATGGATTGATGAAACAGAACTGACATGACAGCACAGCATGTTAAACGTGAATATCCACCTGTTTGTTATGACTTCAGTAAAAATCAAGTCACTTACTTTCTCCTTGAGGAACACTCATCGCCCATCAAATTTTTAAATGAATCTGCTGTTTCATAAAGTGCCTCAGGTACGTGCCTTAGCTCCTATGAACAAGGACACACAGGAAATAAAATTTGATTGATTGTGCAAGATTTACAGCCACTTCATCTCGCCTGTAAAATGATACTGCATAACAATACTTGTGTTAGAATGGGACTATGCAAAACTGGGAGGAGCCTGAGCCAGGTAGAGCTACTACCTGGCAGCGTGCCCATAATGTGATGCAAAACAACAGGGAAATATGCAGTAAGTACTGCTACACTAACTAAATGTCAAACAACCTCACTGGGATAACAAGCAGCTCATGCATTTCTTTAGATGGTATTGAATCAATTGGTGCAGTATTGTGTTAGTCATTGATAATCTATTCAACACACTCATCAAAATGAGAAAAAAGTAATGTGATCTAATTGGGAACTGAACTCCTGTCCCAAAAACACCATCCTAGTGCTCAGCTGAGGCATGGGAAGGTTGGAAGGGAGATGGTTCTAATGGCTGCAGATTTAGGATATCCAGGTACATCTTTAAGTGGGGGCCGGTTTCCTGCATCTGGAGAAGGGTGCAGGTGTCCATCAGTATTCCAGTGCCTGGCGGGGCAGGTAGGTATTAGAGGTGCTTACTGTGTGGAGATAGAGTGGCAGTTAATTGGGATTTCTGAGCTGCAGGGTCCAGGTCCTTGTAAAGGTATGGCCAAGCAAGTCAGGAACTGGGTGTGGGAGAAGCCCCCCCCTGCTTCTTGTGTATAGAATGAGCGTAAAAGAAAATGCTGGGCTGGTACATATCCGTGCCAGGAATTTTAGGAGCACCTTGCTTCTGGAAGCTTTACCATCCTAGTTTCATGAGATTTTAAGCTGCATGTGGTGTAGATGAACATTGCTGCCTTTGGTATCCCTGTCTTGTTCCTCTCCTGGACAGTGTACAAAAGTTAGCACCATGGAGTTGTATATCTTTAGTGCACTGAGCCCCCGGGCCCCCCTTAAAATCTTTGAGGGGTCCAGGAGAATAAATTGGGTTTAGTTTGGAAAGTTGGTCTGAGTGTGATTTAACTTATTTCAATCTCTAATGAAACCACTTCTTAGTTTTAGAAAATCCTAGAGTTTTTTTCCCCAAGGGCGGTTTGAGAAGTTCCCCAAAGATTCTAGTAACGCTGTGCCAGAGCATGGATCTGTGACCATTGGTGATGAATTAATGGGTACTTCTCTTCCGGACATTCGGGGGAGGGTCTGCATCTGCCCTGTAAGATCCATTTATTACTTCTCATTGAAACTGTTTGGGAGCCTGTTAGAGGAGAATCTATGTTGTAGCCCCCTCTCCTTGGGAACATCAGCCCCATGACATATGAGGGGGGGTTGGGTTACATATAGGGGCTCATCCAGGATCTCTCACGGCCCCCACTGCATTCCGTCTTAATCAAGTTCCTGGATTGGGAGGCTGGCAGGTCCAATGTAGGCCTTCCTAGGCTGTGTAGCGAAGTAAAAAAATTTGGTGGTGGTGGTGGTGATAGGCCTTCCCTGGAGCTGGGCCATGGGCTCTCCTCTGGGAGTTCTTGCATGACCTATGGGTCACACGGTGGGATTTCTGCCTTCTCATTGGCTGCTGGCTTGTGGAGGGGACAGTAGTGCTGTGAGCCGGTGCCATTTGTGGTAAGGGAGTGGTGAAAGCAGGTGTGAGCTCCAAAGTTTGTGGCCATGAGAGAAAGGAGTAGAGTTTGCTGTCAAAGACCAGGGTTAGCCATCTTCTCCCCCTAGATCCTGGTAAGAGAGACAGCAAGGGGCGCTGGTTGAATGAACTAATTTTATCATATGGTGGGCAGAGAGTTTAAATCGGAGGATGTGCCTCCCCACTAAGGAACCTATGTCGGTGGTCCCTATGTCCCTTTTGGCATGGCTGTGGAATAATGAAGGGAAAGGACAGTCAGATGAGCAGTGTGTCCATTGTGGATTTCAGAGGGAGAGCATAGCTAGACTGCCAGTATGCAGCATCTGTTCCAGCTCTGCCCCAGAGGCATTTTTGACCGGCCCCTGCCAGTGTTCTGTTGGGGTACCCTCTAAGCATCTCGGAAGGCCCATCCTTGGTGTGGTCACAGGAAGTGTGGGGTCAGGACTATTTGTTAGGCTGTCCCTTGAAGACCCTTCCCCAACAAAGGAGGAGATGCCGCTGCAGCTCTCTCCGGCCCGGATGCGATTGTGGAAGTGGTGTAGGAGGAGAGTGGTGCTGCAGGGACAGATCTAGAAGGTGAGGAGGGGCCCCGCCATTTGCCCCACCCTTCATTGCTAGTTGGTCACTATCCCCATGGCAGAGGGAGAGATAGGGGTCTAAAGAAACCAATGGGTGACCCCTCCAGGTCCCAAGGAACACCTGTCATGATCCCTGCCTGGAAGCAGCCCTCCAGCCCTGGAGAATAGGCCAGTGGATGCAGCACCTGTGCAACCTAAAACTGCAGTGGCTAGGCTGGAGCCTATAAGAGAAAAGCCTGGCTCAAAGGAGGAGAAAGGGTTAATTGTGGAGGATGAGGACTTTGATGAAGCAAAGTATGTTGGCAAAAAATGTCAGTTTATGGACTGTGAAGCGCACTGTGCTATCCCCAAGCCATCATCCCGTGATTGCCTCTGGGGACCGCACCCCATGTATACCTCCGCGCTCTAAGACCCTTCGGTACAGGATAGATGTAAACTGAACTGACCCCTTGAACATAGTATATTGTCAAGGAAGCTAGCTGGAACCAGGCCAAGCCCCCAGAACCAGTGTCAGAGATGTGCCTGAATGGAGTCAGACCTGGAGGTGGGTGTGGCGAAGGATGAAGACAGAGTATCTGCATTTGGAATATCCTTATGTCTCTGAAAGATTCTGGGATATTATTGAGGAGATGTGAGAAGAATGGATCTTCAGGGAACAGCTTGAGAGATTGAAGCATCGACTCAGAGTGGAGGTCATCCATTTCAGGAACTGTGACAGAAAGCGTGTGCCACGTGCCATACTGCCTCTCATAGAGAACTTACCATCTTCAAGCACTTTGCACTGGTCCAAGACTTGGCAGGTTGCTAGTTGAAATACTATGTGGTTGCAAAGGACTTTTCCGGGGGCTTCACCAACAAGCCAGACCCAGAATTTGATTTCCCACCTGGGGGCAGACCTGCTACTTAAAATGCCCTGAAGGACTCTGGACTGTACCAGGAAGCTGCATCCCAGAGCAGGCTGGGGTAACTGTATTCGGACAGACTGTTTAATATTTTAAAGACTGGTGATTTGATAAGAGTTGATTCCAGATTTTAAATCATTTCTATTTCAAATGTTTCTGCTTGTGTGTTTGAAGAGTGTGAGTGTGTGTGTGTGTGTGGGGGGGGGTGACTGTTGTGTGATGGCATTTAGATACCTGATATAATCTTGTGGGGAGGCAAAATAAGGGAAAAACGGGGTTATCACAACCAAGTTTCATATCTTGACAATGAAAAAAATTGTTAGTTAAAATGTGTTGTTTTAAAGAAACAACTGTGCTTTTCTCTTTAACAAGGTTGATTGTTCTTTAAATTCTTAAAACCTCCTGGCACAGGTAAGATAGGGTGTTTTTATTCTGAGATCAGAGCTAGTAATAGGGAGGGTCCCCTTGGGTTCACTTTTGAGCAACTCTGCTGGTAGTCCCGGGAGTGCGTATACTGGGAGTCCTAGTGGGGGTGTTTGTGGGTCCATCTGTCATCATTCCCAGGAGGGAATGATTTTCCAGGTGGGAGGAAAGAGTGTAGGCCCCTCTCATTTGAAAGGGGCTTATTGTTCACCTTAGGGTCCCCCTCACCTTTCCTAGGGCTTAGGGTTTTAGGAAGGTACCCTGGGAGAGTGCGATTTCTGATGACTACCACTAGGGGGCAGCAGAGGACAAAAGGTATATAAGCAGGAAGGAACTTTGGGGGAAGAGAGAGATGGGAAAATAGGCAGGAAGACAGGTGGCTGTTGGGCTCCGATAGGGCAGTTGAGGGACACCCCTGAGGTAGGACGCCCATGAAAAGAGGCCGAACATAGATGCATAGACAGTGTCAGCAGATAAGGGCCTATGGCCCACCCAGTCTGCCCATTTGAGCTTGTAAGTTCAGTTTGTTTTCCTAGAAGTCTGTTGCCCCTTACTCCTGACCTCCAGAATTCCTTTATGTCTATCCCATGCATTCTTAGATCCCGTGAACAGAGTGGGTATCCATTGGGATGGCAATAGGAAGCCTTAGTTGGCATTGTCTGGGGTCCTGGGTCTTCTGGAGGCTGGGTTGGGGAAAGGATCCAGTAGTTTGGTGTGGAGGAAGGTTAGGCCTTGGGGGACATTTGGGGGTTTTGGTAAGGAGCGTTGCATTCCTGGGCCATCAAGGATGCGAGAACTGTGGCAGGGCAACAGCCCTCCTTTTCCCACATGGCAGGGCAGCCCAGGGTGTTCTCGAGGAGGCCCAGGGGGAGGCGCTACCTGTGTTAGGGCCTGTTTGGAGGGACAGGCCTCAGGGCTGCCGGACTTTGCCGAGTGGTCCGCTGCGTGCCCTAGAAAAATCCTCTGGGCTGGTTGCTCAGATTGAGCATGGGAAGGTTGGAAGAGAGACGGCTCTAATAGCTGCAGATTTAGGCCATCTGGGTACATCTTTAAGTGGGAGCCTGTTTCCTGTATCTGGAAAATGGTGCAGGTGTTCATCAGTATTCTGGTGCCCAGCAGTACAAGTCGGTATTAGAGGTGCTTACTATGTGGAGGTAGAGTGGCAGCTAATTGGGATTTCTGAGCTGAGGGATCCGGGTCCCTGTAAAGGAATGGCCAAACGAGTCAGGGACCAGGTGTGAGAGAAGCCCCTCGCTTCTTGTGTACAGAATGGGCATAAAAGAAAATGATGGGCTGGTACTTACTCATGCTACAGAGTTTGGGAGCACCTCCCTACTGGAAGCTTTACCATCCTAGTTTCATGATATTTAAGCCGCATGTGGCGTAGATCAGGGGTTCTCAAATGGTGAGGCCAGCCTCCTTGGGGAGGCCCCAACCTGTTCAAGGGGAGGCTCAAGTAAGTCTGAAAAAGTGCTCTATTTAAATTTTGAGTTTTATATATTTTGTGTGAAGAGATGAAGCAAACTGAAAGAGGATAATAGTAGGTGAATTTTATGTGTTTATTTACTAACAGGTGACAAGGGAAGGTGAATGAGCCAAGGCTCATTTCAGGTTAACTGGGGAAGGGTAGGGAGGAATACATTTCAAAAGGTAACTGCAAAACAATCAAGAAATACACAATGAACAATAGTGTAAACAAATATGAACAATAAACTGATAATGAGTGGTGGTAATTGATCAATTTGTAGACTGATGGCAGAACAGCCCAAATAACAAGGGTTGAGTACAGAAGTGCTAACAGCAACAGAAGGAAGGAGCAAAGTAATCCCAGAGGAGTTGCTTAGGAGCAGGGAAGGAGGGGTAGAGCCAAGGTATGTAGGAAGGTAATTTCATAGAGAGGAAACAGAGAAAGTAGTCTGACCCATAAAGGTACTGCAACAAGGGGTAACAGTGGTTCAAGAATGAAATTAGCGGAGCAAGTAGGCTGGCCTGTGGTGGTGGTTGGGGGTTACAATAAGCTGAATAATAATATTTATTTTATTTATTTGTTTGTTATTCAGATAACACCTTTGAGCACATGACCTCTCTTTCAAAGGTTCCACTTCAGTATAAGACAAAGAACTGAATGTGAGCCAAGTGCTCAAAGGGGTTTCAATTTATTCAAGGTGTACTGCGCAAAGTATAGTATGTTATATTTCTTTGGGGAGGCCCAAGATTATTTCAGTTTTTGGGGGAGGCTCAAAATCTTTTCCATGGATTTGGGGAGGCTCACTGTGACAAAGTTTAAGAACTATTGGCGTAGATGAACATCTCTGCCTTTGGTATCCCTGTCTTGTTCCTCTCCTGGTCAGTGTACAAACGTTAGCATCATGGAGCTGTATATCTTTAGTGTTTAAGCAACTGATCCCCAATTCCTCCTCCCTTTAAAATCATTTTGGGGTCCAGGAGAATAAATTGGGTTTGTTTGGAAAGTTGGTCTGAGTGTGATTTAACTTATTTTAATCTTTAATGAAATTACTTAGTTTTAGAAAATCCCAGAGCCTTTTTCCCCAGGGCAGTTTGAGAAGTTTCCCAAAGATTCCTGGAACGCTGAGCCAGAGGGTAAATCTGTGACCATCAATAATGAATTAATGGGTACTTCTCTTCTGGACATTCGGGGTTGGGGGGCCTGCATCCACCCGGCAAGATCCATTTTTATTACTTCTCATCGAAACTGTTTTGGGAGCCTGTTAGAGGAGAATCTGTGTTGTAGCCCCCCTACTCGGGAACATCGGCCCCTGGACATATGGAGGGGGTTGGCTTACACTGAGAAAAAAAAACAGGAGGAGCAGCAGATAGATTATTAGCCCTTTTTATTGTCAAGGAGGCGCTAACTGCAGCCCTGGGACAGGACCATACTTATTCACCCCCACCACCCTTCTTCCTTAACTGCTACAACCTGCAAATAGTGTCTTTCCCTGCCCTCATTGTAACTGCACAGCAGGGGCTTATATCTTCCGTTTTGACTCATACATTACCTATGTAAATTGACTGTGCATAATGCCTTGTATCACTGTAATCTATGCATTTTATGTTTCTCTGTCTGTATCTAGAATGTTGTATCATTGTTTTGTCCTCTCTACGATGAGGTGCCTTTGTAAATGAGTCTTTGACTCAAAGGTTGTAAATCCTATTGTACAAATAAATAAATATATTCTTTGTCCAAAGTTCTTTGATGTTGCTAGCAGCAGACAGTCTAATATGTAAACTCAGTGTTTAATGGCTCTTGTTGAAGATGAGGTTTCTGTAGATCAATGTGCTGAATGATTGTCTTCCAAGAGATATTCCAAAATGGACTACAAATTGATTTTACACAGAAAGCAGACACCCGATGATAAAAATGTCAACGTAGATCTGTACTGCAAGCTTTCCTGGATAATATGTATAAAAATGGTGAAGGTAATCCAGGCAGGAGCAGATGCAAAATTACAGAACTAAATCTAACAAGCATTTGTCAGTGGCAAACATTTGCTTGCAAACTGCAGGGCACAGGACCCAAAGCAGCATGAATTTACAGCAGGAAGGTCATGTCAGACAAATCTAATTGAATTCTTTGACTGGGTGACCGAAGTAATAGACCAGGGAGGGGCTGTGGATATGGCCTACCTAGACTTTAGCAAGGCATTTGACACAGTCCCGCACAAAAGATTAATAATCAAGTTAGCCAGCCTGGGAGTGGGTCCCGGGGGGTAGCCTGGGTAGCAAACTGGCTGCACAATAGGACACAGAAGGTAACAGTGAATGGAACACATTCCGAAGAAAGGGGGGTTACTAGTGGAGTACCTCAGGGCTCAGTACTGGGTCCAGTCCTCTTTAACATCTTTATAGGTGACATTGCAGAGGATCTGGAGGGAAAGGTATGCCTCTTTGCAGATGACACAAAGATCTATAACAGAGTTGATACACAAGGGGTAGAAAAGATGAGAAGGGACTTGGCAAGGTTGAAGGAATGGTCAGACATGTGGCAACTTAGATTCAATACAAAGAAGTGCAAAGTAATGCACCTGGGAAACAAAAACCCAGGAGAAGAGTACACAATAGCAGGGGAGGTACTAACAACAACAAAAATGGAAAGAGACCTGGGGGTAGTCATATCAGATGACCTAAAGTGGGTAAGCAATGTGAGAAGTTGGTAAGGAGAGCCAGGGGGATACTGGGATGCATAGGAAGGGGCATCACAAGTAGAAAAAGGGAAGTTGTTATCCCTCTGTACAGACAGTTGGTGAGACCCCATCTGGAGTACTGTGTGCAGTTTTGGAGACCTCATCTACGCAAGGACATAGACAGGATGGAAGCAGTCCAGAGGAGGGCAACTAAAATGGTGCAGGGTCTGCAGCAGAAGCCATATGAAGAGAGACTGAGAGAGCTTAATATGTATACTCTTGATGAAAGGAGGGACAGGGGGACATGATAGAAACATTCAAGTACCTCAAGGGAATCAACAAAGTCCAGGAGGGTAGCATCTTTCAGAAAAAGAGATGTGTAAGAACAAGGGAGCACAATTTAAAGATAGAGGGGGGACGGCTCAGGGGTAATGTGAGGAAATTTTTTTTCACGGAGAGAGTGGTGGATACATGGAACAGCCTTCCTGAGGAGGTTGTTGGGTCAAAAACAGTGGGGGAATTCAAACATGCATGGGACAGACACAAGGCAATTATAGCAGGAAGTAGGCTGTTGCTTAACTAGAATCTGCAGCTTATCCAGGAGGTAGGGAAAGGGGCAGACTGGGTGGGCCAAGTGGTCCTTATCTGCCATCAAAGTCTATGTTTCTTTGTTTCCATGTGTGTACTGTGCCTTTTTTTTTTTATCCCAACTTTTCAAGCTACCGGGTTTATGAATCGCCTTATAAACATAACATGTGCCATTTATAGTATATTGGCTGAAATATCATTTTGTACCAGAGGTGCGAAAATACGTCTTATCCAGGATTTAAAAAATGACATATCACATTTATAAGGTGTTATGGAAAATGGCCATGTTGAAAGTTTGGAGTCAAAATACTGAAAATTAGCAAAGTTATGAGTGAATGTTGAAATACTGTAATGTTCAGTCATGAGCTGTGCAGTTTTACCATATTTATACATCAGATTTTAAGCATAGCCTTCTTATTACCCACCTCACGAACCCCGTAGGTAAAAATTTTAAAATCCCCTTCAAACATTATTCAGCACCACCAAAATGTCATTCCACACCACAGATGCAAAAACATATTTTGGCCAAGATTTGAAAAATGACAGGTGTCGTGTTCATGAGGTGGTGTGAAAAAATGTCTATACTGAAAATTTGTTGTCAAATTGTGCCCCTTTGTTCTTGCACATCTCTTGTTCTGAAAGATGCTACCCTCTTGGACTTTGTTGATTCCCTTGAGGTACTTGAAAGTTTCTATCATGTTCCCCCCTCCCTCCTTTCCTTGAAGGTATACATATTAAGCTCCTTTAGTCTCTCTTTGTATGTCTTCTGGTGCAGACCCTGCACCATTTTGGTTGATCTCCTCTGGACAGCCTCCACCCTGTCTATGTCGTTGCGGAGATGGGGTCTCCAGAACTGTATGCAGTACTCCAAATAGGGTCTCACCAACTGTCTGTACAGAGGGATAACAACTTCCTGTTTTCTACTGGTGATGCCTCTCCCTATGCATCCCAGTATCCACCCAGCCCTCCTTACTGCCTTCTCACATTGCTTGCCCACCTTTGGGTCATCTGTAGGTCATCACTATAGGATGATTGATCTGCTAGAGGCCTAGCCTATGAACATACGAAAATGCCAGCAGATACAGGCCAAGCGGTATATCGTGCCTGCTTGATTGTGCAGCTCACAGCTTAGACAACTGCAGCTGCCCTACGCCCCACCCCACCCCTTGACTAACCCTCATCATTTCCCCCAGCTGCTTCCCTCTCCCTGCTTAACTTCCTCCCTACTAGTATCCTGCCCCTGGCCCTATCCCACCCCCTCTTAAAGCTCCCTACAGATTTCAGAGATATCACTTCTTCAGGCAACCCATTCCGGCTTGCAACCACTCTCTCCATGAAGTAATGTCTCCTCATTTCCATCTTGAACCTACCCCCCTCCAACCTCAGACTGTGCCCCCAGTGATCTCCCTTCCCCTTTAAGTGAAACATGGCCTCAGTATTAACCTTGTTCATGCCTTTTAAGTACTTGAAGGTCTCGATCATATTACCCCTCTCCCTTCTCTTCTCCAAGGAGTACATGTTGAGCTCCCTTAACCTATCCTCATAAGTTTTCTCCCCCATTTCCCTGAGCATCTTTGTTACCCTTCGCTGGACCCCTCCAAAAGCTTGACCACTCTGGGAGTTGAGAGCGCTCCCCCTACAACCACCCTCTGATGTCTGTCCCTCAACCAATTTCCAGCCCATTTATTTATTTATGGAGATCTAGGAATTACAACCCTTTGAGTCAGAGATTCCTTTACAAAGGCTCCACTTCAACAGGAGGAGAGGCAAGAAAGTATAAACAAATGTTACAAGAGACAGCACTACCAACAAGTATACATCATAATGACGTCATAACAACATGAAGGATCATACAACATAGGCAGAAGACAAGTACATCAGCAAAAATTGCAACAGTTTAGGCAGGGTTAACAGGAAAT
Source organism: Neoceratodus forsteri (assembly GCA_016271365.2). Classification (NCBI taxonomy): domain Eukaryota; kingdom Metazoa; phylum Chordata; order Ceratodontiformes; family Ceratodontidae; genus Neoceratodus; species Neoceratodus forsteri. The sequence continues at coordinate 6,438,939 of JADMNL010000022.1, read as the reverse complement.
TAGGCCAGTAACTTGGTGATACTGGACTGAAGGAGAGGAAAAGTATAGAGCGAGGTGGAGCAGCCCAGAGGACATTGTCAGGTAGTAGAAATAATTTCAACAGATTGCACTGGGTTGGACAGTGTAACAGAGAGGTAGATTAGGAGTTAGGAAGATAGGACTGGGGGGGGAGAAAGAGTATAGAGATAGGAGGAGCAGCCCAGATGACATTGCCAGTTAGAGGAGGTTAGGGGAAGACAGCAACCCAGGGAGCAAGAGAGGAGTGAGGCTAAAAGCAGTAGCAGCTTTGGGAGGCTAGAATATGGTCCTGCAAGTGAGTTTTGAAAAGGGCCTATTCTGGGCTCAGAAAGTAGTGGACCAGGAAGGGCATTCATCCAAAGAGGAGCTCGGTACTTGAAAGACCTCTGACCAGTAGAGATCTTGTAGTAGGGGACAAGGAAGGCAGCTTTTGTTGAAAGTCTAGTAGCCCGATTATGTAAAGCCGGGGAGAGAAGATGTTGGGTTGCCATGAGGAGAGTCCCAGGGAGATTTTCTTGGCAAGCAAGCATGTCTGGTAGGTTAGTCTGCCTTCGAAGTTCAGCCATGTGGAATGCTGATACAGATCACATGTGTGGGTAAATCTATCACAACCACTGACCTGGTGGCAGGCCTTGTTCAGCACTAACTTGACCTTGTTCAGTGCAGTATTAGAGGCAGAACCATAAATAATGATATAGTTCACCAGCGAGAGAACAGAGCTAGTGATAGCCAGTCTAAGAGCAGCAGGGGGTAAGCAGGATCTGATTCTGTAGAGTAGACCAATCCTACGGTTGACTGCAGAGTAGATCACAGTAATGTGGGCATGAAAGGAGAGGGATGGATCAAGGGTGACTCCCAGGTACAGGTTCAAGAGGGGCTAACTTGAAGTTGTGGATGGAGAGTGGGGTGGACGTGTTCTTATTCTGAGGGTGGGAGAATAACATTACTTTTTTTTTTTTTTTTATAATTAAAGGATGAGTTTCTGGCTAGCAAACCAGGATTTGACCTCCATGAAGGATTTCTGTAGGAGATGTTGTAGGAGGGCAGGGTTGGGATGACTACTGAAGAGGACAGCATCATCTGCGTAAAGGAGTAGCTTCCCCAAGCAGGCACAAGGGGGAGTGTTTAGGAACAGGCTAAAGAGAAGCGGAATAAGAATGGACGGAGCCCTGTGGGACACCAGAGCAGACAGGGAGGCTGGAGGAGAGTGTATTGTTAATTTTCACCTGAGACTGACCAGTAAGGTAGTGGGCAAACCAGGAAGGGGCATCCTGGGATAGCCCCGAGGAGGGAGTCAATCAGAAGCAGGTGATTGACCATATCAAAGGCCTTAGTTAGGTCTATGTACACAGACACAACTAAGTGCCCATGTTCAAGGGCATCGTGGATGAAGCAGGTGTACTCCAGGTGGGCAGTGGCAGTACTATGACCCTTCCAGAAGTTGTGTTGCTGTGGGCATAGCAGGTTATGGGTGTCCAGGTACTCAGATAATTAGTCAGCAACAATTTTCTCAAGGGCTTTTGAGATTGGCGGCAAGACGGAGATGGGCCGATAATTGCAGAGTAAGGTGTGGTCCCCACTTTTGAGAATAGGGGTTACCACGGCCAGTTTTCATAGGGATGGGAACTGACCAAGGCAGAGAGACAAATTTAAAATCTTGGTTAATGGAGATAGGAGAGCATCCAGGGACAGATTAAGTAGTTTCATGTCAGCAATGTGTGGGATGATGGCCTTGAAATGGAAAGGCAGGATGCCGGGTGAGGGGGTGGAGAACTGGACATGGGAGTGAAAAGTTTTGGGGCAGAACTTTACTGAGGTTGGTGAAGGTGGAGTTAAAGGAATTAGTGATAAGTACAGGTTCCTGTGTGGGAACACCATTTAAATTTAGAGGGGGGGGGGTTGGAATTTGCATTTAGTGCCTTAATATTGTCCCAAAATTTACGTTCTTGTCCCCAGGAGGAGGAGGAGAGGCTGGCTTGATAGTGGGCTACTTTGGCCTGATGAATCTCTCATGTGCACTTGTTTCTGACAGCCTGATACTTTTGCCTGTCAGAAGGAAGGCCAGAGTGAAGGGCTCTGTGCAAAGGTTGTTCCTTGTACGCATGAGGTCTGTGTGAACCAGGGTGTGACACGGCACTTGAGAGCCCTAGTGACAAATGGGGCATAGATGTCGCAGGCTGAGTTAAATGTGGAAATAAAATAAAATAAGACAAGGCATCATCGACCGAGGTGAAATGGTCAAGGGGGCCCAGTCAAGGCTGTGCAGGTGACACTGGAACTGCTTGAGGGAGCCTTTCTTAAGGCGACGATGGCGGGTAACTTTGGGGGGGGGGAGGATTTTGAGTGGTTGGACCAGATCAGAAAATGGGGGAGTAATCACTTAGCAAGTCAGATAGTACCTGTACATCTGACAAACTTTGGGGTGATTTGAGAGGACAAGGTCAGTGAAGGCTATGGGAATGATTACTAGGATCAAACGCTCATTTATTACAAGAACTGAGCAATGCATCATCCCCCTGTATCGTAGTTATGTTCACTGAGCAATGCATCATTCCCCTGTATCATAATTATGTTCACTGAGCAATGCATCACTCCCCTGTATCATAGTTATGTTCATTGAGCAATGCATCATTCCCCTGTATCGCAGTTACGTTCGCCCCCATCTTGACTATGTGTCACAAGTCTGATCACCCTATCTTGTTAAAGATGTTAATAGTGTGGAAAAAGCCCAAAAGTCCATTACAAAAACTATCCCAAGACTTAAAAATATGACATATCCTGATAGATTGATTGTAACAGAACTCCACTCCCTTCAAACCAGACACCAAAGAGGGGGACTTACTGTTCTTATTCAACATCTTACAGTCACAAGATCCTATGAGCAGTTGTGATCTGCACCACAGTATGACCAGGAGAAACATGAGATCACACAACATTAAGTTAGTGATATCACATGCCAGAACTAACAAGAGAGATAATTATTATACTATAAGAACTACCAAAGCTTGGAATAGGCTCCCCTAGCATATAGTTGCTATTAACAACTTCAATAGCTTTAAAATTGCACTTGATGAATACTACTGTAATAGGCATATGTTGGTGTAGCTATGACCCACTTTGGGGGGGACTTACCCGATGGGCCTGGAGACGTCTTATGTCCTTTCCAACCTAGTAAACCTAGAGTCTGGGTGCTGGTTGCAGGATTTAGCCTAGTTGGCAACGGGACCACCTGAGTTAGGTCCAACGCCTCAGCAGCATCTCCGAAGTGTGCAGACTGGGGGACCAACCAATTATATTAAAATCACCAAGTGCAATGATCTCTGAGCTTTTTGGAAGTAGGGAGATAAGTTCACGAACTGAAGAGAAGGCTTGTTTTTGGTTGCTCGGGGGGGAGGTAGACAGAGAGAAGGTAAAGAGACTTTCCAGCAGTCCCAATGGTAAACTTTAGTGTGAGGGACTGTGCACCATGACTAAGGGAAGGGGATGGGACCAGGTGGCCTTGCAGCTCATCACGAAGATAAAAGGCACAGCTCCCACCCAGTTTCCCCAACCTATCATTCCTAAAGATGGTGAATCCATCCAGTTTGACAGCCGAGTCAGGTGTTTCAGGGGATAGCCACTTTCTCCCCAGCTCCCAGGTTCAACAGTTTACTAGCCAATCTCTCGTGGGGCATGGAGTCAAAGGCCTTGCTGAAGTTCAGATACAGTACATCATCAACTGCCCGACCGCTGTTGAGTGCTCGTTATCCACTCAAAAAATTCAATCAGGTTTGTTTGGCATGATCTTCTGGAGATGAACCCATGCTGCCTATTGTCCAGGAAACCATTTATCTCCTGGAAAGCCACCAACTTTCTTTAAGGATCATCTCCATTAGCTTACCCACAATGGACATAAGGCTGACTGGCCTTTAATTTCCTGGTTCATCCTTGGGGCCGCTCTTGTGGAGGGGTACCAAGTGCACCTTCCCCCAGTTTTGAGGCACACACCCAGTCTGCAGGGAGGTATTGGACAAGTCTGCTGAAGGTGCTTCCAGGACTTCAGCTAGCTCCCTCAGGACTCTAGAATGCAGCCCATCTGGTCCTGGCACTTTGTCAATCCTCAAGGCCCTCAAGTCCTTCCAGCACCCTGCTTATTGGGATCTCCTCATCAGTTATCCCATCTGCCTTCCCTCCTAAGCCTTTCCCCCTGTGGAATGGGCCTATCCCTTTCCCTGGTAAATACTGAGCAGAAGTACTCTTTGAGAGTGTTTGCCTGCTCAGTCCCCTTTCTCTGCCCACACTCCACCTTTCTTGATCCTGGTGATTTAATCCCTGCAGGAGTAATGAGAATAGCTAGAGATTGGAGGTAAAGAAGGCACAGTGGGTTAGATGGCAATCCTCCCTCCAGGGAAGGAAGGGAGAGAGCAGAGTAAAGAGAGCAGTAGTGGGTGCAGAAATGGCAGTTAACAGTGAAGTGACAGAAAGTGTGGAAGAGGAGATCCGGACTGGCCAGGGTGGACCAAGGGGCAGCTCCATAGACTATGTCACCATACTTAAAAATTGGGAGAATCACCTTGGTAAGGATGTTTCTGTGGGCAGGCAGGGGGGATGCAACTTTTGTGCCTACAGAGGGTACCAAGTTTAGGGTGGAGCTTTTTGAACATGGCATCTATGTGGTGGGAGAAATGAAGGTGCTGGTCAAGCCAGACACCAAGGTACAGTACTTGAAAGAAGACACATCAACTGTGTCACCATCAAGGGTGTGGAAGGAGAGAAGGGATGGGAGCTTTGAAAGCCTTGGACATAAGTGGAAATTAACAGGAGACAGGTTCAGGAGGAACATGAGGAAACATTACTTTAGAGAAAGGCTGGTGGAACCATGGAACAGTCTGTCAGCCGAGGTGGTAGGTGTGAGAACAGTTAGGGCTTTCAAGCAGAGTTAGGATAGAATGAAGAGGATAGTGGTTGCTTCGGGCAACAAAACCAAGGGGGAGAATGGGGGGGGGGACAAGAAGGGTTAGTATCCTGGAGAAACAGCAGGCTCCAGGGCTTATAGAGAACTTGGGCAGACTGGATGGACCACTGGTCTTTTTTCTGCCATCATTGTCTATTTCTATGTTTCATTACATGTCCCTCTTATTCTGCTGCTCCTTCTCTTCCTCATCCTCCTCCTCCTCCTCTGAAAGAGACTCCTCTCCTGCACCTTGTTTACCCCTGTGAGGTACTTATACAGTGGTAGTTGTGCAAAGGTTGACTGGTAGTGCGGTATACGAAGTGGTGCACAAGCATGGTATCCATTGAATAACATGTACAGTGTTACCGTGCAATGACGTGCACCGAGCAGTACTGGTCACCATTTGTGGGATTACCACTATAGAACTCAGTTATGCTCCTTTTCACTCTCTCTACTCCATGGAGTACTTGTTGAGCTCCCACATCCTCTCCTTGTATGGCTTCTCATGTAACCCCTGCACCATTTTTATTTATTTATTTATTTATTTAAAAGTTTCACCAGCAAAAGCATACTGAGCAGTACTTGCTTATTTCCAGATATGTCCTGGAGGCTAAAGGAAGGGGATATAGCAAGAGTACATGGAACATTGACATAATATGTACAGAATCCAAGAGCAACATATGGGTACAATATTGAATACAATATACAGTGACAGTAAGACTGATTAAATGAGGCAGGTACAAGAACAGGTATCAAGTGCATAATACAAGGTGGGCATCAGAACAGCAAGAATCTAGGAAATAGTGGCATAAAAATAGCGAATGTGGGGCACCACAGATAGCAGGGAGGGACTGTTAAAATTAATTTTGAGGGAGGAGAGGAAGTGGGTGCATATAGACAGCCGAAGAAGGGGAAGGTGTTGTTGTGGAGGAACGAAGAGATGGTACAAAGGGAGGAGGCATTTTGGACTTGGGTGAGAAGGGAGTTCCAGAGACAGGGGAAGTGATTGGAGAAGGCAGGTTGGCCAATGGAGGTGGCCCTGGAGGGAACAGCCAGAATCTGGGGGTTAGTGTTATGAAGAGATTAGGCAGAAGGGGAGGAAGGGAGGGAGAGAGAAAATGAAAGGTAAAGGAGGAGGGAACCAAATCAGAATTTTGCTATGAGGTTAGCACTATGCAAGAGGCGTTGGTCTGCAAGTGAGGGGAAGGAAAGAGAGAGAGAGAGAGAGACTCATAGAGGGAGCAGTAGTGAGTGCAAGGGGGACAGTTGAGAGCAAAATAGTAGAACACGTGGAAGAGGGTATCCAGTCTGGCTAGGGAAGTTCTTGAAGTAGCACTGTAGACAACATCGCTGTTGTCAAATATTGGGAGGATCGTTTTCTGGACAAGTGCCCGGTGGGCAGGCAAAGGGATACATCCACAATTTCTATACAGGGCACCAAGTTTGGGGTGCAATTTTTTGTGGATGGCATCCACATGACCAGAAAAGTTGAGGTATTGGTCTAGCCAAACCCAGAGATATGTAAACAGAGTGACATCCTCAAGCATAGTCCCATCGAAAGTGTAGAATGTGTGTGTGGGGGGGACTAGCAAGATTCTGCCTTGTGCCAAAGGTCATGGAGACTGTCTTCTTGACATTCAGGAATAGTTGATTTGTGCGGAGCCAGAGCCGGACATTGTTGAAGTCTAGCTGCAATCTGGACTCCACGTCAGAGAGGAAGGCCCAGAGGTATACAGGACTGTGTCATTTGCATACATGTGGATAGAGGAGGAGGAAGAACATACAGCAGGAAGGTCATTGAGAAAGATTGAAAATAAAAGCAGACCAAGGACAGAGCCTTGAGGAATGCCGGTGGTGATGGGGGGGTATTGAGTTTCCGACCTTGACTGATTGAGTCTTGCCTTCAAGGTAGGAATGAAACCAAGTGGTGACTCTTGTTCACAACTCTGCTGAGGAGAGTTTGGTGAGGAGTAGGTCATGGGAGACAATGTCAATCACCTTGGCGAGGTCAATAAAGATGGCAGAGGTTATGAGGCCCTGGTCCATGCCAGAGTGGATGGACTCTGTAAGCCTCAGCAGGGAGGTGGTGGTAGAGTGGTGTGTCTGGAAACCAGACTGAAAAAGGAGGAGGAATCAAGGAAGGGGGAGAGCTGGGAGAGCACTATATGCTCTTGTAGTATAGCAAAGATAAGAAAAAGGGAAATAAGTTGGTAATTGCCAGGGACAGATGGGTCACCCCCCTTTGAGTAGAGAGATAATAGTGGCATGTATTCAGACAGCTGGGAATGGAGAAAGAAAGAGTAAGGAGAGAGGCTAGAGGAGAGGCATACCTGTAGCAGATAGGTAGAGAAGTTTAGAGTCAAGACCATCGGGGCAATTGCAGTATGCATCATTTGTCTTGCAGGGGAGAGTACCACTCTAGCTCATTGTACATACTGTATCGGTGGGAACGGGGGGGGGGCAGCTCAGGGCGAATCTACACAGTGCGTTGAACAGGGTGTTGATTTTATCAAAGGAGGTGGTGGTGCCACTGAAGTAAGCTACATCCCCGTAGTGTACAAGGCGAAGGACTGATTGTAACAATCCATGTTCCAATGGTTCGATGGAGGCACCCTTTACTCTAAATAGGGCACCTAGCTTGGTGTATGACTTGGTTACTACCTGGGAGTTGTGCCCTGAGAAGTTAAGGTGCTGGTTCAGGTGGAGATCGAGGTATTTTTGGAGGAAACAGACTAGGCAGGATACGTAAAGTTGGTATGTGGGTGGTAGAGCCAAGTTAACTCTTGATGTTGAACAACATGGACACCATTTTCCTGTGGTTCCAGATGAGGCAGTTATTGAGGAGCTCTTTCTGTTACTGCAGTGAAGTCCTGTTGGAGGTGACCCTCAATGGAGGGAGTGGAATAGAGGTGCTGGATACATAGGTAATTGTTATCGTCTGCATACTGTACATGTGTATGTCACTGGCAGTGAGGGAGTTGGGTAGGTTGTTAATGTAGGTAGTGAAGAGCAGAGGCCCCAGGACTGAGCCTCGTGGGACCCCGTGGGTGACTGGTAGGGCAGGGGAGGTGCATGGGCAAATTAGGTTCCGGTTGGTCAGATGAGACTAGAACCACTCTAGGGCTGAGGGGGAGACATCAGGGTTGGCTAGTTTAAGTAGTAGCTGATAGTGATCTACAGTATCTAAGGCATTTTGCTAGGTCTATAAATATGGCCCCTGTGTCCAGACCCGTGTCCATGTTGGTGTAATATGTGGTTACTGACTTTAAGAAGGAAGGAGGAGGTTGAGTGGTTGGAGCTAAAGCCAGATTGGTAGGGAGTTAGGAAGCCAGTTTGGGCATAGCAGTTCAATAGCTGCCTGTTGATAAACCTCTCAAGGGTTTTGGAGAGGATGGGTTGCAAAGAGCCGATAGTCGGAGGGTGAGCCAGTTGGGTCACCTTTGTGGATCAGAACTACCAGTGAATGCTTCCAGCTGTGAGGAAAGGAGTGGGTACATAGTGAGTGATTTAGTATGCGGGCAATGGGGGCAATTATTGCCGGAGTGCCAGTTTTGAGGAATTGTGGTGCAGTGCCATTGGCTCCACAACAGAATACTGCATTTAGTGCTGAAGTTCTTTGCAAACATTGACGACTGAACTTATAACCACGAGAGACACAGTAACTGTCCATATAAATTACAATGTAACTAAGCTACAGTACATTCAGTTTCACAGTATCATAGCAATAAGTTTACAATAAGCTATAGTTATATTTAGAACAAATGCACATTATAAATAGATAACCTTCTCAGCTGGATTCCCTACAATGATTTCCTGCCAATCACCCATCCCCAACGTATTTACAGGTATGCAAACTTGCTGAAATCTCAGCAATACAAAGATCTGCTCTTTGTGTCAAGACCTGGAATTTCTTCAGAGGAGGTATGTGTACATGGCTTTTGTTCAGTAACGTAGCAGCAAAGTTGGGCAGCTGGTTTTTCTTGGTTGAACCAGCTTGAAATCCCCTCCCACCAAATGGGCCTTTTCAGAAAATGATGAAGCCCAGAGGAAAACTACACTCTTAATCTCAAAATACATACAGACTTTCTTAAAGCTGGGAATGGTCACACAGCCTGATCTGGCCAGAGGTTTCATTTTCCTCATCTCACATTTACATTACAAATTAGCAACACATTGCATCAGAAAATCATGTACAGGGCTGGCCCCTTGGCACCTGGCAATGGGGGAGTCACTGGGGACGCTGGTGACCTGTGTTCTCACCAGAGCCCGAGCCTGGGATGACGGGAGCAGAGGCCGGCAGGGAGGGCTCAAGAGTGCCTTTTGGAAGCTCTCTTCAGGGTGGGGAGAGGGCTGAGCATGCACCACCCTTTGGTGTTTCCTGGTGGACGGGTTCGGCATTGCACCTTGTGTCGTGGGTGACCACACGTCACATGTGCGATCAGTCAGGATGCCACAGCATGCATCCCAGTGGGCAGGGGGAAACAAAGCAGAAAAATGGCCACCTAGCCATCTGGAAGATGGCAGCCCTTCCCCCGTCACTGCCACAGCCAGGGATGCCCATGCTGCACCCTAGCACCCCTGGAGAGGACTGAAGTGCCTACGGGCACAAGACAGTCTCCTCTCCTGGTCATGACCACGGAAGGGGGCCCCACCCCCAACGAAGGGATACGTGGAGTCAGTTGGGGGCAGCATGAGGGGCATCAGATGGTGGATGGGAGGAGCGTGGCCACCTGAAGGAGTGGTCGGCAAGTCTGGGCAGGGGGGAATAAATAACACAAAAAAAAGAATATCATGTACAGCTTCCTATACTGCTAGGGAGTCGAGAACAAGTGGGATGGCAGGCTAACAGGACTTTTAGGATCCCAGAGTTGCTCAGCTAGAGGTAACACTGGACAGTTTCATAATGGTTGGAGGTTCAGGACTCCCACGTACTTCATTCAGTGGTTTGGTAGGATAACATTAGGAGTCGCACAGATACAACAGTCTGCATGAAGCATGCTTACCCATTAAACTGTGAGTTTACAGTTATTCAGCACGTTGGAGTTATTTATTAGGGGTTGTGTATAATGTTCACGCACTTTAAATCTGTTGTGACAATTACTATTTGGTTAACATTATTTTTATTATACCTGTAGACTAGGACAATACCCACTGCCTCCATGGATGTGTAGCTGGGGGCCCTCTATGGGAGATCACTGGTCGGTATCTGTGGGCATAGTGGTACAATATTTGGCTGCTTACATGCTAAAATGTTTCTTCAACTGTCTAATTAGGTTTAGTATTAGTACATATATTTGTTTGATACAAAAGCATGGCATTTTTCTGATAGTCGGGTTGTATATTCATGGGGATGTTCCCCGGCCAGGGATATTTGTTTTACATGGATCTGGATTTAAATACTTCCCCTTTGCATATTTATATCTCTTACATTCGTTCCCTTAAGCCAGCTCTAATTTCTATCATGTATGTTTAAATATTTCTTATCTTTTAGCTGAAAATTCGATAAAATCTTTTTATACAAGAAAATAATATACAGTATTTGGGCAAAACTTAATGCAGCAATGCAATAAAAAAATGTTTTCCCAAATAGCTACTTAGTTACAGTTAACAACAAGCATTTGTCAATGCTGGGTGTTCACCACGGATATAAAAGCCCTGGGGTACTACATGCCTTGCGTGACCGTGCGGTGTGAATGGTGGTAAAAGACGTGTTGACAGAGAGTTAAAACACGGCATCTTGTGTTTAAAAAAAAAAGTATGTAAACTGCCTTTTTAACTTAAAATGATTTTGATATCTGTAAAGGAAGCGGTAGACGGTAGATGGAGGAGAGCGAGTGAGTTCCGTTGTTGTAGTGCGGTGCGACCGAGCGGTGTTAATGGTGGTACAGGATGGGTTGCCACAGGTTTAAAATCAGTCAACTTGTGTTAAAAAAGAATATAAACTCTTTTTTCTAAGCTAAGATTAGTTGGATATCTAACAGAAGCCACTGACTGTAGACCTGCGCTTCTGTAGCCATACATACACATGCACACTTGCACACCACATGGGGATTGCGGTAAAAAATTCCTCCCATAGGATCACACTATAAATTGTAAGTAAGGAATAACACATGACAGGGTATGCGGCAATGCTAAATTACTGCACGCCCCAGATGAAATTTGAGGCATGAGGTGCAGCAGAGTGCCTTCAACCACCTGGGAAGTGCAGTATATGATTCCCATAGGATCACATGAAGACAACACACAGCAGGGACAGCGTGGACCGTAGAGCTCTAAAAGTAACAGCTGAGCCTCCCCGAGAAGCCTAATGAGGGGTGTTGGTCCGTCGACGTGCACCCCGCCCACCTCAGCTACCTTCCCACTCAGAGGTGTCCCTTAATTTATTGACATCTTCCTGTCATGTGATCAGATTTCTAAGTGTCTGAACTTCCCTTAGCAGGTTATCCCTCGCTACCACTAGATGGTAATAGCGTGCTTTCCTCCTCTCTTCCCATTCTCTTCCATCCTCTCTACCACCGCTCCACTCCTCTCCAGCACCTCTCGTCCTCTTCTCCATCCTCTGGTTTTTCTCTCTCTGACATCACAGTACTCTATCCTCCACTGCCTTCTGTGGAAAATGGCCACTGTTAATCACATATCAGATATCAGATTGCAACTGGCTGCTTCACTGTTCTTTCTGTCTCAGTTTCTAGCATGTCTTTGAAAGATTATTGTAACTTAAAAAAATGCTATGAAAAAATGTTTTGAATATTTGCTTGTTATCAGTTATTCAGCTGACATACTTTATGCTATATAACAATTTTTGTTTTTAAAAGGTTTTTGTTGCATTTTGTTCACTGTCTTTTGTTATACTTTAGCACTTAAAATGTTTTTTGTGCAAATTGATTGGATGGGGGGGGTCATGTTTATTAAGTAGATGTCCATGTATAAAATGACATCAGTTCTGCCTTGCTAACCACACCCTCTGATGAAGGGTTCACACCCAAAGTGCTGGGCTAGCAGTGGCCAGAGGGCGTGAAGGTTGCCTCTGCCCTGATCAGGCACCCCTGCTGAGGACCGCATTCTCTGGGGTCTCCTCTTGGCATAACCTGCCTGCCCCCAGGAGCCCAAGTTGCCCACAAGATCACCTCTGCCCTGATCAGGCACCCCTGCTGAGGACTGCATTCTCTGGGGGCTCCTCTTGGCATAACCTGCCCCTTCCCCCAAGTTGACTGCAAGGTACTTCTGAGAAGCTGCTCCGTTTGAAAAACCTGATTCAGAGCAACTCTCCTTTTACATTTTGGTGCTCTTTTTGGGCAGTTCAGCCTCAGGGCATAATTATTCAGCGAGCTTGTATGCTTCTGTTGAATTTTTAGATTGCCTTAAAAGTCCTGTATTACTCCTTTTACTAGCTTTCCTGTGTACTGTGAAAATGTCCTAAAAATTACATTTCACTTAGACTTCCTGATAATGAGTTTTAGATGTCTGTAAAAAGTGAAGCACCTTTATTACTTAATTGTGCATGTTTTTAAACTGTAAAGCCTATTAGAAACTAAGCATCTCTTTTTTTCCTCTCTCTTTCCCAGACTTTAATCCTTCCTGTCGCTTACTGCTTTCCCTCTCTTTCTTCCGTCTCCCACCCCCCCTCAGTTGCCCACACTCCCCTGATTTAACTGGCTTTGCTTTCTTTGTTTTCTTGCAGCTCCTTTGATAAATTAATCCCTGCTCTCTCTTCTCACCCAGGTCGCCGCTACCCCGATCAGGCACCCCTGCTGAGGACCACATTCTTCGGGGAGGGGGGCTCTTCTTGGCATAACCTGCCCACCCCCAAGAGCCCAAGTCGGCCACAAGGTACTTGAGAAGCTGCTCCATTTGGAAACCCTGATTCTGAGCAACTCTCCTTTTAAATTTTGGCGCTCTTTTTGGGCAGCTTAGCCTCAGGTTATAACCCACTGGCGCTGTGCGCCGGCTCACCCCTCACCCTATCTGAGGCACTTTGTTTAATAGTCCCAGAGAAGTCACATGACTTGTTTCGGTTGTGAATAACTGAGTACCTTAGCAAGTTATAAAATTAGGCCACCAGAGGGCCACCCTTTTTACTGTGGTTAAAATACTCTGTAAATATCCTATTCCAAGTGCTGAAGATACATACTTCTATTTTTTTTCTTTTTCCACCCTTATCTACTGCCACACAGCTAAAATAAGTACACTATTTTTATCTACTCCCCACTTGGCCAATTTGTTCACACTAATTCCTAATTATCTTCTAATCTCTCACTATAAAGAGCCAATTTATTCATACTTGTACCCAATCTTTTTCTAATCTCTTTTTGTAAAGTGCATCCTTCTCCAATGAAATCCCTTCTTCCCCTCCTTCTGCTTCTTGTTCTTACCCTACCTATTCCTCCTGTTCTCCCAGCCGCTCAACACAAGCATAGTATTATGCCCCTCCCACCTTTTCTCCCAACCCCTACTTTTATCCTGGCAATCATTTCCCTCTCCACCTCTTGAAATCTGGTCCTATTTTCCACAACTCCCCTCTTCATCTGTATTCTCTGTGCCTAGCTACTATGCCTTTCTTTGTCTACTAACCTCCTACTCACTCTCTCTCTTCTCTTCCCAATCACCTCATAAACCCTCGCCTCTTCACAAATGCCCTAACCTTCACCACCTCATTATATCACTCCTGCTACTGATGTCAGGCAATATCCACCCTAACCCTGGACCTGCTGCCCTAAACACCTCAGTTGCCTCCTTGTCCTCAAATGTGCCTAACTCTTGTGCCCCCTCTGCCCTCCAAAATGGTCTGAAAACTGTTCATTTGAACATTTGTAGCCTATTACCTAAAATGGACCTTCTGCAAACATTGGTGGTATCACTCTCTCCGGACAGTCTGGGTTCTCCCGGTGGCAGGATAGCTCAAGATGGTTGGAAGCTTGGAAGGAGAATGTGGCCTGGGTAAGCCATGCTCATGTCTGGGGCAGGCCCCAGAGCCTCCACTTATGAGCAGGCCTTGAGGCCTTTTTGGTCTTGTTTCTTTGTTCTAGGTGAGAAATCCTAAAGCTGCACAAGTTTGCGAGGGTCTAGAGAAAGTTTCAGGCTCAAAGTTCCCAGTGGTCCGGGCAGGGGAGGAAAATTCTTGAATTCCCCATAAGGGTTTTATTGGTTTCGGGGGCCAGGTTGAGAGGTGCTGCTCACTCTTCTGCTAGGAAGATGGAGTGTGACCAAGGAGTGAAGGGTAGGAAAAGTAACACAGTGCCAGAGTTTTGGGAGCCCTGCATTCCTGGGGAATGTGAACACTGTCTGAGGGTTTGAACGTAACAGTGAGCCTTGTGTACGTTTCCTAGGAAATCTGTTCTCCTTCCTGTTTGAATGCCAGCCTAATGCACTATAGGTTATGCCCCATGGAGCAGATGTTAAAGCATAAGGGACGTGATGAACCCCTGGGCTCTTTAGATCATTTGGGTCCAGGAGAAATTATTTTGGAACGTTTTGGAGTTGACCTCTGTTTGTATGTAGCGTCCAATGAATTAGAACAGCCAAATCTAAATTTCCCTTTTTCGAGAGTTCTTTTTTCTAGTGTGCCTATATTCTCCCTTGCATCTCAGTCCTGGAGATGGTGAGCTCAATGGTTTAGTTGAAGAAGAAGGTGTTGCCGTGGATCCAAACTGAAGTTGGGGTGCCTCTCTTTTTAAGGTGCGATTCACTTTCAGAAGACAGTTCAAGGTAGGCCCATTCTTTTTACTGTATTTTGTGCAGCATCTGGGCCAGGGAATGCTTCTGAGTGACTACTTGTGTGCTACGGTGCCCCCTTCTTTAAGTTAACATCTGGAAGTCCCTAGACAAAAGGAGTGGGTGCAGGGGTCACATTAAGCTAACTTCTGAATTTAGATAAAAACAAAGGTTGGCAGCACCCCTACAGGTGCTAATGCTTTTCTTTTAAAATTTAAACTGAAACCAACTGTCAGAGACTTTAAAAGAAACTTCAAGGTTGACTAAAATCCGTATCAGCAGAATATGCAATTAATTTGTTCACTAACATTCAGCTTTGAAAACTAACATTTTATAAAACTGTGAAAAACACCCTTGCCTCAGCTTTGATCTGGTAGGAACTGAACTAGCAATATGATGTACAGATTTCCTGCTCTTTGTGCAGCCTATTTTTTCAAATACATAGGATCCACAACCAATGATGGAGTAACTATTAGAATACAGTGATGCACAATCTGACAGACTATCATCAGATCAGTGAAACAATTTTCTTACCATCTTGCAGTGGATTTATTCCTAATATACAAAATGCGTGGTACCTGTAAATGTTCCCATTAAGTAGTCCTTGCTGCCAGTACGAGTCCCAGGTAGAAGTATTTAGACGGCAAGAGCTGCAGAAGTGCAGAGCTTAGCAAGGAACAGTCCCTGCACTAATTCAGTGGTATTAGAACCCTGGTTCTCACACATATCACCATTCGTTTCTTTCCACAGGTGCGTCTGCTATCTAGCAACAGCTATGCTGAGAAACAGCACCGCCCCCATGGTCCTAAAGCCTTCTTGGTTGCATCACAAACCAGACAAACAACTTTTTCAAAAGCCGGTTCCACAACCTTTGTCCTAGACTATAGAAAGATAACCAACTGAAGTAAGACAAAAAGAATACAATAAAAATGTTTATTTAAAAAACTGTTGATAAACATTTGGGTTTGTGGACAATGTCATTAAAGAAAGAAAATTTGTAATTAGGGTTTAAACACTTTGCTTAAAAAAAAAGAAATGTGGTAGCCATGTTAGTCCAGTCAACAACGTAGAGAAAAAAACAAAACAAATATGTTGTAGGCAGATAAAGTTTTGACCTGAGGAAGAGGGTTTTATTTCTTGAAAACTAGTCTTAGAAATAATTTTGTTAGTCCAATAAAAAGTATCACCTGCAACATATTTGTTTTTTTTTTTCTCTCAATACTTTGCTTACAGACCTAACTCCATATGTTACATTATGCCAAGCTCATAGTTTAGTGATAATAGTATACAAGGGATAAACTACAGCTACACAACTGTACATAATAAGGGCGTAAAGCCATTGAGGGGTTCTGTTGACATTTATAAACAACAAGACTGCAGCTAACTTTATATCCTTATTTACATATGTATAGTTGCATGTAGTTTATTCCTTATAATACATGGTTTAGAAAATATTGTAGAAATTCTTTTAGTGTTATTTAAAAAAATACAAATGCTAGTGTAACCTGAGCCCCCTTCTTTCCCAACCAACTAAGGACTCTAACTCCCTCCCCTATACACTGACAGATAACAACAACAAAAAATAATAACATTCTTCGGACAGGAGACAGCAACCAATGCAGCCCACCTCACTATATCTGCCAGCCATATCAATACTGAACAGTAATAAAACTGCAAAGTACTACATTGAAATGTAGAAACATAGAATTTGTTGGCAGAGGGGCCAGCCCACCGGCACAGAGGCAAGGCGTCTGTCTGCTGTGCTGACATCCCGGGTTTGTAAATGGACTCGGGAGTTGGAGGGCCAGCCGGGGGGAGAAGGACTGAGCATTTGGAGGACTGCTCTCTTTCTCCGGGGGGATGAGTGTCTGGTGCACTATGAAACCATGACAGAGGCTGGGGGTTCCACAGCAGCAAGCACCATCACAATTGGGGGGTGGGGTAGATGCTGCATGTCATTGCATGTCTGGACAATGCCAGCCCCCGTGTATGATGCCAGCTCCACTGCCATCCCCGCTGCCCACCAGTGTCTACCGGGGTTCCCCCGCTCCCGTGGCCTAGATGGGAGTATGCTGGGTCTTGCCTACCCCAGTGTCCATTGGGAGGGTGTGCCCGCCCAGTGGTTCCACTTCAGGGGGGAACCCTGAGCATGGGGGAGCAGTCGGCAGAGCTGGGATGAGCTCTGATCGGGGGCTTGGAACAAAAAAAAAAGAATTTGTTATCAGACAAGGACCACCTGGCCCACCCAGTCTGCCCAGAGGGTCCCTGCTTAGTCTGCCTCTGCAGATCCTAACTGGCCTCTGGCGACCTTCCCGCTTCCCTGCTTTTTACTAATATTCCCCTATCTCTAGCCCATGCATGCTTGAAGCCCCTTACTGTTTTTGATTCCACCACTTCCACTGGCAGCCTGTTCCAGGAGTCTACCACTGTTTCTGTGAAGTAGTGCTTCTTTACATCTCTCTTAAACTCCCCCCTCCAACTTCAGTGCATGCTCTCTAGTCCTGGTGCTCTTTCTCATTTGAAAGAGACTCCCCTCCTACTCCCTGTTTACCCTGTGAGGTACTGGTAAGGCTCTCTCATGTACCCTCTCACTCTTCTCTCTTCCAGGGTGTACATGGTGACTACAGTTTATATACTGCTAACAGTTCCATATGTCTTATTTAAAGTATCATGCGTTAAAGTATATGTAAAATTTGAAGTTAAAAATTAGGGTTTAAACATGTTGCTTACAACCCCAATGCCATTATGCCTAGTTTTTGTAATAATATGTGTGACTGTATGATGCACATTATTGTCTGGAGTTAAGTTTACTATTTATTGAAAATTTCAGAGAGTACCCCTGAGCACAAGTGATCTTTTACAAACATTCTGAAACAGTAACTGAGATTACAAGGCAACCTAACAAACACAGTAAGCGAGTTCCAGTGGAATGAAATCAAACAATTACAATATAGTTGAAGAAGTACAAATACATAGGCCAGATCAATTGCATACAATTTTACAATAAGGCAGGTAAACATAAACAATGTAAAACCAGTATAGTAATGTACGTAGCTACAGAGAGGTTTGTGTGCAGAAATGTGAATGGAGGTTCAAACATTTTTTTGTTTATTCTTTAATAACCAGGTAAGGCCCACCAAACAAAATGCCCCAGTGGTGACTTGGGAGGTTAAGTGGCTTGCTCAGGATCACACAGTATATAAGTGGAAGTTGTGGGAATCAAACCCAAGTCTGTTGGATGTACCAAGCTCACTCACAGCTTCCTACTCTAACCTCTAGGCTATACTGCCAGCTGTAACTGGTAGTTAAACCCACGCAGCCCATAACTATGTGCTATGTAAATGTTATTTATTTGAAACAGAATTTCCTTTTTTTGAGAGGATGTTATTTCCTCTTGTTTTCTCTCTGAAGCCCCCACCACAACAACAGTCAGGGTTGACATGACTGCATTAAATGGCAAAAACGGCACCAGCAAATAACCACTGGTCACTGCACTAGGGATTGAGCAACATTGTTTATACTTCATCTGTTCCAAACAATCAGTGCAATAAGATAAAAACCTACTCATATAGCAGCGCAGAAACTACAAAATGCAGCCCCCACACGCTGGGCCAGTGACATGGAGGGCTGAGGCGCTCACTGCCTTACTTCCTGCCATGCCAGCGACCTGGGTTTGGAAACAGATATGAGTCACTCGGGGCCAGCTGGGGGAGGGAGGATTGAGCATCCAGCCCTCCCCCTGGGAGGGAGGTTTCCATGGCTCACTGCTTGTCTGCCACCCAGTGGTGCCCAGGTGGCAGCACATTCAGTTCACACAAAGAGGTAAGGGACCACTTTCAGGGCACTGGGGGTGTCTCCGTGGAGGCTGAGGTTGCACTTTGTGCCCACTGCAAGTCGGTAGGGCCCAAGGACGAAAATCAGCTGAAAACAACCGCTGACTGCAGGGTGAAGACTGTCCCCTTGCAGGATCCGCACTGGCAGACACCCCTCACAGGTTCTGTGGCAGAGGACACTGAGGGAAGGTAAGTCCCGGAGAAGTTGGGTGATGGGGCAAGGAGGGTTGGTCAGAGGGGGGGCTACGGGGGGAGAATCGGAGGATGAACACTTATAAAATAAAATGCAGTCTCTACAGACTAATATTTTGCCCACGCTCTTTGTGCTTTCTCACCTTGTTTAGCACAGATAAAGTAAATAGTAAGCCTTTTTGCCAAGACTAGTGGTTACATGCTGTTTAATGTGCCTTCTGTACCAAGCACTGCATGCTCTGGAAGCAAACATTTTTTTTTTCCATTGTCATAAGTGCATCCTTCTACCAGATAAGAAGGCAAGTGAGAGACTGTCTCAGAGATCGGAAATATAAAACTAGAGGAGACATCATGTGACATCAGTGTTGCTGAGTAGAGCATGATAAGTCTACCAGAAACAAACAATAAGGCATAATAGCAATAACAAATTATAATTTGCCAGCCTAGAATAAGAACAAATACAACACTAGACAGTCAATGCTTATTATTAATAAGCAGTAATACATAACAGTTAGCAAGCCTTGAATGAGAACATCATAACAACACAAGTGATGGTTACTTCTTCAGGTACAGTTACAAGTGGCACGTAAAGGTTTTTTGAGGGCACCTCTGAAGAGAAGGTGGCAGGCAATACTTTCTAAAGGCATCGGTAGGGAATTCCAGAACTTTGGTGCAGACGAGGAGAAAGCCTATTCACTCATCCTGTTGATACATTTGGAAACATGGAGTAGGGACTTGTCAGAGGACTTGAGGAGGTAAGTCTGATGGGAGCACTGAAGGAGCAAAGTGATAGAGTCAGGGGTAGAGGATTTTAGGAGCTTCTCTAGGAAACACCTGAGAGCATGACAGCACCTAGCAGATGGAGATAGCCATCCAAGGGTAGAATACAGATTGCAGTGGTGAGTCAGATGGTCGGAGGACAGTGCAAAATGACAAATATTGTTATCTGTCACATCCCATTTAGCCAGGATATTTAGAGGCGTGGACAAAGGACAGGAGGTAGCTTACACAAGATGACTCCTTTAGTAATGGCAAGTCTGGCCTTTGGGGTAAGTATGTGCCTAATTCTGTAGGCTATGCCAAGTTTAGTGTTAACCACCTTGCAGATGGTGGGGATATGTAGGGAGAAATCCAGTGGCAAGTAAGGAGCCATCAATTCAAGTGACTACTAGGGTTTCTGGATGTAAACCCCTCCTAAAAGGAGGCTTACCTTTGGCTCTCTCTGGAGCACTGCTGTTGACTGCTCCTGCAGCACTCCTTCACTCCGTCACTGTCCAGACTGGAGCTACGGGACATGGGGTTGGACTGGACCCTGTCATTTGTTCGGTGAGCTTGTTCATCACTCTTCTCACTATGGCCGGAGTGTCACCAACTCTCTTTGCTCAGCCGGCTCCTGGACTGCCTTCAGAGTTGGGGAGCTCACACCAAGAAGGTTGCTCAGAGTCAAGAAGCTCTCAAAGCTGTTCAAAGTGCAAAACTTCTCCCCCAGGAGCACAGACTTTGGGGACACTCAGCAGCACTCCTCTGCTACCAACTCTGCCTCCAGTCCCACCAGATGGCAAGAGGGACTAGTAGGTCTTGATCCTGATGGTCAAAAGCCACATTAAGAGATGGAAACATATTAAAATAGAAGATAAAGTAAAAGATTAAAAATGTGGCCATGTTTATAGTTTATCTAGCCCCAGGCCAACTGGAAAGGGGGTCAGAGTACACAGGACCTCACTGGGGATGTTGGGTGTTCCTGTGTTTAGCTTTGCAGAGCCAGCCAGCAGCAAAGTAGCTCAGGTTTCAACACATTCTGTCCCTGTGAGATGGACATCTATTTGGAGACAAGCTCAGTGCTGCAAAACAGCTAAATTATAAGATGGCTCAGGACTTGGGTATGCCCCCCCCCCCGCTCAGCGACACTTTTACAGTGACATACGTCGATGCCAACAGCATTGGTACATCACTGTAAAAGTCTGCCCTGGGCCCGGCAACACTTTCCCTGTCACGGGGTCATAATGTTGCAAGACATTATGTCTCATGGCAAAATCACACTGCCAATACAGTGCGATTTCTGCCATGAGGCATAAGTCTTTTTCACCAATAGGGGCTCCACCACCCCCAGTTATGGGGGCTGCGCCCCAGAACCCCCCCCCACTAAAAATTCTCAACTCCGGGGTGGGCGTCCAACTTGGGGAGTGCACAAAAGTGTGAAAAATAACAGATTCTGGGATTGGGAATCAAACCCAGTCCCAGACGTAGCGCCTGGGTTCCTGCGGCTCAGTCCTGTAAGCCATGGCAGCTGCTCAGCAGAACCCACTCCCAGCAGAGGTCATATCCTCTGCCTGGGAGAGCTGGGAAGAGTGCTATGAAAGCAATACCGCTGCAGACAGCAGTATATGCGGTATTGCACCAATACTGCCATGACTACGCTTGTAGCCATTTAGCCATAATGTCATACGCTTATTAGCTATGAGCTGCAAATCTGGTGACATCCAGCAGGCCAGACCTGGGTTTGAATCCCACTGCTTCTACTTGCATACTGTGTGACTTTGAGCAAGTCACTTAACCTTCTTGTGCTCCCAGGTCGCTCCTGTAAAAAAGCTTTCAGCTTAGTGTGCTATACCTGCTTAAACAACTAAATAAAAAAAAAAAAAAAAATGAGCTTTGTGAGCTATCAGGACTCGTCCTGACAGAGGGTCTAAGTTGCCTGAGCCACTGAGTGATTGTCTACTCCTTAGGGGTGGGTGAAGGCTAGTCCCTTGTGGGGTGAAGAGGACATCAGAGACCAGCACAGCCCATACTCCTTACCACTCAGAAGTGCATTTGGTTTGCCGTACCTGTACCATTGCCTGCATCAGTAACCCTGAGGGAAACCTCCTGACACCACCAGCCTGCAGAGCCTGCGAAGTTTGCAAGTACTGGGATAATACCCCTCCAATTCTTCTGTTAGTTGGGAACAGATAAGAGCAATTGCTAGGCATTTCTGTGCAATTATTATTCAGAGTCTATTCATAGAAATGCAACAGCCACGACTAACTCCCATTTGTGTGTAATAATTTGTTTGGGATCCCCAACCACTAGCCTTCAATCAGTACTGCACTGCGGTCCAACATCAGGCCTGTAACTACCCACTGTGTGCACCCAAATAATGGACTGCACTGGGAGCTCCCAAGGGATTTTGGGGTACTGGTGCAGCAGTAGTGGGAAACAATAAATACTGTGTGGGTACTCACTAGAGTACTGGTGGGATTTGGGGAGTCATCACAGAATGGTTTAACTGCATTTAATCCCTTCTGTTCCTGCATCCAGAACCTGTTCCTGTCTCCCTAATGAATATCCCTTGTGGTTAAATTGCAATTTATTGTGTTTTGCATATAGTTGTGTTTGCATGCACAGAGTATAAGTTGGGGGTTGTGTATAACCATGAAAAAAGCATGAGGGGTGGGGGTTGCATTCATTTCCTGTGGAGTAGTACTCTGGCAGTCATCTGTCAAAAGGATCCCCATAGATGGAGACATCATACCATTTTTATATTACCTCCAATACCAACAAAGCCTAGATGCCATTGACCTGAAGACCTTATAGACTGTGCCCAAGTTTTATCGGACAGGTGTAGTCTCACATCTTGTAGGGTGGTGGTTGCAAGTTGGAGGTACCACTGGGATTGTTCTAAAACATTCTGCAACACCACACCTTGGTGTAGGAAATGTGTTGGTACTCCCCTCAATTTTTGGAGTTTGAGATGGATCGAAGCAAATTGCTTGATTGGTGCAAGGCAAAGACCTGTACCCTGCTAAAGCCATCCTGGTCCAGGGGATCATTTAGGGGCAAATAGAGTGCATGGAGGGCATACTTTGGAGTTGCCATTTGTGGGTGATTGTATGATTCTTCCCACCAAAAAACTGTCTGTGCTAGTTTAATGCTGTGAGGTAGTAGACCCCTCCTAGTGTTTGACCAAATCAATCTGGAAGGAGAAAGCTCACTCTGTTACACTGTGACGCAAAAGAGTCTGGACCCTCACCCATGAGGGCCCCAAAGAGGAAACAGAGTTTGAGAAAAAGTTGAAGTTATTCTTAGCAAGTGAGGGGAAAACTGTTAGTAGTATGAAAGTGTTCTTCCAAGAAGAGGGTCAGGCATCACCTGTGCCACCCGCAGGAACCCCCACTGATGGACAGAGGTATGCCTCAGGCCCACCTTTGAGTTTTGAGTCTAGTCGGTACCAGAGACCGCATTCTTTCTCTGGCACCACCCCCATTCTGCTGGAAGGATGATTATGAGAGCAGGATGAGTCAGGCCACACAGATGGATGAAGTGTGGAGATGCTCCAAAGATGAGAAATGCAAACAAGTAATTGACAGCCTATGGGGTATGGCCCCAGATGTGATCAGATCCTTGCTTACCAGCCAGCACAGCTGTACAGTGCAGCATCCTTTAGCTAGGCTTATGAGTTCTTTTGGAGCCATGGAGAGTGGAAGGGACCTCATGTTCCATCAAGAGCCACCATTCAAAACCAGGGAGAGAAACTGTCACATTATATGACCCATGTAGAGACTGTGATCAGATGCATTGTGGAAGCTTGGGGAGCCACTCTTGCACAGGCTGCTTAACTGAGAATGACCTGATCTTAAGAGGAGCCATGTACTCCTGGCTGAAGTTGATTTCCTTGAGACTAAAGGAATGTAAGACGAACCCTCCATCTTTCCATCAGTTGCTGGTTGTGGTGAGGGAGGAAGAATCACAAAAGGCCATAGATAATTAATTGCAGAAAACCTCAGGAAAATCAACCCCCCACAAATCCAGGTTACCAGACCCAAAGAGAAGCCTGCCATCTAGATGTGGGTTTGCAGCTGAAGGAACTGACTGAATGTGTGAGAGCATTACAAATGGCACAGGCCCCTTGGTCATGAGCTACAACCACATCACGGGGATGAGAACGTGTCCCATACCCTTCTTCTGCCCCATGGATCAGACCCCAACTCTCAATTCTGCCTGGGGACAGTACTTTTTGTTATCATTGTGGAAAGGCTGGACACTTTACTCAAGGATGCAGCAACCAGAGAACCCACCATTGGCAGCCCCAAAGTGGGAGAAGCAATACCAGCAGCAGGGAAACAGCAGTGAAGCCAAGTAGGGGAGTACACTGGGATTCCGAATATGAACAGCTCCATCAAATAGAACATACCGGAACTAGCAACAGATAACAAGTCACCCCCTGGATTACTGGGTACACCAGTGCACCTACAGATTCCCATTGAGGGATGTTCTGGTCAAGTGTTATTGGACAGCAGATCACAGGTGACAGTCATCTACTGTTCCTTCTACTGAATGTGTCTTGAACATTTTCCTTTGTGAACCTTGGAAGGACTTGCCATATGGAGTTTGAGTAATGCCAGCTACCCCTACAATGGATATACGGAAGTCCAGATTAAAATTTCTGACACCTTTTGTGAGAGTCCTGTGGAAGACTGACACGTTGACTCCCAACTGCCCCGATGCCCAGATTCTGGACAAGACTCCAGAATTGATAAGAACCAACACCGATATGTTTGGATGCTTGACTCATGCCTGCAGATAGGAATTACCAGACACTGCCAAGCCACACAATAGTGTACACTACCCAAGTGAGGAAGGAGGCCTAGCCCTACAATGTCTCAGGAGATATTGGGAGTGATAAGGCCAGAGGGAAAGGAGACTATAATTGTGTCCACTCAATTAGAATGCTTACTGGAAGGATCTGTGGAGTGCCATTACCTCTGGCTAATCAGACAGTTATTGTGGAGTCCTTGGAAAGCAGCCTGCTGAGGGGAGTGATGGTACAACATGGAATATTGCCTGGTACCAAAGCCACGGTAAAGAAAATCACCCTGAAAATAAAGAATGAGATGTATAAGGAAGTAACTGTACATCCTGGCACCTTGCTTGCCAACTTGTATGGTGCGGATGCTATGGTGGCCCCATCACATCAAGGGAAGACCCTTTAGCTAGAGAAGGAGGCATTCAACTTTAGATCGTCATCTATCCCCCTTTACTGGAAGAAGCACGTGCAGCACCAGCTAACAGATCAATTGGCTGTCTTCTCACACCCTGAGTGGGATGTGGGGTGTGCCCATGGAGAAGAACGTCGGGTTCATCTACATGATGAGAGACTTTTCAGGGAGAGGGCTAGAGGACTGGCACCAGCTGACACTGAGGCTGTCAGGCAACACCTACAAGAACTTCTGGCAGCAGGGATTATTAAGGAGTCTCAGAGTCCCTATGCTTCACCAAAAGTGGTGGCTCATAAGAATGGTGTCATGAGAAACTGTATAGCTTATCGGGCACTAGGTTAGGATCGCACATGCCAAAACAGCGCAGGCCACAAGCGTGAAGACAAAATGCCGTGCTCAACAACAGCGGCCACCCAAAACACTGACTGCAAGAGCAGCGGCAATAGTAGCGGTCCCCGAAGACATGGACCACTACCATGCAAAACAACACAAAGATTTCTGGTTTTGCAGGGGGCTCCACCCCTTCAAACCCCTCCATCTGTAGATAATCTCTTCGGGGTGGCAACTCTGGGAAGTGGTAAAACCTAGGGGTCATTGAGGAGGGGAAGGGGAATGAAACAGGACAACCAGGGGTGGGGGGGCAGACAGTACCCACAAAAGTCAGGACAGGGTGAAAAAAAAATAAAAAAACAGGTGCCAAGACGTAAACAGAAAATAACATACCCCAAGACCGGGATTCAGGCCCTGGTCCACCAGTGTTCTTCCGTCCTCCACTGCCTGTGGCACTACCCTCTACACCACGGCATCTGCTTGGTGGAACTCTTCCCAGTAGAGGCTTTATCCCTTTCTCCTTCCCCCACCCCCACAACTGCGATATAGCCATAGGGATAGCGCTAACCTGATGTGAGCCATTCTATCCTTATCGTTGTACTGCAGAGCACTATTCTGACTGCGCGGTTTATAACTGTGTAATTCAGGATTCGCTAATCTAACTAGTTACCAATTATCAGACTTTAAATCAGAAGATTGTGCCTGACCAGTATAACATGTCACAGATACAGGATGCCTTGAACAGTCTTACTGGGAGCAAATGGTTCTGTGTGCTGGACTTATGCAGTAGATACTACCAGATACCAATGGCAAAAAGGGATAAAGAGAAGACCGCCTTTATCTGTCTGCTGGGGTTTTATTAGATTGGGAGGGTGCCACTGTGAATCTCTGGTGCCCCTGCAATGTTCCAATGCCTGATGGAAAAGGTAGCTGATAGACATGAACCTCCTGGAAGTGCTAATTTACCTGGCAACCTCATGGTGTTTGGATGGGCCCTTGAAGAGCATGAGGCCTAACTTATGAAGGTCTTGGACCACCTGGTGGAGTGTGGCTTGAAGTTATCCCTAGACAAATGCCAGTTCTTCCAGATGGCTGTGAAGTATGTGGGACATATCATTCTGGACAAAGGAATCAGCACAGATCTGATTAAAGTGGAGGCCCTTACCATATAACTGAGGCCGACCAACCTGAAAGCCTTTACAGTCATTTTGGGGATTCTGTGGCTATTACTGATGATTCGTGAAAGACTTTTCTTCTGTGGTGAGGCCCTTAACCAATCTGACCAGAGGCTGTCTGCACACCTGGAGAACTATGGACAAATCTGCAGATGAACAGAGAATTGTGAAGGGTGTAGGGAAGATTGCCGCCTTTGCAGTTGTGTGGCTAGCTTTTATGGTAGAGATTCACAAATATATGACAGTTACCCCCCAGATGGTTAAACATGAGCTCTTTATTAATAGTGGCAAGCAGCTAGCAACTCATTAAACACAGTGGACACAAACAGGATACAGAGATGTGGATCTCTCAGTTAATCAGATTTTACTTAGAGTAACTTGACTGAGTAAAGAGAGAGATACAGGTAGGTACTAAAAATTTCCACACAGCATTACAGTTAACACAAAGAGTTCTGAAATCATACCCTTCCTTGTGCTGGCACGGTCCAAGGGGGCGGTTCAAAAAGCTCTGTTCCAGTCTCTATTGTCTTGAAAGTTAATCCTGGTATCTTCTGTCATCCTTCTTTCTTCTCCTTGGTTGGCAAGCAAAAGTCTGGATCAAGATTTAGGCATTTACACAGTCACAAAGTGTAAAGGTACACCCCTAAAGTTGAAGGTTTGAATCTTGACTACCCATCGACCTCTGTTATGCCTGTACTGTAGATCTTTCCCACAATCTGCCATTCCAACTGGCTAGCAGGATTTCAGCTTGGGCATCAAACCACTGACTGTGGCAATTGAAAGTCTTTGCACTGTTAATTCATGTGGATCTTGGCAGTAGAATGCTCTGTCAGTTTCCTTGCAACTTCCCTGGAAGCAGGTACGGTGTACAGCTAAGCTGGCAGATAGCTTGAAGGCTGTCTCGCCTCAGGTTCAGCTTCTTTGTCTCAGCTTACCCTGGCTATCGTAAGTAGAAGGACATCTAATGGCTTCCATCTCAGGTTTGATCAGTCCTTCCTTGTTCACCACAGTTCATGTGCCCTCTAGGAGATCCAGGTTTGAATCCAACTTCCATACACTAAGCGCATGTTTTTAACCCTTCCTGGCTGGAGGGGGCATGCCCTTGAACCACCTCTATTCCATCTATCCATGAGTGGCCCACATAGAAAGATCTATAACATCAGGATATTTTCAGAAATTAAACAATAGTTCACGTTTAGTAAAAATATACAGCAGACAATTTGCTTATCTAATTGCAAAGACCTTCATTTCTACATCTGCCCTGTTACTTTTCTTGAGTCGAGGGCAGCTGGCAGTCTGCCTCTCTTCTGCTTATCTTGTCCTTGAAGGTACTGAGGCCCATTGTCTTGTTTCCAATGTACTGTAAAAGATGTCTTTTAATTTCTAGTTCATTTTGTCACTCTTTATTGCAAAAGATAACTTTTAACTCCTAGCACACTTGATCATTCTTAGGGCCCAACAAGTAAAAGGCCTACATACCCAGTTTAATATAAGCACTGACAATGTTCATGTTACACACCGCACATAGAGAAACATTTGTGGCGCTCTCCTTACAAGGGTCATTGAAAGAGATCATTCTATGCCTGACAGAGGTCCCTGTATTGGCTTTTGCTACCTTCACCAAGCTGTATACCCTTCATACATCTGGCTTACTGGCAGGAGTCAGAGGGTGGTGGTAAATGGGGAACACTCTGGGGAGGGAGAGGTAGCAAGTGGGGTGTTGCAGGGGGTCAGCGCTGGGGCCAGTCCTCTTCAATGTCTATATTGGGGACATTGTAGATGGGCTGGAAGGAAAGATATGCCTATTTGTGGTTGGCACGAAGGCATGTGATAGGGTGGATATGCCAGGGGGGTTGAAAAGATGAGGGAGGACCTTGGAAAACTAGAGGAATGGTCTGGAACATGGAAGCTGGTATTCAGTGTAAAAAATAAGTGCAGGATCATGCACATGGGCCACAAGAACCCAAGAGCAACTTATAAACTAGGAGGGGAGTTACTAACAGTCACAAAGCAGGAAAGGGACCTGGGTGTTATCATTTTGGATGACCTAAAAGAGGCTAGGCAGTATGACAAGGTGGCGGGGAAGGATAGTCGGATGCGTGGATGCATAGAGAGAGGCATCACAAGTAGAAGGAGGGAGGTAATTTTGCCCTTGTATAAGACACTGGTGAGACTACACCTGGAGTACTTTGTCGAATTCTGGAGGCCCCATCAGAGAAAGGACATAGACAGGATGGAGGCAATGCAGAGAAGGGCAACTAAAATGGTGCAGGGCTTGCAGGAGAAGTCCTTTAAGGAAAGACTAAAATAATTAAATATGTATTCCCTGGAGGCAAGAAGGGAGAGGGGAGACATGATAGAGATGTACAAATACCTCGCTGGTATAAACAGAGTATAGTAATGGAGCATTTTCCGAAGTAAAATATGTTCCAATACAAAGGGACACAGTATGAAGCTGGAGGGGGGATAGCTCAGGGGTAACATGAGAAAATATTTTTCACAGATATGGTGGTGGATACTTGGAATGGCCTACCAGAGGAGATGGTAGGGGGTGAAATGGTCACAGAATTCAAAAATGAATGGGACAGACACAAGGGTATCCTGGAGGTAAGGGGTGGATGCTCTGGAGTTCAGTTTGTTCATCAGATCTCATACTAGGTAGGGATAAATATGGCAGACTGGGTGGGCCAAGAGGTCCTTATCTGCTGTCAACTTCTGTGTATCTATGTATATTAATGCCTGCATGAATGGCCTGGGAACTGTGCTATACCAGGAGCACAAGTGTGGCATGAAAACTGTAGCATACGTCAGTCGAAGCCTGAGCAAATTGGGGAAAAACTAGCCAGTCCATAAACTGGAATTTCTCACTTTAAAATAGGAAATGATGAACCAGTCCCAAGACTATTTGTATAGAGCCAGGTTTGTTGTGTAAATGTTGCATAGTATAAATCACTGCCTTGTCATCTTATAATTTTCGACTACATTACTATCCTGGAAAAAACAGTATTGATGCAGATGCTTTGTCTAGACACCCCATCATACTCCACCAACAGAGTCACCTTTGGACCCACATTTCAGAGGATGGAGTATGAGCTATTTGGTGACTGCTAGTGCCTGAGGACTGCCCTACAGCAGCCAATCCAAATTAGTGATGTGCACAGTTGGAAAACTTTGTGGATTAATTCACGAATTTGTCTCATTTCACAAATTAATCCACCATGCAAAGTCGCAGCTTCGCGGAAGAGTGATAACTGTGAAATGTGAAGTCGCAACTTCCCTGGTGGAGTTAGGCACAGAGGCAAAGTTTCACAGGAATGCAAAGTTGTGACTTCACCTGCGAAGTTTGGTATGAAGGTAAAGTTTGCAATGTACTATGGGACTGGAGGTCACATGTTGCTGAAACAGCCTGTGTACCACATGGAAGAGGCTGTCTCAATGCAGTGCTGTGAAGAGAGGGTAGGAGAGAAGGGATCCATGAAAGCCGATCGACAAATTCATTTTTGACTGACTATACAGTGACACCTTTATGTTGACTGGTTTTGTGGTCGGCATAAAGTCAGTCACTTTGGACTTTGTTTTCTCCTGGGGGGCTTCACCCCCCACACCTCCAGTAACTATTATAATCAACTCCAAGTCAAGAGTTGATTCAGGAAGGGTGTGCGAGACCCACAGAAAGCAGTGCTGGGGTCCTGTGCCAATATTACAGCAACCTGGCGCTGTTGTCACTGTAATGTCGGTTGCAGTAAAATTGTTGCCATAGCGATGGTATACCGGAAAGAACTCTGTGTGCTGTTAGAGAGAGAAAACCCTTTAAATATATTTAAAAACTGAGCTTTTTGGAATCCAAATTGCTCACAAATTATTGTAAAGAATCTTGTGCTCCTAAATTTGTGGGGTTTTTTTTGCCAGTGATTATTTACTTTAAAGTAGTGGTTTCTGTTCTGTTTTGGCAGCCTGTGAAACAACAGTGTGGGAGAGGGTAGGTACTGTAAGCAGCAGGCAGCCCAGAAAGATCCAGATTTTTTTTTTTTGTAAGCAGGAGATTTGTGTTATATTTTTGTTTTCTTGCTCTTTCTTATTAATTTTTTTTAATATGTAGAGTAATTTCTCATTTTTATTTCAGTGGTTTAGTTTGATGTGTTTAAGTAAGTCATTTTGTTAGTGTCTTTCTACAGCAGTTTTAGTGATTTTTCTAGTTCTAGTTTCCTTAAAGTGACAGTGTTCTGTCACATTTTGTTATAATGCCATTACCCTCATCATTGTAATCCCTGTTGTTTAAAAAAAAAGAAAAAATATGTAATGCCCCCCCAAATGGGGCTTATCTTTCTGTATGCCTCCTGGGGTTCTCCTGCTGCTTCTGGTGTCTGCTTGCTTCCTCCTGCCACCTGGCCTGTTCCCACAGTGCCCCTGTTACCCCGGTTCCCCAACACAGCCCCATACATTGTTTAGCCCAGTTCAGGCTTAAAAACAAAGTCGTGAGCTGCCGGCATGTTTCTGGCTGGCTGGCACTCACGCATGCGCACAGGAGTGCTTTCATCTACTGACCGCTCAGTTTGCGGTCGTCTAGGATAGTGTTTCTTGGTCCCGGTGGCCCTACAAGGCTAAATGGGGACCAGTGACCTGAGAAAAGTGGGCAAAAAGCCCCAGGAACATTTTTAAAATAAAGTTTTACATGGGGCATAAAGCGGTGCCCCACTTACATATTAATTAGGAGCTGCCTGTTGCCTAGGGGGTATATGTACTAGCAGCAGCAAAAGCAAAACAAATGGGAGTTAGTTTAAATAATTAAATGTGTTTGTGAGAGCAACGTTGGGGCTATATGTTTATATATTTAGATATCTAGGAGCTGTGGCTAAGTCAAACAAATTTAAAGTGTGACTAAAAGCGCTTTTTTTTTTTTTTACATACAGATACAATGCACACATAATAAAGCTAAAGAAAGAATTGAAGGTGACTTTTAACACTGTACTCAAAGTATCTACACACACCAACCAGATAAAGTGAGATAGTAACATACAATTGAAGATTAATAGGTCTGAAAAAATAAAATATTGAAGGGTACTGAAAGGATTGATTCTCTTTTTAGGGACTGACAATAAAATAAAAAAATAAAGAAATAAGGAGTTGGAAACAACGTTCAGCACAAAAGAGAGTAAAAAGTGTTAAAACCAGTTATACAGGTAAAGACACATTGTAGAAGTGTTTAAACAGTTACCAAGAAATTTAGATTGTATTAAAACTTTAAATGTTTTAAAAAACAGAACCTAAAATTCAAGGAAGACAAAGAACAAAGGGAAACTGAACATGCTGAGCTGAAAGATAAAGCTGCAAAAGGTAAAATGTAGCCAGTTAAGATATTTTAAAATGGTGCACTGTTATAAAAGAAAAGGTAGCAATAAGGAAAAGTTGTTTGATTATTGTATTGAAAATAACCTGTTAAATAAGGTTGCTGAAGGCATATTCACATATTGTTTATATTATTATAGTTAAGACACAGGTTTGGTGCAATTCTTTGCCATGAAGAATCAGTAGAACAGGCAAAGGCAGAAATAAAAAGCATCTGGCCAGTGTGGAAACAAAGCACGAATACAGGGTACATATTCTTTATTACAGTATATTATTTTTGTTAAGTTTTAGTTATAAGAGTGAATAGAGTACAGAGTGTGTACTATAAGTAGCATGGGAAAGAAGCACAGTGGTAATGAAGTATAATAGAAAACCTTAATAGAAGAATAATGAAAAGAAATGGAATTCAAAAATGTAAGATTTATAAACAATATTTATCTATTATTCCTACAGAATATATGAACAGCCCTTTGAAAAAAGCACAAGAATGCGAAACGTCAGGGCAATTAACAAAAATAAAGAACGTTGAGAAATTTTACAACAGCCTGAGTGGAGTATTTTTTGGTCCCCCCCATTTTTGAACATCAAGAGTGATTAGAGCACCTGCCTCCATCGGCATTGGGGACCTGGGGCTGCGGTTTCATTTTCCCCAGGTCCCACTCTAATGCTGCCTTTTTTTTCTGCAAAAAGCATGATTTTGCTCCACGCCATGATTTCTTCATTCCCCGAAGTCCACGACCCCCTGGAGTTGATTATAATAAATCTGGGGGATGTGGTGGGGGCAGAGCCATCCTGTAAAAACAAAGATAATCCTCCGGTGTGCACTGTTTTTCTGGTTGGCATGTTGTGCCAATGTTATTTTGCTGCACGCCGATTTGCATGTGACATTCTTGATGTGCGCGGTATTGACTGTGACATTATGACCCCATGCCATGAGTGGGAACACTGCCTGTATCAGTCGGCTCAGAAGAGCAAAAAACGTTCCACTGCATGGGTGTGTCAGGTGTACAAAACAACCGAGAAATAGAACAAACACTGGCACCACTCTACTGGTATAAAAAGCTTTATTCAAATATAGAAGCATATGCTGTCTACAGACCGGGTGGCTGTTCAAACCCTGACCCATTTCACATTCACTGCACCATTGGGGGATGAGAGAAAGGGGGAAAATACCAGTGTTTAAAAGTCAGTTACTTAAAGTGACAGTACACACTATTTAAACCATCAAATACTATAAAGTGCTGTAATAACAAAAATAAATATAAATATTAGGAAAAACATCAAAAGTCACTAATATCAACAAATAATGCAGCTAATTAGAGCCATGAATAAATATTAAATAGATAAATAATCAAACATAATAAATATTCATATGTTTAAATCCTTAAACTGGTAAAGCCAGCCCAGGGTCCAGAGTCCAAACTGTACTCCTCTAAGGATACTCTTCTGGTGCCAGAGGTTAGTTATTCTCTCCTCAGCACTGTACAAGGTAAGAAAACACACAAGGGAGAAGAAACTCATTGGCATCGCAAATTAAACAAATACCATACAAAACACATTTCTTATTGTTTAATACATGGAATTAAATCTATCCTATTACTGAGGCCCAGACACCTCAATGCCCCCTGGGTAAAGATCCAATACGACTCATGCATAATATGTTTGTGGTCCTTAATATGAGCAATTATCAAAAACTACCTGAGGCAACAACCAGAGGTAATAGCTGGCATTAGAGATATGGAAGAAATCATACTCAAGTTTAAGCAGCATCCTGAGTTTGAGGGTCTTGAAAAGAAGTTGAAAGATAACATACGAAAGGAGGACAGTAAAATTAACAACACTAAACTAAAGAAATTCCAGAGAGACCATATGAACTATTTAAACAATAGGGTGTTCTCTTGGGATAAGGACTCTAGCAGGAATAATAGATACAGTCGGTCTTGCAAATGTAGCCACAGTTGGGGGTGCCAATCACATTCACTCCCTCCATATTCAGTTGTTTTTTATCGCTATATCTTTGTTTTGGTGTTGCCGGCTTGTCTGCGGATGGAGCCCCAGCCCCATCCCCTGGCATCCACCATTTGACACTGGCCCGGCCCCAGGGCTTACCCCCCCCCGGTGGGGCCAGTGGGGTTCCCCAACCCCCACTGGAGACCGGATTCAAGGGGCCAGTGCCGTGGCTGTCCCGGAGCGGAGCCTGTGAGGCGCTCTCCACCATTCTGCTGCAGCAACTAGTTTCTGTATTTTCTTCCCAGGAGCTGAGGCATGCAATGACACGTGCAGAGAGAGCGTGCATACGTCTGCTCGCACTCTCTCCAAGTGTCTCCACGACTCATCCACTTACTACAGCATGGCACCCTGTCCCCCAGCCTCTGCTAGGGAGCAGACAGGCACTGACTACTGAGACCCCCACTCCTTGGAGAAGGAGAGCAGTCCATTGAACGCTCAATCCTTCTCCTCCCCAGTGTCCCATGCTCATTCCCGAACATGGGTCGCCAGCGTTGCACAAGGTAAGACGTCCAGTGCCTCAGCCATCAGCGCCACCGGACCAGTGCTCCATATTCAGTTTTAAAGAATTGCACATCATCTCCCTCCTACTATATCGCTATGAGTGAATCTGAGACTGAAGCAGCTAAAGACTTTTTTTTAGAGGAGGAACAGGACACAGAGCAACCCCAGCTGAGATGCAGTGACAGAGCAGTGCACTTCAGAGATCCTCTATGGGGGCAGCCACAGCAATTACATCAACTGAGATGCCCTCAGAACAGGAACATCTCACTGATGATGCAGTGAATGTGAAACTGGTTGGAGTTTGTACAGCGACTAGGTCTGTGGACAGTATGTGCTTTCATATTTAAATAAAGGTTTTTTATAGCAGTAGAGTGGTGCCAGTGTTTGTTCTATTTCTCTGTACCAGTCAGGCCATTCCACTACTACGTGTGATGAGGCAGACACTGGTGAATGTGCAGCAAGTGCTGGAGGCAGGTGATGATAGTGGAAATTGTGCCTTAATGGAACACATGCTCCATGTCTTAGACTCCAGTATACATATTTCCGGCATTCTGCAGTCTGAAGATTTGGGGATTGCCACCATGCTATAAACATGGGCTGGCATTAATAATTGAAGGTGCGTGTCTGCAGGTTCAAAAGTTGGCCGATCTTCTGTTAAAAAGGGTACATGGGGCACAGATGCTAAAGGCACATGTAGCTAAGGTACAACATGAGTTGAGCCGCTGTCAAGCAGGATGGGGTGAGGACTCATGCAGCAAAATAATTTTGTTTACTTTTCTTTACTGCTGTGCTGGGTGAAGGGAATATGTTTTAAACTGGGACAGTGAGACTGGGAGGGGGGAGGATGTCGCAAGAGGGAGGCTGAGGGAGGGACTGCAGGGAGCAAGATGCCAGGGACACTTAACACAGCACAGCCAATAGAGTGGCTGTAGCCACAGGTTTAAAAGGCGCTATTGTTGTAGTCCACCCCAGAGTTGAGCTGTTGCCAAGTGAAATGGGGTGAGGACTCATGCAGGGAAGTAATTTTCTTTTCTTTTCATTACTGCTGTGCTGGGTGAGGGGAATATGTTTTAAACTGGGACTGTGGGTCTGGGAGGTGGGAGGACACCAACAGAGGGAGGCTGAGGCAGGGACTGCAGGGAGCAGGATGCCAGGGACACTTGGGGCAGCACAGCCAATAGAGTGGCTGTAGCCACTATATATTTCCCATGGGGCCAAGTGACCCTTCCTGTGAGTGACCCCGAAATGTGAGTGTCACGAAGCAGGAGTGTGGCATCCTGACTAAGTGGTGTCTGCAGGGCATCCACAGGGAGCACTACAGACGGCAGGCCATGCTGGGAGGGTGATAGGAGAAAGAAGAAGAATCAGCATTTATATAGCGCTTTTCATACACAGTGTATCCCAAAGCACTTTACAAGCAATGCTAGACTGGTAGTGAAGTGACTAAATGTGTAGTGACGGACATATTGCACATCAACACCCACACACAGCCTGGACAATTGCATGATCTGGTTTATGGGAAGGGGAATGTTGGCCAGGACACCGGTAATGTCCCCTACTCTTTGCAAAGAGCTTCCTGGATTAGTTTACTTCCACCTGTACAGCACCAGGATGGGTAGAAGGGACCTCGGTTTAATGTCTCATCTGAAGGATGACACACCCCAGCAGTACAGCACCCCCTAATACAGCACTCAGATGGCAGAGTTTTAGGTATGAGTCCAATCCTGGTGTGGGACGAGAACCCATGACCTTTTGGTCCCAAGGCGGATGTGCTACCAACTGAGGCACACTGACAGTGGGGGCAACAGAGGTAGGAAGCTATAGATACAGTGAGGACTGAGTCCCTATACCTATGGCAAGGGGAGAGGAACAAAAGCATATACAAGGGGTGGTGGAAATTTCCAGTCTAGGGTCTGCTAAATTTTCAGAGCTAACATCAGGACGGGGGGATAGCTGAAAGTCCACAGCTAGGGTCTGACTAAGTCACAGACATAAATTCAATTATCGGGGATACAACACAGAGGGCAAAGCAGGGAGGCTAGGGATAATATGGGGTCCCAGGAGCTGATATGGTCAGAGGGACAGTGTGGAGGCTTGGAAGAGGGGGACCAGTGGGGGAAGCAGATCACAAGGAGGGATGGGGAGAGTGGTCAGTTGCAATGGGTGTGGGGGCAGCCATTTTTCTTGAAACATTGTAGAGGGAAGGGGCTGTCCAGTGTGTAGGCAACTTTGACAACTTAGGCAAGATATAGGGTGGCAAAGATGGCAGCTGAATAGGGGAGAAAGGAGGAGTGGGATGAGCAGATGGGGCCAAAGGAGGATGGCATGGCTCCTCTAGATAGCACAGCAGGGGGAGCCAGGACTGAACTAGTGAGGAGTGTGGCAAGCTACCCAACTACCAGTCCTTATTTGTAGATATAATTCTGATATATATATATATATATATATATATATATATATATATATATATATTATATTTTGATGTAATTCTGTGTATATATACATTCCACAAGAAATGCCAGTGTTGATATAAAGGCACCTGGGGAGAGAGAAACTGGATCTCTGTTAAAGGGGGTTTGACCTTCCTTTGACCTGAAGGCCAGCTTGCTTGCCAGAAAACTGACACGTTATTGTCAAAGGCTTGGGGATAGCTGATCAAAGGGTATTCCCCTAAGTTAACCAACCAAGGGAAACAGAGATAATAAAATCAGCATGTATAGTCATAAACCTTACAGGATCTTCCTTAAAACTAACTGAAGGAAGCCAGTTCAAAAGCCCAGGATGTTTTATCCAGGATTTGAGCAGCAAATGACCATTCTGACAGGATATTGTGAATTTTATCTTATAGGTGCCAACTGTCTACAGGAGACTTCAAAAGGCTTAAACTCTGAATGGCATAACCATGTTAATTATATGTCTCAGGATTGTGATATTCTTGGGACTTTGGGAAACAGCAGAACGGTGACATCTCCTGGCCAAACGAAGTAGTTGCTCTGGGGAATTAGACCAGTTCTTTAGAACTGGGAATAATTGATGACGCTGCAAGTTGCAGAAAGTATTTAAAGCCCCAGCTCAGGGCATTTGAACACACTTTTCATTTGGACTCTATCTGACACACAAGAAGCCAAACTGCTGAGACTCAGTGGCTGCAAACACACTTTTCATTTGGACTTTGCCTGACACACAAGGAACAAAACTGCTGCCAAGACTGACGAAACTGGACTTTCAGTTATTGTTCTGGACTTCAAATTTCAGGTAGATTTCAGCTATCCATCATAGTGCAGTTTCATGTATGTTTTCCCATTTTTTTTCTGTATTCTGTGACCAAATTAATGTTTTTTTAGTTGTAACTGTATGATTATTATTTACATATTTTAGTAAAAACATTTGTTTTTCTAAAGAAAATGATTTCTATAATTGTGTGTGAATTGTGGGACAGTATTAATAACCTGTGAAAAACTGCTATTGCTAAGGTGTTGTCACCATCAACAACCAAATCAAGAAATGGGTCTGTAAGGGATCTGGAAGGATAGGGACGTCGGCGAGCAGTCTAAAAGGATACAGGAAGGGTAGTCCTATCCCCCCCCCGTCATGGATTGCACTTAGGGGTGGGCATTGTGAGCACAATGGACCTGAACCCCAGGAGCTGGTTTGTGACAAGGAGGACAAAACAGCCAGGGACAGCAACACCTAAAGGACCTGGGGAAATTGGGCTGGGAGCTTGGCAGATAGTAAGGAACAGGGGCAGGGGGAGAAAGGCTTCATAGCCAGAACATGGGAAGGAAGTACATGGTGGAAGTACAGAAGTGGGTAGGGGCATGGGGGGGGGGACTAGGAACAGATTCACGGTACTGGACAATTTGTGGATCAGGAGGTGAGGGGGAAAGTCATGGATCAGGATAGTGTGATGGACTTCAGGAGTGGTGGGGATGGAAGTGGGGCAGTAGAGGGTGAAGCGGAGGCAAAAGAGGGTTGGGGAGCAGCAGGGGGTGCTATGAGAGTGTATGGGGATAGACCGGACAGGAGGTCTAGAGGGAAGGCTAAAGGGGGCACACCAAGGGGGCATGCAGTAGGATGAGGGTGGCAGGAAAGGTGGGAGGAGGGGCAGCTTTGGACTGTGCACAGATAGTTGAGCAAAACTGGAAAGGGGCAGGTAAAAGGAGAGAGGGTCATCATACTGGGGGACTCACTACTAATACGGAGGCAAGAGGAGAAGGAACAGCCACACAGGGGTGGATGCATGCCAGGAATGATGACAGGAAGGGTGGGGCAGTTTATAACAAAGTGTGCAGGACAGGAGGGAGAAAAGCCTCACATAGTGGTACACCTGGGATGAACGACCTGGCAGGGTGTAAGGTTGAGGAGGTGCAGGTCAGATTTGAGGAGGTAGGTAGAATCTGCAGTGAGGCAGGTAGATCAGTTGCATTCTCTGAAGTTCTACCTGTACCTAGGGAAAGTACCATTAGAAAACAAAGAATAGAAGAATGTAATAGTTGTTTGGGGGGCGGGTGATGTGCAACAAAGGGGTACGGGTTGGTGGGGTAAGATGCAGGAAGACAAAGACCTGTATGCAGCAGATAGACTACACTTAAATAAGGAGGACACGGGCATATGGAAACTAAAACTGGAGGTATGTTTGTCAACTAAGCTTAGTTAAAATTAAGGGGGAGGGGTGTTAGGGTGTGCTCCAATCAGAGACACCAGGAGAGGCAGACCGAATGGCCTCCCCCCCAGCAGGTCAAGAGGGTGATAAGAGGAAATTGAAAGGGGAAGGGAGTGGAAAAATGGGAGGGGGAATGGTGTACAGGGGTCATGTTGAAAGTTGGTATCCTTGAATGCAAGGAGCCTGGTAAATTAGATGGCTGA
This sequence comes from Neoceratodus forsteri, assembly GCA_016271365.2. Classification (NCBI taxonomy): domain Eukaryota; kingdom Metazoa; phylum Chordata; order Ceratodontiformes; family Ceratodontidae; genus Neoceratodus; species Neoceratodus forsteri. Next base: position 6,400,049 of record JADMNL010000022.1, on the reverse strand, counting down.
GAAACAGGCACTGATGGCGGAGGGAGAAGTAGATATAGCAGCCATCATGGAGACATGGCCACCCAATACTACGATTGGGGTCTTGTGATCCCTGGGTATAAGCTGCACCAGAAGGGCAGAGAAAAGGGAAGAGGGGGAGGGGTTGCTTTATTTGTAAGGGATGGGATCCTATACACTAGGGAGGAGGTAGAAGAGAGTGGGACTGAACCCTTATGGGTACAGCTCCAAAACTCTAAGGGGAGGAAAGTTAGGTTCGGGTGGTATACAGACCACCCTTGCAGGAGGAAGAATTGGACAGTGAGCTGGGGGAACAAATTAGAAGGCTAAGTGGCAGGGGCAACATTGTCTTGACAGGGGATTTCAAACTGCCAGGGATAAACTGGAACACTCATACTACCTTCTGTTCTAGGGAACAGGTTCTCCTGGAAGCATTCCAGGACTGTTTCCTGGTGCAGGGAGTCACAGAGGCAACCAGAGAGGATACCATACTGGACCTGGTGCTGTCAAATGGTGAGCTGATTCAGGACATAGTAGTTGAGGACCCCCTAGCAGGCAGTGACCACTGCACAGTGTGGTTCTCCATCAGCTTGGGCAAAGAAGCAACCAGGACCAAGATGCGAGTGGTGGACTTTAGAAGAGCAGACTTTGGAAGGATGAGTGACATCCTGGCTGGGCGCATGACCAACATCAGCCCCGGGATGGATATGGATCAGAAATGGTCCATTAGCAAACTGGGACTGGTTGAGGCCACGAATGTGTGTGCTAAGACCCAGAGTAAGAAGTCCAGGACCAAAAGACCTGGCTCAGCAAGGAGGTGGCGGAGAAAGTGAGGGATAAGAGGGCAGCATTCCATAGGTACAAGTGATCTATGAGAGAGGTAGACAGGCAGGAATACTCAAGGAAATCCAGGGAAGTGAGCAAGATGGTCAGGGCAGCCAAAGTCGCAAGGGAACTAAGGCTGGCACAAGGGATCAGCGAAGGAGAAAAGGCTTTCTTCAGGTATGTAAGAGACAAAAGAAGCTGCAAGGATGGGATAGTCAGGATTAAGGGGGGAGGGGTGGAAAAAGGGGAGAACCAGGCGAAGGCACTGAATGAGTACTTCTGTTCAGTGTTCACTAGGTAAAGGATGGTCATATGCCACAGGGGATAATAGGGGTGGCAAAAGGGGGTGCAGAGTTTACTGATGGGGAAATCCTGGAGGACAAGGTATTAAAGGGCCTTAAGGCCCTGTGGGTGGACAAGGCTCCAGGACCAGATGACATGTACCTGAGAGTCCTGAAGGAGTTAGCAGAGGTCCTGGCTGGCCCTCTGACGAACCTGTTCAACACCTCACTGAAGTCAAGTCACATGCCTCAGGACTGGAGAATGGCACACATGGTGCCTCTCTACAAGAGCGGACCCAGGGATGAACCAGGTAACTACAGACCAGTCAGCCTTACCTCCATCATAGGAAAGTTAATGGAGACCATTCTGAAGCAGAGACTGGTGTACTTTCTGGAAGTCAATGATCTCCAGGATGATAGGCAGCATGGGTTTGTCTCATGGAACTCCTGCCAGATAAATCTACTAGATGTTTTTGATAGGGCTACAAGGACACTTGATGGGGGCACACAGTGGATGTCCTGTATCCGGACTTCAGCAAGCCTTCGACTCAGTGCCACATGGTAAGATGCTCAGTAAGCTAGTGAACCTAGGAGTCTGTGAGAAACTGATAGGTTGGGTCAGGAGCTGGCTGCAGAACAGGGTGCAGATGGCAACCATAGGGAGCGAACTATTGAAACTCAGGCCTGTAACAAGCAGGGTACCACAGGGCTCGGTACCCGGTCTGGTGTTATTTAATATCTTCATTGGGGACATCGCAGAAGGGATCAACAGTAAAATCTGTCTATTTGCAGATGACACTAAGATCTGTGCAACAGTGGACAGTGAGGAGGGGAGGCAAGAGCTCAGGGAGGACCTGGCTAAGTTCAAGCATTGGTCAGCCATCAAGCAGTTGGGGTTCAATGCTAAGAAGTGTATGTCATGCACCTCAGAGCCAGGAACCCTAGGACTAGCTACTGGCTGGGGGGAATGCAGGTAGCTACTTCTGAGGAAGAAAAGGATCTAGGGGTGATGGTCATGGGGGACACGAAACACACTCGGCTCAGTGCTGTAAAGCAGCAGCCAAAGCAAACAAAATGCTGGGGTGCATTGCCAGCAGTATCACCTCTAGGAGTGAGGTAGCCATCATGCCATTGTACAGGTCCCTGGTTAGACTACACCTGGAGTACTGTGTGCAGTTCTGGTGCCTATATTTGAAGAAGGAGATCAAACTGCTGGAGGGAGTGCAGCGAAGGTTGACCAAGATGATCCAGGGCCTGGGGGACAAACCCTAGGAGGAGAGACTGAGGGAGCTCAATATGTACTCCCTGGAGGATAGGAGGGAAAGGGGGGACATGATAGAAACCTTCAAATACTTAAAAGGTATGAAAAAGGTTAGAACAGAGGAATGTTTAGCTTAACAGGAGAGGGGTCCGCAAGGGGGCACAGCCTGAAATTTGTGGGGGGAAGATTTAGAAGGGATATGAGGAGGCACTATTTCACAGAAAGGGTGGTGGCAAAGTGGAACAAATTACAGGAGGAAGTAATCTCACTGAAAACTGTGGGCAGTTTTAAGAAGGGGTGCGACAGGGTCAAGGGGAAGGTCAGTTTTGTGGGAATGTGGGACTGGGGGGTGGGGAGGGAGGGACAATAACTCCAGGGAGGAAATGGGTGCGGGGGGGCCGCTACAGCAGAATAAACTGTGCTTTAGACTTGATAGACCGAAATGGGCTGTTTCTGCTGGCATGTTAGTATGTTCGTATGAAACTCCACAGACACTGGGTGTTGCTACCACCTCCTCACATGGGAAATGGGCTGAGAAAACATGCAACTTAAAAGAGAAAATTACAAATCCCATTTGGGATGTTTTAAGTCAGGTGAGAGTTGCGGACATGGAAGAAAAGGAGGAGGCTGATGATGCAGCAGGACTGCGTGCAGCGGAACACATGGTTGATGCATATTTGGTGGACGCAAGGCACCTTACCCTTGTGTACGAGCCCTTGCTATACTGGAGCAGCAAGGTCACTGAGTGGCCAGCACCATACCTCTCAACCTTTCTCCACCAAAATGTGTGACATGATGTGTGACAAATGAGCAAAATGTGTGACACATCGCCTAACATGGCACTGGAAGCTCAGAACACTATAGCTATCAGTGCACTAATGTTCATAATGTTTTTGTATAACTGAGCATAATAGATTATTATGAATTTCTGCTTTAAAGTCTCAGTGGGGATTGTGTAATATCACCTTCCACATGATGGACAAAGGGTTTCTGAGAGGAAAAATGAGTGACGTACCACATAATGTGTGACAGTTGAGAGGTATGGCCAGCACTGATCTTGGTTGCGCTGAAATACCTCAGCTGCTCACCCTCGAGTGTCAGTGTGGAGTGTGTAGTCAGTTCAGCTGGTGCCATTGTGCAGGACAGGCGCATCAGTCTTTCCCCAAATAATGTAAGCATGCCAGCATTTATTAAAATGAATGAGGGGCACATTCCACACACATCAATCATGTCCATGGTCCTACCACATGAAGAGGGTGCTTGTGGTGAAGATGAAGAGCACAGTGTTGTTGTCCTCTTGTATCACCAAGGTGCATGATGTAGTAATGGAGAGAGAATTCCCATCTGGTGACAACGCCAGTCTGGAAGACTATGAGGACTGTTTCCTTGATGAGGTTGAAGCATAAAAAAAGATTTGTAGCCTGTCTTTCCCCTTAGTATAGTCCTTTACTGTATGATTCACAATTCTGTTATTTTCATTCATTTTTCTGTTCCCTTTACCCAGTTGTTGTGCTGTTGTTTCCTTGTGCCTAATCAATTACCTGCCTCCACCACCTGTCTGAATGTGATGTCTAGAGACAATGCCTGCTCCAGCCAGCAAGACAAAGCACCACCTCATCCTCCTCCTCCTCTGGCCTGCTTGGGCCCTACACAGCCACAAACAGCATGGACCACCACATCCACACTGATGCAACATAAAAATGCAATTTTAGCAGCTAGGCAAAGCATGCCTGTTCGAGCCAGCAAGACACAGCACTGCCTCCTCCTCCTCCTCCTCCTCCTCCTCCTCCTCTGGCCTGCTTGGGTGCTACACAGCCCTAACAAACAGCATGGCCCACTGCCTCCACACTGATGCAAAAATGGTCCTGACTCCAGGGACTACTGTTTGGTTTGATCTTATGGTACAAGTTCACTCTGAGATATCCACTGGATTTGGAATTGAACAACCCCCACATGATGGCAGTGTTGGGTAAGTTACTTTTTCTTTTACGTTCTATTACTTTTGGAAACTTGTTCCAGAAAGCTCGGTACAGTCACTAACAATGATGGAGAAGTACTGGAAAAAGTGATACACCTTACAATTACAATTACTTATGTCTTTTTATACAAAAGCAATACGTAACTGTAACTAATTACATTTATTTGAAAGTAACTAGTAACTAACATATTACTTTCAAATAAATGTCTTCTGTTACTGTTATTTATTATTTTTGTATAAAAAGAAAGAAGTAACTGTAACTGGCAGGTGTAATACTTTTTCTAGTACTTCTCCATCCTTGCTAGTGACTGTACAGAGCTTCCTGGATCAAGTTTCCAAAAGAAATAGAAAGGAATAGAAAAAGTAACTTACCCAACACTGCCATCATGTGGAGCAGTTAAAACACTGCAGACAATTTGAATCAATACCGAGGATGGTACCATCACAAGCCAGCAGCAGTGTCCAGTCTGAAACTGTGTGACAGGAGGATACTCAAGCCGACCCTCCAGTCAGCCAGCTCAGCAAGGCAAGCTGACCCACCAGTCAACCAGTTCAGCACGGCAAGCTGACCCACCAGTCAACCAGCTCAGCAAGGTAAACTGACCCACCAGTCAACCAGTTCAGCAAGGCAAGCCGACCCTCTAGTCAACCAGTTCAGCAAGGCAAGCCGACCCTTCAGTCAACCAGCTCAGCAAGACAAACCGACCCTTCAGTCAACCAGTTCAGCAACGCAAGCCAACCCTCTAGTCAACCAGTTCAGCAAGGCAAACCGACCCTTCAGTCAACCAGTTCAGCAAGGCAAGCCGACCCTCTAGTCAACCAGTTCAGCAAGGCAAACCGACCCTTCAGTCAACCAGTTCAGCACGGCAAGCCGACCCTCCAGTTAACCAGTTCAGCATGGCAAGCCGACCCTCCAGTCAGCCAGCTCAGCAAGACAAGCCGACCCACCAGTCAGCCAGTTCAGCAAGGCAAGCCGACCCTCTAGTCAACCAGTTCAGCACGGCAAGCTGATCCTCCAGTTAACCAATTCAGCACGGCAAGCTGACCCTCCAGTCAGCCAGCTCAGCAAGGCAAGCCAACCCACCAGTCAGCCAGTTCAGCAAGGCAAGCCGACCCTCTAGTCAACCAGTTCAGCACGGCAAGCCGACCCTTCAGTCAACCAGTTCAGCAAGGCAAGCCGACCCTTCAGTCAGCCAGTTCAGCATGGCAAGCCGACCCTTCAGTCACCCAGTTCAGCAAGGCAAGCCAACCCTTCAGTCAGCCAGTTCAGCAAGGCAAGCTGACCCTCCAGTCAACCAGTTCAGCAAGGCAAGCTGACCCTTCAGTCAACCAGTTCAGCATGGCAAGCTGACCCTTCAGTCAACCAGTTCAGCAAGGCAAGCCGACCCTCCAGTCAACCAGTTCAGCAAGGCAAGCCGACCCAAAAGTCACCCAGCTCAGCAAGGCAGCAAGACCTCAGCCCTAGCAAGGCCTGTCTTTGTCGGCTGGGATGGTCACTTTCACTTTTGTTAACAGTCCTTATCCTCAGTGTTGGTGGGCTGACTCTGTCCTCGCCCTTGCAGAGGGCAAAAGACCTGCACTACTCAGAAAGACATTAAAATATTTTTCTTTCTGTCCTTTTGTCTCCCTATAGCTTTCACCATTCTCAACGGCTGTTCCTACACCATCTTAGTGGCGCGCACCAGCCAGCGAACAGCACGGCGAGCAGCCCTAACGTAACTGAAAGTATCATTATGAATTCCTTTTTTTTTCTTTTGATTTGTATTAGAAAGACTAGTACAAAATGCATTGACTAACTGCTTATAATGTATGTATACATCATTTGGTGTTGATATGTTTAATTTTTTTTTTTTACAAAAAAAGTTGTTTAAATTGCTTTTTTAATAAAGTCATTTTAGTTTTGGCTAGTATGAAAAAAATAAGTTGCTTTGAATTAATTACATACCACTATTAAAAAAAGTAATTTTGTGCTGAAACACAAGAGTATGCTGCAAGTTACAGTCCTCTAAAGAGTGAGACACCAGACATTAAAGCATGTGTCATGTATGACGTCAGCCCCGGAGACACTCTTTCTACAGGCACTGTATGTTCAGTACAAACTAGAGTGCAAGCGATGCCCCATGGCTACCAACAGGGTTGCACCCAAAATTGAAGTGGTATCAAACAGAAGATTCAATAACACTGACAAGTCTCACTGAGAAATGTTTCAAATCAGAATAAAGAGTTTGACGCAACATGGTAGTATTCAGTAATTTTGCAGGCAACACGTTTTATTTGTCCTTAGGTCTCTCAGTCACGTGGTGGTTGACTCCACTCCTTGCCCTTTACTTGTTTCCTTGTCGTATCTGTTAATAACTTCAGTAAGTTACATGGGGTCGCCATCGTGGTGGTAGGGGGTTAATATCAAAGCTGTGCCATCATGAGATTTTCACAGACTTCACTATCATCTTGTCAATTTTAAAGTCTGTCAGTGCATAAGTTGCTTTGAGTCCAGGCAGTCACACCCCCTCACTTCTTCTTAAGCAAGAGTAGGACTGACAATTTCAATTGCTTCATGATGGGATCTAAAAGGATCTAACAGTAAATAGTTTGTCTAGTACTCTAGTACCATGCAAGGTGCTAACTACTGTGATGTATCTTTTCACTCCTTGTAAATGCAATGCTGACCTATTTCTCCCACCACTCCATCTCTGCTTCAGCGCTGATAAGTTCAAGTCACGCAACTGTTGCACTTTGTCCTTTGACTTTATGTCTAATTTAAAAAAAAGATCAGTAATATTAGTAGCTCACACATGCCTCAGCTTTAAAGAGCTGAGCATGGCTGGCCCACTGACTCAGTGGTAGCACTACCGCTTTTGATGCTGGCGACCCAGATTTGTGAATGAGCCCAGGACATTGGAGGGCTGGCTGGGGAGGAGACTTGAATGGCCAATGGACCACTCGTCTTCTCCAGGGGGGGTGAGTGGGATCCAGCTCAGTGCTTGTCTGGCCCCTGGCACTGGCTAGAGGTGCAGCAAGCTCATGCCTTGTCTGGGGGGGGCATGATGGACGTCGGCGTGTGCCTTGACATCCCAGCGCATGTCATGCCTCCATTCAGGATTACAATACTGGGGGCAAAAGCTTGGCCCCAGCACACCACTGACAGAGGGACCAGCGTAGACCTGGCCCTCACCTGTCAGATCCATGGCCTTGAGGTGGTCCTAATGAGATGTGAAGGTATGAGGGTAGGAGTGGCCCACCTCATCCCCACCAGGGAGGTGCAGTCAAGGCTCCATGGGGGAATCGCCTGGGGTAGCGGTGCTCTGGTAGGGAAGTGGGTGTGTCAGTGCTGGTGACTTAAGGGGAAAAAATAGAAATTAAAAAAAAAAGAACAGAGCATGTTCTGTATGTTCAGTTCAAATCTTGACTTGGACTGACTCTGAACTCTAGTCTCTGTGCTGAACTTCTCTCAGCTGATCTCTAGCCTGTGCTGAACTCCTCTCATGATGATGACTAAAAATTCTGTCAAAAAGAAGAAATACAATTACTTTCTCAATAAAACAGACAATAAACATATTTACAGTGCATGTAGTGTTTAATTTCTTGTTTAATATTCAAAATAAGTATTTTTAAAAATATGAAATTTGCAATTTTCCAAAACAGATTGGTCATTTTTGGAAACAGAAAATGCACTGGCCCTATTCACCTGCTCACTCACCCACCCATTCACTTGCAGTGCCACAAATAAACACGACCAGGTGCTTATTTTTCCAACAAAAAAAAATTAAACAAGTGGTGTGCCGCAGCAAAACAACATGGTCCATCGGGAGGAAAGGTGCCTTTCCTGATCGAAAATTACAAATAAATATAAATTTGGTTATCTCAGTACAATACACACAATGTTGTATCTTATTATATGTATATACTTAACATTCCTGGTTATTGGATTTAAATTTTTCTGAGGTATCAGAAAACATTTTCAAGGCTGTTTACTAGCAAAAATACATTTACATAGGTATGGAAGCATTATTAGATTGATGAATTATCTGATGATGTTACATACAGCCAAAGATGTATTAATAGGCTCCCAAATTATAGGCATTGGCATCCTTTAAGATACCTTAAAGTGCAAATCTGCACTTCAACATGTGCTTTCATAAATAAGACATTTCAGCTGTAGCAACTTACTAGAGAATGATGTTTTTCATGTTCAATGTTCCTCTCCAAGATTTACAGAACATATTGTAATCCATTTAAAAAGCCTATACAGAAAACATTTGCCTTTCTCCTGTTAGCCTCACAGTGCCTGTGTTTATGACATTATAGTGCTCACCATGACAACAGACTGTGATGTCACAAAAAACAATTGTGTGGTTAGCAGGGGAGTGTCAGATACATTTTAAAAGGTAAGTAAAATAAGTGTTGTATTATCTACCATTTTTAGTAGACCATCAGCAGAGAAAAGCATATAAAAAATAAATAACTAGAAAACAATGTCAGAATGTAAATGGTGTAAATCTAGTGTTTTTATGCTTTTTATTATAATGGAGAGTTGCTCTTTAAGTACATGTCTGTTTGGGGTTGCTTTTTGTCTGTTTGTTAGTCATTGTCATTGTGTATGTACTTTTTAACAGTTTAAAGGGCTTGTAGGCACATTTTAATTTTTTAATAGGTTTTTAGTTTCATTTGACTTGAGGAATCTAGCTCTGAACTTGGAACTATGAAGGCAGATACAGTACATCTAAAAGGCAGCATGGCAACCCATACAGTTCTTTTTGCTGCTATATTTACAGGCATAGTATAAGTCTAACAGTTGTGTTTTATGAAGATGACAAGGGACTTAAATGTTTTTTATGCAAAGAAACATGCAAAACTGTCCACTGTTTTGAAATGCTACTTCAAGTAGGGTGTCAGAGTATCAGTAATTTATACCTTTATTTTTTAAATTGGTGGAAAAATTAAGCAAACATCTGTGTTCTTGTTTTTTGTTTTTCATTTGCACTTATGTTGATACATGAAACAATGATACTGGTACTAGTAATGTGAACCTTTACTGATTTGTGTCCCTCACAAGGCATGAAGTCTTACCAAGTACAGTACCTTAAGAACAAGCATGGAAACCCAAGGTTCATTTTGTGTATTTAGTTGTGTGGATGGCCAGCATCACTGGGCAAAAATCAGAAATTTCACATGAAGCGCAGAAACACCGGAGTATGTCCTTAAGAGAACTGGGAAATACAATTGGGCTCAAACAGGCCTGTCCAAGGTATTTATAGTCCACCTCACTGCTTTGGCTCTGCATATAGCTATATGCCTAATCGATCCTGATTGCCAGGATCTGTTAATATTTGGTACCCCATTTGATTTTTTTTTTATTTTAGAAATCATCAATGGATAAATCCAAAAATTACTACCAGCCCAACTGAGGCGTGTGATGATTTAATGATGGAGCTATGACAAAACTTCCTGCCACAGCTGATGAATACAGTACGTGAAAGTACTCCATTTGGGTAATAACAGGGGCAAGAACACAAAACACAAAAGTTACAAAATGTGTTCTTGTCTCTTTCCATACCTGAGCTGAGTACTTGTGTATTGCATATTGTATAACAGCCACAACAGGGCTGACTCAGTTAGAGCAGCAGAAAGAATTTCATTCCATCTCCTCCCCCTAATGCATGCCGCTGCATCTTGCCCATAAGTCAGGCAGGTATTAGTTTTCTGGATACTGTATGTCCAACAGTCTGTCACTCATTTCTAAAATAAAACAAGCATTTGCCAATGCTGAATGTTCGCCACTGGTGTTGCTGTTGTAATATGTCTTGCTTGTACACGTTTTTACTATATATTTACCCAGGATAGACCAGATGAGATGCAATGTCTCATTTTCAGTGGTGCCCTGCTTTGACATATTGTTAGAGTGTACTTACCCAGGACAAGGCAACTGAGAGGCAATAACTACTTTTAAGTGGGCTCCCACATTTTGACCCCGAATATCCAACAGTCTTTTTATGATCTGACATTATGATCAAGACAGATGGAATTGTTTAAATCCCATCTGAAATGTGATGTTGTTGTGCAACTATGGAAACAGGTTTCAGAGGGGATTTGAAAAATTACACTTGCTATGTTCAGGAGGTGTGGCAACACAAGGAATATGCTGAACATCAAAGACCAACATATACAAAATAAAGTTATGAGTAAATGTTGAACAATTCATTTCCTCATGAGTTAGTTGGTTTTGCACATTCATACCCTGCATTTTCAACATAATCTTTGTATGACCACTCCTTCTGAGCATGGCAAGTATTGTTTATAAAACAATAGCTGAAATGTCATTTTGTGCCACAAGCATTAAAACACATATTGGGTAGGATTTGAGGAATGACAGCTGACTCGTTCATGAGATGGTGTGAAAAAAAGGCTACGTTGAAAAGTTGGGATCAAAATATTGAAAATAACTACAGTTATGAGCATGTATTGAAAAATTGCAATGTAGACCCATAACTTTGTTGTTTTCTCATATCGGTACCCCAAATTGTCAACATATCCTTCTTATGACCCCACATAGCCTTCTTATGAGCCCACTACACATGACACTACCTTCTAATTCTACACCAGCTATCTGAATGGTTGCCCTCACTTTTCACCTCTGGGCTACATCCATGAGTTGCAAACAACAGATGCAGCTGGTACCCGAGAGACAGACTCACACTAATCCTCATATTTTTTTTCACACAACTCTAATCCCATTAGTACACCTGAAATAATAGCCTCAGCGACAAATGCCCTCTTGTTTCTGCTGTAGTTCTTTCCTTTCTAACAGAGAACTTGCTAATGCTTGCTCCTTGGTTATTTCCATATAGACGAGGTGAGACAAGCCACAGTCACAGCAGATGCAAGAAGATCAGAAATCTGTAACTCAATTATATGTAATCCAGTTGTTTTTAATAATAACATGATTAATAAAGCATAGTATCATGAAGAGAAATCAGTTGTCATTACTTAAATATTTAATAAGTTTTAGGTCACCATTATGTTAAATTTATATATTATATAGTACTACAGAAAACTATGGTTAACAAAGCTATGGTTCTCAAAGGAAGTGGCAGTGAAGGTTCAGGAGAAAAAGGAAAGCATTCAGGAAGTACAAGGAATCGCAGAAGGAGCAGGACAGAGAACTGTATCAGTTAAAGCAAAAGGAGGCTGGGAAGGCAGTCAGAACAGCAAAGGCCCAAACCGAGGAAAAGATAGCCAACTCAGTTAAGAAGGGGGATAAAACCTTTTATAGGTACATCAGGGAGCAAAGGAAGACCAAGGGAGGGATAGTGAGGCTTAATAAAGGGAGGGAGGGTGGGCAGAGGAGACTGTGAAAAGGCAGAGATACTAAACAAATGTTTTGCTCAGTATTTACAAATGAAGAGGGAGGTACATAAAACAAACAGTAGTAACACTCTGGATACAGAAGTTGATACCAGCCCATTTACAGAAGAAAGGGTTCTGAAAGAACTCTTAAAACTGAAGGTGGACAAAGCAATGGGGCCTGATGGGTTCATCCCAGAATTCTAAAAGAACTAAGGGTAGAACTAGTGACACCACTGACTACCCTTTTTAACAAATCATGGGAGGATGGGTGGTACCCGAGGACTGGAGGAGGGCAGATGTGATTCCCCTTCACAAAAGTGGGAGCAAGGCAGAAGCAGGAAACTACAGACCTGTTAGTTTAACCTCAGTGATAGGGAAAATGATGGAATCACTTGAAGGAAAGAATTGTTGGGTATCTAGAGGCCAGAGGGGCACAGGACCCTAGGCAGCATGGATTCACAGTGGGAAGGTCATGCCAGACAAATCTGATAGATTTCTTTGACTGGGTGACCAAAGTAGTAGATCAGGGAGGGGCTGTGGACATGGCCTACCTAGACTTTAGCAAGGCATTTGACACAGTCCCACACAAAAGATTAATATACGAGTTAGCCAGCCTGGGAGTGGGTCCCAAGATGACAGCCTGGGTAAAGAATTGGCTGGAGAATAGGACACAGAGAGTAATAGTAAATGGAGTCCACTCCAGAAGAAAGGAGGGTTACTAGTAGAGGTGCATGAGTTCCAGTATTAGGACCCGGTCCTCTTCAATATCTTTATAAGCGACATTGCAGAAGGACTTGAAGAAAAGTATGTCTCTTTGCAGATGACACTAAGATCTGCAACAGAGTTGATGCACAGGGTGGGGTTGGAAAGGATGAGAAGGGACTTGGCAAGGTTAGAGGAATGGTCAAATGTATGGCAGCTTAGATTCAATGCTAAGAAGTGCAAGGTAATGCACCTGGGAAACAAAACCCAGGGAAGAGTACACAATGGGGGTGAGACACTAACAACAACAAAAATGGAAAGGGCCTGGGGTAGTCATATCAGATGACCTAAAGGTGGGCAAGCAATGTGAGAGCAGCAAGGAGGGCTGGGGGTTACTGGGATGCATAGGGAGAGGCATCACCAGTAGAAAACAGGAAGTTATTATCCCTCTGTACAGACAGCTGGTGAGACCCCATCTGGAGTACTGTGTGCAGTTCTGGAGACCTAATCTCCACAAAGACATAGACAGGATGGAAGCTGTCCAGAGGAGGGCAACTAAAATGGTGCAGGGTCTGCACCAGAAGACATATGAAGAGAAAGACTTAAGGAGCTTAATATGTATAGCCTCGAGGAAAGGAGGGAGAGGGGGGACATGATAGAAACTTTCAAGTACCTCAAGGGAATCAACAAAGTCCAAGAGGGTAGCATCTTTCAAAAAAAGAGGTGTGCAAGAACAAGAGGGCACAATTTGAAGATAGAGGCGGCTCAGAGGTAATTTAAGGAAGTATTTTTTCACAGAGAGGGTTGTGGATGCATGGAATGGCCTTCCAGAGGAGGTTGTGGAGTCAAAATCAGTGGTGGAATTCAAGCATGCATGGGACAGTCATAAGGCAATTCTGGGGGGTGGGGGTAAGAAGAAGTAGGCTGCTGGTTAACTAGGATCTGCAGCTTATCCAGTAGGTAGGGAAATGGGCAGATTGGGTGGGCCAAGCGTTCCTTATCTGCCGTCAAATTCTATGTTTCTATGTTTCTATGTAAAACAGCATGCCACATAAATCATTTTTTGGTTTTTTTTTAATTTTGGTGGTTCAGGCACGGCTATCACAACTATTAATAGCATGACCAGAATAAGTGAAAACATTTGAAACTACTACATATATGTGTACCTCTGTTACAATACCTTTCATTAAACTTCTCTAACATAGCTGGCCCATTGGCGCAGTGGTTGGATTTCCGCTTGCAACGCTGGTGGCCCGGGTTCAGGAACAGACCTGGGTCACTGGAGGGCTGGCCAAGGGGAGAAGGATGGAGCATCCAGTGGACTGCTTTCCTTCTCTGGGGGGAGGGATGGGTTCCCATCCAGTCCTTGATGGACTCCTGGCAGAGGCTGGGGTACCGCAAGCTACCAGCGCATAGCAGTTCCAAGGGAGTGGGGCAGATGCTGGACATTATTACACCTCCCCACCCCCCATATATGGGAAAAACACTCCCGCAAGTCTGCCACCTCTGTGAAGCCTGCTTTTGGCTTCAATTAGCCTCCCAACCAGCTCCCCCAGATAGTTACATTGATCACAGCACCTGGCCAGTGCTGCAACCCCCCCCCCCCCGAAGAGCAAGTCGGGGGTTTTGGGGGGGGAGCATGGCAAGAAAGGTGGAAGCATGAAGGCACTGTGACCAGGCGGATATCAGCGGCAGACAAGTGGGGGACAAAAAGATAAAATTGAAAAAAAAACTTCTCTAACATATTGATGCTTTGCTGTACAATTAGTCACCATTTTGTCCATAAAAAAACATTAATGAAATCTTTGCACAAAACATCTGAACATAGCCTTAGTTCAGTCATCAGAATTAATAACTCTATGATGAGCAACAGTGATCTAGCTATTGTGGTGTAACAAAAACAAAAACAAAAAAAAACAAAAAAAAAACACTCTCATGGTTGTCACTATATTTGTTACTAACAGGATTTCACTGACACGTAAGGCCAGAATGCTACATTTACCTGTTTACCTCAACACCAGGAGAAGGGTCAATCCTGGTTCAAAGTTGTAGAAACACAATGTTTGGATTGTTGTCACACAAGGAAATTGTTTTTGAAGAAGTTATACACGGAAGCATTCCTATCCTGCTTTATCAGTTGTAACTCCACAACTTGACATTTTGAAGACAAGTCAATCAGAAAGTGAAATCATACCTTTGGAATGTTAATGCCTCCAGTAAACTGCAGGCTAAAGGGGTTACAGGAAAAGTGTGATGTTCTAAGAAAGAGTTTACTACTGCAAACCAGTTTTCCTTTGAACTTAGAGCCCAAAGGTTGTTTTAAAATGATCAAAATACAAGTTTAACGTGCAAGCTCAATAGATTACATGTCAAGTCTTGCTTAATGCTAACACACTACCCGGGTTACACTAGTACAGTATTTCTTAAGTTTATTATGTTTATTATTCTATAATGATCTAATGCTGTACACTGCCAATTTTAAGAACATAAGATGCTTCAAAATCAAATTCTAATTGTAATAAATATTTCCCAGCCTTTTGATATCCTATTTAATAAAGTCCTCCATATTTACTGATACTAAGCAAAGCAAGATGAGTTCACTTTGCACTGTTTAGATGCAAGCAGTGATGTCGTTATCAGATCTACTCCACTTTGTTAAATTTATGCAGTGTATTCTTTAAACCTTTGTAGTCTGTTGTAAATTCATCTGAATAAAGCATATGCCTAATTCCACAACTCATAATTCCCAGTAAGAGAGCACAGTAAAGTTCACAGATGTGAACAAACTCTGGTCAGAGCTGACACAGCTGCATCTGTTCTTTCAGCGCACTCACTGAGCTTATGGTGGAACAGTCTGCCGTGCCCAAGATGGCCACTGGCATTCAGTATGAAGTTGTGCATGTGCACTGAGCTCTGGTGGCCATCTTGGGCACATTGAACTCTTCCACCATGCACTCAGTGGACATGTGTGACTTCACCGCAACTGCAGAAGTGAAGTCACGCATGCACAACTGCTCGTACATGCGCACTGAGCGACATCTGCCATTTTGAGCACGGTGGGGTTCCTTTTTTTCATCAGAAGCGGAGGGGAGTAGCGGTGCAGACACCACACAATACAAATGACCACAGCAGTGTAGAACATGGCCACCACACTGTGGAAGACAACTGGGACAGATTCCAGTCCCATGCTTCCACTGTCCCTTCTCTCTCCTCTACTAATAGCAATACGTCAGCATGGCTCTGCCCATGCAGTCATAAAACCCTTTCATTTTAATATTGTGGAATCATTTGCAACATAAGAAATAAATATTAAGAGTCACTGGTGATACAAAAGGCTGATAATGTTATCTTTTTGCCAAATAATTTAAATAAATAACTGCTTATGGAACTCACAACATTTTAGAATGCCCCACATCCACTGATATTTAATACCTCAAAACAGAGCACTGCTCAGAGCTTCAACTGCAGTATTTTTCTCTTGCATAAAAGGAAACAGGTGTCTGATTAAAAAAAATGGCATTGGCATGCAACATGGTTTGGAAGTGCTACTGCCACTAATTTCTGTTTGTTTTTTTGTTTACAAAACTGAAATTGAAAAATGAGTATTTGATGAAGGGGTGTTTCAATATGAAGTGTGCAATATAAGCGTGCCAATTAGTTTTTTCTTTTCTTTGACTAGGTTTTCCTAACTGGAGTCACAGTGAAATACAACCGATTAATGTGTATTTTATGTAAAAGCTATAGCAAGTATATTATTTTACAAATGGCACAATGGAGGTATTCTCACAGACACAACTTGACACTTTCTTAAAGAAAAACACGACCATGGCACCTAATCAAGGGACCTACAGTATATAATCCCACAAGCCTTGCTGTGTACTATAACAACTGTATCTGTAAGTTGGTCTAATAAAAGTCACCTTATCCAACAAGTTCAAGTCCAAATAAGTTAAAACAGCTTTTTTACTTAAAGACCACTGAGAAACATTTTAAAATAGTTTCTAGTTAAGAAAAGAGTAAAACAATTGTATACATTATAGAACATCTTAAAATGTTCTGTTATGGGGACAGATATATGATATTAATGCAGTTTTTTCTAACAGCAGTGTCATTTTTCAGTACTTAGTTGCTGAAAACTGTACCCTATACCACAATTGTAGTAGCTTTATTCAGTGTAATATTTTGGCATATTGATCTAAGCTGTAAAATGTAGCATTTCTAGTTATGCTGCACTGCATTTCGTCATTGACCACCCCCACCTAAACTTTCAAATAACAATAAATCTTGAAAGGTAAGTTTCGAAAATGAAAATTGTGATATTTATTAAAAAAGTCACTGCTCTTCTACCTGCTGTTGACAATGAGGCAAAAACAGCAAGCTGAATGTTTTGATCACATTTCATCTATTAAACTGTTTCCAATATTATTATTTAAGTACCTGTGACCATGGCTTTACTACTTAATGAAGTTATATAGTTTTAATTTAACAGTATTAGACCCAAGTCACAGCATGGCACCAGGCTCTTTGCTTAACTCTGCGAACAGCAATTATAAGAAACAAAGGAGTCTGTTTTACTGCAAAGAGCAAACTGTATTGCATATATGTTAAAGAAACCCTTACTGCAAAGGACTGCAAGCCAAGGAACTGCTGTTAGTCAGGGTAAGGGAAATAAAACAAACTTGGTTGGCCTGCAGGTATATGTGTGTGTGTGTGTGTGTGTATGTGTGTGTGTGTGTGTGTGTGTGTGTGTCGGGGGGGGGTGATGTCAGTAAGTCTGTTGCTGCTGGCGTTTTCCACCACTGATGAGTTCTACAACTGCTAACTTTTCCCATCTAATTCCTTTGTAAACTCACCCACAAATCTGAGAAATCTACCAAGAAATGATTGCGGGCAAGTCACTGACTGGCATGTTCTTCAGTACTGTAAACCTTCAATACTCCTTCACTTACGATTATTTTGATTTTCTTTATACCTCACTGTTCTGAACTTTTGAACATTATCAAATGGATCCCAACTTTTACATATCCTGCAAAAAAAGGTCATTATCCAAGTTGCTTTTGTTTGGATAATTCACCTTTGGAACCATGGCATTAGAATGAAAATAAGAAGGTTAATGGGGTAAAACACATAAAATTTGTGTGAGAACTGTATTTTTATTCCCATGCTTCCCACTGGTCTTTCTTCAGGATTTAACACCTAAACTATTATAAAGTAAAGTCAGTTTATAGGACACAAGGGTATTAACAAAACCCTATGATGTCCATTGCAAACCACAGGAGTCCATAAAACAAACTTTCAACAACATTTATCATTTTAAAATTTGGTGGGGGGTGACCTTTCAACCCAACCACTATGCTAATGCTGAAATAGGACTGTGCAACCCCCTATGATTCTGATGAAATTACACCACTGTTGGCTGATAATAACTGCATGCCATTCTTTAGTGTTGATTTTGACTTGTATCTGTTTATTTATTTATTTAAAAAGTTTCACCAGGAAAGATATACTGATCAGACATACACGTGTCCAGATGTGCCCGGGGAGGAGGGGAATAGGATACATAGCAAGTTCAGCAGCAAATGTAAAATACAGTAAATAATGAAAATAGAATAACAATACAACAGGAAGAACAAAAATAGGTAATAATACATACATTTATAAACAACAATAAAACAAGAAAGGTGCCAGGATACTAAGAAAACAACACATTCAGATTACAATATTGATACAGTGTAGGTAATTAATTGCAAATGAGTACAGAGGCAAAATATGGTGAGGGTAAAAATTAAACAATTTTATACAACTACAGGAAGGGGAAATGGAACTTGAGGAGGGAGTTGAGGATATATGGGGATGCGGTGTCAGAAAGCAGCCTGGCCAACCGAGGTGGACCTGGGCGGGATGTTTAAAGTGCAGTGGTCATAGTTTCTGAGTGAGTGAGAAGAAGACAGTTTGGGGGAAATAGAGGAGGAGGGATATGGAGGGAGGCAGTAAAACCAGAATTTGGCAAGAAAGTTAGCACAGTGGGTATGGCGCCTGTCGGCTAGGGAAGGAAGAGAGAGAGATTGGTAGAGGGTGCAGTGATGGGTACGATGAGGACAGTCAAGAGCAAAATGGCAGAAAGAGTGAAAAAGAGAGTCCAGTCTAAGTAGGGAAGATTTGGGAACAGCACTGTAGACTACATCTCCGTAATCAAAAATAGGTAATTTTATGTTCTGCACAAGGGCACGGCACCCCGGCAGAGGAATACAACCATGATTTCTGTATAAAGCACCCAGTTTAGGGTGCAGCTTTTTGTGAATGTCATCACTATGTTCAGAAAAGGTGAGATGCTGATCAAGCCATACCCCAAGGTACCTGAAAGAGTAGTTGGCTTCAAGTAGTGTCCCAGCTAGAGTGTGGTAAGAAGAGAGGGAATTTAGCCTACAGAGTCTCTGCCTTGTGACAAAGGTAATGGAGACAGTCTTCTTGGCATATAAAAATAACTGGTTAGAGCAAAACCAGAGCTGTACTTTATCGAAATCATGCTGAAGCTACAACAGAAGGGGACGGGCCAGATGCAAACAGAACAGTATCATCAGCATACATGTGAATGGAGGTGAGTGGGCAGGCAGTTGGAAGATCATTTGGGAAGATAGAAAAAAGTAGAGGGCTCCTGGGGAATGCCAGTGTTGATGGTAAGGAGAGGGGAATTTGCATCACTAATCCGAATGGATTCTGTTCTACCCATTAGGTAGGAAAGAAACCAACTGGTGGCTGCATTTGAGAGCCCTGGGGCAGTGAGTTTAGTAAGCAGAAGGGAGTGTGAGACAGTATCGAAAGCCTTGGCTAGATCAATAAAATTGGCAGAGGTGATAAGGCCCTGGTCCATCCCAGTGAATATGGAATTAGTGAGCCTCAGGAGAGAGGAGGTGGTGGAGTGGTGTTTGTGGAAACCAGACTGGTAAAGCGTGAAGAAAGAGGAGGAATCAAGGTAGAAAGAGAGTTGGGGTAGCACAGTGCATTCCTGGAGCTTGGCAAGAATGGAGAGCAGAGAAATAGGCCGGTAGTTTCAAGGGGTGGTGGAATCACCTCATTTAGCAAGTGGAACAACAGTGGCATGTTTCCAGAGAGATAGGACAGAAGCAAGAGTGAAAGACTGATCTAGTAAAGAAGCAAGAGGGAAGCAGTAGCAGGAGATGCGAGGTAAAGGATGCTGGAGTCGAGGGCACTTACAATTAGTGGGATTAAGGGTCAGAAGAGCATTGAAAGCTTCAGAAAGGGATATAGGATTGAAGGAGAAAGAGGAGGCTGAGGAGGAAATTGAATGAGATGGGTCAAGGGAGGAGGATAGAGCTGAGAAGGGAGGGAGAGTGATAAGAAAGGAGGAGGAAGCACAAGAGGTAAAAACTTGTTAAACTCAATGGATACTGGGAGGAGATCAGCTATGGAGACATCCCCTATTATCAGAACAGGAGGCAGGAGATGGGAAGCAGGAGAGAACAAAGAGTGAACCACTTTCTAGAATTTAGACGGGTGGTTAATATTTGAATTGAATATGGATAAGTATTCAGCTTTGGCCAGTTTAGTTGCCCTAGTGCAAGTATTTCAGAAAGTATGGTATTTTTGGAGGGCTATAGGGGAGACAGTTTGTTTGTGTAACTTCCATGCCTGGTCCCTGGCTCGAAGACATGCTATCAGTTCCTCCAAGACCCAAGGGAGGTGAGAACCACGCACATAGCTACGTCTCAGGGGTGCATGGTGATCCCAGGTTGCAAGTAACTTGGAATTAAAATATTCCAGGGTGGAATCAATGTAGCAAGACTGGGAGATAGGGACCAATCAGTATTAGCTAGGTCATCTAGAACTGGGGCCAGATCCAAGGATTTAAATGAGCAGATTAGTAATATTTTGTGGGGAGAGGGCTTTAGGGTGATGGATTTTGCAGATAGTATAAACCAGTTGGTGACCACTTAGGGCATCAAGCAGTAAGCCAGCAGCAATAGTGCGATGTGGGTTGGAGGAGAGAACCCAGTCAATTAAGGAGTGATTTAGGAATTTGGAGTTTAGACGGGTGGGGTCCTTTATTAGCTGTGTTAGGTTTAGTAATGCAATTTCATTTTGAGTTTTATTTTGAGTGACCAAAATCCAGTTCACGTTAAGATCACCCAATATAAACAGGTCTCCTGCGGAGGAGTAGGACTGTAGAGTAGACAGTAGGGTTATGATAGCGGACGGAGAGAAATTAGGGCAGCAGTAAATCCCAGCTACAGATATGCGTAAGGTGCAAGGGAGGGAGACCTTTATCAGAAGTAATTCGTAGGCTTTTGGGAGGGAAGTTGCAACTACTGGGGTATATTGGATGGAGGAGGTGATATACATAGCAATGCCACCCCCTCTGGTGATGCGGTCCTGGCGGAGGAGGGAATAACCTGGTACTGAGACACCAGAATCAGAAATATTGGAATTGAGCCACAATTCAGAAATTATTAGAATGTCAGGAGAGAAGTCTAAGGCCAAAGGTTGCAACAAAGTAAATTTAGGGAGGAGACTCCTGATATTTAAATGGGCTAGTGTCAGCCTGCAAGGAATTTGGAAGTACAGGGAGAAGACTGGACCTGGGTTACGTTCAATATCTCCTGCTAACAGAAGGAACAAGGTAATGAGGAGCTTGAAGGTGTGAGAAGAGAACATCTTGGGTGAAGAACAGGGAAAGCATAAAAGGCAAGCGTGGAAAGAGGGGGGTGAAAGCTTAAAAGCAAGCAAACTAGCATGGAGACTGGGGGGCAGGATAGATGGGCCGAGAGACCAAGAGTTGTGGGTCCAGAGGAGGGAAACCAGGAGGGATGTAAGGGAGGAAGTGAGTGATAGCATGGAGTCGGGGGGGGAGTGAAAGTGAAGTATAGGAGGGGAAAATAAAGGGGGGAAGGGATGATAGGGTGAAGAGGAGGGGGAGCAACAAAAATGAATTAAGAAACATGACTGGATGGGTACAGGAGTAGAACACGGAAAAATCATGTGAACTTCACACAGAATACGGGGAAGCAGGAGAAAAAAGGTAATGCCACTAATACAAAAACTATAACCTTAGTAGTGAGATGAATTGAGAAATAGCCAGAGAAGGAAATGACAGAAAGGGGAGAAAATAATTCAAAGAGGAATTATTTGGGGGTGATGAAAGGAGAGCAGGAGAATAGGAAGTTTGTGAATAGAGGAGAGACTGAGTAGAAACAATGTGGTCAGCACAGGAGGGAAAGCTAAATCAGAACAGAAAAAGAAAAGAGATATAAAAGTCAGCAGGGCTCTAGAAACAGAGGAAATATTTCAGGGACAGAGCAATTAAATGTAGGGGCAAGGATGCAAAAGCAGGGGTTTAGAGGTCAGTAGAGCAGAATAAACTATTACGCCCCTAGTGGCAGAAACTTATAAAGAACTTGTAACAAAGTGAGGTGATGGATTCAGAGAGTACCTGGATGGATACAATAGATGAGAATGGCGAATTAGGAGAAAGAAATCAGCCAGAATCGTATGGCCTAGAGGGATAGAGCACTCCCACAGTAAAGGGTTCAGGCGCCAAGGGTCAAAGGTTCAAGACCCACACAAGGATAGAGCTGGATATACTGTTAGTGCACTGATCAGTGTGTCTGGGCTCTGGGGCTGGTGCAAATCCTATTTGACCTCTGGTTGACTCCCAGTGGGTGCTGAGATGGAGGGTTGGGTGAGGGGGACAGTTATGGCAGCACCAGCAGTTGGCATCGATGGACAGTTTTCTTTGTTACAGGGCATAATTCCTCAGCAGGAAGATCTTGACAGATCAGCTGTGCTTGCTGGATGGTGTAGATCAGAGGAAAGAGCTGACCTATGATTGGGTCAGCTCTTTCCTTTGAAATACACAAAGTGTCCACCCGGCAAACCAGAATACTGTCATGATCAGCCTGGCTGATGATTGGTGTGACGCTAACAAGCCCTTCGCAGACCACTCTGCATTGGGCTGACAATGTCGCACACCTCAAAAGCCACTCTCCTAACAAAATGTTCACTGCACGTGCATGCATGACGAGCATAATAAATCAAATAGGTGCTAGTAATTAATGGATCCTAGCCATTCAGCTTGTTAGATTCACCCCCAGCTGAGTGCAGTAACACAAAGCTCATTCACTATCATGAGATTTAGGGCACCCTGAGAATCAGTGGTGTAGCTAGGAATATAAAACATGTAAGCCAGAACTCTTTGGTACCCTTTTGCCCCCCCCCCATTGTAGTCATATCTATATTTGTTACCCAGACCCCTTGTATACCCCATATTACTTAGTTTTATGCATTTAACATTGTTTTTATTCAAACAGAGCACAACAACCATATTGCAACACCAGCAGGAATAGACATCAGACAGTTGGTGTAACCAAAATCAATGGTCAGGACCCACAATGCCACCATTGCTTACCTAGAGTATGCGTTCCTACACCCATGCAGGCAACAAAGATTCTAAGACATACATTTGCTTACTCACCCCAGGTTGAGTGGAACAGAACACCCAATCACAGTCCTTAAAACTTTGCTATGTCCTTGACCACTTTCAGCGGGTTGTTTCTTGCTCACCTGAGAGCAGTTTGCCGCTGCTACTACTAATGTAAATTTTGCTGCTCCTGCGTAATGTTTGCTATGTTTCCTGCAAACTCCTCTGCATCACCTTGCCCCAGTCTGCAGCTGAAAATTAGTCCTCTTGGGCTCTGCTTGCTTACTTAGTAAGATGTATTTTAAAAAGATAAAATAAATTATTTATTTTTATTTAGTTTTTGTTGACCAGGAAAGGAGGGCTAAATGACGATGCCTATTTTCAGCACAGTTCAGCTTGAAGTCATAGGCTCTCAGTCCCTTTTGCATGATGATGAAAGTTGTAAAGAGAACAGCCTGAGTATGAACCAACACTCAGTTACTCTCCTATCTCCCAAATGTCAGACAAACACAAGGAGTAGCAGATGGTGTACAAATAGCATACCGCGGTCTGAAAAAGCTGCTGGCCAGTACAGAAGAGCAGGACATCTAACTTATCAGGTAAGACAAAAAAAAAAAAAAGACACTTGGTCCTGGACAAAGATGCCCTGCACAGGCAAAAAACATTCACAATATAGATCAAGAAAAGGAAGCATGTTCAGTGGATAAAGCCATAGTAACTGCTGGGTGGATGCAATCCCCAGATGGGAAAAGGTGGCTTCCAGGAGATAACAGAATATCCAGCTGCAAAAATCATTGAAACACACAGCTGTGAGTACTGGTGATCTTGGGGTAAAAGGTAAAGCATAAGGAGTGCAAGGTGCATTAGCTGGCTCTCGGAGCATGGACGCTGACTTAAGTAATATTGTACAACCACCAGAAAACGCTGAGGGAAAACGCTTTAGGAACTGTACCGTCTTTGAGAAATGTGCCTGAGCCTGCGCACTTTTCTGAACAAGTGTCTTCCAGCTCCTCTGGAGCAAATACCGCCCCCCCACACACACACCCCACACCCAAGATATGTTATGCATCCATACCAAGCTGGGAGGCTGGTCATCTTGACAGAAACTATAGACTCACAGGAGGATTTGTAAGCTGGGGCCCCACTGACACAGGGATAACAGACCAGAAAAACTGTCTGGCAGAAGAGCCACAATGAACATTTCAAATGGCAGACATTTGCAGCACAGGGGGAGCCAGCACAACGTAGGAATGCTGTGTGACTCAAGTATAGAGGAGGGCTTGAACTCCCTCCAGATAGAATCTGTGTAATCAGAAACTTATTAATAGAGCCCAAGGATTTTGTTGCCACTTAAATATAGAAACATAGAAACATAGACTTTGATGGCAGATAAGGACCACTTGGCCCACCCAGTCTGCCCATTTCCCTACCTATTGGATAAGCTGCAGATTCTAGTTAACCAACAGCCTACTTCCTGCAACCCCCCCACTATAATTGCCTTATGTCTGTCCCATGCATGTTTGAATTCCCCCACTGTTTTAGACCCCACAACCTCTCCAGGAAGGCGGTTCCATGCGTCCACCACTCTATATGCAGTCATTCACATTTCTGGGGAAACAATATATACGACTCTTAAATCATTAGAAAGGTTTTGGCTAAAGTACGATAACCTCAAAGATATGGTTCTCTGGTCCCCTTTAACTGTTATCACTGTATCTAAACCTGCTATTAAAACCATAACAATTTTGTTTAGGAGTGATAGGGTAAATGTTACAGACATTCTTTACTGGATAAAACAAGGGTGTGACATCTTGGAGCATCCAGTACCCATTATAGACACAGAGCAGGTTTGGACAATGGGATAGAAGTTCAAGGTGAAGGTTAAACAGACTAACACTGGGTATGCCATCTACCTGGGAGCTTTTATTTGGGCAGAGATAGAGGCATGTTTTTTTTATCCATGGCTGCCCTGTACATGTCAAAAGTGTGGGTCTTGGACCCACTTAAGGGTTGCCTGTGATGCTGAACAATGTAATCTGTATCTAGAATACAGTATGGCTACATTAGTTTTCGTTGTCTGAACCCCCTCAAATGTAACCTGTGTGAGCAACAGGGGCATTATAATAGACAGTGCCCCTGGGCATTGCACAACAGGCCTGGAGAGTAAATCAGAAAGAACTAATCACAAAAGGGCAAGTACATGGATCAGCAAAAGCCTCAGCCCAAACATTTGCAGACACATCCCAGGCAGGGCTGTTTGTTATTCCTGAGGACCCCCCCACCTCAAAAGCCTGACATGCCTCAGACTACAGTAACAGCCTGACCCTACTAGTATTCAGTCTCCTGCAGATGTAGGAGGAGGGGGTGCATCCTGGATCCAAGCAGACCATAGAGACCCCCAGTCCCTGTACAGAGTGAGACATCAATGGCTTTGACTGGAATGTCTTCTCCCCTCCTCTGGAGGAGATGGAAATGAAGCTAGTGTCCTCCAGAATGAGGGAAAGAAATGTGGGAACCAAATGCAAGGTAGCAAAGCCAGTAGACACAGAAATGGCTAATAAATATTCAGTTGTCTCCACCTCAAGACAGTGGGGTGACACAGAGGATGAGGAAGATGTTTCAGAGACTTCCTTAAACACCTCTTCAGTAAGGGATCCTTCCTCTTGATTGGGATGAATTGGCCCTTGAATTCTCAGCAGCAAAAAAAGGTGGCATAGAGCAAGGTCTCAAGCAAGAGATAACGCTTTGATAACCCCCCTTCCACATCTACAAATCACTATGCCAAATGAAATAAAATACTCCCTTCTTTCTGTTTAGAATGTCGGAGACATAACTCCAAGCTGTTTATCAGATGGCCATTAGGAAACTGAAGCAGCTTGTTAAATATTGGTTGCCTATTAAACTGGAGCTTTGTTTAACCCCTTCCAAATGCAACAACTTGTGCATTTAAATACTTTTTTTTATGCGCCCTACCTTCGGGGCATCTCTCAGGGTCCCATCTACAGTCGCCTCACTCAACTGCCCGCCTGAACCAATGACTCCGGGGCTACATCGGGTAAGCAAGGTCTGGAGACTCTCCTGGCCCCACAGAGAGGCCCCCTAGACCCCACAGAGTTCCGGAGAGTCAGCCAACATTGGACTTGTGGCAGGTCGGCATGCCTGTGTTCACCATCGCCTCACCCGAAGGCAGAGGGAGATTTTTGATTTTTCTCCCCTGGAGTGTGGACGTGCAATGACATTCTGCCCAGCATGTGCATGCTCCTGCATGCACCCAGAAGACGTCCGCCACCCTCCAATCCCCAAGTTGCTGCTACCGTGCACTGCAGAAGCCCCAGCCTCCACCAGGGGTTACCAGTGCATCGGAGGAATCCTGAACCCTCTCCAGGACTAGGAAAGCAGTCCCACAGATGCTTGATCCAAGTCCTCCTGTGCCGACCCCCGACAACCCGAGCTCACTCCCGAACTCGGGTCACCGGCGTGGCGTGAGGTGTGGCGTCCAGCGCCTCAACCCTCAGCACCACCAGGCCAGCGCATTTAAATACTTAGCATTTAAACATTTTCTTGCTACTAGCTTCAGTTGGGCAGGTATTCTCTTTCATGCCTCATCAATGTTACCCTTTTTCAACAAGGAATTGCCAAAAATTATTTACACTGTTTTTCTAAACTCTTAAGACACTATCTGATAAGCACTATATCAGACATATGTCAGGTCTTCTGTGAACTATCCAGGATAAATATATAGTAATCAGTAGGCATTTTGTACTATGCTTTTTTGGGGAAAAATATATTGAGCTACAGCACACACACACACACACACACACACACACACACACACACACTGTACACAACATCCTCATGGCCACAACATTCGAAATAAATACTGCAATATGTTATAAAACAATAAAGAAACTATTTGTTTATGTCAGTGAACACAGTGAAGTTCCATTTACAGTAGATTTCCTTTAAATATTTGTTATTCTATATTTTGTATTCTGGATAGCGCAGGGGAGCTGCTACATCTCATTGTCACAGGGATCTTCATTTATACATTTTTGCACTGTATTTACTCAGGCTGTCCCAGATTAGATGCAATATCTTGTTTTCACTGGGGTCATGGTTTTAGCATTTGTATAATGTATTTATTCAAGGTAGCTAGTCCAGATGTAAAATATTGTTTTCTGTGTATTCTGATTTTATGCAATGCAGCATAATATTGTGTAGATGTAGAGCCCCACTGAAAATAAGATGCCATGTCTTCTGTGAACTATCCAGGCTAAATATATAGCAATCAGCAGGCATATTTTAGGAAAACACATAGTAAAAATGTGTAAAAGGAAGACCACATTGAAACTGCCTCTCCACAGATCTGCATTGTGCAAATTCTTTAGAAATAATGGATAAAAGCATCCCAAAAACTCTCCACAGCCATTTCGGCTCTGAGCAGAGTTTGTTTTAAATTGAGTAACTTTATTGATTTTCCAAATTACAATAATACATTCCAGTGAAAGTGTTACTAGTTAATAAGACAAAAACACAATGTCCCCTGTGCCCGCTTCCACCCCCACTGTCTGTTCTGTATTTGATAACTGAGTCACACAGGGTGAAACTGACAGAAATAAATTGAATTACACACCAACAATAAAATGAATTACACACCAACAATAAAATGCTATTCTGAGATAAGGGTGGACAGCCACGCCTGTAGAGTGCTCCAACACTGCAGGTAATTCCTAACTGACACTAACATACGTTCTATACGTAATATTTCAATCATCTCTTTATACCATTCAGTAAAAAGATAGGTAATTTGATCTAGCCAGTGTCTCGATATTGTCTTTTTTATGACCATTGTAATCAAACTAAAATGGTATTGTCTGGCACCTTCTAGGTCATAAATGTCCAACCCCAGAATGCAATTCTTTGCTGTAAAGGCTTCTTTAAGTTCCATATGTGTGTCCAATACATCCTTAACTTTCAACCAAAGTGGTTGGACCTTAGGGTAATTCAGTAATATATGCAATAATGAACTCTCCGCTGACTTACATTTAGTACATGTAGGCGAAGTTAAGATTCCCCATTTATGCAGTTTAGAAGGAGTGTTATAAATTGTGTGTATTATTTTAAATTGAGTATCTCGGTAGCCATCAAATGTAATATAATGATAGACATTTTGCCACATAGTTATCCATTGCAAATCACTTGGTGTCCGTCCTAGTGTTATAGGCCAGTAGTTAGGGAATGGACCATATTTGTAAGCCCATGCTTTTGAATTGTCTTATATACATTAGGTATAGCATGACTTTCCATACTCAATTTCCCCAGTGTTGTCAAAGTAATAGGGTAATTTGTCATAGAAATAGGTTTGCCCAATTTTAAGGAGAGCAAGTAGTGTAACTGATAATAGAAAAGACATTCCTTATTACCTAGGGCATATGTTTGTTTTAGGGATATACAATGAATCCAATTATTGCCTTGTATCAATTGAAGAGGAATTTCGATACCTTTATTTTGCCATACAGAATTTGATAGCATTTTACCTTTCATTCTAAAATTAGGGTTTAACCAAAGAGTTTGTTCCCTTGGGTTTGTAATGGGATTCTTGAAGTGTTTTTGAGCTGACCGAAAACCACTAGCGATACTCATACTGGGGTAACCCTTAAGTGATTAGGTATCATATTGGATCTGAGATAAAATAAAGCTCTTAAGGAAATCCTGTTATACATAGAAACATAGAATTTGCCTCAGTGCAGATAAGGACCGCTAGGCCCATCCAGTCTGCCCATTTTCCTTACCTATATCAGCAGCCTCTGACCCTATTTGGTCCACGGCTTTAGCCTCTCTTACCCACCACTAGGGTTCCCTTGTGCCTATCCCATGCATTCTTGAGTCCCCCCCCCCACTGTGTTTGCTTCCACTACCTCTTGGGTTAGGCTATTCCATGCATCCACCACCCTTTCTGTGAAGAAAAACTTTCTCACATTTCCCTTTATCCTGTCCCCCTCCAACCTCATATCATGCCCTGTCATTCTTGTATATCTCCTATACTGAAAGATGTCTCTCACTTGTACCTTGTTTATGCCCTTAAGATACTTGTAGGTTTCTATCATATATCCCTGCTCTCTCTCCTCTCTTCCAGTGTATACGTAATGAGGTCCTTTAATCTCTCCTCATATGTCTTCTGGTGCAAGCCCTGCAACAATTTAGTTGCCCTTCTCTGAATCACCTTCACCCAGCCTATGTCCTTACAAAGATGCAGCCTCCAGAACTGTATACAGTACTTCAGATGAGGCCTTACCAGTGTTTTGTACAGTGGCATTACCACCTCCTTTCTTCTGCTAGTGAAATCCCTTCTGACTCACCTCAGCATACCACTGCCTCTCCCCACAGCCTTGGTATGTTGTTTGGCCAACTTTAGGTCATCTGAGATGATTATTCCCAAATCCCTTTCTTCCTTGGTGACCGTTAGTACCCCCCCCATCCAGTAGCTTTCTACAGAGTTCCTGTGCCCCAGGTGCATGACTTTGCACTTCCTCGCAGTGAATCTGAGTTGCCACAATTTGAACAATTTCTCCTGCTTTCCTAGGTCCCTCCTCATTTTCTCCACCCCAACTGGAGTGTCCACTCTGTTGCAGATCTTGGTGCCATCTGAAAATAGGCAAACCTCTCCATCCAGCCCTTCTGTAATGTTGCTGATGAAGACATTGAAAGGGACTAGGCCCAGGACTGATCCTTGTGGTACCCCACTGGTTACTCCCTCTCCTTGGATTGAACCCCATTTACCACCACTCTCTGCTTTCTGTCTGCCAACCAATTTCTAACCCAGTTTACCACATTGTGGCCCACTCCCTGGCTCCCCAGCTTGTTTACCAGTCTTTTATGTGGAACAGTGTTGAAGGTCTTGCTGAAATCAAGGTAGGTGACATCCACCGCTCCTCTCTGATCCACCTCTCTTGTCACCCAGTCAAAGAAATCAATCAGATTTATTTGACATAATTTTCCTGTTGTGAATCCATGCTGCCTCAGGTCCTGTGCTCCGCTGAATTCCAAGTGTTCCACAATCCTTTCTTTAAACAGCGCTTCCATAAGTTTCCCCACTACTGAGGTGAGTTTGACTGGTCTATAGTTACCATCCTCCTTCTTGCTTCCACTTTTGTGAAGAGGGACTACACGTGCCCTCCTCCAGTCCTTTGGAACCACTCTTGTATCAAGTGACTCGCTAAACAGGGCTGCCAGTGGTGCTGCCAGCCCCACCTGTAGTTCCTTTAATATCCTAGGATGTATGCCATCCGGCCCCATTGCTTTGTCCACCTTCAGTTTTGTAAGTTCCTCGAGGACTCTCTCTTCCGTAAATGGACTGGTGTTCACCTCCTTCCCCCCTTTGTTTCTGATGCCTAGTTGTGGTCCCTCTCCCTCCCCTTCTTCTGTGAATACTGAACAAAAGTATTTGTTCAGTACTGTTGCTTTTTTTAGGTCTCACTCCACACACTCCCCCTTTCCACTTTGAACCTTACAATCCCGCCCCTGGTTTTCCTTCTTTCACTGATGTACCTATAAAATGTCTTCTACCCTTTCTTGACTGTCTGTGCTATTCTTTCTTCTGTTTGCACCTTTGAGCTCCTAACTTTTTTTCCCTGCTTCCCTCTGTCTATTTAGATACACCACCCTGTCTTCATTCCTCTATGTTCCCCTGTATTTTCTAAAAGCCGACTCTTTGGTTCTTACTTTCTCTGTCACATCCCTTGAGAACCATATGTTTTTTTCCTCCTCTTGCTCTTATTTCTCTGCTTAATGCACTGGTTAGTCACCTCCTTTATGGCTCCTTTAAGATGTGCCCAGTGTTCCTCAACTCCCCCACCGACTTCCTTTCTCACCAAGGCTTCTTTGATACATATCCCCATCCTAGCAAAGTCCACCATCCTGAAATCCAAGACCCTCGCCTTTGTGTTGATTGACTGCAACACTGTACCATATTAAACCAGACTTTGTGGTGGTTGCTGGCCCCTAGGTGTCCTTCCACACGGACTTATGTGATTCTATCCCTGTTGGTCAGTACTAGATCTAGAATCACCCTGTCCCTGGTGGGTTCTTGCACTAACTATGTGAGGCCTGCCCCCTGCAAGGATTCCAGGATGTCGGCTTCTGGCTGAGGCAGCCACTGGGATGGTCCAATTTACATCCGGCAGGTTAAAATTGCCCAGCAGCAGTACCTCCCCTTTTGCTGCCATCTTGTGGATTACTTCCACCAGCACCCTATCCACCTCCTCCCCCTGTGCTGGAGGCCTGTAGATCATGTCTGTGTGAATTGCTGTGCCATAGCCAGACTTGAGAGTGACCTACAGTGCCTCAGCCTACCCCTGCCTACCAAAGTTTGTGTTCTGTGGTCAACCAAAAGGGAGTATAGAAAGTTGATTGTTCCTTCTCTCATTTCACCCATCAAAAATACTTTACACCTTGGGCTGCATGATAATGAGCATAAAAATCTGGGGCACCAAGGCCACTACTGTATTTTGGGGCAGCAAGTCGAAGATAAGGAAGACGCAGTTAATGGCCTCGCCAAAGAAATTGTGTAATTATCCCTTGAAGGTCTTGAAACCAATACATCAGAAGCTTGACTGCTAACATATTCATAGGATAGAGTATCCTGGGTAATATACCAGTATTCATTTTTATTATACTGTACTAACCCTTCCCCAGATGGATAGAGAAAAATTGTTCCACTGATCAAGATCAGTTTTAATTGTTCTTTGCAGATCTGCAAAGTTTTTTTTAACTATTTTTGAGATGGGAGTAGTAAGCTTAATTCCTAAATAAGTTATGTCACTGGTTACACAAGTAAGTCCTAAACCTTCTAGTTCACACTGCCTGGTATAGTTATTCAGTGGTAAAACTTGTGTCTTTTCTGTGTTAATTTATAGTGTGAAATCAGGCCATATCTGTGAACTTTCTCGAGAGCACTTGGTAGAGACATGTTGGGTTTAGTAAGGTGAAAAATATTGTCTGCATAAGTCAAAATGTTATATTGGTTAGATCCCAGTGGAATACCATGGATTAGGGGATGAAGTTTGATACGCTATATGAAGGGTTCAAGATACAAATTAAATAGGAATGGGGAGAGGAGGCAACCTTGACGAGTCCCATTACAAAGAGGAAAGGAAAATGAAAGGACTTTATTGCATCACACTTTTGCTGTAGTGTGAGAATATAACAATTCAATCCAATGAATAAAATTATCAGGTAAACTAAAGAGAGACACTGAATGAAAAAGATATTTCCAAGAGACCCTATCAAAAGCTTTTTTCATGTCCAAGGAGGCCAAGACTGCTGGGGCCTTGGCATCCCTGGATACAGAAATTATGTGTTGGAGTTTCCAAAAATGATCCACAGCATATCTGCCGGTCATAAAACCGACTTGCTCTGGGCTACATAACGCTGACCAAACTTTTGGAAGCGTAAGAGCCAAAGCCCATGCCAAAATCTTTAAATCTATGTTCAGAAGTGAGATAGGTCAATAGTTGACCACTTTTGTTTGATCTTAACCGGTCTTTGGTAATACTAAAATAAATCCTTCTTGCATAGAAGTGTCTAGCTCACCATTAGCATAGACTTCCACATAAACTCGTAAGAGCCATGGAAGTAATTTGTTTGAAAAGGTCTTACAAAAAAGTACAGTAAAGCCATCAAGGACTGGGACTTTTATCAGTGGCCATCAGCATAAGTGCTTCTTGAGGTTCTACTAGCATAAGAGGCACTGCTAACAAGTCTTGGTCCTTCTGTTCCAGTTGGAGTAAATGACATTAATCAACATATTCATCTATATTTTCCACATCAATATTTTGGTCACTGTCTCCATACAGGGATTTGTCTAGACTGAGTTATGAGTTATTTACCTACCCGGTAAACAAAAACGAAATAAATAAATAATATTGTTCTTGAGCTATAGTTAACTGTAGTACTATTTGGTCAGAGTAACCAGCTGCAAGTTGAAACTCCAAAGTTCTTATGATGTGAAGTAATTCTTTTGATTTGGTCTGTTTGACCTTTTTAATTTTAGATGTTAGTCGAATAATTTTTCTTCTAATCGTGCATTTATATGCCTCCCATAAGGTGCTTTGCTTGTCGACTGTGCCAGAGTTTTCACCAAAAAAGTGAATTCTGAAGTTTTTAAGGTGGAATGCCATTCGACTGCCTTTAAAAGGGATATCGTCCATTCTCCAGATTTTATCAATCTGCAGCTGGGGTTCCATTTTCAATAGTAAACGTACTGGAGAATGATCTGAAATAACCTGGGATAATATCTCAGCTTGTTCCAGCCCAATCAGCAAAGAATGGCTTAATAAAAAGTAATCAATTCATGATTGAGTTTTATGTGGACAAGAATAAAAAGTAAAACCTTTAGTATGGGGGTGGAGTGTCCTCCATGGATCTACCAGTGGTTGAGAGTCACCCTGGAGTGCCTTATTGTGATTATGAAATGGATCTACTGTCAATTTTTAAATATTATTTTTTAAATTTTTCTTTATTTTAGTAAAATATAAAAAAAACAATAAAAAAAAGTTAAAAAAGGAGACATACATAAAATAATCCCATTGAGGAGCTGAATAATTTATGGGTGACCAGTAGGTGGCATCAGAGGGTGTTGTTCTGGAGTTATACTGTGCTGTGGTACGTGTGTTGAAGTAAGAGAGCAAGAGTTGCAGTGAAGTGTGGGATATAGATTGATGTGAGAGAGAGCAAGCAGGATCTGAGCTGTAGCCAGTACAGGGAGCAGGAGCTATTATTTTAAACTGGTCCTCTTGAGAGACAGAGAGAGAGAGAGAGAGAGAGAGAGAACAGGAACTGAGCTGCAGCTGGTACCAAGTGTGGAAGCCATTATTTTAAACTTCAGTCGGTGCTGTTGCCAGTAGCGAGAGTAGGAGGCATGATAGAGCAGAGTCACTAGTTTTAGTTGCGGTCAGTGGCTCCAGTGAGAGATAGTTTATATTTGTTTTAAAAAGAGAGCTGTTTCAAAGTGCCAGTAGGGCATTACTTTTACAGAACTGTGAAGATGAGCAGTCTAATCACTGTGTGAGTCCTATGTTGACTTTTGTGGCAGTTTGTAATGGCAGGACGAGTGAGTGGGTAGTCAGTGGCAGTGAGGAATGATATTCAAGATGCAGAACAGGGTTAAAGAGGACCTGGAACTTCTTCCCGTGCTGTTGTGTTGCGATATCAGCATGGGATTCTGAGGTGCTCAACCAATCAGATTTCTAGATTTCTGTGACCCATTTCATAATTAAAGGTACACACTTGGTGGAAACTTGACCAGGCAGAGCCCTATTTTTAGAATTTAATCATGGGAGGCAGCATTTGCATCTCATAAATACTGTATTTATATCCCTCTGATGAAAGCAACAAGAGTGGCCTTGTTTCGAGCAATACGACCATATTTACACACAAATAAATTGGTTGTCTTAGGAAAAGATTTTAACTGTGAGTTATCCGTGGGAGATAGGGGGTCACACAAAAATGAACTACAGTGACTCGATATATTGGAAGGACATGATCCATCGGGCAGACAGATCCAATAGAAGAGTGGGTGTCGCAATCTATGTGAGGGACAAGTACTCAACAACCCTTGTTGACACTACTTCTTCTCCAAAATAATTAAAATGTGCCACCATAAGAATCCATCTACCATCTTTGGAATCCTTCTGCATAGTCAGCTGTTACTGGCCTCCTTCAGGAGGACCAGAGTTGCTGAGCTACCTATGCAAAACAGCAGACACACAAGCCAGTGAAGTAATCATCCTAGGTGATTTAAACCTGGATTGGAACTCAAATTGCTCCAAACCACTGAAAGCTTTCTACGATGAGGATGGCTTTTCACAGCTCATATTGAAGAATACCCGTACCAACACTAAGAACCCAGCAAATAGCACTCTTCTCGACCTTATACTTGTCAACAGGCCGCATTTATTTTCTAATGCAGGCATTTTCTTCAATGATATTAGTGACCATTGTGTCATAGCCTGTGTGAGGGCCATCCCCAAACGCATATCACGTTCGACATACGTCCTAAAAAGAAATCGCTGGAAATTTGACCATGGCTGTTTCTTATCTGATCTGGATAACATCAATTGGCAGGAATTCTATCTTGCCTCTTCTGTTGACTTGGCATATGAATTGTTCCAGAAATCTGTATTAGAGGTCATAGACAAACATATTCCTATGATAAAAATCGAGAACTAAGAAAAGGTCAAGGCCCTGGTTCTTCCCTGACTTAAAATCAGCCTTACACCACAGGGATGCACTTTGGAAAAGGGCAAGAAAGGCAAAAAATTCTGATGATTGGACTGCCTTCAGCAGAACAAGAAACCACAGCACTAAGTTAATTAGGGAAGCCAAAGCGAACCACTACCAGTCTAGGTTGGCCTCCTCTAATAAACGACTCAGCCAATTCTGGAAAACCTTAAGGGAAATAGAAGGGCATCACTCAACCAACACCCTCCCCACCAAGATCAATGCGGGTGGCACCAGTACCACGGATAGGCAAGGCATACTCAACCTATTAAACAACCACTTTGCTACAGCTTGCCTCGCTTTCAATACATCTGCAGCTAGCAAACTCCACCTTCAGTCAAATAACCCTGCCGTGGGTTGTCCTATCACAAAGGCCTCAACACAGGAGATGAATTTCTCATTCAGCCCCGTCATGTACAAGCAAGTAGAGGACTTGCTGCTGGGCCTAGATATCAAAAAAAGTGCAGGTGTAGATAAACTGGAACCCTATTTCCTGAAACTGGGGTATCATGTATTGCCCCGCTCCTGTCACACATCTATTTAATCTTTCCCTGGCACATGGCGAAATTCCCTCCATATGGAAAGTGGTGCATGTAGTTCCTCTCTTTAAATCTGGTGACCGGAGTGATCTACATAACTATGGGCCTATTTCCCTCCTGCCAATCTTGTCCAAACTCCTAGAGAAGCTAGTAAACATGCAAATCAGGAAATATTTGGACTCCTTTCAGTTGTTAAATCCCATTTAATCTGGCTTCAGAAAACATCATAATACAATATCTGCATTAGCCAAGGTAATTAATGACTGGCACCTGGCCCTTGATTCCAAACTCCATGTATGCGCTCTATTCCTCGACCTAAGTAAGGCCTTCGATACAGTGGACCATGATCTCCTGTTAACCATACTACAAAGTATTGGCCTTGATTACACTGGTTTACCTGCTACCTCACTGAAAGACAACAGCAAATTAATCCCCAGGAAGAACTATTGCCACTGAAAATGCTCTCCAGAGGAGTGCCACAAGGCTCAATATTGGGACCATTACTCTTCGCGATATACATCAGTAATATCAATGAGGGCATCAATCAAGCTAGTGTTCATCTGGTCGCAGATAATACCGTTCTCTATGTTGCTGAACCCACCCCAGAACTTGCCTGTAGCAAATTGCAACATGAATTCAATCTATTACAGCAAAATCTTCTGAGCCTTAAATTGTTGCTAAACGCTAAGAAGACAAAAGCCATGTTTCTCTCCTACAGATCCAAACCAGGCAACCCTTCACCTATAAGCACTGCCCTTCAAATCATGTCCTTCCTGGGGGAATCTCTCGAAGCCATGGACAAGTTTAAATATCTAGGGTTTTGGATCGATCATAAGCTCTCCTATAAGGTGCACATA
Source organism: Neoceratodus forsteri (assembly GCA_016271365.2). Taxonomy (NCBI): domain Eukaryota; kingdom Metazoa; phylum Chordata; order Ceratodontiformes; family Ceratodontidae; genus Neoceratodus; species Neoceratodus forsteri. The sequence goes on along the minus strand of JADMNL010000022.1, from coordinate 6,363,551 downwards.
GAGGAACTGCCAAAAAAATTTAAGCAACGATTAGGATTGTTCTTCAGGATTCAACACCTCCTAACCCCTGAAGCCAAACAGAGACTAGTTCAGTCCACATTTTTCCCCCTCCTGGACTATGCCGACTTTCTGTATAGCCACAGTCCACGTATGCTACTGGCCAAGCTCGATACCCTATATAATAGGGCATTAAGATTCATTACCGGTGCCCCATTCAGGACATACCACTGCTCCCTTCATGTGATGATAGGCTGGCAATCTCTAAAACTAGGAGAACCATAAATGTGGCCACCTAGACCTATTGAGCCTTAATTGGAAATCTCCTGCAGTACATTTCTAACCTATTAACTAGTACCCCAGGATGTTACTCGCTTAGAAAGCATTCCTACCTTTCACTTGACATCTCTAGACGTAAATCTCATTTCGGGCTTTCATCTATAAGCTATGCCCTGCCAGTCCTATGGAACAACCAACAGAAAGCTCTGAAGCTGGCCACGTTTGTTAAATTGGCAACCTTTAAATCTTTGATAAGACAATATATCAAAGACTCCTGCAGCTGTTATTTCTAACTCCCCACTTAGCCTTTCAGGTGACTACATTTAGTCCTTCAGCTGATATGTTGCCTACTCCTCTTCCTGTCTACACTTAACACAACCAGTATCCCTGTATTCTACTACCATCTCTACCCCACTACTTCCTCCCCCTCCCATCTTCTCCCCTATCCTCTATTACCATATGTTGGTGTGTTGTTATCCCCCAGCATACCCATCTGCTCTATCCCTTTACTGCTTTCTGGGTACTGCTGCCATAGGCTAATACGAAATGTATGTTCTGTAAATACTGTAAAAAAGCTTGTATATTGCACTATTATTGTTACTGATATTACTTGTTAACCTTGTCTTGTATTATCTTAGTTCTCATATCTCCACATTGCAGTGCTGGTCAGGCCCACTTTGTAAATAAATCTCACTCAGTAGTGTTTCACCTGGTTAAATAAAGATTTGATTGATTGACTGATTGACATGATAACCACTGCAGGTTTGAAAGATGGTATGGCAACTTCTAACACTAGTCCTGTGACCACTTTTTTAAAAGGGGTTCTGCATACAAGAAGTGATTTTCTGTTTTTATCCAATGCTTTTAATGTGAGTTCTGCAAGGGCTATCACTGTGGAAATATCAAATCACAAAGCTGTAGTATGTCATTGCCAGTTTGGACCCCGCCCCCCTGTGGAGGTTAAATAACACCATTTTGACTCAGCTAGAGGTACAAGCTAAATGGCTAGACCATTTTAACATAGAAACATAGAAACATAGAAAGTGACAACAGTTGGGGACCAAAGATCCATCTAGTCTGCCCATGAGCCCTATCCCCCCCAGAAATTCATTGATAGAATCCCCTTGTGTGCATCCCAAGCTGATTTGAAATCCCTTACTGTTTTGGAGTCAATGACTTGGGCAGGTAGTCCATTTCATGGATCAACCACCCTTTCTGTGAAGAAAAACTTATGCATATTGCCCCTGAATGTGCCTCCTCTCAACCTCAAACCATGACCTCTTGTCCTCATGGAGCAATTGACCTAAAAGAGTTCCTGGGTGGGGACTGTTTATACCCTCCAGATACTTGAATGCCTCAGTCATGTCCCCTCTATCTCTGTGCTGCTCTAGGGAGTACATGTTGAGCTCCTCTAACCTGCTTCCATATGGTATTTCCTGGAGGCCATGTATCATTTTAGTTGCCCTCCTCTGCACTGTCTCTAATCTATCTATGTCCTTCTTCAGATAAGGTCTCCAGAATTGGATGCAGTACTTGAGGTAGGGCCTAACCAGAGACCAGTACAGTGACAGGATCACCTCCCTCCTTCTACTTGTGATGCCCCTTCCTATGCATCCTAGCATTCTGCTGGTCTTTTGTGCTTTTTTGCATTAACTGCCTACTTTCAAATCATTTGAAATGATAATCCCTTGATCCCAGTCTTGCTGGGTGGCTGTTAGTTTCTTCCCTCCCAGATAATAATCTGTCCCTGTGTTGTTCCAGCCCATATGCATAACTTTGCACTTTTTCGTGTTGAATTTTAACTGTTACATATTGGACCACTTTTCCAGCTTAAGTAGGTCACTTCTCATTTGCTCCACTCCCTGTGCAGTGTCCACTCTGTTGCAGAGCTTTGTGTCATCAGCAAACAGACACACCTTCCCACTCAGCTCCTCTGTGATGTCACTGATGAAAACATTGAAGATCAATGGTCCCAGCATGGACCCTTGTGGCACCCCACTGGTCACCTCCCTTTCCCCAATGCTGCCCCATTTGAGTTCTCTGTTCAAGCCAGCTACCTATCCATGCTACCACTTCTCGCCCTACTCCTGTATGCTCGAGCTTATTTAGCATCCTTCTGTGTGGAACTGAGTCAAAGGCTTTGCTAAAATCAAGGTAAATAATATCCATGGCTCCCCCCAGTCCAGGACTCTAGTAACCAAGTCAAGAGTCAAAAAAATAATCAGGTTTGTCTGGCAAGACCTTCCCTCTGTGAATCCATGCTGCTTGGCATCCTGCTGACCAGTTTCTTCCAGAAATGCTATTATTCTTTCCTTCAGCAGTGATTCCATCATCTTTCCCACCACCGAGGTGAGAGTGACCAGGCGGTAGTTGCCCACATTCTCCCTGCTACCACTGTTATGTATGGGGATCACTATTGCTCTTTTCTAGTCTTGGGGAACTATTCCTTCTCTCAGGGATCTGCTAAATAGATCTGCTAGAGGTGTGGCAAATTTGTCACTGAGCTTTCTCAGTATACGTGGGTGGACTCCGTCTGGACCCATGGCACTATCAACCTTCAGTTTTTTTAATTCTGTCCTTACCCTCTCTACTGTGAATGGGCTTGTGTATACCCCCCCCTTTTGTGATTTTATCCCCCTTTGGGGTGGGTCCAATTCCAGGCTCTACCTTTATAAAGACAAAGCAAAAGTACTCATTTAAGACTTCTGCCTTTTCGCTGTCTTCTTCCGCCCTCCTCCCATCCTTGCTTATGAGCCAGACAATACCTCCCTTGTTTTCCCTTTTGTTACTTATGTACCTGAGGAAGGTCATTTGCCTCCTTTTACCCCCTGCGCTATTTCCACCTCTATTTGTGCCTTTGCTGCTCTGATCACCCTACCTGCCTCCTTCAAGATTCTTCTTTATGCATCCCTATCTTTGTCACTATTTGAGCTCTTGTATTTTGTGAATGCTAGTTTCTTTTCTCTTACTGCAGCTGCTACTTCTTTTGTGAACCATAGTCGATTCCTTTTTTTCCTTACCTTACTGACCAATCTGGAACATTTTTCAGTAACTTCTGCTAATGCCTCCCTTACATTTGCCCAACATTTCTCTACCCCTTCTTTCTCCTTTTTTCAAGGATATCCCTAAAGCATATTCTCATCTGTTCAAAGTCTGTTCTTCTGAAGTCTAAGACCCGAGTCTTGGAGTGGCTTGACCCCTCGACTGTGTTGACCTTGAACCAGATTCTTGGTCACTTGATCCCAGATGGCACCCCACTTCTATCCCCTTGACCTTACTGCTGTCAGTGAGCAACAGATCTAGGATTGTGTTTTCCCTCACGGGGACTGGGACGAGTTGATTTAGACCAGCCTCTCTCGGGGTGTCTAGGAAATTTCTGCTTTTAGCTGTGGATGCTGTGCAGGAATTCCAGTCTATGTCTGGGAGGCTGAAGTCTCCCATCAACATAACTTCTCCTTTATTGATCATTTTTAGTATGCTTTCCAGCAGTGCTTTGTCTCCTTCTACTGCTTGCAAGGGAGGCCTATATACCACACCCAGTCTGAGGACTGAGCAAGTACCCGATTCGAGAGTGACCCAGAGGATCTCTGGTTCATCTTGGGTTCTTTGGACCTCCATAGCTTTTATGTCCTCTCTTATATACAGTGCGACTCCTCCTCCCCTACATCTCTTTCTGTCTTTTCTGACTAAATTATAACCTGGGATAGTAGCATCCTATACATGGTTCTCATTTAGCCATGTTTTGGTTACTGTGACCCAGTCCAGTCCTGCTTCTGCTATTGTGGTTGAGAGTCCTGGGATTTTGTTAGCCAGACTGCGGGCATTTATCACTATTGCCTTCCAGAAACTGGCATTCTTATCCCTTTTTATGTTTGTTTGGACGCATGTGCAAGAAACGTCTTGTGGTAGTAGCACATATCAGAGGTGTGTTGGTGTTGTGGCCAATACAGGGGACAATTTAGTGGGTGCGTCCCTCAACCACCAATCAGTGAGCATGCAGGCGATGACAGCAAACTTCAAAGAGAGCCAAAGAGTTGAAACAAATCTGCTGCTGCAATCAGGTGCAGTTTCACCATTGCAATGGCAGATGAGAAGACTCCGGCCATGTGCATTACAGTGCACAGTAATATGCATGGCCAGAATTATGAGCAGTTGCTCAGTGTGCCATTCCTGGTGAAACTTTTAAATAAATAAAACAGCCGTGGTGTGCCTTTCCACAATGGCGGCTCCTGCCACTGGTCACACATTCCTGCAAAGCCGACATTGGGGTGCCCAGTCCCCATGTCGGCATGTATTCCCCCCTCCCACAGTCACATTGTGGCACACTGGGAACCCATCCCATTGTGCCCAATCATTTTTTTTATTTTCCTGACACCAGGATGCCCACTCCAGGTGTCAGATGTCCCCAACCCCCCCAAGCTTGATTTAAGAATGGCTAGAAAAGCAATACTAAAAGGGGGCCACTCATATGAAACTTCAGTTTCGAGTGGTTTCTATAGTAACTGGGCCACCCAGGGTGAAGTCACCTTCGTGATGAGCACATGCATCTACGTGTTCATCTTGAGGCCTGGCCCCTTCTTTTATCTTCAGGAAGAAGGTAACTGCAACTGTTAGTGAGTTGGTGTCCTGTCGAATGGCGGCTGGGTTCGCGCATATAGTAAAGTGAAAAAGTTTAATACAACTCGACTAAAGGCATTTGGACCTTAATAAGGAAGGAGACCTGAAAAGAAAAGGTAAATTCCTTGTGAATACTTGAAAACTTAGCATAGTAATCATTGAAATTTATAGATCAAATGGGTGATCTGATAAATGGCTCGTTCTCTCTTTAGGACTGAAAAGAGGCCATGGATGTTTAACGGGGCCTTTCTTGAAATTAAATGAATCCTTCAGAACAAAGGTAAATATGGGCTCTTGGAGACATGGTGTTAAAATACATGTAATGAGTTTTTCAGATTGGTACATAGATTTAAAATAATTTTTTGTTATATTTATTTCTAGATGGGGGAAAGTAAAAATTAATCCATCCCTTCCCTATTTTTCTAAGAGTTCGATAGGACACCAACGTATGAGATATTGAAATCCATATTGTTTAAAGAATACCTACAGGTTAGTTCCCCCTGAATAAAATTATATATGAAGAAACCTATTGTTAAATATGAATAGAAGTGATATAGAAATACTGAAAAATGTAATGGTGAGCGGACTCGGGTCGCCGGTGGTCGGCAGGGGTGGAGAGGGATGGAGCGTCTGACTGACTGCTCTCCCTCTCCGGGCCGGGGGGATCCCGGTTGTTGGTGCATTTTTGTCCCCTGGCAGAGGCTGAGGGTGGTACACTGGCAACATGCACTGGAGGGCTGAGTTGGGGCATGGTGTAAGGAAGGAGCATGTGCGGACGCGTGTGCACTCCCTCCTTTGGCACCATTGCACTCCCTACTCGTGCAAAAGGGGCAGACCAGGGGAAAATCATCTGGCAACTGGTTATGGTGGCTTGATGGCCGTCCTATGGGGTGTCCAGCTCTGGGGGACATCATCGAATACTGGATCCTGACCAGGCGGAGATTGGGGAGTCTCTACTCCACCCCGCCGCGGGGGTAATCCACGGGGGTAACAGGCGAGGGTCCCCAAGGGAGCTGGGATGGCACCGGATGGTGGCTGGAGACTAGGATGCACAGAAGACTGGGGCAGACCAGGAGCCAGGTAGGGAAAAACGGAATAACAAAAAAAAAAAAAAAGAAAAAGTAATAGAGGTCTTCAGGTACATGAAGGGGGTAAATAGAGAAGGAGCAGTCAGGGTGCTTCAAAGGAAGGAGGAGGGGGCCACTAGAGGGCATGGGTGGAAGCTGGAGGGGGGAAGATTCAGGGGAGAAAGGAGGAGGTGCTACTTCACTGGAGAGGGTGGTGGAGCCAGAAATGCGCCTGCCTAGGGGGCTGGTGGAGGCAGAGACGGTGGAGGGTTCAAGAGGGGTGGGACAGTTACAGGGAAGGGTTCTGGAAGCAAAATCCAATGCAGTGAGAATATCCGGAACTGGGAAGAGACAGCCAGAGAGCGAGGGGGGCAGCAAGGTCAGCTCCCAGGGTGGGGCTGACCAAACGAGCAGACGCGAAAGACGGTTAGGCCTATTCTGCTGGCATTTTAGTATGTTAGTATGTTAGTAATGGTCATGAATAAGAAGTTTAAAAGATATTTTTATATATTTTTGTTCACAGAACAAGATTTTGTGAAGCAGGAATAAGATTTATGAGAATACTAAAAGGCTCAGCTGTCTGATGAAGGAACATAAAAGTTCTGAAATGTTACAAAATAAAAATTAAGAGCCAATATTGAAAAGAATAATTGAATTCTGGAAAATATTTTGTGATGGAGACCAAGATAAATATTTTATTGGAGTTGAGTGGAAATGTTTGCTGAACTGAGGTCCCAAAAAACCCATATTAAAAATTTGGTTAAAAAATTCAATTAAAAAATTACGTTGGTGTGCATTACTTGATTTTCATATAACTCATAACTTCATGAATTTTTCATATTTTCATTCCAGATTTTCAACATTGCCATTTTTTCACACCTCCTCATGAACAGTTCAGCATTCATTTTTCATATCCTGCCTGAAATGTGTTTCTGCACCTGTTACGCTGAATGGCGTAGTTGCTGTGTGAAATCACCTTTCAGGACTGAGTAACAAAATGACAGTGCCACTGTTCAGGAGGTGGAGTCCCAAAAAGCCCATTTTGAAAATTTGGAGTGAAAATACCAACAAATGCCTGGGGCATTAAGGTTTCCAACCATAATGCCCACCCTGTAGAGACTGACAGGAGCCGGGGTGTGACTTGGGTTCATAGGCCGTAATGCTCACGGCATTCTACTCCCACCCTATAGCCACTGACAGGCATCAAGGTGTGCCTTGGGGTCTTTGGCCCTAAAGCTCACCCCATTCTCCTATACTGCACCCATCTCAGCTTATTTCCTTATGAAATGGGTTAAGCATAAGGGCTGAAGACCCCAAAGCACACCACGACACCTGTCGGTGTCTGCAGGGTGGAGTGAGGTGGAATGGCATAAGCGTTATGGCAGATGACTCAAAGGCACTTCCCCAATGCCTTTCAGTCTCTACAGGGTGGGGGTTGGCGTTAGTTCAATACTTCACTGCCATTCCTATTATGCATCTCTCTAACTCCTGCACTACCAATGCCAATGCCAGCAAGCAAACATTCAACATTGACAAACGCTTGTTTTCTTTGAGCTTTGTTTCTGTTGTTCGACCTTAATGTGCTCTTTTTGTTTTTGCCTTTGCAACCAATGGGCATTGCCCTTTCTCGGTTCGGGGGGGATGAGCAGGGTTCAGTTTCCTTGCTCCAGTTCAGCCACCACCTCCCTGTCTGCTAGTTTAAACCACCGGCAAATACGCTGAGTTTTTGTCCTAGTGCCCTAACCCCCTCCTTGGTGGGGAGAAGGCCGTCGAATTTAAATAAGCTCTTTCCCAAAAATCAATCCAGTTAGCAATGAAGGTGTGGCCCTTTTCTGAGCACCATTTATTGAGCTACGGGTTGAGTTCTTTGATTCCATTTTCCCTCATTTTTCCTTGTCCTTTTCCCTTCTCCCATACTGGGAGTACCTTGGAGAAGGCCAGGGTGGATGAAAAAGAGGTCAGTCTATCCACTAAGTCTGAGATACGTGCCTTGGCCTGTTTGATGGAATGGTTGGCGATATCATTTGTTCCTAGCTGAATGACAATTGCCTTGCTATCTCCCTCCCTACGGACGTAGTTTTCTATGCGGCCTGCATGCAGAAGTGCTGTGGCCACAGGGAGACATCTGACCATTATCTCCATTTGGTCGGTCCCATTTTAGGGTGCGATTCAACCCACGAATCATGGAGTCCCCTACAATGATCAGTTTCTTTTTTTCCTTGGTAGTAGTGTTTGCCGTAGCTGGTTTGTCTTGGTGATGTGTTTGGTGCATCTGCACCATTTTCCTTTGGGCCATGTCAGTGTCCCCTTCTTTTCATGACTCAGGCACTTGTGGGGTCCTGTTTTCTAATCTATAATTTTTTATGTTGATCCATGGTTGCTTCTGCTGTGCCCTAATTTTCTGGCTTGAGCAGCTGCCTAATTCCTTACATGTCTTTGCCAGTGGGGCAAACCTGTTCTGCACCTGTATAACTGCTTCTTCATTATTGTTCACTTGGTGGGTCCTGCTCAGGTGGGTTTGGCCCCTTTGCATGACCTGCCAACCTCCTGGATGGACTGTCATCTGCAGTAGAGGGATAGTGCCAGGGTACTGGTGGTGCTGGGGTGGTTTCCAAGTCCTCATAACTTGGTGTAATTCCAGACTTACAGTATGTGGAATATCGCTGCCCATGCCTCCCGAGTTGGGCCCAGAGGTCATTTATGGCCCAGCATGGGGGGGGAATGTCCCATCTCCTGGACCCAGGCCCTATAGAAGATGTCTGCTCAATAGTAGCTCTGGACCCCTGTATTTAAGGAGCTAAGTCCCTTTTTTGTGTTTGGTGCCTTGTTGCAGCACACTTACAGGTCCAGCTTCCTTGTATGTCACCATTTAAGGGGTCCCATTTCCCAATTTGAGCTTTCCCAGCTGGATAGCCCCCTGCTGAAAAGAAGAATGAACAACAACAAAATTGAAATAAGGAAAATAACACTATCAGCCACAGCAGGTAGGCTTTTGATAATGTTCTACAAGTTTACAGCTGTCCGATTCACCACTCAGTGACCTCCCTAGCAAAATCAACACTCAAACAAACACTCTGCGCTCCCCTGCAGAGCACGTCCCTTACCTGTTTCAGGAAGCTGCTCAGTCAGGGAAACCGCAGTGAACTTGTGTGCCTGATGTGTATCCTACAGCAATTTCTTTGTTGTTGTACCATACAGAAAAGAATGCTATGCCACGTCCTTCTGTTCCCAGTTGTTAGGAGCTATCGACCTTCCACTGCAAGAAACAGTGAGGTCCCGGAGAAGTAGCGGTGGGGCGTCTCTTGTTAGACCTCTGTATTCAGTCCATTGTCATTTTAGAGCTCGCTGTACAGTACTGACTGCTTATGACAGTGTAGAAGAGTAGTGGGAAGACACAAAGAGGGATTTCTGATCATCCTTTAAATCTATTGGCAGAACAAATGGTACAAATAAGTATTTCCACTATTTGAAGCTGGTAGCTAAATTGCATAACCTTATTTCCAGGATATAGTAAGACAACACAGATTTTTCTGAGCAAATTGAGATCATTAAAGAGGAAATGAGATTATATCAATATAATAAGGCCACCTCTTTCAAATAAGAAATAAAATTTGGTACACAGGGAAGTCCCATCATATGGATACATTTCTAGGATGGTACAGAAGGGTGCAAAATACAGTCATATCTGGTTCATACAGGCAATCAGATGGAAGGTTAATGACTACTAACAAAGAAGTATTGGAAGTAGTAACAGAACATGCCAATGAGAGTTTTGGGGTAAAGGCAGAGACTATGTTGGACCCCGCTATACTTGAGGACCTTGAAGCCCCAGAAGTTCCACCATATCTCCAAACGATGCTGCTCAGTCCTGTTCAGAAATCCGGAAGTGGAAGCAGCTATTAAGAGTCTAGGTAACTCTACAGCCCCAGGGGCAGATGGCCTAACATCAGAATTTTACAAAACATTTATAACATGTTGGCATCTATACTACAAGTAGTGTACAGTGAAATTTAATAGACTGGGAAACTACCAAGATCCATGGGGATGTCACTATTAATATTTATTTTTTAAAAAGTGGACAAAGCCGATATTAACAAGTTTTAACCAGAGCTGACACGGCTGTGGCGAGCTTGGGAGCTCTTTAAAGCGAGTGCCACAGAGTGCTATCTCCAAGATGGTGGTGGCAATGCAACTGTGCAAGCACGGCAGTCACACATTCGCAGTTGCGGTGAACGCCATTTTGCCATTTGCAAGATGGCAGCACCAGTGGAACTGTGCATGCTTGCCGTAACAGCCAAAACAGTGCAGCTGTTACTCCATAGCGTCTGATCGTGGTGGAATGTTACAAGCTCCATTGGACTTTCAGAAGGATACTTCCAAAAGTCCAACAGAAGGTGTCATGATCGGCCATTTTCAGGCCAGAGAAAGCAAAATGACTGTAGGCTCTGCCCACAGTCATAAAAATGACATCAAAGAGGTATTTAACCACATAAAGTACTGGACCACCTGATCTCAGGAGAATAGTTATTGCTATAAGTATATGTCTACCCTTAGAGTATCACAACAAAATACCTAGATGGTATTTGTGTGCTTTTGCTGTTCTTCGCACTTGATAATGAGCGTCACTTATTTTAATGGAGAACTGTGTTGAGCTTGCATGCCCTTTTTCCAAGTAGAAGCTTTTTTTCCTTAAATACTACTTTCAGTTCTGTTATTGTTCTATCTTTACTGGCCTTTTAGTAAATTCAGTAATTACCTGTGATACACACACTAACTGTAAGGAACATTTCAGAACTCTGTGATGAAGTTTATGTCCTTGCCAAGCTCTTGCACAGTTCTCACCGTCCCCCCAAAAAAGTTCTAATGCAAAATTCTGTCGATAAGAGGAAAATAAACGACATCCTAGAACTCCAAAATGGTACTTTCTGTGAGTATGTAAATCAGAACTCCCCTCTACAGTCATAGGTGGTGGAGCCAGGGGGTTGGAGGGTCAGGAGACCCCTCACTTTTGTGGCTGAAGGGTCTGACAATGAATTTTGATCACTCACATTTCAACCAGTGGAGCAGAAGTAAAGCAAACATTTGTCAATATCGAACATTTGATGCATTGGAAGATGTTCGCCCCTGCACCTTGTTTATGCACTTGAGGTACTTGAACGTGTCTATCATGTTCTTCTGCTCCCTCCTTTCCTCCAGTGAATACATATTGAGGTCCTTTAATCTCTCCTGATACGTTCTGTGTTGCAAGCCATGTACCATCTTGGTTGTATTTCTGTAAATCTTGCGCATTTGCAGCCTCCAGAATTGCACAGTACTGTAAGTGAGGCCTCACTAATGCAGTATGCAATGGCATCACCACCTCATGCCTTCTGCTAATGATACCTCCGCCTATGCACCCCAGCATGCCACTGGCCCTCCTTGCAACATTTGTGCTCTGTTTTGACACCTTTAGGCCATCGGAACTAATAACTCTTAGGTCCCTTTCTTCCTTGGTGATCGTCAGCATCTCTCCCCATCCTGTAACTCTCCCTAGGTTTCCCTCTTCCCAGGTGCATTATTTGCGCTTCTTTGCATTCAGCATCAGTTGCCACTCCTCAGACCATTTTTGAAGCCTCTCCGTGTCCTTGTCCATTTCTCCGCCACTTCTGGAGTATTTACTCTTTTACAGATGTTGGTGTCATCTGCAAATGGACAGACAGACCTTTCCTTCTAGCCCTTCTACAATGTCTGTAATGAAGACATTGAACAGGACTGTTCCCAGAAATGATCCCTGAGGTACCCCACTGGTCACCACCCTCTCCCTGAATTGGATCCCATTACCACCACCCTTTGTCTCCTGTGCATTAGCCAGTTTCTAACCCAATTTATCAGCTTGTGCCCTGTGGCCAGACTACCCATCTTGTTAATCAGCCTTCTATGTTGGTTGGTGTCAAAGGCTTTCCTGAAATCAAGGTAGGTGAAGTCCACCACCCCTCCCTGATTTACTTCCTTACTGAGGCATTAGGGTTTCCAACCCTAAAACCAACCCCCACCCACCACCCTGCAGAGACTGACAGACATTGGGGGTGTGTCTTTGGGTAGTTGGCCATAACGCTCATGCCATTCCACCTCACCCCACCCTGCAGACACCGACAGGTGTCACAGTGTGCCTTGGGGCCTTCAGCCCTCATGCTCACCCCATTCCATAAGGAAATAAGCTGAGCTGGGTGCAGTATAGGAGAATGAGATGAGCGTTAGGGCCGAAGACCCAAAGGCACACCTTGATACCTGCCACTGGCTGCAGGGTGGGGGTGGGGGTGGAATGGCATGAGCATTATGGCTGATGACCCCAAGTCACACCCCCGATGCCTGTCAGTCTCTACAGGGGGGGGGGAGTGGGGCATTATGGTTAGAAACTCTAACACCCCGGGTGTTTGTTGGTATTTTCACTCCAAATTTTTGATATGGGCTTTTTGGGACCCCACCCCATGAACAGTGGCACTATTATTTTGTTACCCAATCCCGACAGGTGATTTCGTGCAGCGACTACGCCATTTGGCGCCACAGGTGCAAAAACACATTTCAGACAGGATGTGAAAAATGACAGCTATATTGTTCATGAGGTGATGTGAAAAACTGGCAATGTTGAATATTTTGAGAGAAAATATAAAAATTTACCAAAGTTACGTGCATACATAGCGAAACTTCAACAACCACAAGTTACTTGGGTGTTTTTGGGTATTTTTGTACAAAATTTTCAACATGACCTTTTTGGGACCCACCTCTTGAACGGTGACACTGTGATTTCATTAATCCATCCCAAAAGTTAATTTCGCAGAGCGATGGTGCCATTCTGTGACACAGGTGCGAAAACATGTTTTGGGCCAGATGGGGAAAAATGACAGCTGTTCTGTTCATAAGGAGGTGTGAAATAATGGCAATGTTGAAAATCTGGAGTGAAAATATGAAAAACTGGTGAAGTTACAAGCATGCGTAGAAACTGTGCAACACATGCTCATACTTGCTGATCATTTTTTGGAGTTGTTCTGGAATTTGTAACGTGAACTTTTGGGACCCCATCTCATGAACAGTTGCACTGTTGCTTCATTAATCCATCCCAAATGGTGATTCCACACAGCAACCAAAAAAATCACCTTTTGGGACTGAGTAACAAAATGACAGTGACAGTGTTCATGAGGTAGGTCCCAAAACCCTATGTTGAAAATTTGGGGCTAAAATTCTAAAATAGCTGAGATATTAATATAGTTGGACCTCCGATTGACTGACATTATACGACACTTGCCTTTAATTCTTCAGTTTGCCAGTCGACTTTGAAGAGTGCAGACATGTCCCAGTCAGGAGAAGATGACAGTGCCAACCTCCAAAGGTAAGCATGGGGTAAAGGGGGTAAGGGGAGGTGGGTGCTCAGTGGGAGTGTGGGGATGGATGAGTGGGGACTGGGAAGGCAACTAGGGATCGTTTTCTTTTTTGCAGGTTAAAAAAAATATGGGGGTGTGGCCAAGCACAGGAGCAAGATGGACGCTTGAATTGAGGGCTCCACAGCTATCCATCACATTTGTACGCCATCATTCTCGCTACCCCAGCAGTTCATCTTATTTTGCACTACAATACCTTGCTAAATGCCAGCGCCAACGAAATCGACGAAGAAGCAGTGAAATTGCCATTCAAAATGAATCAACTAGCGGAGACAAGCAGAGGCCTACCAAAATCTAGCCTAAGAAGTGCCTCCAGCGCCAGTAACCTGGACATGCCACAGGCCAAAGGGACTCCTTCAGTTAACTTCAGGATGGATCAGGCGACTCCCTCTGTGACTAACGAGGGGTATCATGTGTTGGAGAGGCTTTTAAAAGAACTCAAATCTGGATTTGAAAATGTTACTACACAGATCCATCGCCTCCAGCAGACCGTGAACTCCGTTTCAGAGACAGTCGACTTACATGAGACTAGGTTGGGGAAACTAGAAGCATGGGTGAGCATACAAGAGGACTCTCTGCAAAGCTCTCATACTGATTTACAGAAAGCCCTTCGGGAGATCGAATTTTTTAAAATAAACTATAGATGATCACGAAAACAGGGAATGCAGGTGCAATGTTCATGTGGTAGGCCTGCCCGAGGGACTGGAGGGATGAGACTGTGCCTCGTTTGTTAAGAAATGGCTCTGTGACACCCTGGACCTTCCCCCAGAGGTCTCCTTGGAAATTCAGCATGCACACAGGTTCCCAGAAGTTAAACCTGCCCCTGACCAAAGACCTAGACATATTATTATAAAATTTCTCTGATTTATTGACCGCCAAACCATGCTGGAAAAGGCAAGGCAGATGGTCAAAATACGGGTGCAGCACTCACGTATCAGTCTGTTCTCTGACTACTCGTGGCAGCTTCAAAATCAACAAAGAGCATTTGCTGAGGTCAAGAAGTGGCTCCATGACTTGGGTTGCCAATTTGCACTTGTTTACCTGGCGTGCCTAATTATATGACCACAGGGCAGAAAGCCTAGATCCTTTACCAGTCCTGATGCGGCTACGGAGTGCGTGGCTGATTTGGAGAAAGCTCGTGGGCAGCAACAAGAACATTGAGAGCTGCTGAGGTGTCTATGCTGTGGCATTTTCAGAAGGAAAGTAGACATACACAGAGGTACTGGGGCTGGGATGTGTAGTGATTGGGATGTGGGTTGGGGGGGGCACACGTTTCTGTGGGCCAGACCGCAACTCCTTTATGGGGCCTATAATGGCTGGTTTGGTGAGGGCTCCCCTTCCCGCTCTCACCCACAAAATCCCTAAGATAGACCTTTATGTGGTCACACCCTGATCAGCGCCAGGAACCCCTCTGTCTTTACCTCCAGCTTGATGTTGAATCTGGCTAGTTCCGGTGCCGGAGGACAAGAACTGGACATGTGTGCATAATTTGAGAATCTATCTAGGACCCAGCATCATGCTGGGTCTGGGTGCAAAGGCCTGGGCAATGTATATCTTTGTGACTGCTGGCTGAACTGTATGCCTTCAGAACTGTACCCAGATGGAGGCATAACCTGTATGCATAAAGTCTTCTTTCTGTAAACCTCGATTGTCTCCCGGTCCCCCCCCCCCGGAGTCCTATTTCTGGGGGCCCCCAACTTATATAACGAGGTTGACTGTGCAGTGAGGTTTAAACTGTATTCAGCATATTTTGGAGTTCGGCACTCTCTGTTGTGTTCTGTTGGGAGTGACTGCATCTCCTGGGGGGGAGGTTGGGATGGGGCTTATATGGTTGGACCAGAGAGGGCTGCAAATAGAGTGAGGGAGACCTTGCTTTTCAATGGCTCATCTATTAATAGGTTTATAGTATGATTCTAATTTTTAAATGGGCTCTGCCGGGGGGGGTTCATGTTGGTCCCCACCCCGCAGCGGGAGCCACTGTTTATGGCGGCCTTCCAGAAAGCAAAGGTGGAAAGCATATATGAGGGCATCCTTACGGGGTTTAAAAGGTGGATAGCCCACTCGATCCACGCATAGTAGCGGGTGGACAGGGGGTAGGGAGGGGTTTTTGGGTTGTTGTTGTTATGGGGTTTGTTAGAGGGGAAGGGGGATAAGGGGGATATACTGTATACACTTTGTTGTGAAAGGTCATTTCTGTACAAGTTGGGGGCAATTATGTTCTGTCATAGAATTTTATTCTGGGGAAGAAGGATATGTTGGGGAAGTTAAAAAGTTGAAAAAATTACTTCCAAGATCGACTGCATGTACAGGGAGCAGGGTTATGGGGAACGAATCAACGATGCAGTTTTACATTGGTACAGTAACATGAGTAAGTTGAAGTTAATAACCTGGAATGTTAATGGCCTTAGACATGTGGTTAAAAGGAAACAGGTTTGGGTAAACATTAAGAAGATGGGGGGGGGGGGGCATTGTGTTCCTCCAAGAGATACATTCCTCACCTGAGAAGGCTTTGAGACTGTTGTCTACGTGGAAGGGACCTTATTGACATCCCCTTTTACTTCTAGGGCTGGGGAGATGGCAATTTGACTGAGGCATGGCTTACCTCACAGAATTCTGATGGTCCACTCAGATCCTCAGGGAAGATACCTCATAATAGAGGTGGACATTGGGGGAATTAAGTACACCTTGGTTTCTGTATATGGACCTAACTTTGATGCACCTGACTTCTTCATGCATTTGGTGGTGGCCCTAGCCCCACTGTCAGATAATTTAATAATGGGAGGGGATTTCAGTACCTATTGGGATCCTGTTTTGGATCATTTTGGTCAGAGATCTAGGCCCCCCCCCCCACACAGTACAGCAGGCTTACGGAATATGATGGAAGGATGAGCCTTGATGGAGGTGTGGAGGCAATGTCACCCAGTCACTACAGAATATTCATTTTTCTCCTCAGCTCACCAGGTTTATACATGGGTTGATTACCTATTTCTTCCTAAGGTATGGGCAGGGCAGGTGGAGGAGGCCTGTTATGGCCCAATGGTGGTTTCGGACCATGCACCCTTGCAGGTCATACTACAACTTCATGGAGGGGGGAGCCAAGGCCTAGTTGGTGAATGGATCCTTCCCTATTGGTAGATGAGGGCTTTGTGACCCAGGTTAGGGAAAGTATGAGAGAATACTTATTGCATAATGATACTGAGGAAAAAAGTGTGCACAACACCTGGGAAGCACTCAAGGCACATATCCATGGGGAAGCCATATCTTACTCCTCCTACCTCAAAAAGAAGCTGGACAGGGAAGAAAAGGAACAAGAAAAACAGGCTGGGGAGTTAGAGGGTGACCTGATGGGCCGTATCAACCACCAGAAAGTACAAAAACTTAAGGCTCTGAAGTGCTCCCTAAATAAACTTTCTGACTGCAGGGTAGAAAGGAATCTTTTTATCACCAAAGCAGGGACACACTTTGATGAGGCTAAGGTAGGTAAATGGTTATCAGGGCTGGTAAAGAGTAAGAGGGCTGAACGGATGGTTTTGGGGCTGGAAAGGGGGAGGCATTACATACGATCAATCCCAGATAAATGATACATTTAAAGAATTCTACTCAAATCTCTATTCTTTGGAGTTTCCACCAGATGGTGACTCAGAGGGTTTCCTTCAGAACATTGAGCTACCCATAATAGGCGAAGAGGATAGGGAGATCTTGGATTCTCCAGTATCTGGGGAGGAATTGAGAAGGGAAGGCTGGAAAGGGAGGAGGGGCAAGGCGCCAGGCCCAGACGGGATACCTCTCGAGTTCTATAGATTGGCATGGGAGAAGATTGGACCTTTTATGCTCCAGATGATCCACTCAGCATTTCAGATGGGGGCTTTGCCCCCCTCCATGTGTATGGCCACTACTGTGGTTTTACCTAAGCCTGGGAAGGACCTGCTTAAATGTGGGTCTTATTGGCTCATATCACTCTTGAACTCTGACTATAAAATCTTGGCCAAACTTTTAGCTCTAAGATTGGACACACTCCTGCCAAAGGTGATCAACCTGGACCAGGAAGGGTTTGTTGGGGGACGACAGGCCAAACAAAACATTCGTAGGATGGTTAACATTATTCATGGGTGGACCCGACGAGGGGGAACAGGGGGTGGCCTTATGCCGAAAAGGCGTTCGATCGCGTGGAATGGCCCTTTATGTTTGCTGTGCTTAAAAAATATGGCCTGGGGGACACTGTTGAGATGGATTCAAACATTATATAACTCTCCCCAAGCCCAAATTCAAATGAACTCCACCTTATCCTCACCCTTCCGTCTTATGTGGGGCACGAGACAGGGATGCCCGCTATCCCCACTCTTATATGTGCTTACCATAGAGGCCTTAGCAGAAACTATCCGCTCCCATGCAGAAATTCAGGGATATGCAGGTGGTGGTAGAACTCATGTTATATCACTTTTTGCAGACGACATCCTGTTATTTTTGAAGGACCCGGTGGTTGCCCTCCCAGCTCTGACCCACATTTTTGATACATATGGCCCACTCTCAGGTCATAAAATAAATTGGGGCTAGTGTGAATGGATGCCCTAGGGGGGAAATAAAACCCCTATCCAACTTAATCAATGCCTTATCACCCCATCCCAAGAGATTAAATACTTGGGTATATACCTACCAATGAGACGGTCCAGTACAGCTGATATTAATCTGTGCAGGGTGGTGGCTAAGATTAAAGAAGACTGCTGCTATTGGAGGGCCCTCCCTTTGACCCTACTGGGAAGGGTTAACCTCATAAAGATGAGTATCCTCCCACAGTTTCTCTATCCCTTCCAGACGAGCCCAGTCTATAGCCCTAATTTTATTTATTTATTTATTTGAATCTAGGATTACAAGTTCCTTTGAGCCAAGGCTGTTTTACAAAGGTTCCACGTCTGTTGAGGTACACTTCAAACAAGACATTGAATAACAGTATAACAGTGGGTTACAGGCAGTTACATACAGTTTTATACATTCAATACAGTGGCAAAAATGCCAGAAGGAGGTCTGGTAACAGGGTTGACACAGTATGGATGAGAGACACACTAGTGGGGTGCAGCCATAGGCACTTGTCAAATATCAAATAAAGTGCTACGGGGGTAGGGAAGGAGGGTGGGAGGAGGAGGATGAATGGGTGTATGGGAGGGAGTTGAGGGAGAGGTTAAGTGCTAGGTGGAAAGAGCAAAGAGGAGAGGGGAGAACAATTAGGAAGGACAGTCACAGGAGCTAGATGCAGACAGGATGTGACGGAGACTGGATTTGAATGGACCAAGCTTTGGCATTGAGGTGATGTCAATGTTGAGACTATTGAACCAGCTGCGAGCTCTGTGTGCAAACGATCTTTGCCCTTGTGTGGTGCGGAAATGCGGGATATGCAGAAGCTGGGATTCAGAGCCCCTGGTGATGCAAGTACTGAGCTCTGTACTGCAATCCTTAAGGCATCTGAGGTAAGGCATTGCCTGTGCCTGAAGAGTAGGCCAATACGAGTGTTGGCAGCCTTGGCAATGTTGTCAATGTGCGTAGCATATAATAGGTTACAATCAATGGTACTGTAATACCTAGATATTTAAAGGATTGAACCTGTTCGAGGGTTGCACCAAGGCAGTTTTTGATCGTGATGGGATTGAGTCTGTGTTTGTTGTGCGGACTGCAGAAGAGCATGGACTTTTTTTTTTGTAGTTGAGAACCAATTTATGTGTACTAAACCAAGTTTCAATTGAAGTGAAGGCAAGCTGTAGATTCTTTTGAAGGTGGCCCGGATCCTTGTGAGTGGAGAGGATGACGGCATCGTCAGCATAAAGGAGGATTTGTGCTGGACATGATTGTGGAAGATCATTCAGAAAGAGGCTAAAAAGAAGTGGCCCAAGAATGGAGCCTTGAGGAACTCCTGAGTGAACATGACATGCATCTGAGAGAACATCAGCTATTTTCACTCTTTGGTATCGGTTCTCCAGGTAGCTCTTGAACCAGGTAGTGGACTCAGGTGAGAGCCCAGCAGAACATAGCTGTGTGATTAATAGATTATGATGTACAGTGTCAAAAGCCTTGGTCAGGTCAATGAAGACTGATCCAGTTAGGAGGCTGTTGTCCAACTAGCTGTGGATAGCACTGGTGAATTCAAGAGAGCTGTTGTAGTACTGTGACCTGTACGGAAACCATGTTGTTGGGGGAAGAGGATGTTGTGTTTGTCCAGGCATTCTGTTAGCTGGTCAGATACCATACATTCAATGGCCTTAGAGAGGGGGGAAGTATGGAGATAGGCCAGTAGTTCACATGCAGATCCTTGTCCCCACTTTAGTGGGCCGGGGTTACTGTGGCTGATTTCCATCTGTTGGGGAACTGGCTGAGGGTGAGGGACAGGTTGAATATTTTTGTTAGTGGAAGTAGCACTTCATCAAGGGTGAGGGACACCAGCTTGAGGTTGAGTGAGTCCCTGCTAGTTCTGGATTTGGCGATTGCATTAGAAACATATTTATGGACCTCATGCACCCTGACTTCCTTAAAGTAGAATGGTGGGCGGTTGGAGGAAGGGGATTGTGGACTGGGGGTAGGAGAAGGAGGGTGGTCATCATTGAAGAAGTCCGAAGGGAGAACACTACTGAGATCAGAGAATGCAGTATTGAAAGTATTTGCAATTGTGGTAGGGTCGAGGGTTATGCCACCATCAATGACCAACATAGTAGGTGAGGTTTTTGGCTGCTTCCCAGTTACTTCTTTAAGATTGTCCCAGAAGGATTTTCCCTTACCCCAGGTGTTCGTGAGGGTATCTCTGTAATATGCAATCTTCTTCTGGTGGATTGATTTAGTGCAGTCGTTTCATGCCTGTTTGTAGTTCTGAATATCGGCTTGATTGCCAGTGGCCCATGCCCAAAGCCAGAGGAGGTCCCTTGCTTTCAGATCCGTAAGTAGTTCAGTGGAGAGCCAAAGATTGCAAAGGCCTTTGATTTTATGCCTTTTGAAAGGGGCATAGGTGTCACAGGCAGCATTGAAGGAGTTGATGAAAAAATCCAAGGCTGAGTTGACATCAGAAGCGTTGAATATAGGAGACCAGTCGAGCTGTCAGAGGTGGGATTTGAGGTGTTTCAACTGACCACGTGGGAGGATTCTATTATTGATTAATTTGGGGGGGCTAATAGATACATTTAGGCCCTAGAGCGTGCTATTACCCAATTGTTATGGAAAGGGAAGAGGCCTAAATTAAAAAGGCTATTCTGTGGAAACATGTATCCCAGGGGGGGCCTGGGGCTACCTAATGTCAAATACTACTGTTTAGCATCTCAACTAGCACACATACCAGATCTGATGGGTGGTAGGGAGAATCAGCCGACATGGGTGGGTCCGGAGTCGAAGTCTAATGTTCCACTCTACTATGATGTGCTGGTCGGAGGCCTGGTGGGGGAGATGGGGAGGAAATGTGGGCACCCCTGTACCAGAGCGACTTGGAGGGCATGAAGTATGGCTCATAAGATTCTAAAGTGTTAGGCTGGGCTTTCTCCGGACACTTCCTTAAAACATGAAATGCTGGGGGATTACCCCAGAAAATTCTCGACCTGTGGAACCGCAGGGGGCTCTACCTTGTAGAGCAGATGTTGAGTGATGGTCAGGTCTTGGATTACAACATGCTAAAGCAGAGATACAATCTCACCCCCTCCTCCTACTTTTCCTATCTCTGCCTATGTAAAACAATAGAAAAACTGATAAAGGGTTTGGGACTAGGAGGTTATGAGCGATCCCCCTTGGAAGAGACTTTTAAGGAAAGGAATCAGGATAATACCTTTAAACCCCTCACAGCATGTCACAAGTTGTTTGTGGGGGCCCTCTCAGATCAACTAAACAGACTCAAAAAGGGTTGGGAAGAGGATGTATTTCCTGACTCTCTTACTGAGGGAGATTGGGCGAAGATTTTTAAACACTCTTTAAATTGTTCAGTGAACAATCGACTACGGGCAATCCAATATAATATTCTTATGAGGGTATACTTCACGCCAGTTCTGGCACATAGGATTGACCCAATGGTCTCAGATCTCTGCCCCAAGTGTAAAATTCATGCTGGCATATTTTTCCACCTGGTCTGGGAATACCCCAAGGTTTATGCCTATTGGAAAAAAGTCTTGTGGCTCCTACAACAAATTCTGGGGCAACCTTTAACTACGGACCCGGTGAAGGTGCTACTGGGCCTACAGGTGGGGGGGGGGCATCAACAGCGGGGTGGGGCTGGAAGTAATGCACTTTTATGACTGGGATTGGTGTTAGCTTGCATCAGCTCACCCTGTTCTGGAGGCTTCCTAGTACCCCACCTGTGGCCCTATGGGCTTGTGACCTGGTGGAGTGTATGAAACTGGAGAGAATACAATATAAATTCAAACACCAAGAAGAGAAATTCCAGGAGATCTGGGACCCAGTGGAGAGGGTGGTACAGTATCCCTGGTTTCCACTATTTTAGTACATAGATAACTTTGAAACCCCATCTCCATATAAGGTACACAGGTCTGGATCCCCTAACTGCACATCTGTCTTGTCAGCTGTTTGTTACATGTCTGGCTGTTATTGACTAAACAATAATATGGGATTTAAATCCATATAGATACAACCTTTTTCATGTCAATGTGTAATACTGTATATGTCAATGTCATGTGTTTGTTCCATCCATACACCCTGTATGCTGACACACCCTGTATGCTGCTGTTTGCACTGTTTACCTACCTATTATAGGGATGGTAACTGCATGATAACTTAGAAGTTTTTAAAATAAAGTTTACAAAAAAAAAAAATACGTCGGGGACCTTTTTCTTTATTTACGGGTAAAAAAAATAAATACTTTTGGGCACACTGGGGTTGGCTCCCTGTGTGCCACATGAGTTGGGGGGAGGTAATACATGCTACTGACAGGGGGATTGGGCACCCTCGTCTGCAAAGAAAGTGGGCTTGCGGGGTGGGGGGCATCCCGGCATTGGAAAGATAAATAGATATAAAAATCAATAATCTGGGCACACTGGGGTGGGCTCCCAGTGTGCCACGATGTGGGGGGGATACATGCCAACTCAGGGACTGGGCACCCCGATGTCAGCAAAATGACTTTGGGGGAGCAATCCAGTTTGATGTGAGATCTTGCATCAAAATTTTTGATGCAGGATTCTGCATCGAAGAAAAGACGTCAGGGGACAGTTTCCTTTTTCACAGGTTTATTTTTTAATAGCACATTTCGGCACACTGGGGTGGGCTCCCAGTGTGTCACATTAATGGGGGGATACATGCCAACATGGGGATTGGGCACCCCCATGTTGGCTTTAACAGAAAGCCACACCGCAGTTAATGTTGAGGCGGGGGAGGGGTGCAGAGAACCAAGCACTGGGAGACACAGCCACACTGCGGCTAATGTTTAAGCTTTAGGGGTGGGGGTTAGAGGGAGCAAAGACGGGCAGTAACTGTGGCCATGCACATTAGTGTGCACTCTAATGCACATGGCCGGAGTTCGTGAGGCATGCATGTGCAGTTTTTGCCCTGAAATGCAGAAGTAACAGACTAAATAGTGTGGCTGTTGCTCTATAGCAGTCAATTGTGGCAGACTGTTACAAGCTCCATTGGACTTTCGGAAGGATACTTCCAAAAGTCCAATGGAAGGTTGCCATGATTAGCCTTTTTCTGGCCAGAGAAAGCAAAACGACTGTAGACTCCACCCACAGCTATAAAACTGGAGACTGTTAAGCCTCCTTAAATTGGTTTTGTCAGGTTTGCCATAGCAAATGGGAATAGTAACCAGTAGGAGTTGTGACTCAACCTCCTACCATTCAAACTGCCAAAAAGTGCTGTTTTTCCATGAAAAAAAAATGCTTTAATTTATGTGCTCTGCTTCATTTGCATAACCTTGACCCTTTTTTCTTAGTGTTGCAACCCCCAACTGTAACATCATGCAAGGGAACCAAAGCACTGTGTTGAAACAGAGACCTCCGTTGGTCAGACTTGGTATTGCAGACATCCTTTTTCTTTCACAGTTTTGGACTCGTAGCAGAAGCTGGACACCAAAGAAAAAGTAGTCTGACCCATAAATACACTCCTGAACTACTTATAGTCATTCAGGCCCTATAACATAAACATATAAAAGTATCATCACGTTCTCACATTCTGACAGGAGCTGTCACTTCAGACCTGTCACTTCACCTGTAGGCAGTAAAAGTCAAATAACATCTATAGACTGGCAAATCATCCTTTTGGCCTATTTGCATCACAAAAACAGTTTTCTAGAAACTTTACTGCAGAATGTACTGTTGCAAACATTACCAACATAGGAGACTTCACTTTGATAAGGGAGACAGAAAAATCAGCTATATACTGTACCACAATACCTACTATATATATATATATATATATATATGTGTCTGTATATATATATATACACACACACACACACACAGGCATTGTGGGTACAGTACAAAGCTGATTTTTCTGTCATATTAATATATATTATATATATATATATATATATATATATGTATCCATATATATATATATATATATACTGTATATAGGGGATACATGATGGGCAGCAGTGTGGTGTGGAAAATATTCTCACTCCTGCAGAGTGAGCTCTGGATATCTCACGAGTGCCAAAGGCACGGGTGAGATATCCAAGCTCACGATGCAGGAAGTGAGACTATTTTCCATAGCACACTCATCTTCACATCATGGGCCAGATATTCAAAAGGTTGCGCGTGGCACAACGAGTGTTGTGCCAGCGCGCAACCCACTGATGCGCCCCCGCCGATATTCAGTCGGAATTGCGCCTGGCACAAATACCGATGCGGCTGGAGCACAGTCAGCAATGATGCAGGCACAGGTGGGGTGCCCCATGCAAACTCTGCACAGCCCGATATTCAGCCCGGAATGTGCTGGAGCCATGCATGCGCAACCCCTACTTGAGCCGCAGCAAAGCTGAGAGCAAAAAGAATCGCCGCCACCCACAGGTGAGCTGCTATATTGCAGGGCACAACACGGCAGCTGCCACCTGTGGTGGCCACCCAGTCCGCTGCACCTCCGGTGGCGCCCCATGCCCAGATCGCGGGCATTGGTGTCTCAAAATAGAACCGATATCCCTGGTGGTCCAGTGGACTGCTGTCTGCCCGATCGCGAGCTGAAGTAATACATAAAAAGTCTCCCATATCCCTGGTGGTCCAGTGGCCCCCACCCACCCACCCATGGAGCCCCACCACCCGCCCCCATCAGCCGGCAGTATCCCACCACCTGCCGCTTCGATTCGCGACCGACAGTCTAGGGCTGCACACCATTGGTGCAGAGCATGATCCAATGGGCGCAGGCCCATACTTAGAGCAGCAGAAGTCCAGATATGTGAATGAATGATTCATTCACATATCTGAACTGCCTTAGAGCCGGAGGCTGCATGCCATTGGCTCATGTCTGCACCAATGGGCATGCAGCTCCCCACCGAGCCGTCGTCGGGCGGGTGGCGGGCGCAGGTGGTGGTGCTGCCGCCGCCGCTGACGGGAACGGGGTGGTGGGGGCTGCCGTGGGTGGGGGCCACTGGACCACCAGGATATTGGACTTGGGGTTAACCTTTATGCCCACGATCGGGCTTCTTATGTCCACTGGACCACCAGGATATTGGACTTTGGGGGTTAACTTTATGCCCGCGATCGGGCTTCACGGTCTACTGGACCACCAGGGATATTGGACTTGGGGGGTTAACTTTATGTCATGATCGGCTTCTCACAGTCCACTGGACCACCAGGATATTGGACTTTGGGGTTAACTTTATGCCCCTGATCGGGCTAAGGGGGACTATAACGTTATGCCACAATCGGGCTGCAGGGCGTTGGTCCCCAACAGCTGCTGCCTGGCAGGGCGCCAGGCGCAAGTCGTCGGGGATCGGCGCACCCGCATGCTAATGGCATACAAATGGAGCCGTAATTAGATGCAAATGGCCCCCAATGTGCCTTGCATAAATTATGGCCCCATTTGCATGTCACCTTTTGAATATCGCAGGTTTGCACATGGCGCAATGGAACTTGCGCCACCGCATCTGAATGCTCCACTCTGACTACTTGCGGTGGCGCAGTTCCACTGCGCCCTGCACAGCGGCTGTGGCCAGGGGGCGATATTCAAAGAAGTTGCTCAATAGCGCAACTCCATTGAATATCGCCCTGGCCACACCCCTGCGCAACTTTTTTGAGCGGCGAAGAGGGCTTGCACCACTAATATGGCGAGTTTGAATATCTGGGCCTCTGTGCGCTCCTGGTTGGACCCCCTGGAGTTAAGAACCTTTAGTGGGGGTCCGGAGGCACAACCACCTACAACAGGGGTGTGGGGCCGGAGCCCCCATAAAAGAGTGCCACATGGGCAAATCGCGCTTGTATTGGCAGCCGATTTAGCTATGCGGCATAATGTCTTCATGACATTATGACCCTGTGCCGTGTGATTCGAACCCAGGTCTCTAGATCTGCAGCTCAGAGCCTTAACTCACTGTGCTATACTCCCTCCTAAAGAAGGAAGGGGGTTAAACATAGGAACTGTAGGAAAAGCAGTCCCCTGAGCAGTAGTGACTGTGTTCAGACTGGTAGGCATTCATTCCAATGGGGTCAAAAAGAGAGGATTAAAAAAAAGTGATATCCCCCTAGGATTAACAACTAACAAATTTAGAACTAAAAATAAAGTAACTTTCTGAAAAATATCATTTCTTTTCTTTAGTTTTTCTGCCATAGAAAAATTCCAACAATATTCAATGTAAACTGTGCTGATTGAATTCAAAACTAATTTGGAACTGCCTCTCCCTATGAGGACCATTATAGCCTATATTTCACTTATATGACCTTACTGTAGATGGCGTGTTCTAGTAGATGGGAGGGTATGGGCCTGGGAACCTGCAGACACAGATGCAAATCCAACCTAGTTCACTGTCTTACTGTGGATCTGGAGCAAGTCAATCTGCCTCCTTGTGTTCCATTTAACACACTGTATACTTCAAACACAGTTGTTTCCATCTGTACACCACTTTTAAAGCTATTGAGAAATGTAATTTTTTATTCAAATAAAACATCGGCAATTTAATTTGTTTTCTAATCAAAATCAAACTATTCTAAATTAGTGGTCACGTATAGTGTAGCAATTGTCAGGAGTTTAGAACTGGGGCCAGATTTCTATAATAGTTTGAGGAAGGCAATCTCCCACCCACTGATTTTATATCAAGGTGAAGAAGTCATAGGCCTGGATATTCAGACTGTGCCTGGCAACGGCACAAGTGTGGGTGCAGCGCATCTGGGATGCGCCGGGGCCTGGACCAGGACCAGGTGATATTCAACGGTGATGCGCCATGGCGCAGCACCATTGAACATGGCATGGATTGTGCATGGCACAGTGGCACTACGCTAGCACAAGTCACAGATAGGGAGCACAGGGATGTGCCAGCTCAAACGCAGTTGCACTGGGTGCAGCACCCACGATATTCAGAAGAGGGCATGCAAATGAGGCCATAAAATATGCAAGGTGCAACTGGGGCCATTTGCATGTCATTATGGCTGCATTTGCATGCCTTGCGCAGGGCAGCCTGGCGAAATGTACCTGGTGCCCTGCACAGAATGACATGTGGACAGAGGGGGTCCTGGGGCATCCCCAACCCCGTAGCCATGATTGCGGGTATTAGGCATGGAAAAACAAATCCTCATAGTCTAGTGGTACCCCCCTCCCTCCCATAGCTGTGATCACTGGCAGACTGTAATACCTACATTCTATGGTAGTCTAGTGGTACCCTCTCCCTCTCATGGCCGTGATTGCCGGTAGAATGTAATACCTACATTCCCTGATAGTCCAGTGGTCCCCCGGCCCCTAGCCCCAATCGCCGGTAAAATGACATTAATACATTCCCTGGTGGTCTAGTGGATCCCCCGCCCCTAGTCCTAATTGCCGGTATAATGACCTACACATTCCCTGGTGGTCTAGTGGTCCCCGCCCTAGCCCTGATCACGGTAAGATGACATGAGAACATTCACTGATGGTCCAGTGGCCCCCACCTCCACCCACCCACCCAGGACCCTTGCCTCCTCCCCCATCATTGGCCGGGCAGCTGCAGCCACCCACAAACCGCCTGGCTGCCGCGAATGACACCTTACAGTATGGGCTTGCAAGGCATGCTGCACTAGCCAGTCACAAATATGTGAATGACTTAATTCACATATTTGTGACTGTCTAGCATGGTGCCTTGCGCCCATACTGCAAGCTGCTCAGTCCAGGCAGCTGCGGCTTGGGTCGGTTAGCAGCCCCGCTGATGATGGGGGGCAGGGTGGACAAGGGGTCCTGGGTTGGTGGGAGGGGTGGGGGCCACTGGACCACCAGGGAATGTTCTCATGTCATTTTACCGGCGATCAGGTCTACAGGCGGGGGAGGGGGGACCACTGGACTACCAGGGAATGTAGTTATTACATTCTACCGGTGATCGCGGCCATGAGAGGGAGGGGGTACCACTAGACTACCAGGGAATATAGGAATTACAGTCTACCGGGGATCACGGCTACAGGAGGGAGAGGGTACCGCTAGACTACCAGGGACGATATGGGTGCTTGTAGACGGTGTTCTGGGTGGGCGGGTGGCCACCCACATGGCTGCTGTTTTGTGCCCTGCAATACAGCAGCCCGCCTGTGGGTGGCCGGCAGTTGTTCCTGTTTTTTCCTGGCAGAAAGTTGTGTCTGGGTTTGTAGCGGGGCTGGGGGTTGTGCCAGTATATGTACCGCACATCCCGGGATGAATATCGGGATGTGCCGAATATACATGGGCACGATCCCCTCAGATGCGTCGAATACAATTGCAGTGCACCGGGGCGCATCGGGATTTACCATGCGCTAATGCCCCTTTTGAACATAGCGCCGGGGCGCATTGCCGGGTGAGTTGCGCCAGGCGCATCCCTTTGAATATGCAAGCCATTGTATATTGGTACTTTATTGTTTGGGTCTTTAGATGAACCTGTTTGAGCTGCTTTTTGGAAAACAAAAATCTCTAACAATTACATGTAGAAAAAGTACTGCAAACAATTGCAACACATACAACTGGCAGTTGAACTCTAATTGGGAAAATATGCTCCACCGACTGCCACACTGTAAGATCCTATTTGTCATAGCTGGCCTACATGCCAACTAGCTCCAATTGTTGCCCAGAAGGAATTGCGCTGGGGTTGGTGCTTTAACGCATATCTGTGAAAAAGGGTAGCCCAGACCCTACGACAGACTCCCGGTTGCGCTACTATGTCTTGGAGCCGCTTTCGCCGAAGAGTAGTTTCTCCTGCGATCGTGTAGCTGAGCACTACCTAAAACTATTCACGTTAGTGGACATATGGGGTGTGGGGGTGCTCGCCTCCCAACATGCTAGGTTTCGATAGGCACAGGGTCTGCTCCAGTCGGTAGCATTATGCCATGCAAGGAGCACCTGGCCAATGGTGCGGACTACTGAGTTTCTCCACCCTACCTTGTACCTGCCTTTGGGCAGTTAACACGTGGCACACCTGGCGTGGTGGCCCACCGCACAGAGCACTCTTCAAACAATGTGTAATCCTTGGCTCCCCCTCCCACCCCCAATAACTAATCACCCTAAAAGTGGTTGTGGTTCGCCATACCTGAGCACCCCCAGCCACCCCCAATAAAGGAAATACTAAAATCTGTCGTAGTTCGACAATCCCGAGCACCCCTCGCGACCCCAATAAAGCAAATACTTAAAAAATATTAAGGTCAGAGCAAACCCACTTCTGCGATTCAAAACTACTCACATTTCACATTAGATTCCCAGGCACTTTGGTTCTGACGTCGTGACTGCGGGGGGTCCCGTAATGCTACAGGTATTTACAGACGAGTCCTACAGTTCACTTGGCATTCTGTCGGTATCTCTCTCTGCTCGCGGTTTCTTGGTGACTGCGGTGCTCAACATCGCTTGCACCAGCTGTTCTCTCCTTTTCAGCACCAATTCCAGCAGGAGACAATGAACAGACCGCTGTTGAACAACAAAAGCCCAAGCTACAACACATTCGGATCAGACAGTGAAAATCCAGAACAAGAGCAACAAGACTCAGAGTAAGATTTTTTTTTGGGTGGGGGGAGGCGGGCATCTGTGATGTCTCCTTCATGCAAAATTTTGTACATTATTTATTGGGGAAGGAATCTGTAATTCTCTTTTTTGAATAGCATTGACTTGATACTTTGTTTTTAAGTAGTGTAAGTGCTGTTTATTGTTGAACACACTGTAGGACGGTTCTTGGGTGATGCTGAGAGGAAATCAGAAGGTGAAGGACCTTATGGAAGGCAGGGTCCAAATTAGATCTGAAATAGTAATAAAACTGAGAAGAAGAAAAAAAGCCTTTCAAGCATTTAACTAATACAGTTTTTATTGTGTAAGGCTTTCATACAGTGGTATCCAAAACACCTTATGCTAGGGACAGATACAGTAACATCTGAAAACAAATATAAGTAAGCAATAAGACACAATAGGGCATTGGCTATGCTGTCACAACCACACTCCAAGGGGCACAGTAAGGCAGAAGGCCACAGACCGGGTGCCTTCAACCCCTGGAAATGTGGTTGTGGCAGCACACCCGACACCCTGGAGTGTCTTATTAGGCTTATAAAATGGGTTTGGGGTTAAGAAGTGAAAAAAAAAATCAAAAATAACGTAGAAATGTTTAAAATTAATAGTTGTCTGAAACAGTCCCTCTGCAGATCACTGCAGTCACTACAGGGTGACAGCCTGAGTTGCACTTCGTGAGCCACTATGATGTGTGTGCTTTTTGTGTGAACGGTCGTCAGTAGTCCCCCCCCCCCCAAATTGTGTTCCATTTTTTTTTAAAGAGCAAGTGTATTGTAGTTTGATGTGTTAATGATTACTTTCTACTTTTATAATATAAGGACTAGTATATGGGAACCCATACACAACAAGGCTGTGTTTTCATTGAGGGGTTGAGATGATATCATAGGGACCTCCAGAGCAGAGCTCGAGAGGTCCCAATGTCATCTTAACCCTGAGATGAAAACACAGCTGAGTTGTGTATGGATGCCCATATACTATTTGTTACAGTCTATGGTTCCCCAGGTTTTTAAAAAAGTTGAATTTGGCAAGATTTTGTACCGTGTGTTCCTGCGGCTCTCCCCCTTGCTATCAAGAGCTCAGTTTCCTGTAAAGTGAGTTTGCATGGTTCCATTTTATTGAAAGCATCCAAAGATTCATGGCTGGACTTGTTTAAAAAAAAAAAAAGACAAATGTCAAATTTGCTACGGGTTGGTTACACAGAGATGAATATGGCAGTCCATGTCCAAACTATGTCTGTCTGCCAGTCGGTAAGTGGTTCCGCCATGTTTCTTCCAATATTTTATTATGGAATGTGCACAATAAAATTTAGAATGTGCACAACTTTTTGAACATGCACAACAACATTTAGAACATGCACAACAATGTTTCAGTAGCCACTGATTTCCATACACAATAAGCTTTAACCATATACTATAAAATATTTGTTAGAGCAGCGAAACAAATAGCTTTTCACTTTTGCTTTTCACACTGCTAGTAAAAAATAATTCAATAGAATTGGAATTGTGATGTCAGAGACTGCCAGCTACTTAGAAGCCCAATGTAGTTAAATGAGAAACTAAATATGTGTTTCTATCTTTTTCAAAAGAACAGATATTTCTTTAAGCAACAGACTTTGCATTTTATATGTTTGCATGGTTATGGTCCATCTTTTTTTGATTTTACAATTTTTTAAACAATAATTGGCTTCTCTTTTCTTCAGTAAAATCTGGTTTGAACAAAATGGCACCTGATAAGTATAACACAACATCACAGGTTTTCAAACATCACATCTTTTTATTAAATATATAATATTTTAGTGGTAGAAAGTGTTATTTCTGCACAAACATCTGAAAATAGATTTGCTGTTTTCCCCTGTAATACAAAACACACAGTCATATTCCGCAGGGCTCAAAGGTGGGTGCTCACTCCCAAACAATGCTCACCAGATCCAAGAAAGCAGAGAACTCAAGAACTTAAGTCAGGTATAAAGTTCAAATCAAAAATTAAAAACAGAAATACGCCATTATATTTATGCTAAGTGTTTATTCAGCCATGAGAGAACATGGCTGTAACCCTGGTGTCTTGACTCATACACAAATATTCTTCAGGGGGCGTGGCTGAATATACAGTTAGCATGTATAGAATGGCTTTTGTCTGTTTTTAGTTTTTGATTCAGACTTTATACCTGACTTAGGTTCTCGAGTGTTCAGCATTCTTGGATCTGGTCCCATTGAAATACACCATCAGCCTCGCAAGCAAAGCGTTTCTGACTTCATAGTGCTAGGATTCCATTGCATTCTATTTTTTTTTACTAACAATTGGAAAAGTACAAATAAAATGATGAAAATGTAAGTAAAGAAAAAAATAAAAGCAAACAACAACCAAAGATGCATCTAAAGGCTCAAACTTTCATTCTGCAAGATAAATATCCTTACTAAGCACTTGCTCTTTAAACTGAAAATAAAACAAACAACCACCCCAAAACCTTGATACTTTGTGGTCTCACACTGAAAATGATTGGCTTCAGAGTTTTAGTTTAGTAGTTGGGTGGACAGAGCAATGCAGTAGTGTGAATGAAAGTGAAACCAGCCTTGAGGGATTGCAGCATCAAGGAGCTGCCTGTTGAGAATTTAAGTAGCTGAGCAACATTGGTACAGGGTCATTTTCATACCCATAGCTTGTGCTGACGCCTCAAAGCAAACTCTGAAAAACAACATAATTAGATACAATTCAGCCTGCATTCCATATATATATATATATATATATATATATATACACACACACTATACATTTCTCTCCCCATTATTTATTACTGAGGAAATATGCACAGAAACATGATCTTTATCCCTTAGAGCTTATTTATTTCTATAGAAATACAAAATCACACATATCCCCACAATGCAAAGCATCATGGGCTGTATATGCAAATCACCACAGAATATTATACTGGTTCAACTTTAAGCAGAAATGTATGGTGCTGAAAGGCCTCTCACGCAGTCTGCAAAGGGTGCCAACAGAAGACACAGACAAGTGTTTCGTCCTACCAGGACTCATCAGTGTGCCTCATCTGTATGATACCCCATTGGAATGAACCAGCTACCCTAAGATGGACTATCTGGGTTATGTTGTGGTGAGCCCCATAAAAACAAAAACAAGCTGAAAGACAAAGAACCTCAGTGCGCAAGCATTTTCGGAGCATTATATATTTTCTATAGCCTATTCCCTACCTCAAGTCATAATCCTCTATTGTGACATCACAGTCTGTTGCCATGGAAATAACTGTGATGTCACAAGCAGTGCATTATTATCTCAGGTAGGGAGAAAACAACAGGAATAAATAAACTCTTCAGGAGCAGATATCCTGTTTTCATGCAGATGACCTCAATAATAAGTAATAGGAAGGAGGAATACAGAACTAATTGGAACTATAAACTGAACTGTGTCTAAATACCATGTTTTGTGAAAGTCCTCCTAATGGCATCAGCTGCTCTTTAAGCAGGATTCTTAGTATGCATTTTATAAAAGTATGTAATGTAACCCATGCTCCCCCGGCCCTTAGAAAGGGGCATGCATGGACATGGGAAGTCCCCATGTTTAGGGATATTTCACTGCTTGCTGGAAGGTCCCTTCTGACCCCACCTATTTGCTTTAACCTTACTTAGGCCTTGAGATTCTCCAGAATATGAGATCCACTTAGTCTTTACAAATAAATTATCAACACTGAAGTCTTGGAGCACATAAGTTCTTTATTGAGATCAAACTGAACATGTTAATTTAGAGAACCAGAGATCACATTTCATTGGGCTATGTTGTTGGGCAAATCACTCCATTTTCAGAGCATTATATATTTCCCTAGCATCCAGTATCTGAGTCCCAATCCTGTCTACCAGGGCTGGTTTAAGACAAGGAATGTCCCATTTCAGTTTAGTGTGGAGAGGCCCTTACAAATTGAGGGAGGTCTGGGGGCCACCTAGACCCCTAAAAGCTTCAGTATCTTATGATGCACTGAGATGTAATCTGAGAAATTCCTGACATATTTAATGACATGATGATAGTGCACTACAACCCCTGTTTTTGCTTTATATTCTATTTCATTTTTTCCTTTCTGTTTCTGTGAGAAAAATAAAACTCTGTTGCTTTGTCTTGGCCACTCCAGAAAGAGTGCTGTAGCCTGACAAAGCATTGATATTTTTGGTATTCCAAAAGGAATGTTTTGTTGCTTTCCCATGCCAACATTTGGATTTAATTAAAAACAAGAAAACTGATCAGCGAACTTAGGACAGAAGTATATCTGTAATAAACATATCCCCACTTCAAAAATCACTGTGGGGAGTCAGTCATTTGAAAAAGTAGACTACCATTTTTTTTTAAATTTAATGCCACATTTGTGTTTTGGTAGGACTCAGGAGCATTACGAATCTGGCATTCATCTAAATGCCCAGAATCATATGCCTAAAATTGATCAGTTCAGACTGTGGAGGCTACATGCCAGATCAGATGCAAGCATTGTCTCTGAAATCCT
The DNA here is from genome assembly GCA_016271365.2 of Neoceratodus forsteri. NCBI lineage: Eukaryota > Metazoa > Chordata > Ceratodontiformes > Ceratodontidae > Neoceratodus > Neoceratodus forsteri. The sequence goes on along the minus strand of JADMNL010000022.1, from coordinate 6,329,589 downwards.
GTCTGTCCTCTAGGATATCTGCAGATGGGACACCACCTTTTCAGAACCTCTGCAGGACAGACTTCCTTTTCCTTCATGCTTCTATATCTGTGGAACAACCACCCTCCTTTTAAGTGTTCCTCTTCCTTTCCTTTGCCCAAATGGACACACATTACAAGAAAGACACCACGCTATTTTATAACTGGTAAGAAAAGGCCACAACTTTACTTAATTCACTATTTGATTTACACACATCAAATTCTTTTTTAAGATATATGTGTATGTATGTATATATGTATATATATATATATATATATATATATATATATATACTGTATATTGTTATAAAATGGGTAAGAAAAAAGGAATCATCTGGCTGGTTGAAACACATCAGATGACCATGCGTATATCACAGTACAACTGCACACCTGCACTTTCACCCCCTCCAAATCAATTTTACCATTTTATAAGATAGATAACCCAGTCTAGGGCATATGGTCGCGCTCTGATATACGCACACCTTGGGCGGTTGACACACTCGGCCTGCGGCCTCTTGCATAACAACACACAGCAAGGCGTGTGTATATCACAGCGCGACCACACACCCTAGAGTGGGTTATCTATTACATATATATATATATATATATATATATATATATATATATATATATCATACCAGCGCGGTAGCACCAGTATAGTTAGGGTTGATTAAGAAGTTTAATGTTAAACCCCAAATTTTGCACGTTAATAACTTTGTCATCATATGATGGATTTACCTGAAAGTTTGTATACATGGTCTGGTACCATAGATCTCTGAATCTGCCAAGTTGTGTTATGGTCAGATGAGCAGTTGCGGAGCTGCAGAATGCCAAAAATGAAAAAAAAAAGACTTTTTGAGTGTTTCTTTGCTTGTGGATACAGATCACACAATTTGTCTGTTTGGTCTGACATCTTCAGGGAAGACGCAGCCTGGGTCACTGATGTGACTTTCAAAGATTTGGTGAAAAAATATTAAACAGTTCAAAAGTTATTCAAAAAACAAGTTTCCCATTATAGTCAATGGGAAAAAAATATATGTGTCTCTCGAAAGCTGCCGCCACTACATTTTACTTTCGCAAATGGCCCTTTTACTTTCGTGCGGTGGCCATGTTGTTTTCAATTAGCAAGAGAGAAAAATGCCTGGCATTTAAATTGGCTGTTGTGACTGTTGTGTTTACCTTGTCAGGTCCTGAGGATGCCAGCTTTATTTTTTTTGGGGGGGGTAAACCCCCCCAGAAATTCATTTTAAAATCGGCACTCAGTACTGTGCATAAATTCACGACAGAAATGGCTGCAACACTTTGCAAAATCACAAAAGTGTTGTGCTTTTGGCAAACTGTCACACTTTACAGTACTTTGTCCAAAACTGCAAATATTTGCCATCCCACTGCAATAAAACGGTTGGGGCTTTTGGGCTGAAATTTGCAGGGTGGTAAGCCCTTGTCCTACAGATGTGCCTTTTGGTGGTTTAGTACCAAAACATTCAATGGGCCCAAAGGTACAGTGTTCTGAAGTTGAGAAATTTCCCATAGGATAACACTGCGGTGCCTGTGACATCTTTCGGTGCCCGTATCTCAAAAACAAAGCGAGATCCGAATTTTTCACTAGTCATAGCTTAGTTCACCTCCAGGTGAACTAAGCTATGAAAACAAGTTTGGACATCATAGATTACACCTGCAGTGGAATTTATTTCCTGCTTGCTACAGTTACAGAGATATTGGCAAAACTGTGTTACAAGGGTTTCTTTGGAGTACTTTGGTGCTGCTGTATGGCTCCATACTAATGTGTAAGTGGGAGTGCGGGCCCAGAGGGCCCGCACTCCCACATATGCATGCCATTACGCTAAAACTGGACAATGTGAAGGTAGCACAGGGCCCAGAGGGCCCGCGCTCCCACTAACACATACCAGTTACCAGTTATATTACACTTTCTCAAAAAGAAGGGAAATTCATTGCAAAAAACTCCATTAATGGACCAGTCAGGGTTGATAGCATAGGACAAAAGTTTGGAAATGTGATGTCAGGGTTACACCCATACCACCCGACCCTCCACACACCAACAGGCATTGGGGTGTGTGTTGGGGTCACTGAGCCTAACTCTCATCCCATTCTCCTATACTGTACCACCTCAGCTTGCTTACACATGGAATGGGGTGAGAGTTAGGCTGACGACCCCAACACACACCCCAGTGCCTGTTGGTGTGTGGAGGGTGGGGGTGGGGTGGTAGGGGTGTAACCCTAACTTCACATTTCCAAACTTTTGTTGCTGTGCTATCAACCGTAACTGATGCATTAACTGAGTTTTTTGCAATGAATATATATATATATAATTGCAAAAACGTCATTAATGCATCAGTTAGGGTTGATAGCACACCGACAAAAGTTTGGAAATTCGGTGTTAGGATTACCAACCCCTAACACCCCATCCCCACCCTCCACACACCAACAGGCATCGGGGTGTGCATTGGGATCTTCAGCCTAAAGGTATTGTCCCAACACTACTGGTACTTTCCCAAAACCAAAGGTAGTTTTGCAACACTACTGGTACTTTCCCAAAACCAAAGGTAGTTTCACAACACTACTGGTACTTTAGTGAAACTAAAGGTAGTGTTGCAACACTATTAGTACTTTAGCAAAACTAATGGTAGTGTCATGACACTACTGGCACTTTCCTTACCCACTTTCGAGATACGAATGCTGAAAGGTGGCACAGATGCCGACATCTCAGTAATATTTTCCATAGATACCTTTTGCTGGTTGACTGGAAAAATTTACACCAGTTCCATTGTAAATGTAGTGTAATGTAACTGGTATGTGGTTGTGGGAGCGTAGGCCCTCTGGGCCTTGCACTCCCCTAATGCTGAAAATTTGCACTCCCATTTGCACATAAGCACGGGTACATAACGCATCCCTACAGACATGAAAATAAAGCCTTGGAACACTAATTTGCCAATATCTTAGTAACTGTAGCAGCTATGAAAAACATTTCACTTTGGTGGTTTTCATGACTTTGAAACCTCCACCCATGCTTAGTTTACCTAAAGGTGGACTAAGCTGCAAATAGTGAAAAATCCATATCTCGAACTGTTTTTAAGATATGGACGTCGCAATGTTATTCTATGGGGAATTTCGCATGGAAATTGTGTAACGGACACTCATAACGCAGTGAATTTTTTGAATTTTTGAACCAAATTTTCAACATGGACTTTTTGGGACTTCCCCTCATGAACAGTGGCACTATGATTTTGTTAATCCATCCCAAAAGTTGCTTTTGCACAGCGACTGCAGCATTCTGTGGCATAGGTGTTAAAACATGTTTTGGGAAGGATGTAAAAAATGACAGCTGTACTGTTCATAAGGAGGTGTGAAAAAATGGCCACATTGAAAATCTGGAGTGAAAATATAAAAAATTAGTGAGATTACGAGCGTGCGTAGGAACAGCACATCGCACGCTCGTAATGCAGTAATTTTTTGAATTTTTTTTTAACCAGATTTTTAGCATGGGATTTTTGGGACCTCCCCTCATGAACAGTGGCACTGTGATTTTGTTAATCCATCCCAAAAGTTGCTTTTGTACAGCGACTGCACCATTCTGCACCACAGGTGTGAAAACACATTTTGGACTGGATGTGAAAAGTGACAGCTGCACTGTTCATAAGTAGGTGTGAAAAAATGGCAATACTGAAAATCTGGAGTGAAAATATTAAAAATTGGTGAAGTTATAAGCGTGCATAGAAACTGCACAATGTATGCTTGTAACGAAGTCATTTTGTGGATTTTTTGCACCAAATTTTGAACATGGGCTGTTTGCGACCCCACCTCATGAACACTGGCACTGTCATTTCATTACTCAGTCCCAAGAGGTGATTCCGCGCAGCTACCATGAAATCACCTTTCGGGACTGAGTAACGAAATGAAGGTGACTGTGTTTATGAGGTGGGTCCCAAGAACTCCAAGTTGAAAATTTTGGGCTAAAATTCTTAAAACTGGCTGAGATATCGACATAAGTTGACCCCCCCATTGACTCCCATTATACGGCTTACCTTGATTCCTCAGATCACAGTTCAGCTTTGAAGAGTGCAGACGTGTCCCCAGTCCAGAGAAGATCACTGATCCTGCCCTCTGGATGGTAAGTATGGGTGAGGGAGTGCAGGGAGGTGGGTGCACAGAGGGAGGGTGGGGATGGGGGAGGGGGACAGGGAAGACGATGAGGGACTGTTTTCTTTTTTGCAGGGTTAAAAAAGACATTGTGGGATGGTTTTCTTTATTTACAGAATACATTTATTAAAAAAAAAAATCTGGCACACTGTGATGGGCTCCCAATGTGCCACACTAGTGGGGGGGGGGACACTACCCAACTCAGGGATTGGGCACCCCAATATTGGGATAAAAAGAATGAGCTTTGGGGGAGGGCATCCAACACTAGATGGGGGGGCATCCCAGTGTCAAAAGTATATAATATTAATAAATTGGCACACTGGGGGCCCTAGTGTGCCACATGAGTTTTTAAGGGGGTGGTGCATGCTACCGACAGGGGGGATTGGGCACCCCGTCGGCAACAAAGTGGGCTGGGGGGGACATCTGAGTGGGCATCCCAGTGTCAGAAAACAAAAAATAGTAAAAAACAATCTGGGCAAACAGGGGTGGGCTCCCGGTGTGCCACATAAGTGTTTGTGAGGTGGGGGGAAGCATTCTGACATGGGGAATGGGCACCCTGTTGTTGGTGACTGTTTACAGAAGTTTGATGCAGGATCCTGAATCACAAAATTTGATGCAGGATTCTGCATTGAGGCTAAAAGACGTTGGGGGACAGTTTTCTTTATTTACTGCCCCTAGGTAAACACTGTCAGTTGTGTTTACCTATTCGGGGGCTGTGGAACACACTGGGGGCATCAGATTGTCAATCTGACCCCCAGAAATACCATTTTCACAATGCTAATGTTGGAAATTGCAGATAAAGTGGGTGCCATACTTTCACAAAAGTGTGACACTTTTGTGAAAGTGCCAGATTTGTTTCTTCCGCAACTTCTGACACTATGGGGGACCAATCATGAAAATAGCATTTCTGGGGGTCAGATTGAAAACCTGATACACTCAGTGTGTTCCTTAGCCCCTGATTAGGTAAACACAACTGACAGTGTTTGCCTAGAGGCAGTAATTATTGAATTTCGGCCATTTTTGTCTGCCGCTAACTGAAAACAATATGGCAGCAGCTCAAAAACAAACTGGCATAGCTCGAAAGCTTTCAAAAGCAAAATTGCTTTCGCAAAACCTTTTAAAAGCTTTTGAGCTACACGTATATTTTTGTCTATAGGCTCTAATGGGAAACTTTGAACTTTCATAACTTTTGAATGGATTAATATTTTTTCACCAAGTCTTCAAAAGGCACTTCCTCAATCCAGTCCCCTATACCCTGAAAATTTCAGACCAGTTGGACAAACCATTCAGGCTGTAGAGATGAGCAAAAAATTCAAAAAAGTTGAGGATTTTTCACACTTTTAAACGCTCCACAACCAAAAATCTGGCTAGGACAAAAATGTCTAGAGCCAGAGATCTATGGTACCACACCATGCATGCAAAATTTCAAGCAGATTGCAGAAACTGTTGCAAAGTTATTAAAGTGCAACATTTGGGGTTTAACATAGAAGTGGCTATGCAACCCTAGCTATGCTAGCCCTACAGTATAATCTATATATATATATATATATATATATAGAGAGAGAGAGAGAGAGAGAGAGAAAGAGGTGGGGGGGCGCGGTCGCACTCCTATAGTTAGGGATGAGTAGACATTTCAATGTTAAACTTGAACATTTGCACTTTAATAACTTTGCAACCATTCAACTGATTTGCATTCAAATTCGCATACACTGTTGCCCAGGGTAGATCTCTGGATGTGGCAAGTTACGTTCTGGTTGGATGGGCAGTTTCCGAATTCCAGAGAAGTGAAAAAAAAGCATTTTTTTCACTCTTTAACTATTCTAGGATTTTTCTTTTAACTTGCCTACAGACCAGACAGTTTGGAATCTTGGTTTGAAGTTTTCAGAGCAGAAAGGGACTAGTCCACAGATGTGCCTTTTGTGGTTTTTAAGTTATTGCACTTAAAAAATTTGAAAAAATCAGTTCTGAGCATGCTCAGTAAGCACTAAAGATAGCTGTATGAAACAAAAAAAGAATTATTATTTCATATGACATCATCCTTTTTCATTTGAGGAAATCCTTTTTCATATAGCCACCATCTTGTTTTCAGTTTTGCCTGTGAAATTCAAATTTGTAAACCCCACAAAAATGATATTCTGGTGAGGAATCAACATATGTAGCTTAGCTACATTCTGCACTTTACTGCTCGAGAAATGCCCTTCAAATGTGTTTTTTTTACATTGAAATTCTTTTTTCCTATTGGTGTCATATGAAAAAAGATCTTGTTTTGTATGATGACTCACGAAGAAAGATTTTTTTTTGTATGGGAAATCAATGTATTTCAATGGGATTTTCAACTTTGGTGCATAACTTTGCCATTTTTGCATATTTTGACACTGAATTTTCATCATGCCCTTTTTGAGACCCCTCGTCATGAGCAACTGGGGTGTCATTACATAGCTCCCACCCAAAAGGTGACTTCAAGGTCACTTGGTGAATTCACCTTTCGGGCAGCATTTGCATAATGTCAGTCATATTGTTCATAAGGTGGAATTATAAAAAGACTATGTTGAAAATTTGGGGTCAAAATATGTAACAATGACAAAGTTATGACCATTCATTGCAATTTCGCTATGCATGCTCATAACTTAGGAACTTTAAAAGACTTTGACCACAAATAATCAACATAGACTTCTTATTACCCCACCTCATGTATGTCACAGCTGTCATTTTTCAAATCCTACTCAAAATGTGTTTCGCAGCTGTGGCACAGAATGGTGTTGCAGTTGCGTGGAATTACATTTTGGTATGGATTCAAAAATCTTCTGTACCAGGTACATAAGGTGGAGTAATAAGATGGCTATACTGGCAATTTGGTCACTGTTGTCCTATATATGGAAGCACAGAGCCCTTTAACAGCAGCCTACATATATGCATCTACCCTCCCACAGGCAAACGAGGATATGATTACTCTGTCTAAAAAATTATACATGGGTGGGAGCATAGGGCCTGGAGGGCTCTGCACTCCCACAGGCAAATAAGGCTATGATTATACTATCTCTAAAAGTAAGGAAATTCTTTACAAAAAAAACTGCTTTAATGCATCAGTTAGGGTTGATATCAAACCATAAAAAGGAGGAAAATATGATGTAAGAGTTTCCAACACTAACACCCCAGCCCCACCCTATACACACCAACAGGCACTGGGGCTGTGCTTGGGGTAGTCAGGCCTAATGCTCACCCCATTATCCTATACTGTACCCATCTCAACTTATTTAGTTATGGAAAGGGGTGAGTGTTAGCACTGATGACCCCATGGCACACTCCCAATGCCTGTTGGTGTGTGCAGGGTGGTGGTGTGGTATTAGGGTTGGAAATCCTAATGTCATATTTTCACCCTTATAGTTAGGGTTCAATGGTCACTTCTATGTTAAATTGAAAATGTAGCAGTTTAATAACTTTGCAACCTTTCAACCATTTCAAATTAAATTTTGCATGCACCATCAGGGACCAAATACTAGGATGCAAGGCAGCATGGGTTCATGGAGGGGGGGAGATCATGTCAAATGAATCTGATTGACTTCTTTGACTGGGTCACTAAGACAGTAGATGAGGCTAAGCAGCAGACATCCTCTATTTGGATTTTAGCGAGGCCTTTGACTCTGTGCCCCACAAAGGTTGATCAGAAAGTTGGCGGATCTCGGGGTTGGGAATAAGATGTCCAGATGGGTGGAAAACTGGCTGAGGGACAGAACCCAGATGGTGGTTGTGGGGAGAGAGTTATCTGGAACCAGAGAGGTCACCAGTGGGGTCCTGCAGGGCTCAGTGCTGGGGCTGGTGTTGTTCAATGTCTTCATAAGTGACATTGGGGATGGCATTAAGGGCAAAATGTGCCTATTTGCAGACAACACCAAGCTCTGTACAGCTGATGGGATACAAGACCTATAGGTTGATCTGGAAAAGCTGGGGACGTGGTCTGGGGTATGGCAGCTTGGCTTCAATGCTAAGAAATGCAAAGTTATGCACATTGGAGCCAAGAATTCTAAGACATAGTACTATCTGGGTGGAGTCCAGGTAGCTGCATCAGAGGAGGAGAAGAACCTGGGAGTGATGATCACTAGTGACCTGAAACATTCCATGTAGTGCAAGAAAGCAGCAGCAAGGGCAAACAAGATGCTTGGATGTATAGCTAGGGGGATCAGTAGTAGGAGAGAGGAGGTTATACCACCCTTGTATGGGTCACTGGTAAGGCCACATCTAGAGTATGGGGTTCAGTACTGGTGTCCACACATCAAAAAGGACATTAACCTACTAGAGAAGGTCCAGAGGAGAGCTACAAAGATGATAACAGGTCAGCAGGGTAAGGCATGTGAGAAGAGGTTAAGGGCACTGAACATGTACTTCCCGGAGGAAAGGAGAGAGAGAGAGAGAGAGGGGACATGATTGGGACCTTCAAGTACTTGAAAGGGATAAATAAGGTGGATAAGGAGGGTCTCTTTAAGCTGAGTGACAATGATAACATGAGGGGGCACAGTTTTAAGCTGGAGGGAGGTTTAGGAGGGAGGTCAGGAAGCACTTCTTCATGAGAAGATGGTGGACACTTGCACTACGCTGCCAGAAGAGGTGGTTTCATTGAAGACAGTGGGCAGCTTCAAGAGAAGCTGGGATAGGTATAGGGGGAAGGTAAGGATCATGGGTGAGGAGGATGGAAGGAGTGGGGTGGGAGGGCAGGGACAGTAGCTCAAGCTGCAGACCCTGCAATATAAGCAGACTAGATAGACCAAATGGCCCTGTTTGTATGTTCATATAATGTGGCAAGTTTTGTTCTGGTCAGACATGTGATTGCAGAGCTACCTAGTGTCAAACAATGTGAAATTATCATGTTTCATCAAATTCTTTGTCAAGCCACTGCGCAGAAATAGTGTGGATTTGTGGTCTAAAATTTTCAAGGTAAACAGACCTTGGGTCACAGAAGTTCATTTTGAAGATTAGGTAAAAAAAATATTAATCCATTCAAAAGTTATTAAATTATAAAGTTTCCTATTATTTTGAATGGGAGCAATCAGGTGCCCAGTGCGAAAAGGGATCATTTATTGCAAATGGATAATTGCGACAGAAGATCCTGCCACTCTTGAGGACCAACCTTTTCGTAAATCTGTTGCAACAGTTCTTCTATTTCTTAGTCTAATCTATTCTTTACAATTTCTAGTTCATAAGGTTGGCCACCTATGGGCATTCCTTCCCCTTTCTTGACTATGCTATAGTGTCCTCTTTAATTTTCCTTTTCCCTCTCATGTCCTCATATAGGGAGGTTATTATGGTGACCTCTGAGCTGATGTAAAACAACAGGCTGTGTTCCTCATTGTTGGATTTAGTATGCAATAGCATTATGTCATGACATACCTTGATGTATATACCTTATGTGTATGAAACCAGTAAATGTTGAAAATACCACGGCACTAGGTGTTTTTGATAAAGGTAAAAAGTTACTTGGGGACTATATTATAAAAATTAAGTTACCAGAAAGATATCAGAAAACCCTGATGTGTCGTTTAAATGCATGTACATTACAGATTGTTTGAGTGGCCCTTTGGCACCATGCATTCCTGCTTTAAGCTGAACCAGCCTAAGATTTCATGGTGATTTGCATATACACCCCATGATGCTTTGCATTATGGGGGTATGTGTGGTGTTGTGTTTCTTTGACACTTGACCTTATTGCCAATGCCCTTTGGGGTAACTCTTGCATCAGTGCTTTTGCACTGAGGTTCTTTGTCTTTATCTTGTTTTTGAGTTTTTTCCTTTTTTTGAGCTCCCCATCACCCAAACACACAAGGCCAACACAGGGGATAATTCATTTCCATAGGAAAGAGAGATCAGTAGATCAGTGGGTCAGTAGGTGCTGGCTCAGTGCAGAGGAAGGATATGCACAGTCTGTTGCTGCAAACTGATGCATTGAAGAAGGGATATGCCATTGCTTAAGGTTATTCTCTGTGTTTTAAATAAACATCACACAGAGAGTGTGTGTTGAACCTGAAGTTCTGTGTCTGGTCCATCTGTTATCCCACAACCCCTCCAATGTAATCCTTTGCTGCAAATGGGTAATCTTTTATCACAAATGGGAAATCCTTTTTCTTGTGGCCACCATTTTCTGCTTGGTAGCCACAGACCCACAGTTGCCTCCCTGTCCTCGCCGATCACTTCAGTGAGTGAGTGAGTGTCGTGTGAGGTGAGGTGACAAGTGATTTTATATATTTATAGCCTTAATCATTTAGACTAAAAGTAGCAGCATGGTAGCACAGTCTTTTTTTATATCACCATGTGTGACTCAGAGACTGCATTGTGCTGCTTTAATCTTCAGACCCTGACTCTGAATCCAGACTGGTCACCTGACCCAGTGACTGACTCTCCGGCACCACCGATGCAGTGCTTCCTACTTTATCATTTTTCTGTGGTCTGCTTCTGCACTCGTTAGATCAGGTATTAGGCCAGTTGACTTGGCAGTGGCCATGATATCACACTGGATGGCCATTCAGCGGAGCAGGAGAGGCTGAGAGAGTTTTGTTCTCTCTCTGAAGAAACTGAAAGAGGTTGCTGCTGTCAAGCCTGTCAGCGAGTGTGCTGCTTGTCATGCTATCCTTTCTTTTTTTTTTCACAATTTCATCTTTATATACTTTTAGTACACACAGTCAACACATCAATCAGTTCATAACATCCGTCTTTACAATTGGCTGTGGGATCAAGTCCTTAGAGCATTAATGGTTTCAAATAATAAATTTGTATTTATAGCTTACAATTAGTGTCTTGGCTTAATTATTTAAATATAGTATATAAAGAGTAAAGGTTTAAAGAATGCATTGAGTAGATGTAACTTCACAACTTAGACATGTAGTTGCTACTACTTAATGGACAGGCTGATAAACAGAGCTACTCAGTAAGTTCTGAATTCTTGTAGTTTAATTATGCATTTTACATACTCACTCCTGAGTTTAAGTTAGTGCAGAGCATAATAATCCTCTGAGTGAGTAGAAGTGTGTAACCAGGAGGGAGGAAGGGGGGGCATCCAATATATGGTCCGGTAGCATCCAAGCCCAGCACAATGGGGCGGAGTAAAAAGGGGGAGGGTGTGAGACGTGGGGAAAGGGAGATTGTAATGGGAGGGGATGGTTTACAGTCTGCGATTCCGGGGATCTCAGAGTGGGTCCAAAAAGTTTCAACCAACAGGAGAGCCCTCCAGCTCAACAGCCCAACTTAGGGGATGAAGGTGTCATCCTGTAGCATATAGTATAGCTGCCATCGGGACCACCTGGAGTTGAATTGGTCTTCCCGGTCATTTAGTTTATGGGTTATTCGTTCCATATAATAAATTTGCTTAGTAATCTGCCACCAGTCTTGTATGGTTGGGATTTTTGTAGTTAGCCATAGTTTTGTGGTGGCCTTCTTGGCTGCTATGAGAAGAAGGAAGAGGAGGTATCTAATAGTTGGATGCCTTAGTTCCCTTGGGGTTAGCAGTAAGAGGTATAGCTTACCGGTTAGTTGAAACTGTGAGCCAAAGAGTTCCTGCAGATTAGTTTGGAGGGCTAATATAAAGGGCTGAAGTTTGGGGCATGTCCACATTATGTGTGTATGGGTGGCTCTGACCTCCCCGCAATGGCGCCAGCAGGCTGCAGACCTGGTTGGAGCATAGTGGCTGGTGATTATAGGTGTCCTAAAGTATCGAATAAGGACCTTCCATGCGTATTCACGCCACTGGTGGGAGCTAGTTACTTTAGTAACATATTGGCACGCTATCTGCCATTCTTCCTGGGGGACGGGGCATTCCAGCTCCTTTTGCCATAGAAGTCTAATGTTGTCTGTAATGGTTAGCTCATATGATTTCTGGGAGCGGTAATACTCTGAAGTTAAGTGTCTTTGTTTATGGGAATTATTTAGTCGGATCTGTTGGTTTATCGGGGGGGGGTGTCTGTGCAGGATTCCGTGCAGAGGTCGGCAGGGATTCATAGTAATGATGAAGCTGTAGAAATCTATAGAAGTCCCTATGTGGTAAGCCATACAGGGATTGGATTTCAGTGAAGGGTCGCAGGCTCCCTAGTGCTATAATCGGTGGAAGGTATGTGAGTCCCAGTGTTTCCCAGGTAAGAAACCCGTGGTCCATTCTATTAGGAGTGAACTGGTCTAAGCTTGCTATTGGGCATATAAGAGATAAAAAGGGTTCTAAGTGCTGCGAGCTCCTAATGTATCTCCACGAATTTAGGTAGTGAGTTATCCACGGGTTTGTAAGATCTGGGGGAAGTATCATTTCACGCTGTCCATATATAACTCTAAAGTAGTCCCTATTGCTGATAAGAGATCTTTCGATTTCTGCCCAGTGTGGAGTAGTTATACCGTTTTGCCTTGCCATCAGGTGTGATAACATTGCAGCGTTATGATATATCCGGAGGTCAGGTAGTGCAAGTCCCCCTCCGGATCTTGGAAAAGTAAGTAACTTGAAGCGAACTTTGGGCCTCTGCCCCTCCCAGATGAACCTAGAGATAAGACGGTTCCATAACTGGAATGCTGTATCTGCGAGAGGAATGGGAATGTTTGGAAATAAATAAAGGGCTCTGGGGAGGACTACCATTCTAATTAATTCTATTCTTCTAGTGAGGCTCAAGGGTAGAAACGTTCCAACGGCCAGGTCTGTTTAAGTTGGGAAGTAAAGGTATATAATTATTTTTATAATACTCTGTGGAGGATCGAGAAAGTTGGACTCTCAGGTATTTTAATTTAGACAGGGCCCAATTGCAGGGAAATAACCTTTGCACAGTAGGGGCCGGGGAGTAATGAAATGTAAGGATCTCAGTTTTGGAGAGGTTCAGCTTATAGCCAGACATCTGTCCGAAATCATCTAAGAGCTGTCCTATAACTGGGAGCGATTTCTCTGGGTTCTGGAGATACAGCAGCACATCGTCCGTGTATAGGGCTACCCGGTGTTCTACCCCCCCCAGCATAATTCCAGCAAGACTCTGCGACTCCCGAATATACTGTGCAAGAGGTTCTATAAATAGAGCAAATAGAAACATAGAAACATAGAAGTTGACGGCAGATAAGGACCGCAAGGCCCATCCAGTCTGCCCATTTCTTTTTCTACCTTATAAATGTGCCATCGGCCTTTGCTCTGTCAGTGACCTATCTATTCATAGTCATTTGTATTGCTCCCTTATGCCTATCCCATGCCTGTTTGAAGCCCTGCACTGTATTCATAGCCACCACTTCTTGTGGTAAGCCATTCCATGCATCTACCACCCTTTCTGTGAAAAGAATTTCCTCACATTCCCCTTAATCGGCCTCCCTCTAATCTCATGCTGTGTCCTCTTGTCCTGCTATTTTTCTTATATTTAAACATGTTAGACTCTTTCACCTTGTTTATGCCCTTAAGGTGTTTAAATGTCTCGATCATATCACCTCTCTCCTCCTTTGCTCAAGGGTATACATATTGAGCTCCGTTAATCTGTCCTTATATGTCTTCTGATGCAGTCCCTGCACCATTTTGGTTGCCCTTCTCTGGACTGCCTCAATTTGGTTAATGTCCTATGAAGGTGTGGCCTCCAGTACTGCGCAGTACTCCAGATGGAGCCTAACCAATGTCTTGTACAGAGGGATTATTACTCCCTCTTACGACTTGTGATACCCTACTAATACACCTAACACCCCTAGCCTTACCTACTGCTTTAGAGGTCTGCTTGGATGATTTTAGGTCATCAGTGATGATGATGCCCAAGTCTCTTTCTTCCTTGTGACTGCTAGCAACCCCTCCCAGCCTATAAGTGGCTTCAGGGTTTCTCTTCCCTATGTGCATGATTTTGCACTTCTTTGCATTAAATCCCAGTTGCCACTCTTCTGACCATTCTGCTAGTTTATCCAGATCTCTTCTCATTCTGCCCACCCCATCTGGATCATCTACTCTGTTGCAGATCTTGGTGTCATCTGCAAACAGACAAGCCTTACCCTCTAGTCCATCTGCGAGGTCACTAATGAAGATGTTGAATAGGACTGGCCCCAGGACTGATCCCTGAGGTACCCCACTTGTGACTTGCATCTCTTCTGACTGTATACCATTTACCACCACTCTCTGTTTTCTGCCAGTCAACCAGTTTGCCACCCAGTTGACCAACTTCTGACCCACCCCGAGCCTACCTAGCTTATTTATCAATCTTCTATGTGGAACAGTGTCAAAGCTTTGCTGAAGTCAAGGTGGCGACATCAACTGCTCCCCTTGGTCCACCACTCTGGTTACCCAGTCAAAGAAATCTATGAGATTAGTTTGACAGGACCTTCCTTTGTAAACCCATGCTGTCTTGGATCCTGTCCCTATGGATTCCAGGTGTTGCACTATCCTTTCCTTAAGGAGTGCCTCCATAATCTTGCCCACTACTGAGGTAAGACTGACCGGTCTGTAGTTCCCGCCTCCTGCTACCACTCTTGTGGAGTGGGATCACATGAGCCTTTCTCCAGTCTTCTGGGACCTCTCCTGTGCTCAGAGACTCACTAAACAATTCTGCTAATGGCTCTGCTAGTTCCTCCTTTAGCTCCTTAAGTACCCTGGGATGTATGCCATCAGGTCCCATTGCCTTATCCACCCTGAGCTTAGCAAGCTCTTGTAGGACCCTTTCTTTTGTGAAGGGAGTAGTGCTCACCTCCCTCCCCCCTGTGTCCATGATGCTGAGCTGTGGTCCCTGCCCTACCTTCTCTTCAGTAAATACTGAGCAAAAGTATCTATTTAGGATAGATGCCTTTACAGGGTCCTCCTCCTCACATGCTCCCTTTTCTCCATTAAGCTTAGCAATACCCCTCTGGACTTTCTCCTTTCACTAATGTATCTATAGAAAGTCTTGTCACCTTTTACTGTTCGTGCTAGTGTTTCCTCAGTTTGGGACTTTGCCTGCCTTACTGCCTTACCTGCTTCCCTTAGGGCAGTTTGGTATGCCTCCCTATCTTCATCCCGCTGTGTTCCTTATATTTTCTGAAGGCCAGCCTTTTGGCTCTGACCTTTCTGCTACTATATTTGAGAACAAAGTGGTTTCCTTCTTCTTTGCACTTCCTTTTCTGTCTAACACAATGGGATGTTGCTTCAAGTATTGTATCCTAATGCTTTCCCACTTTGCCTGTACCTCCTCACCTGTGTTTCTTTTGCCAGGGCTAGCTTAACTCTGTTGGCCATCTTATCAAAGTCAGCTCCTCTGAAGTCCCATATTTTTGCCTTGGAATGGGATGATTTAGATGTAGTAGCCAAATTGAACCATACCATGTGATGGTCACTGGCCCCCAGGTGACCTTCTACCTGGAGATCTGTGATCCCTTCTTTGTTAGTCAGTACTAGATCTAGGATAGCCCTGTCTCTTGTGGGTTGCTGTACCAGTTGTTTGAGGCCCTCCCCCTGCAGGGAATCCACTATGAGTCTAGTTCTGGCAGATGTTCCTGCTGGTATTGACCAATCTGTATCTGGCATGTTGAAGTCTCCCATTATCAGAACCTCCCTTTAGCTGTCATGTTTTGTATATCTTCTAACAGTAATGTGTCTATGTCCTCCCTCTGGTCTGGGGCCTGTAGACAACCCCAGTTCTTATGGCTGTCCCATTACCTGTTTCCAGGGTGACCCACAGTTCTTCTGGCTCCTTATGTGTATTCTGAATTTCTGTAGCTTTGATATTTTCATTAACATACAGGGCCACCCTCCCCTTTTCCCTCGGTCTCTTCTGAACAATACATATCCAGGTACTGAAGTCTCCCAAGTGTGGTTACTGGTAAACCACGTCTCACTAATTGCTACTATGTCCAGTTTAGCCTCTGACATTATTGCCTGCAGGTCTGGGATCTTATTTCCCAGGCTGTGAGCATTGTGTACATGATTTTCCATTGGCCAGATTTGGTGTGTTAGTTGTTGGGTGAAGTTTGGCATTACCCTGTGCATCGTATGGGAGACAAACCTTTTCTTACCTGGTGATGCAAATGAATGGCAAACACGCTGAATTCCTGTTTGACCACTAGCTGAGGGGAGGGTGTTCTTCCCATTCGACGTATGGGGCTGCACCCTCTCCCCATTGCTAGTTTAAATATTCTGCAAAGGCGTCAAACTTCTGCCCCAATGCACTGACTCCTCTTTAGTCAGATGCAGTCCATCAAATTTAAAGAACTTTCGCTCCCAGAACTGTTGCCAGTTCCTACAAATCTGTGTCCTTTTCCTGGCACCAGTCCTTGAGCCACGTGTTTAGCTCCCCTATCTCCCCTTCTCTGACCTTCCGTCCATCTGCTCCCTTCTCCCAGACTGGCAGGATCTCAGAGAAGGAGATGCCGGACGAAATAGATGATAGTTTGTCACCCAGCCTAGTCAGGTGTTCCTTGGTCTCCTCAACTGACCGGCTGGCGAGATCGATTAGTCCCTATGTGTACTAGGACATCAGTGTTTTCTCCTGCTTTGTGAACAATTTTAGCAATGCGGTCAGTGTCTCTCCATGCTGATGTACCTGGGAGACATCTGACCATCACCCTGGCTGGAGATGGGTATCAACTCCCGAATCATGGAGTCTCCTATGATCAGAAGTTTTTGGATTTCCTTTGTGCTTGTTTAGTTTTGGTTCCTGATTTGGGTGAGTATTGTTGTGCTAGCTCCTGTGCACGCAGTGTCCTGCTCTGCAGTGTCTTCTGCCTCTTTATTTGATTTCAGAGATAGAGGCAGATACCTGTTTGTAGTGTTTATATGGTTTTGGAGGTAATGTTGGAGAGCAGAAAGTGATGGGGCACCTGATTTGCTCCTCCTAACCACCTGCCAACCTCCTGGACCAACTACCCTCTCTGGTCGAGGTTTTTCTGTTGGATGCTGGGGAAATGGCGGGTGGTTCTTATAATGTATTCCTCTTCAATATGAAATTTGAGGCGTGCAATCTCTGCCCATGCTGCCGGGCTGAGACCTAAGATCTCCAAAGGCCCAGCATGTAGGACAGTGTCCTAAATCCTGTAAGACTGTCCTTCTGAAAATTGTTCCACAGTACCTGCAGTTAATGAAATCCATTCCAAATAAGTTGCTGGGTTTGTAACCTAGTCAGAGTAATTAGAAGGAAAAAAAATGCAAGTAATGGTTTAATTGTGCTTTGTTTAACTTGTTATAACAAGTTAAATTACTAGTGCCCTGTAAATGAGATCACCTTGTGGAGGCCCCACTGATCCGCCCCTTCCTGTTCTGCCACAGGAAATGTTACAACTTGGTACCCTATAAAAGGAGTGTAGTGTGGGGTGGTTGGGGATGGGGTGGGTGGCTGGGCCTTTCCTGCCAAAAAGAAGACCACGGACAGAAAGAACAAGGAGGTAGGCAGAAACAATCAGTCAACAACAAATGCAGTAACCTGAAAGCTTATCTAATGTTAGATAAAACGTAAAACCTGTAAAGCACCACCTGTAATAATTTCAGAGAAGATATACCCTGTAAGAAACACTTTGCTCCAGAGAAAAATAAAGCAGTAACAGAAGATATACCTTGCAAAAAGACAATTTGAATCAGAAGATTACAGCAGTAATCTGTTAGCACAACCTGTAGGCACACCTTGTAATAATGCAGAAGAAGGTATACCAGCAACAACAATTTGAATCAGAGAAAAAATAAAGCAATGAAATGTTAGCAACAAACAGTAGCAATCCCTGTGAGTAAAATAAAAACACCACCACACAGTAAATCTGCTTAGCCAAACTAAGTCTTAATCCTTCTCCTTGCTCTGGTAAGTTTCTCTACTCTGCCTTTCAAGCAGTCTTAGAAGGAAAGAGCTCAGGTGAAGCTAGGTGCCTTGGCAGCAAACCAAGTCTTCTACCTCCAAGATATCAACTAACCTGACTTTTTAACCCTTCTTTCTGTTGAAAGTACTGACAGTTTGCCAGCTCCACCCCACATACACACCTAATCCTTTGGAAGAGCTGTGGGAGGAAAAGCAATTAGCTCCTTCAATGTGAGAAGGAGACTGAAACACCTCTGAGACAACAAACCTTTCAACAAACAAGAATAAAATAAAACCAGTGTCAAACAGTAATTTTGCTTAGCCCAATGATAAAAAGTCACAAAATGTAAGCTCCACCTGTAATACAGTAATTTCAGAAGATATACCCTGTAAGAAACACTTTGCTCCAGAGAAAAATAAAGCAGTAACAGAAGATATACCTTGCAAAGACAATTTGAATCAGAAGATTACAGCAGTAATCTGTTAGCACACACCTGTAGGCACACCTTGTAATAATGCAGAAGAAGGTATACCAGCAACAACAATTTGAATCAGAAGAAAAATAAAAGCAATGAAATGTTAGCAACAAACAGTAGCAATCCCTGTGAGTAAAAATAAAAACACCACCACACAGTAAATCTGCTTAGCCAAACTAAGTCTTAATCCTTCTCCCTTGCTCTGGTAAGTTTCTCTACTCTGCCTTTCAAGCAGTCTTAGAAGGAAAGAGCTCAGGTGAAGCTAGGTGCCTTGCAGCAAACCAAGTCTTCTACCTCCAAGATATCAACTAACCTGACTTTTAACCCTTCTTTCTGTTGGAAATTACTGACAGTTTGCCAGCTCCACCCCACACACACCTAATCCTTTGGAAGAGCTGTGGGAGGAAAAGCAATTAGCTCCTTCAATGTGAGAAGGAGACTGAAACACCTCTGAGACAACAAACCTTTCAACAAACAAGAATAAAATAAAACCAGTGTCAAACAGTAATTTTGCTTAGCCCAATGATAAAAGTCACAAAAATGTAAGCTCCACCTGTAATACAGTAATTTCAGAGAAGATATACCCTGTAAGAAACACTTTGCTCCAGAGAAAAATAAAGCAGTAACAGAAGATATACCTTGAAAAGACAATTTGAATCAGAAGATTACAGCAGTAATCTGTTAGCTTCACACCTGTAGGCACACCTTGTAATAATGCAGAAGAAGGTATACCAGCAACAACAATTTGAATCAGAGAAAAATAAAAGCAATGAAATGTTAGCAACAAACAGTAGCAATCCTGTGAGTAAAAAAAAAAAACACCACCACACAGTAAATCTGCTTAGCCAAACTAAGTCTTAATCCTTCTCCTTGCTCTGGTAAGTTTCTCTACTCTGCCTTTCAGCAGTCTTAGAAGGAAAGAGCTCAGGTGAAGCTAGGTGCCTGGCAGCAAACCAAGTCTTCTACCTCCAAGATATCAACTAACCTGACTTTTAACCCTTCTTTCTGTTGGAAATTACTGACAGTTTGCCAGCTCCACCCCACATACACACTAATCCTTTGGAAGAGCTGTGGGAGGAAAAGCAATTAGCTCCTTCAATGTGAAAGGAGACTGAAACACCTCTGAGACAACAAACCTTTCAACAAACAAGAATAAAATAAAACCAGTGTCAAACAGTAATTTTGCTTAGCCCAATGATAAAAAGTCACAAAATGTAAGCTCCACCTGTAATACAGTAATTTCAGAGAAGATATACCCTGTAAGAAACACTTTGCTCCAGAGAAAAATAAAGCAGTAACAGAAGATATACCTTGCAAAAGACAATTTGAATCAGAAGATTACAGCAGTAATCTGTTAGCACACACCTGTAGGCACACCTTGTAATAATGCAGAAGAAGGTATACCAGCAACAACAATTTGAATCAGAGAAAAAATAAAGCAATGAAATGTTAGCAACAAACAGTAGCAATCCCTGTGAGTAAAAAATAAAAACACCACCACACAGTAAATCTGCTTAGCCAAACTAAGTCTTAATCCTTCTCCCTTGCTCTGGTAAGTTTCTCTACTCTGCCTTTCAAGCAGTCTTAGAAGGAAAGAGCTCAGGTGAAGCTAGGTGCCTTAGCAGCAAACCAAGTCTTCTACCTCCAAGATATCAACTAACCTGACTTTTAACCCTTCTTTCTGTTGGAAATTACTGACAGTTTGCCAGCTCCACCCCACATACACACCTAATCCTTTGGAAGAGCTGTGGGAGGAAAAGCAATTAGCTCCTTCAATGTGAGAAGGAGACTGAAACACCTCTGAGACAACAAACCTTTCAACAAACAAGAATAAAATAAAACCAGTGTCAAACAGTAATTTTGCTTAGCCCAATGATAAAAAAGTCACAAAAATGTAAGCTCCACCTGTAATACGGTAATTTCAGAGAAGATATACCCTGTAAGAAACACTTTGCTCCAGAGAAAAATAAAGCAGTAACAGAAGATATACCTTGCAAAAGACAATTTGAATCAGAAGATTACAGCAGTAATCTGTTAGCACACACCTGTAGGCACACCTTGTAATAATGCAGAAGAAGGTATACCAGCAACAACAATTTGAATCAGAGAAAAAATAAAGCAATGAAATGTTAGCAACAAACAGTAGCAATCCCTGTGAGTAAAAAATAAAAACACCACCACACAGTAAATCTGCTTAGCCAAACTAAGTCTTAATCCTTCTCCCTTGCTCTGGTAAGTTTCTCTACTCTGCCTTTCAAGCAGTCTTAGAAGGAAAGAGCTCAGGTGAAGCTAGGTGCCTTGGCAGCAAACCAAGTCTTCTACCTCATGAGATAGAATAATAAAAGCGGGGAGAGAGGGCAGCCCTGCCTTGTTCCCCTTCCTAGCTGAAAATACTCAGAGTGATGCCCATTGATTTTGACACATGCCTGGGGGGTAGCATAGATGTTTTGTATAACTTTAATTAAGGTTGGAGGGATCACAATTTTGTATAGGACTTGGTATAGAAAAGGCCATGCCACCCTATCAAATGCCTTTTTGGTGTCAAGGCGGACTAATACTGAGGGTGCGTTGGAGGACTGCATCTCATGAGTTAGATGTAGGGTGCGCTTGATATTATCCGTGGTAGTGTGGGCCCTTACAAAACCAGTCTGGTCCCTGTCTATGAGCTGAGGGAGAAGAGAATCTAAACGATAGGCCAGAATAGACATAAATAGCTTGTAGTCCGCATTTAATACCGAGATTGGTCTGTAGGAACAGCAGAGTTGGGGGGTTTTCCCCATTTTAGGGATAACTGAAATGGTTGCGTATGACCAGGAGGGCGGGGGGGAATCACCTTCCAGGAGTGAATTAAAAAGTCCCAAAAGTTTGTAGAAAACCTGGGGTTTAAGCATTTTGTAAAACTCTATTCCGTAGCCGTCTGGACCTGGAGCCTTTAAAGTTTTAGCTCTGGCTAAGGCAGCGGACAGTTCCATATCTGTAATTGGACTAGTGAGAGTCTCTTTTTGCTGATCTGTAAGTGTGGGCATTGTGATAGCGTGGAGATATTGTTTTATTTGTTGATCTTCCGGGTGGTTTTCGGGGGTGTATAGTGTGGAGTAGTAGGAGGTGAATGCCCCGGTGATATCATACAGCTTGGTTAGCAGCTGACCGTCCGAGGGATATCTAATGGTGGATATAACCAAAGATTTCTTCTGGCATCGAATTTGGTAGGCTAATAATCGTGTTGCTCTAGGCCCTACTTCGTAATATCTTTGTCTCAGAAACGTCAGAGCAATCTCTGTTTGTTGTAATACCAAGTGGTCAAGATCCAATTTTGTTTGTTGCAGTTGGGGAAGAACTGAAGCATCTCCTTGTTTGTGGGCCATTTGCAGAAAGTGTAGTGTGTTCTCTAGGGTAGTCCTTTGCTCTCTTCTTTGCTTATTTAATTTCGCTGTGTACTGGATTATGTGCCCTCGTAGGACAGATTTCACTGTATCCCAGTGAATTGCAGGGGTCAACTCCTCTGGGGGGTTGTTCCTAACTATTTCTTCAATCTTGTCTACCAGGTATTCTTGGAACTGCTTGGAGTGTAAATAATAGGGGTTGAGCTTCCATCTAGTATTTTTAACCTGTAGCCCCACGTCCCAGGTAGTGACTAGGGGGGCATGATCGGATAGGACTATATCACCTATTCTTGCGTCTTGGAGAATATTTAGGTGTTTGATTTGGGTATAAGTTTGGTCAATACGAGAGTAGGTACGGTGTACCGAGGAATAGTGAGTATAGTTACGGGTTCGAGGATGCGTGCGGCGCCAGACATCGCACCAGCCCACTTCTTGTATAAACCTCCTAAAAAACTTCTGATTAGGTGTTTGCCTGGGAGGGTGCGGGTTGGATGAGTCCAGGGCCACGTCAGGGAGAAGATTAAAGTCCCCTGCAAGAAGGAGTGTTCCCTTGGTCATCTGAACTATCCTATCTAAGAGCGTCTTTAAGTGGGGGGTTGGTAGTCCCGGGGGGAAATACGCATTCGCCAGGGTTACCTGGATGGCACCCAACGTGCCTTGCATGATAACAAGCCTACCTTCAGGGTCGGCCCACTGCATTCCCGGAACAAAGGGGGTATGGGAGGGGATTATGATCGCTACTCCTCTTCGTCTACCCGAGCCACTGGAGGAGTAAAACACCTCCCCATGGCTTAACTGTGCCAATTTAGCATTTTCTTTAGAGCTCAAGTGGGTTTCTTGTAGATAGATCAAATCAGCTCTGCTTTTCTTCAGGTAGGTTAAGACTCTAGATCTCTTAACTGGGGAGGTCAGGCCGTTGATGTTGTGGGAAAGTAGTTTCAAGTGTGAAGAGGTCATGGGATTTGCTGGGATAGGACGCCACCCAGGAGTCCCCACCCTTCCCCTGGGATAATTAAAAGATCTCGAGGACCTTTAGTCTGTATACTTCTTGATCCACTTTCATAAAGATGTTCGACTATGTTATTAAAACAGCGATACTTTTGGCACACATACCGCCGTGTCTCTACAAAAATTCCTAGAGAAGAGTTAACTTGCAACAGTAAACTTACAACTACAAACATATGAAACCTAACATCTAACATATTCCAACAGGTGGCCAACTGGGCCCCTCCATTGGGATAACAGTAACTGGTGCTTCCATGGATTAGGGTCATTTCCAGACCCTTAAGCTCCTCCAGGGAGGAATCTTCCCGCAATGGGGGTCCTCCTGACACTGGTAGTGTCAATTAAAGGATAAAGTGAGGGGAATCAAAGGGAAGACAGAGAAGATAAAATATAAGGAAGGGAAATAGGGAAAGGGATTGATATATAGGACGTCATAGGCCAAGGCGGTGATCCGCCGTTAAAATAGGGAGTTGTATAGAAGAAAGAAAGAGGCAATGCAAGGGTTACTATCCAATGCAGGGGAGGCCAGGGTAGCCAGCACCACCAAGCTCTTGGTTTAGTGTTTTGATCGGAGAGGAAGCCTGTCCCCTCTACTTTCGAGGCTTTGCTAAGTCTGGTCCGGTCTCTCCTCTCCCGCCAGGAGCAGGGGTGGTAGAGTTCCCCCGGCACTCTGGGATGGCCCCCACTAATATAAAGGCGAGACAGTCCCGCTAAGCAAGGGAGGAGACAGAGGGCGGGGGGGGCTGATCCAGAGGGCGAGCTGGGAAACCCACCACCGCATAGCCCGACATATCAGAATCTGCCTCGGGGGGCCTAGACTGCCTAGGGTTCAGTGGGGGGAGCGTGTTCATCAGACACCATTGTTACTTTCCTTATGAGGGTCCGTAACTCGCACGAGTGAATGAGCCTACCATGTGGCAGGATCCCTTGCTGTAAGATAAGCTTAGCAGCTAGGTCATTGTGGGAAAGACATCAATACATCTCTCCCCCACCCCCAAACATGGCCCCGCAACCCTGCAGTCACCTGACCGGCACCCATCACGACTCACCGGGCATGCGTATCCATTTAAATATCTCTTGCAATATTGGGGTCACTAGCTCAGGGGTCACATAAAAAAGGGGAGGCGAGCAGAGCGTGCGGAATCGCTAAGCCCACCTCCACCTCTTAGGAACCACCATGAGTACCAGAAGTCTGGTGTCGGGAGAGCACGTGGGGAGGCCCCACGGAAGTGCCAGTACCTCACAGACCTCTGTTGTAGTCAATTGCAGCCTCCCACCCACCTCCCATAAGTCGCCAGGTCAAAGGGGGAAGCGACACCATCATGCCCTCTTCGATGGGTTCAGGATTGGGTCCAAACACCAGGCCTCCCGTAGCTGTGTTGCACATTCCCCGGCCTCCACCAGGCCTATAATCTGGATTCGCACTCTCGGCCATGTATTCCCAGAACCCAAAACCCAACCCCTTCCCCCCCTCACTGGGCCGGAGCACCCCAGCCTGGGTAAAGAGAGGCAGGGCCGAACACCAGGAAACCAATATATAGTGTGATCTCTTGTTCCCCTAGATTAGGATGGAAGGCCCATGTCTCCCAGCTCGACCAAGCCGTCGCAGGGCGGTCATCATGGAACGGGCCAGGACAACTCAACACAGTCCGGCCCAAAGCGTGGGGGAACACTGGTTCCTTTAGCCACCTCCCTTGACAGAAACAATAACCTCATGAGGGAGACAGAGGGACTCCCAAAAAACAGGGAGAAAGTCCAACGGGGAGTCCCCCCGGGTCCGGGGCAGTCCCGGATGGTAAGGGGAGGCGAAGGTTGGCGGGAACATTACTCCAACGGAGATTTTAACCACCATAGCTCACCAGGCTGAGACCCCGTTTGGCAAGCGACATCAATGCAGGTCTCTACTTACTTCATGCCTCCCCCCACATAGCCCGAGACCCAGACTGCAGGCAGTTCAAACCTTAGCATATTTATAAGCTCGTCATCAGGCACATAGTTAATACTTGCTATTCTGGACAGTCCAAATTAGTTCAAGGGGGAGCCTCCGTGTGGTCCGCACGTTCAGGATCATGGCCAGAGTGTTTTGCCTTCAGTCTGTTAAGCTCATCTTGTAGGCCCCTGAGACCCAGCAGCGACCCCCACTACCACCATGCTGGCCTTCTTTCCACATTTTCTGCGAGATTCTTGCCGCGATCGAGGAGCCTGCTGCCTCGCCCCTGGGTCTCTGTTGAGGAATATCTATGTTCCTTGCTTTCAGGGCCGACGTTGCAGCAGCCACAGAGTCGAAGGTGAGGGTGCCCTCCTCGAAGAAAATGATCATATTTGCTGGATATGGTGTCCTGAAGCGGATGCCTGCAGATTTAAGCGACTTCATTATGGGGATGTAGGCCTTTCATCTGGACATGACCTCGGGAGCAAAATCATTTTCAAAAACTAGCCTTTGGTTGTCGAGGAGTACCACTCCCTTCCTCCAGGCAGCATGCAGTACGGATTCTTTCTCCTGAAAGCGAAGGAATTTAGCCAGGATCACTCTTGGTCAGGCTCCCGGGGCTGGCTTTGGGCCCAGAGTGCGGTGAACTCGCTCGAACTCCAAGGTGCAGTGAGGGGGAAGTGTGAGCAACTTGCAGAGGATATCTTGGAGAAACTGGATGGCATCTGAGCCCTCGGCTCCCTCTGGAATGCCTGCAATCCAGATGTTATTACGACAGTTTCTGCTTTCCGCGTCCTCCACCCTGTCTTGTAGCTGTTTAAGACTTTGATGCAGTTGCACTATGGCCCGTTCGGCAGTATCAACCCTGCGGTCTGTTTCGGTGACTTGCGCGTCGGTAGCTTCCTGGCGCTTCTCCAGCTTTTTGATGTCAGTGCATAGCCCTGTAATTGTAGACCTCATTTCTTTCCTGAAATCCCGAATTTCAGCTAGCATCTGTGTCATTTGCCATTGCAGGATCTCAGTAGTGGGATGGCTACAGGTAGGTGCACTTTGGCGCGAGGCCGATGAGGCCCGGGAGCCCTCGCTGTCGGAGCTGCCTCACGACAATCCCTCTTCATCTGGTGCAGAGCGGGTTTATTCTTCAAACGATCCCTTGCCCGCGGCATATTTTATCCTCCATAGTGTTTAGGGTTGTTAGTTTTGTATTTGAAGGTAGTAATTTGGAGGTTTTTCGGCGGTCACCACGGGAGCTACTGTATTAGGGTGCAGCGAGGACCATGACGTCACCAGACATTCCATGCTATCCTTTCTTAGCCTGCCCTAGGTGCAACATCTAGTCACTCAGCAGTCAGTGAAGTGAAGTCTGGAGTGTTATCAGAAGGACGGAGGTGAGTACTGTGTTTGACTTGCTGTCTGACTTTACTTTCTGGGTTGGTCTACTCCTCAAGCCAAGGACAAGTGGGGCCCTGGTGGTGAGGATGTAAGGGGGAGGTCAGGGTCATACAGCTGTGATACCGAGAATTGTATGGATCACTCCCTCAACAGTCTGCATGCTGCAGCTATGGAGTTAAATATGCCCCACACACTCCAATGTAAGCCCCATCCTGTATTTTTCCTTTCCTTGGTGTCTAGTGGCATCCCACCACCCGCTGATGGCTTTCCCCAGCTGTAAAAAAGAAAACGGTCCTCAGTGTTTTTTTTCCTAAAATAAAAAAAAAAACAGTCCCTCTCCAATCAGACACCTCCCACCCACCTCCCACTCCGCACCCCCCACACCACACCCCCAGTACCCCCCCACACACACACCCTCACTCACCTGAGCAGGTCCCAGGTTCGAGATCCACTCACCTGATTAAAGACATGCCTTGTTGCTAGAACCAATAACTGCAGTATGAGAAACTTAGGTAAATGTGGTTCAATGTATTTCAATAGAGGTTTCAACTTTCATGCATAACTCAACAATTTTTTTCAAATTTTGACACCAAATTTTCAACATGACCTTTTGGGGACTCCACCCCATGAACAATATGACTGTCATTATGCAATTCATGCCCAAAAGTTGATTTTGTGGTTGGTTGGCGAAATCACTTTTCAGGCAGGATTTTACAATTTTTCCTGACCTTGTTCGTGAGATGGGATCATAAGAAAGCTATGTTGGAAATGTAGCATCAAAATTATTAAAAATGGCAAAGTTATGCACATTCATTGCAATTTTGGTACGCACGCTCATAACATTGGACATTTTTAACATTTTGATCCCAAATATTCAATATTGCCACCTTGGTCCCTTTGGTTCCAGTGACCACAGGACAGTGTGGTTTAAGGTAAAAGCATTGGTAGAATAAAGCCATACAAGGTTAAAGTCCTAGATTTCAGGAAGGCCAACTTTAAGGAGATGGGTAGGCAGCTTAAAAGTGCCCTAGCAGCAGAAGATACAGGGTGTGTGTGTTGTGATCGCAAATTTTTTTACTGTAAGTATTACCTGAGCAACCGCTTCCATCGTCACGGGCCAAAAACCACACCACTGGGTTTTGTTTTAACGTCGCTTTGTTTGATCAAATCTTTTATATGCATGCAGGAGTTTTGCAAAGGAGAAAGCTCCCCGATTACAATTTACAGCAGTTTTTATACATACTTGGCATGGCTTCACTTGATTTTTTCTGCTTACAACAGATGCACAGAACTCTATTATCAGCATTTTTCCTTATATGGAGTTGTTTTCTACCTTATTCAGTTCTTTCTTATCAGACAGCAACTGCCAGTTCTAACTAGTTTTATTCAGCTACACAGCTATATTTTTCACCTAAAGTAACCCTGCTTCAGCAAGCTTGGACATGTGCATTTATTTTAGCTACTTAGTTAAATCATGTGAGACTAAACATTATTTCATATTCTTTTAAAAATAAAATCCCTCACACTCCCCCCTTCACTCCCCCCTTTTGATACTCTGTATCAACTGGCTACCCGCCTACACTATAGTCACGTTTGGCTCATTACGGAACGGGAAAACAAATGGTGACGGAATTGTATATTTATCACAAATAACTTTTGTTTTGGGAGCCAGAAAGCATATGAGAGAAGTGACTAGCTTTGCTACAAATGTCAAAGTAACCTTTGTACCAGCAACCAAATGAGGTATCTCATTATTTTTATTAGTTTTCTGTTAAACATATTTTTTAACATGAGAGAATTATATGATGAGAAACTTTCAACAGTCAAGGCTAAACACAGGCTGTGTGCATATTGCCACAGCCTCACCTTATGCTTTTAGCTATTTTTTTTATTGTATAGAATCTTACAATTAACCCTTTTAAAGTCTTACACACACACATATTAAGTGACATGGTGGTATTTAGCCACTTGCAGCCTTTTGCTACTAGATATACCAATTTACATGTTGGCATCATTTAGTCATTTACTAACCATTTTTACCTTTTACTAGCCCTTTTGCAATTTACACTAGCCATTTTACATCTTTTTTATTTTTTTAACCTTTTGGTTAGCCAACTATATATTGTTGATAAAAGTTTGGTCACTGATTACTAAAACCTAGGCCACTGGCCACTTTTAATAATTTTCACCTTGAAGATAGGAGGCTCCTGAGGGACTCGAACATTTACAAAAATTGAATATAAATGTAAAGATATTAGTTATTAACTGAAGGTTAAAAAAAAACTAAACATTTTTACTTTTAGACTGTTAGACTAGGTGAATAGGTATATGATTTAAAACTGGTTGCCAGCATACAGATAGTCAAGGCATTTATAAAAAGCATCCTGTTTTGGAGTTGGTACAGGGGTGGTTACAGACGGAACACAAATTGTGAGTTTGTAAAACATAATACAGAATTGAGGGATGTCAACACCACAATTGAAATATGTGAAAAAATGCTAACATGTGACACCACATATAACACAATATAACATAACAATTTTGTTGATGAAAAAGAGTTTATGGAATCCACTTTGAGAGTGAATAAGGTAGATGCTACCTTGTGTTAAGGTGTGGCACACCCTTGGAGCTTGATTGAAGAATCTGTTGATAATGTCTCTTGACAGATAAGTCCTTATAAGACATAATAGTCCATGAAATTAACAGTTTATAAATCTATATAAGTAACCACAGGTTGGTGTAGTTACAGTACAGGTGAAATGTCATTTGCAGAATGGTGGTAACCCCACAAGGCACATGGGGCAATGCAGACAGTAATTTAAAAACAAAACACCAGCATAGTAGAAAAGTCAGTGTTTATGTTGCTGGCTGCTGGATGGCTGATTGGCAGACACACTGACCAGGGGTGCATTAGATTGTGCATTGAGTCCTTTTAATGGAGTAGCCACACACACACACACTGGCATGGCATTTGTGTTGTGGTAGTTGATTACACCCTGGCATAAAGATTGACAGTCCATAAAAAGGTAACAATTGACAATAAACCATTAAGAACACAGTCCATAACAGAGCAATAGGGTTGTAGAAAGTACCAGCCATGTTTGGAACAAGCAGCAGCAAAGAAAATGGATGTCTTGCTTGAAGATTAATTGGAAAAATGTTTTTGCTGAAGTTAGGGGATTGCCCCTACCCCAGACTTAACTTTATAGTAAGCAGAAACAATAAGCTTGATTGCAGAGTCTGAACTGACTGGACTTTCTTCAGTTGATTTAATAATAACTGGATTTATGCAATAGTCCTTATAAGGAACCAGTCAGGCACAAAGATGGTGATAACATTAAAACTGTGGCAGTTGTTTTTTTTAAGGAAAAAGATGAAGGTCTTGGCAACTTAGATGAAAGTATTACTGCTGTTGAACGTGGAGATCTTATGTGTGCCACACCGTGGAAACCTGCAAACTTGCAAAGTGTGTTAGACAATGCGTTAAAAACACATAAATAACAATCTTTTAAACCATTTACTTTTTGTTTTGTAAAGAGTGGTGTGACAGAGCCTAAATTCTGGCAATTGGAAAGAGAAAAATAAAAATGGGACATCAACCGCATACCTGGGGGTGCAGGCCGAGGTTTAATTATACCATTTGACCATCTGTAAATTATGACAATGTTATGGTTACACCCTGCTTTTAAATTACAGAAGCAGTTATGACAGTGATGAACATTATTTTCCTGTCTGTTGCAAGCAGGCCTGACTGAGACCTG
The DNA here is from genome assembly GCA_016271365.2 of Neoceratodus forsteri. NCBI lineage: Eukaryota > Metazoa > Chordata > Ceratodontiformes > Ceratodontidae > Neoceratodus > Neoceratodus forsteri. The sequence continues at coordinate 6,299,746 of JADMNL010000022.1, read as the reverse complement.
AGTTATAAAATTTTGTAATGTTACAATAACACGCTTTAAACATATAGTTTATAGCAATTAATTAGTGGGACAAATACATATGTTGTTGGCCTATGCCAATTTAACAACAGTGCCTATTGCACCTTTGACAAGTGAAAGGGTCTACCTTTTTTACCCTGTATAGTGAAATACTCCAAAGTACTGAGTGGGGTAAGGCTTGAAGCATAGGTTTGGAGTACAATTTAAATTTTGCATATTATAATTGTTAAAATTTAAAATGACAAAACCATAAGAGTGCACTTATTTTTAGGGGTACCTGTGAGTAATAAGACAAACGGAGCATTAATTTGACTTTTGGTTTTGCTTTGGAACATATTGTAGAGTGGGTCAGCAATGCTGGCCCAGTATTTAGGTTTGGTTATGAGCATTAAAAACGTTATACATGTGGAGCACTTTTTTGAATACACACATGATACAGTGTAGCAAGATGTATATCTAAACATTATAACATAAACATGAAACATTAGTGTTTGCAATAGAACAATTTTAGTATTGAGCATAATGCATAACATACATTTTAAACAACAAATATAGACTGTAAACTTAGCTTAGAGTCTAGAAATGTTAGAGTATTGTGAATTTACTGGTTGGATAAAAATGCATTTATTTTTGTAAGGCTATGACAAAAGTTGTTTTACATTTGTTTTGACAGGATAAGAAAGCTGAAAAGACAATCAAAAGAATGAATATGTGTGGACATACATACACAACTTCACCCTCTAGCGTAACTGATTACTTGCTGAGGGCAGAAGCCCTTGTACCAATAATAGGTGTGAGATTTAACTGTTTGCACTAGACAAAGCAGAAGGGCTTGGGCTGGGTTATGCTGTTAAAATACCTTGGGTCTTTTTAAAACCTGTAAATAAGAAACAATTATTGGCAAATACACATTTTTTTTATTTACCCCTTTGGGGGGACAGTGATGTACCTTGCAACCTTTGTGGGTATTACACTGGAAGGGAAGAAGGGTAGCTTACCCCCTTTCCCCAAGCTCCTACTGGTGGAAGAGACAGCTCAAATACTGTAGCGATAAAAAGGTTAGCTGTGGATGGTGACATTATTTTCACCTATTACAATTTAAATTATAACAAAATAATATTACAATTAGTTTAGTAAGTTTTATACCTTACTATAAAGATGGGGAACTTCTTTTTCTCTAGAAGAAAGAGAAGAAACACAGACAAACAACAAAAGCAAACATACACAAGTTTTAAAATAAAACAAGATTATTTCCATAGGATAAAAGAAGCCAAGCGTCCCTGGGTTCCCTTATCCTAAGCATGACAAAATGTCAGCTGAGTTTATAAAAAATCCGGATTGATGGTAATACCGTACGTACGTATCTCTTAGAATGCATTTTAAAAGGAAAAAAAATGATTACACCACAGTCACACATAAAAACAAAAGCCATTGTTTTTAACTGTAGATGGTAAACTCTCAAAAACAGCTGCAAGTCAGAAGAAATGAGAAGAGAAAAAAGTTTGTTCCTTTTTACTTAGAATACTAGTTTTGCAATAAAAAATAAATTACATGGTTTACTCTTGGTGTGCTTTTATGAAGACATACATTTTGTGTGAAAAGTTGTGCTTTAGGTATGGAATACACATTAAGTTTGAACTGGTAGTAACATAGAATGTTGAAACACAAGAAGGTCAAATAACGTGCAAAAGGTCACAGCGTGCATGCAAGGGTCGTTTAAACCCAGTTATTTTTGTAGTGTCCTTGAACACTACTGATATTAAAATATCTTTAAATAATAATAGAGCATACAATAAAACTGCTGGCCAAGACAGTACACATACACAAAAAGAAATACTTAACAGAAAATAAGACTGACATTATTTTACACTAATTTGCTGAGGTAATGCCCATAGTTTCATTAGAAAACTGTACGTGTTTTAGATATATGTGCTGCCTCCTTCCCGTCTTGTAACACTGACAACCTGTTAAACCAACAAATTTATACATATTTCCATGCCAAATCTTTTTAGAACAAAACACTTTTTTAAACACCTTTCAACTCCTTTAAAATACAGCACACCGTACCATTTGTAAGTGGACACATCTAGTATAACATGGTTACACCTTTTGGCACATACCCAAAATATGGCACTCTGCCATTTTGCAAAAAGTTTCTGGCTTTAACTAGAAGTATGATAAAGCCATTTATAGCTGTTAACACATTACCTTTTCACCTAGCAGTGGCTTGGCATGTTGCCTGCAAACTACAAATTTTTCTGCACATTGCAATCTATGACGTCATAACTCTTTACCATCAACACTACCTGCTCCAACCAACAACTACATACAAAAGTTCTTCTCTGACCCTATCTAGGCAGCACAAATGTTTCATTAAGAATAAAACCAATTAAAACAGTCAGATATGAGGCAAAGAAGCTTCTTCTCTTTTTTTTTTAACTGTAACATGTCGTGCACCAAAGGCAGTCAATGCTATTTTGCAATTTGGACAACAGAACATAATTACAGAATACGGATATACGCTAGAAAATATGCACGAGAGAGACGGAGCATTACCTTGTTTAGTATATATATCACAGAAATAAAACAGACAGACATAAAACAACTTTAAAATAAAAAAAAATTTAGACTTACCCGGTGCCACGGTATTTTCCTTCTTCTTTTCTGATACACTGGTCTGAGTGAGAAAACTGACTGCAGGACCTTTATGATCATTACCAAATACTGCAGCTATTAACCCTTTTAAAGGTTTTTTTTGGCCATTTTAGTAACCTACCAAACCAAGTATCTTCCCAGAGCTCTGGTTTGCAGTTTAAAAACAAAACAACACACAAAAAAAATCTGTAACAGTACTAGGTACTAGGTTGAGATCTATCTGGTGGAGGTCCCCAGTACCTGGGTTTGGGATTAAATGTTTTAGCCTCTATAAGAGGCAAGAGGACTTGAAATTGATACAGAAAAACTTGAAACTACACAGATAGGCAACATGGGGGGGGGGATTTTCAAATCATCCCGTCTGTAGTCACCTACTGTGCGTACATCCACAGTAGTTTATTTTTCTTTTTCTAAATGTTGCTTATCTAACATTACTTAATCAGGCACTGCTTTTCTCCTTAAAGCAGCCTGAACTGTGAAAGCCATCATTGGCTCTAACAGTATATACTTGCAGCAAGCACAAATTACAAGTGCAAAGGGCAGTGCAGTTGCCCTTGTAATTTGTTTGGCCAAACTTGTCAAACATACATTTTGCCGGTCCGGACAATACTAACTCCGGACCCAGCTTATTTTTTGTTCCCTTGTTTCCCATTTTATCTAGGCCTGTCCTTTATAGTGCACACTCGCTCCAAGGTATTCTTGTACTTACAGTGATGATGAGTGTCGCCGGCCCCTAGGCATCACGTCCTGATGGGGTTCCACAAAAATGTCCTTCTTTTTGTCCAAGGGAAACAACCCGATCACGAGGTGACACGGACCGAAGAACTCATCCTGCCAACTATGCCAAAAACTGTGATCGCAAATTCTCTTACTGTAAGTATTACCTGAGCAACCGCTCCCGTCGTCACGGGGCAAAAACCACACCACTGGGTTTTGTCTTAACGTCGCTTTATTTGATCAAATCTTTCACATGCATGCGGGAGTTCTGCAAAGGAGAAAGCTCCCCGATTACAATTTACAGCAGTTTTTATACATACTTGGCGTGGCTTCACTTGATTTTTTTTACTTACAACAGATGCACAAAACTCTATTATCAGCATTTTTCCTTATATAAAGTTGTTTTCTACCTTATTCAGTTCTTTCTTATCAAACAGCAACTGCCAGTTCTAACTAGTTTTATTCAGCTACACAGCTATATTTTTCACCTAAAGTAACCCTGCTTCAGCAAGCCTGGACATGCGCATTTATTTTAGCTACTTAGTTAAATCATGTGAGACTAAACACTATTTCATATTCTTTTAAAAATAAAATCCCTCACAGTGTGGAGGAACAGTGGACTAGCCTCAAATGAGCCATAACTGAAATAACAAGTCACTGTGTCAAACTGCACAGTAAAAGTAAAAGTAAAAGAAAGAAACAGCCACTGTGGTTCTCAAAGGTAGTTCTCAAAGGTAGTGGCTGAGAAAGTATGAGAAAAAAGAAAGGCCTTCAGGAAGTACAAGGAGACTCAAAAGGAGGAAGACAAAAAAAAATATCTGGAGAAACAAAGAGAATCTGGGAAAGAAATCAGAAAGGCTAAAGTACAGTCAGAGGAAGGTATAGCACAGGCTATTAAGAAAGTAGACAAGACCTTCTTCAGATACATTAGGAAGATGAGGAAGACCAGAAATTATGTTGTTAGGCTAAAGAAGGAAGGAAGGAGAAGGGTGGGAGCAGGATGATCTAGAAATGGCTGAACAAATACTTTTGCTCAGTATTCACCAGGGAAGGGGCAGGTGAGGGACAAAAATTAATGAGGACAGGTATTCAGTGGGGAGAGGTAGACACCAGCCCATTCTCTGTGGAAAGAGTATTAGAGAAACTCGGGGAAAATAAAAACAGACAAAGCAATGGGGCCATATGGGATTCACCCTAGAGAATTAAAAGAACTCAGGGACATACTGACGCATCCATTGACAGCAATTTACAACTCATCTCTAGAGACAGGGGAGGTACTTGGGGACTGGAGGAGGGCAGAGGTGGTCCCTCTCCAGAAGAGTGAAAGTAGAGAGGAGGCAGGCAATTATAGACCTGTAAGCCTGACCTCAGTGGTGGGGAAGCTAATGGAGTCCCTACTTAAGGAGAGGACTGTGAAGTTTCTGGAGTGTAGCGGGGCACAGAATCCAAGGCAGCATGGATTCTCAGCTGGAAGATCCTGTCAGACTAATGTAATAGATTTCTTTGACTGGGTGACCAGGATGGTGGATCAGGGAGGGGCAGTGGATGTGGGCTACCTGGATTTCAGCAAGGCCTTCGACACTGTCCCACATAGGAGATTGATAAACAAATTGAGAAACCTGGGAGTGGGCCCTGCAGTGGTAAAATGAGTTGGGAATTGACTAAATAACAGGACCTTGAGGGTGATAGTAAATGGCATGAAATCCGAGGAGAGGGAGGTGAACAGCTGGGTGCCACAGGGATCTATGCTGGTGCCAGTCCTATTCAATGTCTTCATTAGCGACATTGCAGAAAGACTGGAGGTAAAGGTATGCCTGTTCACAGATCACACCAAGATCTGCAACAGAGTTGACACACTGGAGGGGGTGGAAAAAATGAGAAAGGATCTACGCTTATTAGAGGAGTGGTCAGGGGTATGGCAGTTGACTTTCAATGCTAAAAAATGCAACATAATGCACCTGGGTCACAAAAATCCAAGAGAGGAATACAGGATGGGGGGGGATGGGGGTTCTGGCCACCACGAGGCAGGAGAGAGAGACCTGGGGATTATCATATCTGGTGACCTGAAGGTGACCAAACAGTGTGAAAAGGCAGTGGGGAAGGCAAAAAGAATGCTGGGGAGCATGGGAAGGGGCATAACCAGCAGAAAGAAAGAGGTGGTGATGCCACTGTACAGATCACTGGTGCGGCCTCATCTGGAGTACTGTTTACAGTTCTGTAGACTACCTTTCAGGAAGGACATGGACAGGATGGAGGCAGTCCAGAGAAGGGTGATGAAGATGGTACAGGGGCTGCACCAGAAACCTTATGAGGAAAGACTCAGGGGCCTTAATATCTATTCATTAGAGGAAAGAACGGAGAGGGGGATATTATAGAGACATTCAAGGACCTTAGGGATATAAACAGGATACAAGAGGGAAGCATGTTTCAGAGAAAGCACTGCACAAGGACAAGGGGACTCAACGTGAGGCAGGAGGGAGGGAGGAAGGCTCATGGGGAATGTTAGGAAGTATTTTTCAACAGAAAGGGTGGTGGATCCATAGAACAGCCTTCCAGCAGAGCTGGTGGGAGCAAAAACAATATGGGGGTTCAAGAGTGCATGGGATAAGCATAGGGGCACCCTGCAGTTGGGCAGAGCAGGTGAGCTGCAGGTTAAATAGGATCTGGGCTGTCACACTGAGTAGGGAAATGGGCAGACTGGATGGGCTGTATGGTCCTTATCTGCCATCAGATTCTATATTTCTATGTTTCTTATTACCCCACCTCATGTATGTCACAGCTGTCATTTTTCAAATCCTGACCAAAAATGTGTTTTTACACCTGTGGTGTGGACTGCCATTGCAGTTGCTCGGAATTACGTTTTGGCTGGGATTCGAACTTTTTCTGTACTGGGTAGGGTAATAAGATGGCTATGCTGACAATTTGATCACTGTTGTCCTATAAATGCAAGTGCATGGCCCTTCCACAGCTACATACATATACACATCTATGGATTTCAAAAAACTATGGATGTGTGGGCCATCTGTCACCCAATCCCTCTCAGCTTAACTGCACACTTTATTTCTCTGGCCAGCCATGAATTTACTGTGCTTTCAGATTCTGAAAGCTGAGACTAGCTAGTAACAAAATTAACTCTCCGTGGCCTGACAGCATAAGGGAGGGTGCATGGGGAAATCGCTGTCCATGGAAGGTTCAAAAGAGGGTGAGCTTCCTCTTACCTGCCAATTTATACCTGCCCCAGCCTCTCCCTTCTGGAGGGACCTGGGCCAGCCCCCCCTCTCCAGGTACCTCCTCTCTTGATTGGGTTATTGCGGTCCTGGGCTGCCTCTTGACAGAGGGCATCAGCAGCCCATGGAGGGGTCTTTCTCCCTGAAAGTCTTTCTCCTTGAGTTCACAGTTCACACTTGCCTTTAAAAATAATTTCCTCTTTCCTTGGGTATTCTACACATGCCATTCTCCTTCCTATTATTTCTCCTGGCAGCTACCACTGAACTCTCACTTGTTTGCTAATGACCAGGTACCCTATCCTAATCCTTGTCAGTGTCAGTGGCTCAGCAGGTAACACACTCGCCTCTGAAGCTGCGAGCTCAGAAGGCTGTGGGTTCTATCCCCACACCAGTCACTTGGGTTACTATCCCAATACTGACACTGCAGTGCAGCATGAGGGTGGGGTGCTGCACTTCTGAGGTGCCATCTTTGGGATGAGACATTAAACTGAGGTCCCATCTGCCTGTTCTGGTGGTAGTTCAGGTGGATGTTAAAGATCCCATGGCACTTCTCGAAAAGAGTAGGGGAAAGTTTTATTGGGGAAAAAAAAAATCGGTACATGTCCAAAATTACAATACAAAATATAAAAAAAATACAATCAGGCAGAGATACAAAAAGAAAGAAAAGGGAAAAAGTACTATCCTAAAAGAAATGGTACGAGTCCAAAACAGAGGAGAAAAAAACAACAATCTCTACAGGTTCAAGTGACAGCCACATCTGTATCCGTAATCCAGGTTAATTGCTTCCGCAATTCAAGAATGTCCAATGCAGAAATATGTGACTTGTCAGACAAATAAACAGCACGAGTGTCAGCTACAATTTTGTGACAGAGTTCAACATAAGTACAGTGCTGTTGCTGTAAAGTAAAAAGACAGTGAACCATCCAAATATTCCACTTAATGATGGAGAATAAAACACCCAAAGTAGCAATATTCCATTTGCTCCAGGCAGAGGAGACATGGCCATACAAAAGGTCAGCATATGAAACTGTAGAAAACAATGGCTCCCCCCAAAAATCAGCAAGGAATCCCCAGAAATCCTTAATAAAGGAGCAGTGAAAGAACAAATGATCAATCGTTTCAAGGGAGTTAGCACATTGGGGTCTACTACAGAATCTATCAGACAGCTGCTTATGTTTATGGTTACTTTTGACATTAATCTTCTCATGACATGAGAGCCAATGGAAGTCCCACATATGAACAGGGATCCTAGAATTTCTCAACAACATAGTCAGGGAAGCTCTGTACAAAGCATCACATTTAGGAAAGGGGTCCAAAGTCGGGCAAAGAGAAGCCCTCAAATTCCTATACAAGACCTTGTGAGAAGAGGCGGTCAAAAGCTGATGTGGAGTAACCTTCCATTGTTTCAAACGGAGGAAAGTATCCTTCAAATACTGAAGGGGTACCATTCCCCTCAAAACCGTAATGGAATGTCTTTGCCAGGAATGGAACCAAGAGCTGCAATTTTCATAGAGCCAGCCCTCTCATCCTCTCTGCCTATTAATTAAAAGGTCTGAAATTTGACATCAAAAACACACTAGCAAAAAAAGAATCGGATTTACCATATCCAGACCCCCCTCCGAGATGGGCAGGTACAAAACCTCACACTTGATGGGGCTAAGGCGACTGCCCCAAACTGCTTGAAAAAACAAACTCAAAATAGGGGTTTTGAGTGATTTTGGAATAGGGAAGACATAACTTAAATATGAAAAAATAGGAAGCAGAAAAGTCTTTATCAGAAACACCCGTTTCTTCTTCCCAAGTTTACCGCGATTCCACTGGGAAACTTTAGACCTGCCAACTGCAAGTTTTTCTTCCCAATTCAAAACACAAACATCAGGGGGCCAAATTTTATACCCAGAATAGTAATAAAAGAGGGAGAGAGACGGACCGGGCCAAGAAAGGCGGTAGGCTGTGGGGAAGGGGCCAACGCAAAAGCATGGCATTTATCCAGATTCAAAACTGCCTCCGAAAGAGAGCCAAAAGAGAAGCACTCAGAAAGGGCTTCCTGGACTGAGGAAGCAGTCGAAGTCAACAAACACAAATCATCGGCATAGGCCAAGGACGAAGGTGTGTCTTGAACCGTGGGACTGGAAATCAGAAGAATGGCCGGGGAGGCATTCAATTTACGTAACAGGGGATGTATAAAAAAAATATATATTAAAGGGGGCTCGGGGGCACCCTTGTCACACACCCCATTTAATAGGGACCAAGGGACCTAGCCAACCATTGACCAGTGGCACAACAGTAGCAGTCCTATGAAGAGACCGTATCCAAGAGACAAATATGGAGGTGATGAGATAATGTAATAGAGCTTCCCATAAAAAGTCAAGACAAATAGAGTCAAAGGCAGACTTCTGATCCAATGAAACCATAAACCCAGAACACCGACCAGAATACCCAGAAATGAACATTTCTCGCACATGAATGAGGTGATCTTGAATCCTCCGCTGAGGGATCGCGCAAGTCTGCTCAGAGGAGATAACAAGATCGGCCATAAGCAACAGTCTGTTGGTCAGAATTTTCGACAAAATTTTACAATCAGCATTGAGCATGCAGATAGGTCTCCAATTACGTAGGTCAGATTTGTCCCCTTTCTCATGCAGAAAAATCAAGGCCCCTTTGTTAAAGTTCAAAGGAACACCCCACTCATTAACAGAGCATCGAACACCATGGACAATTCTGATCCCAGGGTCTCACCCATAAGCCGATAAAGCTCATTTGGAAGACCATCCAGACCAGGGCTGACATGTGTCTTCAAATGCCAAATAACCTCCAGTACCTCACCCACAGTAATAGGGCGACTAAGACTAGCAAGAACCTGAGAAGCAATCTCAAGCACTGGAATATCATGCAAATAGGCTCTAATCTTCCCAACATCAGAAGGGAGGTCCGAAAACAACTTACAGGAAAATCAGACACAAGTCACATAATATCATGTGGGGAGGTACACATAACACCCGAGTCATCCGGGAGTCCAGTGATACCCTTCTTACTGATCTGTGTCTTATTATGAGTAAAGGGCCAGGTTTCATGGGCCGTACCCTGAATACCAAACTTATGCTGCCAGAACAGATGTGCTGCCTTCTACTTAGAGTAACACAACATAGTCTGCTGGACAGATTGAATTTGGACACTTAAATCTTGTCCCGTGGTATGAGCAAGGGACAACAGAGACTGTAGGCGCTGACGATCCTGTAAGTAGGATAAATATGCAGAGGTGCAGTGAGCTTTACCATACCACCGAAGAAGCCTGGCAAGATCACATTTTGAATCCTCCCACCACTGAACAGGATTCTCATAGCAGAGCAGAACAGACTTCCTGGCTGCCAAAAACTGGCTCAAGGAATCGAGGAAAACCTCATCTGCAAGCAAGGAGACATTGAATTTCCAAATCTGGGCCTTTAGAAAGGGAAGGGTTACCATCAAAGGAGAGTGAAATCAGACTGCGATCCAAGAATTCCTCTGAATCAGTCCAGGCCATGGAAATAGTGAGAAAAGGGGACAAAAAACATAATCAATCCTGGTAGCTAGGGCACCCTTTTGAAACGTTGGGGGACGGCTCTTTGTGAATTCTAAAACAGCATCCTGCAGGTTAGCAGTGCGAATGATAGAATTCAAGGAACAGGAGTCACAATACAACTTTCTAGTAGTAGCATGTGAACTTTTATCCAGTAGACTAAGTCCACAGTTAAAATGACCCGTAAAAATGACATGTTTGGAAGTATGCAAAAAAGGTTGAATCACGGAAAAAATATCAATACGAGCAGTTTTAGTTTGGGGAGCATATAAACAAATAAGGCAATATGGGACCTGGAAAAAAGTGAAACATCGAGTATCAAAACACGACCAGGGACCACATCATACAATTTCAAGAGCACAAAAGCAACAGAATGTATCAAAATCCCTACACCAGAGCAATGATCTGGGCCTATCAACCAGTAGGAAGGACCCAAAAGCCAGTGTCTTTGGGCTTGTTTCAGCTCATTCACTGCATGGAACCTAACATCCAGCAGGAAGATAACACCACCCTGTAAAGCAGTTAGGAAAGCAAAAACAGTGTTATGTTTATCCAGCCTCTTGATACTGTTAACATTCAGGGACTAAATAGCAAAGGTGTGGGGAAGACATGGGAAAGATAGAGAAGACAAGTAATCAACTTCATTTCTTTTTATCTTTCCCACTGGTCACTTTCAATTTGGACCTTGCTTTTCTTTTCTTTTTTTTTTTGTACTTTCTCTTTTTCTCCTCCTGGTCGCCCTCGCCACTCTACTCCTTCGGGCTAGCTCAATGCCCTCCAGTCCCTACTGAGTCTGCCCCTAGAGTGCCTTCTGGTGACTCCCTACCTGCCTCCTTCACCTTTTGCACAGTGGGGTCTGCCTGTAATTGCAGACTGGGTGGCTGGAGCTGCCGTCATCCAGAGTGCCGCAGGTTGTTTTTCCATTTTTTCTGTCCCTCCCCTCCCCTCCCTCCCACTGAGGACCTCGCTCGGGCGGAACGTGCCACGCACACCTGCCAAGCGCCGGATGACGCCCCTCCCCTCCCGACTCTCTGTAGGAGTCACTGCCGCCCAAGAGTCAGTGCTCCCACCGGCTCACGAGCGAAGGGTGCACAAACACCCCGGTATCCCTCCCGAAGGAGGAGAGCATCCGTAGGGGGCGCTCGATCCTCCTTCCCCTGCCGACCCCGGCGGCCCAGGCTGGTTCCTGAACCCGGGTCGCTGGCGTGAATGCGGTGTGGCGTCCAGCGCCTCAACCCTCAGCACCACCGGGCCGGCTGGACCTTGCTTTTCACTTTTGTGCCCCCCTACCCATGGAAGAGACTTCCGTGTCCATAGTGCCCTCAGGATGGGAAGAAAGAACAGAGGAGGAAGCAGAATCCTCACCAGAGTCAGCACAAGTCTCTTGCAGGACATCATAAGAATTAGACAGGTTAACTGGGACTGTCCGGACTGTTTCAGAGGGAGGAGGCGCAGCCTGCACTTTAGAACGGGCAGAACATCGGCAAACAACCTGCAAGGGTTCTTGAGGAGGAGGCATAATATCTGAGACAACAGGGACCGGAGCCTGATCCATGAGGTCCAGAGCAGCCGGTGTCGGCAACACAGGTGGGGGGGTGACACCACAGGGTCACCTATAGGTAATACAACCTCCTGGACAGATGGTGGCACAATGGTTGAGGGAGGTCTGACAGGGTCATGAGAAGAACTGGACCTACTGCGTAATTTGGCCGTCTGAGCTTGAGTAATTAGAAAGTGCTGATCGGCTCCACCGTCATGACGTTCCCGATTATGAGCCGCCCAGGCGCAATTCTGGAAGGTGCGCCCAAGCTCGTCACAGAGATTACAGCGGCATTCTTTGAGACAGGAAGAGCTTAAATGACCCAAATCCCCATAAAGATTACATTTTACAGTATTACAAACACTGCTTAAATGTGAGGGATTCCCACACAGATAACTGGCCTTAGGCTGACCCGAGTAAAACAAACCCCCATCCCACCCCAAAAAAAAAGAATTTGGGAGGTAAGCCACACCAGAATCATCAGATTTAAGTAAAACCTTCACTTTCCAACCACCAGTCCAGATATTTTCGGAATCCAAAATAGCCTCAGGGTCCCCAAGAACAGTACATCAGAGTTTCAGCCAATAAAGTACATCTCCCAGGTCTACACCTTCATTACAAAATAGAATAGAAACAGTTTTATAAGCAGGCTTGGTCAATGGAATGGCAAGAAAGGGAGACCACAAAACAGACCGTTTCAAAGCATGGTATTTAGACCAGAACCTGTCCAAGCCTTTAGAAGTCTGGAAACTAACATCAAAGGTGGTCTCGCCTGAAATGTGGATCAGGGCATAGAGCTCATGAGCAAAAAACTTCATCAAGTCCTTCAGTAAAGTTCTGGCCACAAGAAAACAGTCTGGAGGCTCCTGCATGCCCCCCAGGTAGGAGAGATGAACAGCATTGTGTCTCTTAGTCGGCAAAACCGGCAGACAAAACAGGAAGGAAAACGTTTTCTTCTGCCTGTCAGGCAAAGAGTTCAGAGGAACCTGCACAAGGCTGGGGCCTGAAGACACAGCCTGAGAAGTAGAAGACAGATCAGGAAAAGCAAGAATGGGGTTCTGTGTTAACTGCAAGCTATCAGGGAGAGTCAGAGGGTCAGAATGTGCAACAGTCAGATTCAAAACAGGGACTGGAGAATTTGCTGTGCGAACCGCCACACGAGCAGACGGGACAGGAGATGCAGGCATAAGAATTGGGGACTAACCAGAGGTCCACTGACCCCTAGAAGGGTTCTTGTCCCAGCCAGCATCACTGAGCGCTTGGTCAACTGACCAGGGTACAGGTCCAGGGACAGAAACATCAGGCAGCAAACAGGAGGAGTCTGAGGCAAAGTAACAGTAGGTACACTCACAGTAACAGTAGGATCCCCAGCAGATGGAAGCGTAGGAGCAGGAACAGGTCCAGGGTTCAGCTGAGATGAGCTGACAGGGCTAGAAGTGCTCTCAACCTTCAGCCGCCGAATCCTCTGCAGCAGGCCCGATTTCTTGGAGCGAAAAGACCATTCCTCGGTCTCAATCAAACGGAGCAGTTCCAGTTCTTCTCCCGATGTATCAGGAGGGATTTCCAAAGGAATAGGCAACTCAGAGATTTCAGAAGCCGGTTCAGAAACCATAAGGTCAGCAGGGTTCTGATCCAAATCACCTTCAACAGAATCTCCCCACTCCAATCGAGTTGGGTTAGGTACAGATGAAACATGCTTAGTAGAAACATCCACAGTAGTATTTTGCAAGGCCAACTCAGGTGAGAAAGCAGAATGGGTAGAAGCAGACTCTCCCACCTCCATAGCAACCTCCTGCACTCCAGGACTGTTGTCCACCATCTTGAACAGCCAGAACGTCCCCCTCAGGTGAGTAGAGGAATTTCCCCGGTGCCCTGGCCAAATTTCCCCCCATTCACTAAAATACCACCAACAGCTTAATCTGGTTCAAAGTCAGTTGGCATTCATCTGTATCCACTTTCCCTGGGTTGTGCCTGAAAATAGGTAGAATTTGTCTAATGAACTTACCCGGGCAACAAAAACTAAATAAATAAATAAATAATCTCAGTGACAGGTTGTCAGAGTGGTCTATCCTGGTTTTAAATAGCAATTATATTTTTGTTGCACTGTTGAACAGTTCTGCACCTGCAGCACTTAAGTGCCTAAATGTGCTAAACGTTTTGTATTTTTGTATATAGCTCGCTTGTATTTCTGCTTATTGCCTAATTTGTATCTGTAGTATTGTCAAAATTGTATTACTGATTATCTGCCTATTCTATAATTTGTATTCTGTGCTCCCTTCCCCTGGGTCACACCTGGAAATGAGCTTTGGCTCAGCAGGCTTTTTCTGATCAAAAAATTCTTTAAATATTAATGAATAAAATAAACATGCCCTCGCACCACCTAACTGAATTGCACCTGTGGCGTTAAGCAGAATTGCCTTTGCCCTTTGAAAAGTTAATAAGTAGCCACATAAAAAAAGAGGGACAGTCACACCAGTAAAGGCATGCAGTGAAAGAAAAATTGCATCAGCGTGAATGTGGTGATGGCAATGGTATAAAAGAAATTGTCCCTTCTGCCACCATCGATTTTGATCAATGTGAACACTGCTCCCAGCATTGCTGATATCAATTTTTTGCATCACACAGAAATATTAAAGTGACCCTCTTACATGCTTGTAGAACCCTAATTAGTGCCCCTTCCAGAAGTGGAGGTCAACACAGTGACAGGACAGGTAGAATAAAAGCCAAACATTTATCATATAAGAATGATAAACCCTACAGAACAACTTATCTGTATTTCTCTTGCCTGTACCTAGTCAATCCATCGGTCTCCTAAACACAACCATTTGAAGCCTAAACAGTGTCTCTAATGATGTTATTTGGTTAACAACACTATTGTTAACTGTCTGGGACCATTCATTCAGTGTCGCTTTTTGTGAAAAATAATCTAATTATTGGGCCATTATCTCCATGCCAGTGTATCCCATGAACATACATTGTGATTCCACGTCATAACGGTAATCGCCAAACAGCGATTGCCTTTAGGGTGAGTGTACATCATTGACAATAAAAACAGCGATGTACACTTGTGGCAAAGACAACTGCGCCGACACACATCTCTATGTATGTGGGGGGGGCTGTGCCCCCACAACCCCCCTTTGCCCCACACCCTCTAACTACAGATTCTCAACTCCAGGGGGGTGCATGTTGGGGAGGGGGTGAAACTTGCAAAAAAAAAGTAAAATTCCTGCCGACCACAAAATTATTCCCACTCCCCAGACCCCATACCCTCCCAACCATAGCCAGTCACCCTCACCACCATGCCACATTGCCAGCTCGACAACCTTCCACTGCTCTGCCTCCCACATATCTTCTCTCCTCTTCCATTCCCTGTGGTTGTTCTGGTCGCTTTCCCTTCTGCCCATCGCTACCTTTTCAGAGTAGCTCAAAACACAGGTGCTGAAATTGAGTCGCTCATATTTGAGTCACTCAATCTCAGTTGCCCATATGACGGTATACTGTATACTGTATATTGTTGGAAAACTGATAGTAATAGCTTTCCAATGATATATGGGCCAGGATTCACAAAAAGAACACAAAGTGGGTGCAAACGTTTGCGCTATACTTCCTGGCTGTGCTGGTGGGTGATGGAGCTATTCATAGTCAGATAGCGTGGCGCGCTGACTGTGAATAGGGGCTGGTGTGGGCAGCACTAACCCAGGAAAAGCAGTGTGATACCCAGTAGTGCTGCTCCTACAGTCAGCCAGAACAGTGGCCCTGCAGTCAATAGTGCTCAGGGGCTAATGTGCTATTCACAAAGTTAGCCATGCAAATGAGCCCATTGGGCATGCAAGGCACTAGTGGCCATTAGCATGCCCATTATTGGCTCATTTGCATGCCATTAGTGTGGTGTTGCATGCCCCTCTACCAGCCCAAGCCCCAGGCAGCCGCATTCCCTGGCAGTCTATTGGTGCCCTTCCCCATCCCAATCGCCAATCTGATCTGGATAAACAATATTCCATAGTGTAGTGTCACCCCATCCCCGACCTGTGTAAATGAAGTTTCTGTACTATAGTGTCCCTCCCAAGTCTCCAATCTCCTGCCCGATATGTTTTATGAAAGTTCCCATAGTGTAGTGGTCCCTCCCCCCCTCCCCAGTCTTGAGCACTGTCCCCATATGAATAAATAATTTATATCCCTGGTAGTCTAGTGTCCCTCCCCCTTCCCAGTATTGCCATCCCGTGAATATATTCTTAATCATGGTAGTCCAGTTGCCCCCCATCTCTGATCACCCTCCATGATATAGTTACATATACTTGTTAGTCTAGTGGACCCCCACCCAGTAAGACATAGACCCCACGCGCTCCCCAACCTCGACCCTCAACTGGCGACCAGCACAGCCCTCCTCACACCACTGCATCTAGCCACCGACTGAGTCCTCAGGAAGCGCATACTGTATACAGTACAGCTCCTTCACAAGGCCCAGTTTGCCCCAGGCAAACTGGATTTGTGCCCGAGCAAAGCTTTGTGAATCCGGGCCCTGGTATTTAGTACTAGGCTATACGGTTCTGGAGTTAACAGTCCTGAAAGTAGTCATATTTTTCACAAAAAAGTGGAGCCCCTAAATTTTGGGGCCCATTTCAAATGAAATGCTTGAAATGCCCTGATGCCAGCCTGGTTCCATGTCAAAACAGTGACTCCAAAATGGCACCGACAAATAACAGCAAAAAAAAGACAAACAAAAAAAACAGCTCAAAACAAAACAACTAAGAGCACTACAGCGTGCTTCAAAATGAGCGAAGATGCACTTACTTTTTCTGCAGGGGGCTCTGCCCCCCACACCACCCATTGCAGGGGGTTTTGCTCTCCACACCCCCCATTATTAATATAACTAACACTGAGGGAGGGCTGACATTGAAGGACAAATTAAACTTTGGGAGAGAGGATAATCCACAAGGGGAAATGGGTCAGGAGGGGGAGAATGTTAGAGGACAACCTGGCGATAAAGGGGAAAAAATTCAGGAGGTCGGGCATAACGGGACTTAAACAAAAAAAAAAAACTTTCTCCCAGCAGCCAGTCCCAAACCCAGGTCTCTCAGCCACTCCGGCAGTGACTGTAACCACTGCACTATGCTGACAGCTCAGAATTGGCCTGACGAACAAGTACCGACATCCTTCACACAGTCAGTACGTATGACTCCCTGCCAAAATGAAAGCGCTGAACTTTCAATGCACTATTAAAAGCATGTAGCTCATTTACCACTCACTATATTCACCTCACCCAAATTTACTCACTATAATTCACTTGCTATATTCACTGTACCTGCTGGCCATACTGGTTACAGGCTGTCTTCATCTGATTAATATTTCCATGCAGCCCCCTGCTGAGACTTATACTAATCCTGTCTCATTGCAATAATTCCCGTTCCATCATAAATAGTAATATGGCCATTAAATGTGTTAGTATGCTTGTACAGTACCTCAACACTCCCTGATCATTTATTATGTACAGGTATCCGATATAGAATGAGGATCTGTTTCTTCCAATTTACCATTACAGCAATTAGCTTTGAGTATAGCTCCCACCACTCACCTTTGATGGTCTTGAGAGGGTACAGAGAAGCGTGACTAAATTAATTGATGGCCTGGGGAATATGACTTACGAGGACAGATTACTTAACGTGTACCCACTAGAGCTTAGATGCATCAGGGGTGATCTCCTTCAAATATACAAAATCCTCAGAGATAGTATCCTAGTGAGTAGTTTTGGACTACATACCAACAGTGGAGAAATTGCCCTTAGAAGCCATCATCACCAGTTAAAACTAACTTACCCAAGAAGAAATACAAGGAGACATTTATATACTCAGAGAATAATACCATTGCGGAATAATCTACCAGGAGATGTAGCTGAGGCTAATACCTTTGGTGCATTTAAAGATAGACTAGATAAACACCTCTTAGCAGAATATGGTATATTTTGACCTGCTAGTGCAGGAGATAGACCTCCTGGGAAAATGCCTTCTGTTCATCTTATGCTCCAAGTATAGAACCAAGTGTAGAACCTTCCTAACAAGTTTGTGGTTTGCACAAACTGTTGTTTCAATTATTGTACTTACATTTCATTTCCTTTTTAGATGTTGCTGCCTTGATTTAAAGGCATAAGCCGCAGATTCTAGTGATCCCAGTTCACGTTCCCAGGTGAAATGTTCAGGGGTCTGGAGCAGTTCTCATGTGGCCACCCACTGACAGTTCCCTGTCCTAGTGTGAGCTTGGAGCCACTTAGCTAGAAATCATGCACAGGTGTGTGCAGTACCTGGTCATGCCAACTGTTGTGCCATTGCTAGCCATCACCCTCTTTGGAGCTGTAGAATGGCAGCCATCCTGGGATGCCCATGCCCTAGGGTCGCCTCATCAATGAGTGCAGCTTTATTTTCTTCTGTAGTCTCATCTATCATCTTCAGGTGCTGGAACTCTTTCGTGGCACTTTTCTGACATCACTCCCCCACCAAGGTCTCCCTCAGTGTCTTCCAGGTAACCCACCACAGGCCCATTGGCAACTGGGACATTTCTATTTAGGGTCTCCTCCCTCTATTTAGGGTTCCTCACCCTCCCAATGGTTCCACTAATTACTTCCTATTTACTGGTGATCTACCATAAATATCTCCAGATCTTTAGTTGCCCACTATCTATCCAATGCCTTAGGCGCTCATGCTGTCTCTTCCTCTTGGGTGCTTCCTCAAGTGTACAGACTCATTAAAGCCTCAAGGCAAAGGCAACTCCCTTCAGTGCCACAAAGGCACCCTCCTTTTCTGTGCTATGCTCCTCCCACTGAGCTATAGCCTCAGACCTAATATAAAATCCTCATCTCTTAGCTGGGCACTCACTGGTCAACAACCTCTGCCTCCTGCTTTCAGGAGGGGATTGTTACACTGCCCCCCAAGAAAACATTTACATCCTCAGAAATGGCAGGGTAGGAATTATATATTTGCCTTACACACCATCCCAAAGGTTGATCACTCCACCCTTCACCCAATGCAAATAGCCTTGGTGTCTGTGACATTTGCCCACACAGGACAAAATCCCAATTAAAGTAATCCAAAACACAAAGTAACTAGTCTACTGTGCCACTGAGTAGTATCCTCCCACCCTATGGCCTGCCCAACACCCTTCATGGGACATCCAGAGATCAGCAGCACCTTTTTTCTGTCCAAGGCTTTATTTTCCAGGTACTCAGGGTATCCACTCCCCATGCCTACACCAAGCACCCTGGAGGAATACCATGGTTCTCTTCAGTAACCAGCTGTCAGGTATCTCCCCTGTTCCTCTGGAGGTAGGTGTGTCCAGCTTTCCTAGTGCTGTCTCCAACCAGTCCGGCAAGTGCCTTCTTGTCCTGGGGGTTTCCAAGCCCTCAGCCAAACATCCAGGAGTCATCTCCCTTGGGTCACTATCCTATGTGAGCCTATACAGGTTTCACCAACCCAGTCCTGCTCCCAGCCTGAGGGACCATCAGTCACCCATAATCCAGTTCAACACTAAAAGAGACTCACTCACCCTTGAAAGTAGAGAGTCAAGGATGTATTTGCTCAAAAATATTTCTGTGTTTACAGTTCTTAAATAAAAGGTTAAGCTTGAGGTTTGATGGGGGGGGGGGCAACTAGCCACACCCCTTCATGAGCTTTATAAACCAGCTTTCCTTATCCTCATTCAGAAACTGTTTCCTTGCTGCAGCTGGAGAGGCTCTGCTCACCCTCCTCCCCTGTGGTTGCTGCTTTTCTTCCAGTTGCACATGTTGCACAAGCATTGCTCCACACTGTGTTTGGGTATTCCCATTAAAATTAAAGGCTAAGCATGAGGTTTGATGGGCTGAAGCAACCAGCAGCACTCGCTTCCTGAGCTATATAAACCCTCTTCCTTCAGACTCATTTGAAAGATCCACTTCTTTACTCCAACTGTCTACCCTTCCACCTCCAGTGGCTCTCTTCTCTCTTTGGTCTCCTTTCTAAGTTACCTTTAGCCAAAGGAATTACATTCCTGCAGCATATCGAGGGGTGGAACCATCCTCAAGAAGGTTCCTTTGCATTCACAGTACCCCGCAGGGTGGTGGTTCCTCTGTGAACAGAGCGTGTGAATGGCCAGAGCAATTACATATGACAGTCAAGCAATCCAATCATACAACTAGCTTCAATTATCTACACATTGTGCAAGTATGACTCCACACTGTGGTCGAATACACCCATTAGGGCAGGGGTTATCATATTACAAAACACAGGAAGAGGCACACAAAGTAGCAGATCACACAACAAATTACTCCACAAATATTACATTTAATGGGACAGACGTCTCAAGATACAGGCACAGTAACAAGGCTCACTGACCAAGTGCTCCTTGGGGCTGGGATTGGCCTGAGGCAGCACTAATTCCTAGTCTTGCAGAATGCCTGTCATTTTTTTTCTCAAAAGGTTTGTTCTTCCTGCCAGATGGTTACCACATTATACATAGTTCACACTTGATTGAAAGACACATATGTACTCTTATTATTAAAATATTTATGTGCAAAAATATAAAACTTTACTGGGTATTAAAATGTCCAGGGGCTATATCACCAGTGTCCAGTGCTTCCAGGGGGTGACTTTCCCCAGAATCTGTCTAGAAGAGAGCTTTTTGTGGCCCACTTCAGATGCCTGCACTGTATGCACTCATTCCACCTCCACTTATTTAGGCAGAAAACACAACATAGCACGCACTTTAAAAATTACATTTTCAAACCCCACCATGACATGATTAAATTACAACAAAGTCCTGCAATGTGCAATAAACTCATTTTTCTATAGGTAACACAACAAATATCCAATGGGGCATCAGTTAAAAGTCTAACATTGGTGCTTTGCCTTTAGCTTAATTTAAGCCCATCAGTTTTCTTCTGGATTGTAGTGACTGGGATGCAGCTTCACAATGAACTCACCATCCTCCCAGTACTCAACCTGTTTTTGGCATGTCTTACCTCTGGTGTTGCAATATACTACACGGTGAAGCCTGCTGCTCCAGCCAATGCTCCACTTGCATAAAATGAATTCAAAGCATTCTTCATATTTTTTAGCTAGAGTCCACTAGGTAGTACTGGAGTCATTCCTTTGCCTCATTTAGGAGCCAAGGGTCCCGCCTCAGTTCTATGGTTTGCCAAAGCCATAGTGGTGTATATGGAAACTTATAACCTCTGTCTGTCCCAGATCCAACTGGCAATTTTCCATTCTGTCTGGCATAGCTTAACCATGGCACTTGGTCCTCAGCCTGAAGCTACCTAGCACTCCAAGTCCTACTAGCACTGAGGTGTGATGGCATTGGAAGGTGAGAAGAGCATGTGGTCTTTGCCTCATCCCATTGAAGTCATCAAATTGTCTTATTTGCCGTCAACCAAGCTGTCAACCAAGCTGCATGGTGGGCTGAGACACTCTCCTCAGGCTGCTAGGAGGTTGTCTCATCCTTGGGAATCAGTCTCCTTTTTATTGTCAAACTCTTCAGATGGTAGAGTAAGACCACAGTTTAAGTAGATGGTCATCTGACTCCAACTGCTCTAGACAACATACCTCATTAGCTGGGAAATTCCTAAGGCAATGCTTGTTGGTCTCCACATGACCCATATACCATTGTCGTGGCTCCTACGTTTTTTGACATCAATGTCTATTTTAGCCCACAGTGGCAAAGAGATATGTGGAGGATCCAAAAGAATGGTGTCATCAATCTTGCCAACCTGTTGTCCTTATAACTGAGCATAGTTGTGTAAATATTGAGTTGTCCACTTTCCCCTGGTTGATCAGCATCCTCAGTTGCTATTCCCGCATTGCTCACACTTTGGGGCACAGAGGCATGTAGGATTTCTCTTCTTTTTTGTTGCATAATTTGCATCACAGTGATGTTGGCATATGGGCATATGTCTACCCTGCAGCTGGGTCAGCCTCCAAGTATCAACTGAGTGGAGCTGCAGGGATTCCCAGTACCTTTCTGCCCATTCCACAGAAATGGGGGAACCAGTCTAACTCCACTACACTAGTCCTGTTCTGTGCACAATGGCACTGCTACCTAACGGAACAAGAGGCTGCTCCACTCACCTAGCGACAGCTGTCCCGACCTTTTCTAGAACAAGTCCCTAAGTGGTGTTTCACTCTTGTCCACCACACGTACAATCCTGTACACAAACACATCTAGGGGTGATGCTCCCTGGGGTTTAGCACTCCCCTCCCTGAAATCCTCAACCACTGATTGGTCTATATGCAGATGGCTTTGCGCATGTGCGGGTTGTCAAGTACATACTGTGATTAGTGTGCTTTCCAGTTTAGTTCTAATAGCCATTTCTTGTTTGTAGCCTAAACAGTTGTAAACTAGCCATTGTCTCTCATAGGCCAATCTTCCACTTTAGTCTCGCGCGCCACTGGCATCCTGCAGTTGGCTTGAAATCCCAGGTGATGAGCCCCCATCTTGTAACCCCTGCTTCTCTCCCATGGCCCTGGGAGAGAGGCTGGCATGGCCAATGGAATCTCCCATATTTAGGAGTATTTCTGTGCTCAACAGAATGTCCCTTACTATCCCCCTTATTTGCTTTATCATTGCCCAGTCCTGGAGCTTCCCCAAAACACATCGAGATCTACTCTGTTCTCTACAAAATCACATACACAGAAGTCGATGAGCACTTAAGTCACTTAATGAGATTCAAACTGAACAAATTCGTTTAGAAATCCAGAGACCAAATTTCAGTGGGCTATGTTTTCAGGCAACTCACTCCTCTTTTTGACCATTACATATTTCCCATGGGTCGCATATCAGGTTCTAGCCCCATCTACAGGCTGTCTTGGTTTGACCAATGTGTCTTACACACAGCCTTCTGCTGAGACACATGATAACCCAGTCTTGTCTCAACAATTTCCATTCTGTCATAGTAACATGACCATTATGTTTGTTTTTATGCTTGTACGGTACCTTGACACTCCCTGTTCCTTTATTATGTACAGGCAACCTACAGTATATAGACTGAGGATCACTTTCCTTCAATTTACCATTACTGCTTTTATCTTTGAGAACAGTTTTCACCTCCCACTTTCCTAGTGGGTTTGCAGTTTGCAAAAATTGTTGTTTTAACTATTTTTCTTCCATTTCCATTTCTCCTTTTAGATGTTGCTGCCATGCATTAAGGCACGAAACACAAATTTTAGTGTTCTCACCTCACATTGCCAGGTGAAGAGTTCAAGGACCTTGTGCACTTCCCACTTGCTCACCCACCAAAACTATGCACAGCTGTGTGTGGTACCCAGTCACTCCAACTGCCATTCCCTCATAGGCCATCTCTCCCATGGAGCTGAACAGCAGTGGCTGAGATGAGGAGCCAATACCCCAGGACCACCTCATCCATGTTGGAAACAAATCTCCTAACTTGTTCTGCAGCTTGTCTTTCTGCCTGAGTCTCTCCTGTCATCTTCAGATGCTGGAACTCTGTCACAGGCACTTTTCTGTGATCACCCCCAACTAAGGTCTCCCTTGAAGGTCCACCAGCCATCAGGCTATTCAACTTGAGAGGAAAGCCCCCAGAGGTTTCCTACCCCTTCCAGTGACCCTACGACTTGCTTTCTTTTTACTGGTGATCTACCATAAATATTTCTAGATCCCCAGTTCTCCTGGATCTGTCCAATGCCTTGGGCACTAATTCTGTCTCATCCTTGCTGACACTTACTCTGGCAGGTAAACTCTCCAAAGCCCCGAAACAAAAACACCATTTTCTGTGCTATGCCCCTACCACCAAGCTATCCTTTCAGACCTAACATTAACTGATCAGCTTTAAGCCTGGCACTCACAGGTGAACAACCATCTCTCCCTACTGGCAGGACAGGGTTATTTAAGCACTAACACACAGCAGGATGTGGGTTGCGCCAGGATAACCTTACACCTGGCCAAGTGCATCCAACACACCAGAAATGAGATTATCCTAGCACAATCTATATATTGCTATGCATTATTGCTATTATACAATGTCTCTTATTTATTAATATTGTGGGGACACAAATGAGCACATGTAGATGGCCATTAGGCAGAGAACAAGTGTTCGAACATCACTTTTATGTGTAGGGACATCTATTTTATAGTATCAGTTGTACAGTTTAATTTTTTTAATTTAATTTGTTTGAGGAAACACTCCCCATGTGAAAGCACTGCATCATGGGTATGCAAATAATTGTCTTTTATTACTGTAGTGTGTTATGCAATACCAGGCAATTGGGTATTTGCATACCTATGATGCAGTGCATTCATATGTGGTGTGTTTCCTCATAAAAAATAAAACTGTAAAACTGATACTATAAAAGAGATGTTCCCATATTATAAAGTAGATGTTCTGACACTTGTTCTCTGCATAACTATGAAATGTTTTAGCCATGACAAAAATGTTTGCCCCCCCACAATGTAAGTAAATAAGGTTTTATTTTATATGAAACTAAGCTTTTGTTTCTATATTATAATTGCAAGGCTTTAAACTTTCTTGATAAGAGAAGCTGAGGTTTGTTATTTAGTCTGGCACGCAATAATCTGTATGTCTGGACTTAATTCTGTGAGGTTGTTCTGAAGATACCCTCACTGTAACAAGCACACACTGGCTGATCAGAATCCAGAATATTTTCTTGCCATTGTATAACACAGTAATATAAGTAAGCATTAATCTGCGATGAAGGTAGCATCTAATGGGGAATTAATGCATGGTTGGGACCATTGTGGCTCATGCCCGCAGGCCGAGTCCCTTTAATGGATCAACCATGCATTAATTCTCCATTAGATGCCACCTTCGGAGTGGATTAATGCGCTTGTAACATGGTTTGTAGGATTATGTGGTTATTCTCCATGTTACTCTCATACTGTGCATACAATAATAGAAATACATTTTGCACTCTTTTGATTTCTGTGCTGCACTTTTGGAGCCAGAGTACCATTTATATGCTCATGTTGTCAAAACAATATTTCACATATCGTGAAGAAAGCATCTACGAACACTTGCTTGTGACTATTTAGAACATCCGCATGGCTATTATTTTAGTACGTCCATTTGGAGGTCTATGATATGCTCATTTCTGCGTTTCGCTATTTCCCCGTCAATATGTTTTGAATATTTTCTAGCTTTCTGTGTGTGTCTCCGACGTTGGTCCAATATCGCTCCATGTGCTCTTTGCCACTTGCATTTCTTTTGCATTCTGCTTCCTTTCCTTAGTTCATTGCCACTCCTGCACCTCTCCGGCTTACATTTTGCCCACCATTACTTGACACTCACTCTTGCCCCTACTCCTAAACACTGCTAATCATCCGGAGCTCGCATTACTTGTGCTACCTATGGGACAGCGTTTCCCTATGACACTAGCTCCCCAGTTGCTCCTCTGTGCTTGTCCACCTGCATACTCATTCCCCGTCTACATTCCTGCTCAATTCTGGTGAGTGATACCCTGCCCTGCTTTACCTCTTCTTTTTCTGTACTGCTCCTTTCTCCCCTGTGGCTAGTTTCAGAATTTCACAAGCAACACGGCATTATCGTGCCATAATGCCGTGTTGCTCTTGTAACACCTGACGCTCTTAAACCTATCACCTTTGTTCCCTGGAGTCCTAATATTTTTGCCATGTTACAAGTGAAATTAATGTATACAATGTACATAGCAATCTTGGAGTTCCAATAAATCCTTTATTTTCACAAGATACTGACCCAAGTGAAAAATAAATGATATTATTTACTCAATGAGTAAATAACGGCATTTATTTTTCACTTGCCTGCGTCATCCCATTCTGGCCAGTCCCACAAGGACTTTGCCACAGAACAACAGCCACTAGCACTTCTCCTTAGATACTGGAATCCCTGCTCCAGCCACCATCTTGCTTCCTCACCTCTCTGTAATGTTCGTAAAAAAACTGCGGCTATTATTTTTATCAGTGATGTTTCTGTGCTATATTTTCCCCCTGCCATATAGAAATATAGAAACATAGAATTTGATGGCAGATAAGGACCGCTTGGCCCACCTAGTCTGCCCATTTTCCCCTACCTGTTTCACATACCGCAAATCCTAAATGATCTGTGGCTTACCCTATCCTCTCTTTCCTATCGCTATAGTTCCTTTATGTCTAGTCCATCCATTCTTGAATGCCCCTATTGTTTTAGTCCCCACAACCTCTGCCAGGAAGCTGTTCCATGCATCCACCACCCTTTCCGTGAAATAGCACTTTCTCATGTTACACCTGAGCCTACCACCCTCTATTCTCATATCATTATTTTCTTCCTCAACTTGCTTTAAAAAAAAATAAAAAGATGTCTGGCCACAGTTTGTGATTGGTCACTCAGTATCACCGATGCCCCAACTTACAAAACAGCCAGCTGCTTTTTGTGCTGACTTGGTCAAGTCTCCAACTCCTGTGATCAGCTGCTCCTACTCTGTCTGCGATCATCCACTTAAGGTACAACAAAACAAGCACAGAAGGGGGAAGGGGTGTACAGCCTACCACAGAACTTTGGGGGGAGCAATTGGTTTAGCACTGACAGTGTATGAGTGATGGGGGCAGCATGCAGAAAACAGCATGTCTTAACTGCACTTGTCTTAACAGCTCTTTGAACTCTGTTATCAGTGAGTGTTTATACACGCTAGGGATTTTTACCATTCCTGGAAACTTTTAAGCTTCTAAGGCTTAATACAGACCACTGAATAAACAGCGCATAGAAACATAGAAGTTGACGGCAGATAAGGACCGCAAGGCCCATCCAGTCTGCCCATTTTTTCTACCTTATGAATGTGCCATAGCCGTTTACTCTGTCAATAGCCTATTTATTCATATAGAAACATAGACTTTGACAGCAGATAAGGACCGCTAGGCCCATCTAGTCTGCCCATTTCCCTACCTACAGGATAGGCCGCAGATCCTATTTAACCAACAGCCTATATCTTCCTGCCCCCCACAAGAATTGCATTATGTCTGTCCCATGCATTCTTGAATTCTCCCACAGTTTTAGACTCCACAACTTCCTCAGGAAGGCTGTTCCATGCATCCACTACCCTCTCTGTGAAATAATACTTCCTCAATTGCCCCTGAACCGCCCTCCTTCTATCTTTAAATTGTGTCCCCTTGTTCTTGCAAGTCTCTTTTTCTGAAAGATGCTACCCTCTTGGACTTTGTTGATTCCTCTGAGGTACTTGAAAGTTTCTATCATGTCCCCCCTCTCCCTTCTTTCCTCAAGGGTATACATATTAAGCTCCTTTAGTCTCTCCTCATACGGCTTCTCTTACAGACCCTGCACCATTTTAGTTGCCCTCCTCTGGACTGCCTCTATCCTGTCTATGTCCTTGCGGAGATGGGGTCTCCAGAACTGGACACAGTATTCCAGATGGGGTCTCACCAACTGTCTGTACAGAGGGATAACAACTTCCTGTTTTCTGCTGTTGATGCCTCTCCCTATACATCCCAGTATACCCCGGCCCTCCCTACTGCCTTCTCACATTGCTTGCTAACCTTAGGTCATCTAATATGATTACCCCTAGGTCCCTTTCCTGTTTGTTGTTGTTACTACCTCCCCACCCATTGTGTATTCTTCCCTGGGTTCTTGTTTCCCAGGTGCATTATTTTGCACTTTTTTGCATTGAATCCTAGCTGCCATCGTCAGACCATTCCTCCAACCTTGCCAAGTCCCTTTTCATCCTTTCCACGCCTCCTTGTGTATCAACCCTGTTGCAGATCTTTGTGTCATCTGCAAAAGGCATACTTTTCCTTCCAGTCCCTCTGCAATGCCACTGATGAAGACATTAAAAGGACTGGACCCAATACTGAACCCTGCGGTACCCCACTAGTAACCGCCCTTTCTTCAGAGTGGACTCCATTTACAATTACCTTCTGTGTCCTGTTGTCCAGCCAATGTTTTACCCAGGCTACCACCCTGGGACCCACTCCCAGGCTGGTTAATTTGACTAATAATCTTTTGTGTGGGACTGTGTCAAATGCCTTGCTAAAGTCTAGGTAGGCCATGTCCACAGCCCCTCCCTGGTCTGCCCATCTGCCCATACTCATCTGTATTGTTCCCTTATGCCTAGCCCATGCCTGTTTGAAGCCCTGCACTGTATTCATATCCACCACTTCCTGAGGTAGGCCGTTCCACCACCCTTTCTGTGAAAAAGAACTTCCTCACATTACCCCTTAATCGGCCTCCCTCTAATCTCATGCTGTGTCCTGTTGTTCTGCTATTTTTCTTACATTGAAACATGTTAGACTCTTTCACCTTGTTAGTGCCATTAAGATATTTGAATATTTCGATCATATCACCTCTCTCCCTCTGTTGCTCTAGGGTATACACTTTGAACTCCGTTAATCTGTCCTCATATGTTTTCTGATGCAGTCCCTGCACCATTTTGGTTGCCCTTCTCTGGACTGCCTCCATTTTGTTAATATCCTTGTGCAGGTATGGCCTCCTGTACTGCACGCAGTACTCCAGATGGAGCCTAACCAGTGTCTTGTGAAGAGAGATTATTACCTCCCTCTTACAACTTGTGATACCCCTACTAATACACCCCAACATCCCTCTAGCCTTACCTACTGCTTTAGTGGTCTGCTTGGATGATTTCAGGTCATCTGTGATGATGATGCCCAAGTCTCTTTCTTCCCTTGTGATTGCCAGCAACTCCCCCTTCCAACCTATAAGTAGCTTCAGGGTTTCTCTTCCCTATGTGTATGATCTTGCACTTCTTTGTGTTAAACCCCAGTTGCCACTCTTCAGACCATTTTGCCAGTTTCTCCAGATCTCTTCTCATTCTGCCCACCCCATCTGGATCATCTGCTCTGGTGCAGATCTTGGTGTCATCTGTAAACAGGCACACCTTACTCTCCAGTCCATCTGTAATGTCACTGATGAAGATATTGAAGAGGACTGGCCCCAGGACTGATCCTTAAGGTACCCTACTTGTGACTTGCATCTCTTCTGACTGTATACCGTTAACTATCACTCTCTGTTTTCTGCCCGCCAACCAGTTTGCCACCCAGTTGACCAACTTCTGACCCACCCCGAGCCTACCCAGCTTGTTAATCAATCTTCCACGTGGAACAGTATCAAAAGCTGTGCTGAAGTCAAGGCAGGCAACATGAACTGCACCCCCTTGGTCTACCACTCTGGTTACCCAGTCAAAGAAATCTATGAGATTAGTTTCACAGGACCTTCCTGTTGTAAAGCCATGCTGTCTTGGATCCTGTGCTCCTATGGATTCCAGGTGTTGCACTATCCTTTCCTTAAGGAGTGCCTCCATAATCTTGCCCACTACTGAGGTAAGACTGACTGGTCTATAGTTCCCTGCCTCCTCCCTGCTGCCACTCTTGTGGAGCGGGATCACATGAGCCCTTCTCCAGTCTTCTGGGACCTCTCCTGTGCTCAGAGATTCACTAAACAGTTCTGTTAATGGCTCTGCTAGTTCCACCCTTAGCTCCTTTAGTACCCTGGGATGTATGCCATCAGGTTCCATTGCCTTTGCCAGCTTGAGCTTGGCGAGCTCTTGTAGGACCCTTTCTTTTGTGAAGGAACTTGTGCACACCCCTCCCCCCTGTGTCCATGGTGCTGAGCTGTGGGCCCTGCCCTACCTTCTCTTCAGTAAATACTGAGCAGAAGTATCTATTTAGGATAGATGCTTTTACGTGGTCCTCCTCCACCCACTCCCCCTTATCCCCTTTGATCTTAGCAATACCCCTCTGGACTTTCTCCTTTCACTAATGTATCTAAAGAAAGTCTTGTCACCTTCTTTTACTGTTCGTGCTATTGTTTCCTCAGTTTGGGCCTTTGCCTGCCTTACTGCCTTCCCTGCTTCCCTTAGGGAAATTTGGTATTCCTCCCTAATTTTGTTGCGCTGTGTTCCCTTATATTTTCTGAAGGCCAACCTTTTGGTTCTGACCTTTTATGCTACTGTTTTTGAGAACCAAAGTGGTTTCCTCCTTCTTTTTCTCTTGCTTTTCTCCCTAACACAATGGGATGTTGCTTCAAGTATTGCATCCTTAATGCTTGCCTACTTTGCCTGTACCCCCTCACCTGTATTTCTTCTTGCCAGGGCTAGCTTAACTCTGTTGGCCATGTTATCAAAGTCAGCTCCTCTGAAGTCCCATAGTTTTGCCTTGGAATGGGATGATTTAGTTCTAGTGGCCAAATTGACCCATACCATGTGATGGTCACTGGCCCCCAGGTGATCTTCTACCTGGAAATCTGTGATCCTTTCCCCGTTAGTCAGTACTAGATCCAGGATAGCCGTGTCTCTTGTGGGTTCTTGTTCCAATTGTTTGAAGCCCTCTCCCTGCAGGAAATCCACTATGTGCCTAGTTCTGGCGGATGTTCCTGCTGGTATTGACCAATCTGTATCTGGCATGTTGAAGTCTCCCATTATCAAAACCTCCCCTTTATCTGTCCTGTTTTGTATCTCTTCTAACAGTAATGTGTCTATGTTCTCCCCCTGGTCCGGAGGCCTGTAGACAACCCAGTTCGTATGGCTGTCCCAATTCCTGTTTCCAGGGGGACCCACAGTTCTTCTGGCTCCTTATGTGTATTCTGAATTTCTGTAGCTTTGATATTTTCATTGATATAAAGGGCCACTCCCCCCCCCCCTTTTTCACCTTGGTCTCTTCTGAACAGTACATACCTGGGTACTGAAGTCTCCCAAGTGTGGTTACTGGTGAACCATGTCTTATTAATGGCTACTATGTCCAGTTTAGCCTCTGTCATTGTTGCCTCCAGGTCTGGGATCTTGTTTCCCAGACTGCGGGCATTAGTGTACAGGATTTTCCATTGGCCAGCTTTCAGTGCGTTAGTTGTGGTTTGAGGTCCGGCATTTCCCCTGCGCGTCATATGGGACGCTGGACCTTTTTCCTTACCTGGTGATGTAAATGAACTACAAACATGCTGAATTCCTGTTTGATCACTTGCTGAGGGGGAAGGGGTGCTCTTCATGTTCGATGTATCGGGTGCTGCACCCCTCTCCCCATTTGCCAGTTTAAATATTCTGCAAAGACATCAAACTTCTGCCCCAATGCACTGACTCCCTCCTAGTCAGATGCAGTCCATCAAATTTAAAGAACTTTCGCTCCCAAAACTGTTGCCAGTTACCTACAAATTTGTGTCCTTTTTTCTGGCACCAGCCCTTGAGCCGCATGTTTAGCTTCCCTATCTCCCCTTCTCTGACGTTCCGCCCATCTGTCCCCCTCTCCCAGACTGGCAGGACCTCAGAGAAGTAGATGCCGGATGAAATGAATAACAATTTGTCTCCCAGCCTGGTTAGGTGTTCCATGGTCTCTACAACTGAACCGACTGGCGAGATTGTTAGTCCCTATGTGTACCAGGACGTTGATATTTTCTCCTTCTTCCTGCATGATTTTAGCAAATGCGGTCAGTGTCTCTCCGTGTTAATGTACCTGGTAGACATCTGACCATTACCCTGGCCCGAGGTAGGTATCAGCTCCCTGAATCATGGAGTCTCCTGTGATCAGAAGTGTTTTGGATTTCATTTTTGCCTTTTTTGTTTTGGTCCCTATTATGGGTAAGTTTTGTCGCACTAGCTCCTGTGCTGCAGTGACCTGCTCTGCAGTGTCCTCTGCCCCTTTAATTGACTTTGGAGATAGAGGCAGATACCGGTTTGTAGTTTTTGTATGGTTTGTGGAGGTGATATTCTGGTGAGCACTGAGTGATGAGACACAAGATTTGCCCTTCCTAACCACCTGCCAGCCTCCCGGACCAACTACCCTCTGCGGTCAAGGTGCTTCACTTGGATGTTGGGGAAATGGCAGGCGGTTCTTGTAATACATTTCCTCCTGAATATGCGATTTGAGGCATGCAATTGCTGCCCATGCTGCCTGGAACTGAGCCCTTAGATCTCCGATGGTCCAGCATGTAGGACAGCGTCCTAAATCCTGTATAACTGCCCTTTTGAAAAGTGTCCCGCAGTACTTGCAGTTAATAATATCCATTCCAGTTGAGTTGCCGAGTTTATAACCTGGTCCGAGTAATTAGAAGGAAAATGAAAGCAAAAGTTACATTTCATATATACATATATCTATCTATCTATCTATCTATCTATCTATCTATCTATCTATCTATCTATTTGTTTGTTTTTGTATAACTTTTTATAACAAATTAAATGAATTGTGCCCCTTTAAGTGAAGTTGCTGTGTGGATACCCCTCTGAGCCTCCTCTTTCTGCTTTGCTACAGGAAATGTCACAACTGTGCTACTCTATAAAAGGAGTGTAGCATGGGGTGGTTGGGAATGGGGGGGTAGTTGGGGAAGGGGGTGGGTAGGTTGGCCTTTCCCCTGCCAAAAAAGAAGAACCACGGACGGAAGAAACAAGGAGGTAAGAGCAGAAACAATCAACCAATCACAAATGCAGATGCTATCCCTGAGACACCTGACATACAATGGTCTGTGTAAAAATCTGGCATTTATTTCCATTCTTGGGGGGAAAGAAAGGACTTTCATAACTCAGTCATGGCTTCGCCACTCGTGAGTTATGGTCCCACCCCCTCACTCATGGAAATAAATGCCATATTTAGTTATAGTGTCACCCCTCACTCATGGAAATAAATGGCATATTTAGTTATAGTGTCACCCCTCACTCAGGGAAATAAATGCCATATTTATAGTGTCACCCCCTCACTCATGGAAATAAATGACATATTTAGTTATAGTGTCACCCCTCACTCATGGAAATAAATGACATATTTAGTTATAGTGTCACCCCTCACTCATGGAAATAAATGACATATTTAGTTATAGTATCACCCCTCACTCATGGAAATACATGCCATATTTAGTTATAGTGTCATCCCTCACTCATGGAAATACATGCCATATTTAGTTATAGTGTCACCCCTCACTCATGGAAATAAATGCCATATTTAGTTATAGTGTCACCCCTCACTCATGGAAATACATGCCATATTTATAGTGTCACCCCTCACTCATGGAAATAAATGCCATATTTTTACACATGCAATTGTATATCCCCAATGTATTTGGGAGATTATTGCTGGGAAGAACCAACTGGCTCAGCTCTTCCAGAGGGTGTACAGGCTTTTGCATCCGGCCTGTCTAGAGCTTGTTAGAGCTTTTTCATTTGCAAAATGTAAGGCATTCACTTGGTTCTTCTCAGAGGGAGTGTCCTCCATTAGGACTGGTATTTCTCCAAGTGGGCTGGTTCAGCCCAGCAGAGTGGAGCCCGGGAGTCAGGGTCAGGCTCAGTGTTCCTGGGGAGAATTTTGATCGGTGATGGAACACGAGATATGTGAGGTGATCTTTGAGCTGCGGCCAACTTTTTGTAGTCTGTATCCTACCCAACACACTTATTAGTGCGTTGCATTGGGTAGTTGGGTCCAGTTTTCACCAAGATTGTCTGGTGTTCTTTGTTGAGGTTTTTTTTCAAAGGTAATGAAAAGTGCTGTGGAGAAGCCTCCGCTGAAAAAAGCATCTTTGGACCTGGTCGTTTTGGAGAACTATCATCCTATAGCTAATTCCATTTTTGGGAAAGGTTATTGAGATGGTGATTGTGCTGCAGCTCAAGGCACACCTCACTGTCTTTAACATCTATAAGCCCCTGTAGTCTGGGTTTAGGGCAATGCACAGCACAGAGATGGTGCTGGTTCAGGTGCTTAATGACTTGCTGAGGGTGAGGGACAGGGGAGAGTGGTCAATTCTCATTCTCCTCAATCTCTCATCAGCATTTGATGTGGTTGACCATGGGTTGTTGCTGGACCAACTCAGTGGATATGTAGGACTCACTAGCAAAGTCATTGGCTGGTTTGAATCCTATTTTAAGGACAGGATTCAGATGGTAGTGATAGGTGAATACTCCTCGCACTGGGTGGTTCTGTCTTGTGGGGTCCCCCAAGGTTCGGTCTGGTCCCCTATGTTGTTCGCAGTATATATGCTGCCCCTGGATGAGATCAGTAGAAGGTATAGGCTTGGGTTTCATTGTTATACTGATGATATCCAGCTCTGCCTATCTTTTGCACCTGGGACACAGGGTGCTGTCGGTGTGGTAAATGAATGCTTGCCTGAGATCCAGTGCTGGATGTCATCGAACTGGTTGAGATTGAACCGTGAGAAGACTGAGGTACTAGTAATAGAGCTGGATTGAAGGGCAGGAGTGGAGGCTACTGGGCAGAAGACTGGGCATTTGCTCAGCCCTTCTAAGTTATTAGCCTCCACCAAGATGAAACATCTGGGAGTCATTCTATGAACATACGAACCTGCCAGCAGATACAGGCCATATGGTCTATCAAGTCTGCTCTAATGTGCAGCTAGCAGTCCATTACACTGCAGCTGCCCTCCTCCTCCCTACCTGCATAATGGTGACCTTCCCCTCACTTTGTCCATTCCCTCTTAAAACTGCCCACTGACTTATAGGATACCTTCTCTTCAGGCAGTGCATTCCACTTTGTTACCACTCTTTGTGTGAAATAGTGTCTTCTCATTTCTCTCCTGAATCTTCCACCCTCCAGTCTCAGACCATGCCCTTTAGTGCCCTCCCTTCCTTTAACTTAAAAATTTCCCCTGTACCAGTCTTGTTTATGCCTTTCATATATTTAAAGGTTTCTATCATATCCCCTCTATCCCTCCTCTCCTCTAGGGAATACATGTTAAGCTCCCTCAGCCTCTCTTCATAGGGTTTGTCCTCCATACCCAGGATTATCTTGATTGCTCTGCGCTGGACCCATTCCAGTAACTTTACATCCTTCCTTAAGAACAGGCACCAGAACTACATGTACAGTAGTACTCCAGGTGTGGCCTCACTAATGACCTGTACAGTGGCAGGATTACCTCCCCTCACCTGGAGGTGATTCCAATACACCCCAGCATCTTATTAGCTTTCGCTGCCACTTTTCTGCACTATTCTGAGTGGTTCATTTGCTCTGTTATCATCACCCCAAGATCTTTCTTTTCCGTAGTTGGTAGCTGAACCCTCCTCCCCAGCTGATAACCATACCTTGGGTTCCTTGCTCCCAAGTGCATGACTTGGAGCTTCTTTGCATTGAACCCCAGTTGCCATGTATCTGACCAGTACTCAAGTTTAATCAGATCATCCTGTTGTCCCTGCCTCCCTTCTGTGTCATCCACCACTGCATCGATCTTCGTGTCATCCGCAAAAAGACTAATCTGGTTCTTAATGCCATGTGAGATGTCGGCAATGAAAATGTCAAACAACACTGGGCCCATATCAATCCCTGTGGAACTCTGCTAGTTACAGCCCTTGGAGATGAGAGCTCCACCCACCACAACCCTCTGCTGCCTGTCATGCAGCCAGTTCTTTACCAATTGCACCATTTTTGCCCCTACTTCCTGGTATCCCAGCTTGCTAATCAGCCTCCCATGTGGCACTGAATCGAAGGCCTTGCTGAAGTCCAGATACAGGACATCCACTGCATGGCCCCTGTCAAGTGCCCTAGACACCCATTCATAGAAGTCAACCATGTTGGTCTGGCAGGATCTGCCAGAGACAAACCCATGTTGCCCTCCATCCTGGAGACCATTGCCTTCTAGAAAGGTTACCAACTTCTCCTTAAGGATCATCTCCATTAGCGTCCCTACAATGGATGTAAGGCTGACTGGTCTATAGCTGCCCGGTTCATCCTTGGGTCCATTTTTGTGGAGGGGCACCACATGTGCCATCCTATAATCCTGAGGTATACACCTAGTTCCCAGAGAGGTATTGAACAAATTGGCTATTGGTTCTGCCAGGACCTCCACCAACTCCTTCAGTACCCGGGGGTGTATGCCATCAGGGCCAGGTGCCTTATCCACCCACAGGGCCCTTAGGCCTTCCAGTACCCTGCCCACTGGGATTTCCCCATCTGTTATACCTACCCCCTCTGTACCTACCCCCATTGACTGTGGCAGTGACCCATGCTTTTCCCTAGTAAACACCAAACAGAATTATTCATTGAGCACTTCCACCTGGTCTGCCCCCTTCTCTGCCCATCTCCCATCTTTCCTGATCCTTACTATTTGGTCTTTGCAGTTCCTTCTCTCCCTGGACAATAAGCTAACACTGGAGGCTCAGGTAGTGGCAGTGACATTCAAGATCTTGTCATGTGTCGCTGGTGCTGTGCAAACTGCATTGTCTGCTGCTGAAGTGGTGCATCTCCTTTAAAGTGGGTCTTCTGACCTATAGGGCCCTGCACGGGCTGGGCCTGGACTACCTGTCAGAGCTCCTGCATCCTCACGTCCCTAGTTGCCATCTCCACTCTGCCGAGGAAGGCCTCTTGGTAGTTCTGAAGGCAAGATTAAAATTGTCAGGGGATCAGATATTTGGGGTCGCCACCCCGATCTTATGAAATTTTTTGCTGAGGACTTTGAGGGAGGACCCCTCAATTGAGGCATTTAGGGTTCTGAAGACGTTTTTGTTTATGCATGCATTTGGGGATTAAATGGTCATAACTGCTACAAGTATTTAAATCTCTATTTATTCATTGTATTTGTTTTTAGCAGAGTTATGAGTGTGTTCTATTTTATTCTCTATGTTCACTGTTTTTTTAATGGTGCCCTGGGCCTCCGGGGAAGGGCGTCACAAATAAATAAACTATTACTGCTATATATAGAAAGAAGAGAGTGAACTATAGTTATTAATTCTATCTGTGCATGTAGATATAGCTCAAGTAATATCTGGATATTTGAATAAATGAATTTCAAACTTGATACTCATATACCTAACTATTTTTTTTTGGGGGGTCTGTCTAGTCTGTGATCCCTATAGTGAATTAAGCTAAGTCTTTATTCTACTAAGAATTAATGGATACCTGTAATAAATATGCCCCAGAAAAAATCAGGAAAGTAAGCTAGCAATAAAATATGACAGAGTGTGCATTATGCTAGACCACTGCACGCCCTTGGTGCATTGTGAGGCACTTGGGAAGTGCAACGATCTAGCATAATGAACACCCTGGAGTGTCTTATTGTGCTTATAATGGCTTTTTTTTATTATTTAGTAATTGTAGTAGTCATGAAGATGTATGTAATAAAGTAAACCTTTACAAGAAATATTGCACAATTAGTCCCTCCATCTCCTGGAACTACATTGTATTTATGGCTTTGCTATAGGGCATTTGTCCTAAGAAGGCTACCATAGTTGTAATTTATGCCGTTTTTTTGTGATATCCCCCCCCCAACCCCCACCAAAATACTGCCAGGGCTAATGTAAAACATCCAGACCCACTTTATTAAACTGAGGTAGGCATTCTGCACTAAAGCAATGATTTTTGTGCATTAAAATATGTAACCCTGGCTCCGTCTATCTGAAGGGCTACATTACCCCTGCCTTAGCTGGCCAGGCCAAGGTTGAGGGGTCTGGTTTCTTACTTTACTTTAAAACTGGTTCTTTGCCAAGGTAACATAAATGCGCGGTGCCTCCGCTCAGAGTACACCTTCAAGTGGGCTAGAATAATACCTGCTACAAACTCTGGGATACTGTACCTACCCACGATACCATAGTACCACCCCAGATATGACCCACAATTCAAAACCCCACATTTCAGACATTTGGTAATTATTGACTCTCTCTAATAATATGCTCACACACTAAAGTTATGCAAAAACAACAACAACAATTTGTTTACAAGGGGTGAGGGTTAGGAAAGGGTGAATGGATGTGGAGGTTAAGCTATTTACAATTGATTAGATTGGTTTAGACTGGCATTTTGAACAGCCATCTGATAACCATTTTGCATTTTTAAATTCAGACAGTAATCACAGTTGCACCCACCAACCTCTGAGGTATTTAGTTTCTTTTTTGGCTATGTAGCTAGCTGCTCTTAGACATTTAGATAACACATGCCTTCTGCCCACACTGGTACCAGTCCCCAAAAATGCATAGGACCCTGCAATCCCAAACCTTTATCTGGGTACCCAGTACTAGAGTTCTTAAAGGTGCTGGCCTGTTATATAGTGCAGCTGTGATGGCCGGCTGTTGGGGCCCATGGAAGAAACAGATTATTTCAATCTTTAACTTTTAAACACATCATCCTGATTGTAGATTGCAGAACTTAGACCTTTGTAATTTAGAAGGCTTAGCTCTAACAACCAACCTTGGCAACACTTTAAACTATTTACATGTCCCTCCAATTAACAGGGCTGGTCCTTGTGTACTCACAGAGTTTTTTATTTATAAAAAATGTGTAAAATCATGATAGTTTATCACATCCTTTCTCTGACACAGAGACGGTATATAAGAATGCATAAAATAGAATATATAACAAACAAATCAGAGTGCTCTATACAGCCCATGGGTTAATTATATACAAAAATACCACATACAAAAATATAAACTTCTATTACGCCTTGTAACACTAAACAATTTTTAGTGCCTCAAAAAATTCTGCTAGCGCATATGTTTTTTTCATTTTGTCTAGTTTTGAAAGGTTAATTACCACATCCATATCTGCCACTGCCTTATATTTCAGTAATAAGGGAACTAACCAACGATTCCTTTCTGTGTTCCATCTGTCACACGCGAAAATGGTGTGTATAATAAAGACGGATTTTATGGCTACAATTGCACTGTGATCCGTAGCCCCAGCTGGCAAGAAGGAAGGGTCATGAGGGCTGAATTATCTGCTAAGCCCTCCCCAGGTTTTCCCCTCACTGTTTCCTCCCAACCGCAGAACCAGTTGGCAAGAAGAAAGGTACAGAAAGGACAAAGCCAGCGTTTAAACTTGGCGCCTTTTTACTCGGGTGCACAACTTTTACTTTAGCTGCATCTAAAGGGGTTTTATGTGCCTGCCAGCTATCCGTGCAGTACAGCATGGAGCTACCTCTTACAGCTGCTGTATTGCTGGATAGTTTTTCATTTTGGGGGGAAATTTTAGAGTTTAAAAGTTACTTTTTCCCTATTTTCTGTGACACTGTGTTTTTATTTAAATGTAATTTAACTCCGCTGATACTACATTTCTACCCTCAGCCCCTGCCCAGCGCTATTTTAGACCCCCTCCCTATAAATTTCATTTCTGACTCTGTCCCCTCCCCTCTGTTCTTGTTGCTCCCTTCCCAGTTTTAAAAAAATATACTTAATGACAGTTTCTCTCCCTTTCTCGCCAGGGTCGTGAGGGCTGAATTATCTGCTAAGCCCTCCCCAGGTTTTCCCCTTGCTGTTTCCTCCCGACTGCAGCCCCAGCTGGCAAGAAGGAAGGTACGGAAAGGACAAAGCCAGTGTTTAAACTCGGCGCCTTTTTACTCGGGCACACAACCTTGACTTTAGTTGCATCTAAAGGGATTTTATGTGCCTGCCAGCTATCCGTGTAGTACAGGACGGAGCTACCTCTTACAGCTGCTGTATTACTGGATAGTTTTACGCTGGCCCCCCATCCCTACCCTCTCTCTCTCTATTAAATGGGCTATCGCTCCTCCCCTTTTCCTCTGGTAGTCTGTCCCTCTACCCTGTGTGTTCTGAATATTAATGAATAAAGGAGGTCTTTTCTCTCTCACCCCCCTTTTCTCTAACAAATGCTCCTCTGATTTCCTCACCTTTTTCTCTCCAGAGTTGAACACTCCGCCTCTCGGTTCAATCACTAAATCTCTTAATTTACCTGGAACAGCTTCTGTTATCAGCTGAACAGCTACCAGGCTGAGTAGGCATTTTTTGTACCAGCGTTCCAGGCTTATTACAGTTCTTGGTGTACTCTGGAAAATCTTTATTAACCATTTCTCCACACCTATACACTCAGGTCTGTAGTACTTTTCCTCATTCCTAAATTATGAAGCCCAACATTCTTAACTTCCTCCTCCTCCTCCTCCTCTTGGCTCTCCCCAGAATCGCCCTCACTCCAATACCTCCTACTGCTTCTCTTACTCCCCCACCTACACCACAGCGACTCTGTGCCCTCCACCACTCCGTGCAAAACCATGCTGCCTCCCCTATTCCCATCACTCTCTCCTGGTCTCACTCTCCCAGCCACCCCTGCACCTCCCTCGCTCAGATGCCTATGTACTGCACCCTACTACTCATCCTTAGTTCCTGGCCCCCCTCAGCTACTAGCAAGAGTAGTCACTCACGACTGCCAATCACCTACTCTTGGTTTAAGAG
This sequence comes from Neoceratodus forsteri, assembly GCA_016271365.2. Classification (NCBI taxonomy): domain Eukaryota; kingdom Metazoa; phylum Chordata; order Ceratodontiformes; family Ceratodontidae; genus Neoceratodus; species Neoceratodus forsteri. The sequence goes on along the minus strand of JADMNL010000022.1, from coordinate 6,259,963 downwards.
CGCCAAGCTTCACTATATCATTATCGCTCTCCTGCTCTTATCAGCTGGTGATATAAACCCTAACCCAGGCAGAGCCCAATCAATTAGGGTTCCTCAGTCCCCCCAGTCACTAGATCACACCCACATCGAACAGCTCTCCCCCACGGTCTAAGAATGTTTCACATAAATATACGCAGCCTCCTTCACAAAGCAGACTTGCTACAGCCCTTCGTGGTCACTCACACCCCTGATATAATTATGCTATCAGAATCTTGGCTAAGTAACAAGATTTGTGACTCCTCTTTTACAATCCCTGGTTTTACAATATCACGATAGGACCATCGAGGCAGAAGTGGTGGGGTGGCAATTTATATCTCTTCATCCTTCCATTTCACCTCTGTCTTCTCCAGCTCAGAACCAAAAGCTTACGAGGCCCTGCTGCAGCAAATCTCCCTCCCTTTCGCTAAACCTATATTTGTAGCAGGTGTCTACTGCCGCCCTGGTATACATCCCAAAACCACTACTGACCTCTTAGCCACCTTAGCTACCCACTCTTCAGCCAGTGAATTATATATCATGGGTGATTTCAACTTAAACTGGCTGTCCCCCCCACCCAATAATGTGCATAATGTAATACATGCTCTCAACTTAACTCAACTTATCCATGACCGGACTCGGCATAACTACAAGACGGGTAACCACTCCCTAATCGACTGGACCCTCACCTCTCATCCCAATAGGGTCATTAAATCCGGAACTCTAGCAGATGCCCTCAATGACCACTGTATGACCTTCTTGGTACGCAGAGTACATAAAGTCAAAGCACCCCATAAAACATTGCAAATCTGGTCATACAAATCCCTGAATATTGCCCCCCTCCTGCATGACTTGTCACACTCTAACTGGGCTCCCATATCTGAAGCTAGCACCCTGGATGAGGCAGTAGACTACTTCAGTGACAAATTCCTTGAACTCTGGAATCACCATGCCCCTATATGACTTGTCCGAGTCCATGGGAACCACCTCCCCTGGATCTCTCCAGAGCTCATTGCCTGTCAAAAAGCCCGCGACTTAGCCTGGAAGCTCCACAAAGGTACAAAGCTTCCCAAAGACTATGAAGCATACTGGGCCCTGAGAAATAAATTTTCGAAAGCCACTCGCTTGGCAAAGGCTGAGTACTTCAGCTCTGCTTTTAACTCCAACATAAATATCCATCTAAATTCTGGAAAGTGATTCACTCTCGTTTCTCTCCTCAGGCTCCTCCTCCCCCCAATCCTCAAAATAAATAATACCATCATTTCCAACCACCCTAGTGCAGCTGCAACTTTCAACTCGCACTTCACCTCCTGCGCATCTGCCCTATTAGACTCCATCCCAAGCACTAGCCAGCTGACACCTGACTCTACCAGTAGCCCACCTACTCCACGGTACTCTTTCTCTTTCTCCAATATCTTGCCACAAGATATATTGACTGCCTTAGAGGGCTTAAATCTGAGCAAAGGAAGCTCCTCTGATGGTCTCGATCCTAAGCTGCCATACCTGTCCGCCACAGCCATTGCTCCCCCTCTAACCGCCCTTCTCTACCTCTCTTTTCAAATGGCTGAAATCCCCCATAAATGGAAACATGCAATCATCCTCCCACTTCCAAAGTGCGGTGATACCTCCTCCCCTGGGAACTACCGCCCCATCTCACTCCTCCCAATGCTAACCAAACTGCAAGAACACCTAGTCCTAGCCCAACTGTCATCATACCTCTCCGATACAAATTTTTTCACCCAATACCAATCGGGGTTTCACAAACACCACTCTACTACGACTTTGCTGCTTCGGGTCACGGACTCAATCCTGTCTGACATGGATTGCGGTCATATTACATCTGCCATCTTTATTGATCTTGCCAAAGCTTTTGACATGGTTTCCCATGCCCTCCTACTCTGCTCCCTGTCATCAGCCGGTCTGGCTGACCACGCAATAAAATGGTTCAGTGCGTACTTAAATGGTTGCACACAATCGATAAAAATCTCTGATACCATCCCTTCCCCTCTCCCATCTGCACGGGTCTATACTGGGTCCTATCCTTTTCTCCATTTTTCTGAATGATCTACCGTCCATCTGCACCTCATCTTCCATACACATGTATACTGACGATACAGTCCTTTATTCCACGGGGCCATCTCCCTCAGATGTTGCCTCCCGGCTCCAGCTGGACTTTAATAATGTCCAGAGCTGGTTTCAATCTCATCAACTACTCCTAAATGCTAAAAAGACAGTGTCCATGACTTTCGGCACTGGACAGCATCTGGCTAAACTCCCATCCTTGCCCTCTTTCACTACCCTTGATGGGACAATTATTGATACCTCTACATCTTTCAGATATCTAGGCATCTGGCTGGATCAGCATCTCACCTTTTAGGACCATATTGAAGCCTTAATGATTAAACTATGCCCTAAACTTGGTGCCCTATATAGAAATTGCGCCTGCCTCCTGCTCCCGGCTAGGAGAGAACTGGTCCAAAAGATGATTCTCCCGATCATCGATTACTGTGATGTTGTCTATTGCTCTGCTCCTGCCACCTCCTTAGCCAGACTGGATACCCTTTTCAGCTCATTCTGCCACTTTGCCCTGGATGCGCCTCCGTTAACCCATCACTGTCACCGTTACCGAACCTTGGCTTTCCCATCTCTCACCAACAGGCGTCTGCATCACAGTACAAAATTTGTCTCCTCCTCCTCCTACTGGCTGGGTACACACTCTCCCTATCTTACCTCCTCCCTTTCTCCTCCACCCCTCCCTCCCTCCCACCTTCTCAGATCCTATGACCACAGAACCCTGGCAGTACCCCAGAGGTCCACCTGTATGGGCCAGTCTGCTTTTTCCTACTGTCTCCCAAAACCGTGGAACTCACTTCCGTCTCAAATCCATTTTTCTTCCTCGACTGGCTCACCAACTATGGCACTCCACAACTTCCTTACTGTTAATTGTGCCTGCACCTACCTCCCTCCCCCCCCATCTGGCCTTACACTTTACTGCTGCCATTAGAGTAGATGTTACCTACATGCAAGCCCTTATAACTATGCACTTAAAGTTGTTCTCTGCTTTATTGTTGATGCATCTGTAACTGGTGGAATGTTTGTGCTCCTTCTGGAGCTCCTACTAGCTAACTCTGCTATACTGCAATCAACCTGCATGTTTTTAGCCATTAAATCTCCTTATGTATTTGTCATTTGGTAGTCATTGCACCATATGGCCATAGAGATCGCTATTCTCACTGTCACTGCCCTCCTACACTTAAAACAAACTTGCTGCGATTCCTACCTGTTGTTTGTACTCCATAAAGTCCCACTTTCGTTGTTGCACATGCGGCTACTGCTCGCTTTTTGGAACTTATCTCCCTGTATGCAAGCAGTGCTACTTGAAACTCTGTGTACTTTATGTTAATCAGGTGTTTGCAGCAAAAGTTGAAACTGTCTACCATGTATTTATTCTGTTACTCTACTGCTGTATGTGCATTGTTGTAAAATATTTTACTGTGTAACTCCAGCTGCCCTCTCCCCCAGGTCGCACTGGGAGACGAGCAACTTGTTGTTCAGTGTGCCTTGCCTGGTGAACCTTTTCAATACATAAATATATATATATATACACACCAAGCATTCTCACATTCCACTAGATAAGTTTCTACATCTCAGTGCTGTTTCAGTCTAGAATAAATTCTTCCTGTATCAACATCATAAATTTTCCCCATATCTGACTGCACAGCATTACCATGTAGCCGAACAATGGCTTCACTAATAAATTAATGAACACTGTTTACAGTTTTAACTGAAAAGAGATCCATGAGACCTACACCTTTAAGAGTGTTATTTAGTCTAATGAACCAGTTTTCACTTTTTTTACTAGCTTCTAAAATTGTTAATGTCTCAAGCCAGCACATTTTTGGTAATCGCTCATCATTCATTAAAATTATTCTTTTCCATAAATTAATAGATCTAATTTGTATTCTTGTACTAATTGGTAACATTCCTGCCTCTAATCTTAGAAAGCTAGTTTGGCAGTCTCTCGGGAGATGTAATGTATTCCAAATAAATGCATTCTGTATCACTTTGATATTCTGTAATGCAGATTTTACTAGGCCCAGACCTCAGATTTCGCTCCCACATAGAGTTTGCCCCATTGTTTTTACTTCAAATGCATTTTTCGTTGCCACATATGAATCATTAGCACATTTTTGTTTGCAAATGATGCTATTGCACTAATTGCCCTTTGGGAATTGCTCTTTATTTCTGACATCTGCCAATTAAGGTTCTATGTGATAACAGTGATCGTGGAAAGGCGATCACCATTAGGGCGAATGTACATCGGCAAAAAACAATTTCCCGATGTACACTCATGGCGCAAAACAAAAGGATGGTGAAAAGAGTTTTTTTTGGGGGGGGGCTACCCCGCAGAACTCCACTGGGGCTTAACCCCAGCCCCTCTACTAAAGATTCTCAACTCGGGGTACATGTCGGGGGGGTGAAAACAAAAAAAAATTTACATGAACTGGTGCAAAAATCCCAACCTGCCCAGCACCAAACCCAGCACCCTCCCAACCCTAGCCTGCCACTAACCCACCACTCCACACAGCCATCTCGGCAACCCACCATTGTGCTACACCTCATAAACCCTCCCTCCCCTTCCGCCTGTCGCATGGTGTGCTCTCTCTCCCCCCATGTGCACATATACATATAGCAACAGGATGTCACTATACCCGTTTTCGCCCCCCTTTCCAGTAGCCCTGTGAACAGACGTTGCTATTGAGTCATCCTTTTTGTAAGTGCTCAATAGCGGACGCCCTTATCACGGGATACCACCAATTCCAGGAGATCTTAGAATCAAATATTATACCCAAATATTTATATTCATTAACAACCTTGAATTTTTTTCCCATGATAGACCATTCTTTTTCTACCTTTTTTTTTTATTATTCCTACCAAACATCATTATTTTAGACTTTTCCATGTTTATTGTTAAATCTAGTGATTCTAGTGAATTCATAATTCTAGACAGGCCTCTTTTCAGTCCCAGTGGGGTTAAAGATAAAACAACAGCATCATATGCGTACATTAGTAACTGGATTTTTTCATTGCCTCTTGATGGAGCAAAAGTATCAATGTTTCTAATATTCTTTATTAAAGTCTCAATATATAGATTAAATAATAATGGGGCCAGCAAGCACCCTTGTTTGACCCCACGTTTAATATTAATCTCTTTTGATAATGCCCCATCCATGGTATATCTGACCTCTGCAGATGTGTTAAAATGAAGCAATTTTAAAATTGCTAAGAGATGAGCATCTATTTTAATTCTTCCAAGATATCCCATAGTTTGGCCCTATTTAACAAATCGAAGGCAGCGCTAATATCAATAAAACCAACATATAGTGATCCCTTATGGTCTATAACATATTTGTCAAACAAATAGTTCAATGTAAAGATTAGGTCAAGAGTATGAAGCCACATTGAAACTTAGACACCAAGGGCAGGATTCACAAAGTGTTTTGGGGCTAAGTCCCACTCCGCAACCCCAGTTGTGCTTTAAAATTGCCGCAGCTGCAGAGCGGCCGATCCACAGCCACAGCAGTTGCGGAGGGTGTTACGGCAGGTCCCACTGGCTGTAGCAGCCTCCCTCAGCTGCGGTGCTGTCCCTGGCAACAGCACCCGCAAGCTGCCATAATCCATGGAGCCAGTCGTACTCCGGCTCCACCTTAGTGAATACCTGCAGCTGCGGGTGACCTGCGGATTCGCAAGTGGCAACCCACTAGCGCCGAGGTTTTCCTGCAGCTGTGGGACCTTCCCCGATGTTCGTGAATCCTGTACACAGCCTTTTTCCTCTACCCAAGCTACTAACTTCTCTAAAATTAATCTTGTGTAAATTTTTTGAACAGCTGGAACAACTGGAAGTAAGGTAATTACTTCCTATGGCACCTTGGATCTTGTTTGTCTCCTTTTTTAAATAGCGGTACAATAAAACCTTTATTCCAGTGTGATGGAAGTATTAGATGATTGCTTGTAATGAAAAGACGAAGGCGAGGACATAGGACCAAAAATCTGGATTACGTAACAATACCTCTGCTGGAAGCCCATCTGTGCCGGCAGCATAATTCCTCTTCTATGCTAAAATTGCATGTTTTACTTCTGTTGCAGTAAATGTGAACATACTGAATTTGTCATATAATTAGTCGGAATGATCACTACCTTTAGGTCCTTACAGTTTTCCTCATCCCCATTATATATTCTGTTAAAGTGGTCAACCCACCTATTTTCTGTAATCATACCCAGTGTATTAAAATGCATATTATTTTCATCAATTCATGGCAATATGCTACTAAAGGCCCAAAACATTTTTGAATCTTTTTTTCTATGCTCTCCTGAAGTTGTTTCCATAATCTAACTTTATAGGCTTGTTTCTTAGAGTATATTAAACTTCTGTATTCTTTTTTAAGATTTCTTAATGCTAAAAGTATTGTACAAGTTGGTTTCATTGCCTTTATTTTACCTATTTTCTTAATTTCTTTCCTTAGGCTGTGGCAGTCATTATCAAAACATGGATTAGCCGAACCAATATTGTTCACATTATTTTTTTACCTCTTTTTATGACATAGTTGTCTCTCAAACGTGCTCATAAGTGTGTTGAACTTGGACAAGACATCTGTAGTTACCCTGTGTTCTTGTATTAATAGATTGGATACAGCATTGCATGTCTCTTCACTATTTGTTATGTTATTCACCATCCCCTTAGTATAATCATTCCATTGGATCTCCTTTCCCTGTTTTATACACATATGAAGAATGGCTTCCTGTTCTCTTTCTGTATTTCTTTTTAGAATATTAAAATCCAAATTCAGGGTGCACATGATCAGGTAATGATCGCTATCCCAAATTCTGTGAACCATAAAATGTTGAATCATATGATATTCGCTAGCTACTATTAAAATAAAGATCTAAAACACCGCCCTCTTGCTGTTGGGAAGGTAAATTCCCCTTCCCAGTTTCCTTTTGTGCATCCATTAAGTGCTCCTAAACCTGTCTCTCCAAAGAATTTTAGTAATTTTTTACCATTTTTGTTAAAGTCTTATCTTTTGATTGTCTTATGGGGATATTCAGGGTATCATCAATGCCCCCAATCTGCTGAGTGATCCTCTACACCACTGCCTATATGTACATTAAAGTCACCGGCCATAACAAACATAGCAACAGAACGTCTGGATTTGACAGATGCATACGCATCACTTATATCTTGAATTGCACCTTGAAATTGTCTGTAGTTTAACCCTGGAGGAATACAGATATTAAATAATACCCATACTTTGCTGTGGTTGGATATTAATAAGTACATAAAGAATTCATTGTACATGCTTGTTTCCAAGATAAAATCAAATCTAGTGTTAATAAAAATGGCCAAATCACCCTTTAACCTCCCAAATTTACTTATTCTATGTGCTGGTGAGATCCATGTCTTATACCCTTCTATTAATATTTCCTCCAATGTTCCAATCCTTATCTCTTGCAGAAAGAGAATAGCAACATTTGTAAGCCAGTTTAAACAATCCTCATCCATAATTTTAGTTTAGACCTGCTACATTCCAGCTAATAACTGTAAGATTAATTTTACTCTTCATAGACGCATCTCCACTTAGTCAATGTGACTCATCTGTTAGATGTATTGTACTGTTTGTGTCAATGCTACTCACCAAAGTAGGGTTTTCTGAAGTATCCAAATGGGAGTCACTCGCACTCTCTACTTCTAACACCTCACTATTGTTAAAGCGGGACCCTAGTTGTTTCCTTCCTCTCTTTGTTAACTTCTCCTTATCATCTCCTTCCAGACTATGTATCGTCTCTACTGGCTTCATGTAGGCAATAATACATGGTTGTTTTGAGTATATGTTTCCACTTTTTTCTGTATTTGCTTGTTTCCCAACCTTTATATCCACTTTGTTTTCTGCCCATATATCTTCCTCACAATTTAAGGTTCTAGCTAGCATTATTCCCACATCAAGGAATTTTTTTTTTTATCCGAGAGAAGGCATTTTCTTTTGTCGGGGTTCTTCAGAACAACGCATATCCAGCCTTTATAGTGACTTACCATATATCTATATACTGATTTTAAATCTTGCCATCTGATCTTATTTCCTATTATTCCCTTTAATAAATCATATGTTGCTGACTTTAATAAATAGCAGTTCTCATTTTTTGATTTTGGCATTCCTTAAGATAAACAGTGGGTAACATTTCTCCAGATGTAACTAGGTTATCCTTTTTGTCTTCTACTGTTTGTAATTTTCTTTCCGTCTTTTTATTATCATGCTTTATTTCATTTTGCATTCCCTTATTAAATATAACTTTTTCTACTGAAAATTCATTTTGTCAATTCCCTTATCTGTTTTTTCCAGCTGTTGCTTATCTTATGATGAGTAATAGCCTTTGTTTTATCCTCTTTGCCAGATCCTGGATTATTTTTAGTTTTAATTCTCTTTTTAGCTCCCTTTTCTGCTCTAATTAAATTCTTTCTTTGATTTAATTCAGTAATTAGTTGCTCAGTTTCATTTAGTTCTTTATCTGCCACTTCTTCAGTAATGAGTTTTACTGATTTTATTCCCTTACTTATCTTAGACACGTTTTGATGCTTTTCTTTCTTTTGTGAACTATGCTTGCCTTCTTTTTCTTGTTCTTCTGTAACTGCTGTAACTGCTGATCTCTTAACTTCATCTCCTTTTTCCTTCTCTCCTTCTAAATCAGATTCATTACCTTTTTTAAGCAGCTATGACATACCTTAGCTGCTTCAATTTTTTAGCAGTCTTATCAACATAAAAATCAATGAATGCTCTAAATAAAGCTACCAATTCCATTAACTGAGAATTCCCAAACTTTATTCCCTTCTTTAACTCATTTAATATGCTAGCCAGGCCCTCATTTCAGATTTCAGAATGGTCTTCTTTTAAAGGGGCTACTGACTCATTTTCAATTTCTCCCATCCCATCTGTATTCCTTATACCTTCTTGTTTACTGTCTATCTTTAATTTTATTATTTTGTCTAGTGCACCAAGCTTTGAGGGAGGGTCTAGATTATCTTTATTAATGTAAGGGGCCAGAAAAGACTCAAATTCATTAAGGTATGACCCTTGTACGTTAACTTGTTCTTTTTGCTGGAATTTTATATTACCAGCCTTAGAGTTTGGGTCAATCTCAGGTTTTGGATCTGGCATTACAATTACATAATTGCACTTAATTTGTTTCCCTGTACCAGTAGATAAAATTAAGCCTGACATGTGTAACTCCAGGCAGTAACAGCAGTCTGATTGTCATATGCCTTTTTCTCCTCTATCACCTCCACTTCTTTAACTAAAGCAATTTCTTCTAAATGTCTTATCTTTTTTAATAAGCAGTGTTTTGAAAATGTTGTCCCCACAATAGAACACTTAACTGGTGATGAGGTGTGGGTGGGATTAAAATATTTTATTACTTTCTTATTTCCCCTTAACTCTATTAGGTTTTCTGCAGTATGCAGAAAATGTATAATTTTTGAGGGATCCCCATGTTGAATCTTTTCACCATATTCCCTCTTTGGGTTTAATACCTTATGTTTCTTGTTACTTTTGTTATCTTTTGTAACCTTACGACTATAAGTCTTGCCAGTTTTTGCTTTAAATTACTTGACACATCTATATAAAAAGGGGTTACACTTAAGTAAAGAGGATTATTCCACACCAGAACAGACTTTATGGAGCTAATATAAGAACTGCACAATTATCATCTCTTATTTCCAGACGACTTCCAGGGTATACCACACCTAAAAATAGCAAGAAGTAAGAAAATAGAGACTAGTGTTCACCATTCACAAAGTCCAATGTTGAAATGCATCTAAAGGTATAGAGATTCTTGTATCGTCTTGTTGAATCTTAGTCATGAGGGTCACCACTTTGCTTCTTTTTCACTCTAGTTTCTACACCAGTGGACCAAGACCTTTCCCAAATGAATCGCCTTTCTTTTCTCAACATAGCGTGTAAATGCACTTTAACTTTACTTCTCAGGTGCACTATTAAAGAAGAGAATGGGAGGGGTTTTTAAGTACTTGGTAGATAGTGCACAGAATTTGAATCAGAGCCAATTTTAAGCTAAAACAGTAAATAATATTTACTTACTTATTTATTAATTCTGATTACCGGGTAGGCCCACTGAACCCCGGAGGTCCCTTTTTCAGGGGCAACCTGGGTAACATTACAGAGTAGATGCAACACAATTACACAATATAGAGTAGAAACATCACAATTATAGGTGGATTATTGTTATCATTTCACAAGACAGACAAAATGGCACGTAGTGATAAGATATAAGCTCACATTTTTGGAGTAAGGAGAAGAAGGAAGGGGAGTGAGGTACAGGGATGAGGAGAGACATGCTTAGGTAAGGTTGTCTAGCTGTTGTTAGGGTAGGGGAAGGAGTGGGGGAGGGATCTCTGGTGCCATGGTAGTGGCATATGCTGGGTGCAGGCATGTGGGCCTTGAGTCTAGTGTGGAAGGTTTTAGTTGAGGGGACTTCCTGCACCATAGGAGGAAGTTTGTTCCATAGGAAAGGGGCCATGTAGGAGAAGGACTTTCCATCAGCCTTGGTCCTCACTCTAGGTACCTCGAGAAGGGTTCTGCTTGAGGTCCAGAGGTTCCATGGATTGTGCTTGGGGGAAGTGATCCCAGTGCAATTGGGTGGCGGGGACGGGCTCAGAAGCTTATGTGCAAGGATGAGCAATTGGTACTGGAGTTGAGCATCTAGAAAGGGCCAGTTACAGTTGCTAGTATGTCACAGTGGTGGCTCCTGGAGTGAGTAAGAGTGGCAAAATGAGCCACCTTATTGTACCAGACCTGCAGTCTGTTGATCTCGAGCTTTCCCAAGCCATGCATGACAGGGGCGGCATATGTCAGTGTAGGTAGGAGGATGCTTTGGATGATTGAGATGCTGGTTTGTGGAATAAGCTGGTGCTTGAGGTGGTATAGGGTACCAAGTTTGCTGTGTATGGTTTTGGCAACTTGGTTGACATGGTTTTTTAGGGTGAAGCCATGGTCAAGTGTGAGACCTAGGTATTTGAGGGAGGCCACCACTTCAATTCCATTGCCAGAGGCCGAGGTGAGTTGTATTGTAGGGCTAGTGTTCTGTCTTGGCCAAGGGATCTTGGTCCAAACAGCATGACCTTGGTTTTGGCAGTGTTGAGGACCATTTTATTCTCTTTTAGCCAGGACTCCAGTGATGTTAGGTTGGATTGGAGGAGGTGGCCGAGGTCAGCCAAGTTGTCCAGGGAGCGGTAGATGATGGCATCGTCAGCATACTGGACAACAGAGCTGCCTCCAAAGTGCCTGTTCAAGTCATTTGTGAACAGGGAGAATAGGAGGGGGCCCAGTATTGACCCTTGCGGTACTCCCTCTTTTAGGGGGAGCTGGTCAGATACTGCACCCCTCCACATGACTCTCTGTGTATGCCCTGTTAAGTAGCTCTTGAACCACTTGAGAGAATGGGGATCAAGGCCTAGCCTATCCAGCTTAGACAGCAGGAGTTCGTTATCGACTAGGTTGAAGGCCTTGGAGAGGTCGATGAAGACTGCTCCCGTAGGAACCCCTTGGTCAATGACGCAGAGTACATCAGCCGAGAATTTAGTCAGGGCTGTGTCTGTGCCGTGGTTTGTTCTGAAGCTGTGCTGGGTAGGAACGAGGAGCTGATGTGTCTCGAGGTAGTCCTGGATTTACCTGTATACTAGCCTTTCCTGTATTTTCACTGGGATATAGAGCAGGGAGATAGGCCTGTAATTATCAATCAGTTGTCGACGGTCACCCTTGTGAATAGGGACTATGTGGGCCTGTTTCCACAGGTCGGGGACAATGCCCTCCAGATGGGATTGGTTTATGAGCCAGGTCAAGGGTCTGGAGAGGGCTGGGGCTCCAGCCTTAAGCAGCCTAGGTCTATACCATCAGGTCCTCCTGTTCCCTTTGGTTTCAGGGACTTCAGAAGGATGAGGACCTCTTTTACCTTGACCAACCACAGGTGGAATGCCAGTTGGCTGAGGCAGGGAGACTCCACTGTGCTGGGCTCCAAATTTAGGGGTTGTAGTCCGGTCTTGTATGCATCCAGGTTGGTGAAGTGGTGGTTGAGAGATGAAGTGATTTGGAGGTCATCACTCAGCAGTTGTCCATTGACCTCAATGGGGCCAGGAACAGACTTGCTTTTGCCCTTGATCAGTTCATTGATATGGGACCAGAGTAGTCCAGGGTTGCCTAGGTTGGATTTCTGGAGGTGCTTGATGTATTCCCTTTTAGCGAGTTTTGTGGCCTTTTCATATTTATCTCTGAGGGTTTTGTATGAGATGAGGTCAATGGGGAGTAAGGAGTGCCTGTACTTTTTCCAGGTCTTGTCACGGGTGACCATTAGTTTCTTAAGAGATGGGGTGATCCACTTGTAGAAGCTGTCTTTTGCATGGAGTGTTTTCAGGGGTGCAAAGAGGTTAGCTGCCTCCATGAATATTTTCTGGAAGTAGTTCAGAGTCTCCACCAGGGAAGGGAGGAGTCTTAGTGGACTCTAATCAAGGTTACCTAGGTGGTCGATGAATTGGTCAGCAACGTGTTTGGAGTAATCTCGTGTAGTGACTAACCTAGGTTGTACCTTGGGTGCACTGTTTTTCCAGATACAGTGTACAGTACTGGGGAATGGTCGCTCAGTGCATTAGCCATTGTGCCGGCTGACCGGATGTTGGCAGGGTTGGACACCAGAGCCCAATCCAGGATGGTGTGGGTTCCCTTTTTTGTAATTTAGTCTAGTTGGTTCTGATATTACTTGTGTAAGGTTTGCTTCCTGTATCAGGGACTTTATGGCCATGTTTGATTCATGGGCCCAGTTGAGATTAAAGTCCCCAAGGATATAAATAAGAGTAGTTAAATGCTTTTTGTAGAAAAACATAGAAACATAAAGTCATGAAAGCTGATTACCCTGATCAACTCTAATGTGAACCACAATACTTTAAATATTAAATATTCAGATCTAGGATTTATCACTTCAGTTTCATAAAATCTTAAGGATGAGAAATGAAATTCCTTACTCTTTCCAGTAGAAGTTACAGTATGTAATGTACCAAGGCATTACAGTGGCATAGCTAATAGAAGAGCAAACGCCAGCAAAAACTGCAGAGCAATAGGCCCAGCTCCACTGCTTCACCATACAACACCACGTGAAAAAGTGACTAAACATCTGAAACCCACCGTAGAATACTGTGGGGTACAGGAAGTGCAGACTCACCACGAGGTATTAAATTACTGGGCTTCCAAACTATGAGTAACTTCTTTAAAAGTAGCAACAAAGAAACTTCAAAATAAAAAGCTGAAAGAATACTTTGGCGTTTAAGCGGAAATACAGAGTTCTATGAAAAAATAAATAGAACAGGCTCTGGATGCAAGCGAGCAGCATGGGATACAGCAGGCAATCTAGCAGTGTAGGCTAGCACATACGCCTTTATACCATGCGCGTCCCATGTGATCTTTCAAACCTTAAACAGACACTTATCTACTTTAAAAAAATGTTTTTAAATCCTATTATTTTTTGAAAATATGAGGTTTATACAATTTACTCCTACTTTATTAACAGTTGCAGCCAGTGAAAAATTAAAAACTAAGAACTAAAATCTAGGCAAAGCTAAGTGTGCTTCCCTTTTTGATTCCCAGCAGAGATTTATATCCCTAAACTACCATTCACTATAGAATGAGATAAAAAGATAAAAAAGTAAAATAATAATAAAATGCAAAAGTCCTGACAGCCTCCCTTCTGTGGCTAATTTTTCAGAACCAAATACTTTGTTGGAGACTGTGCTAATTGAGTAGCAAAAAACCAACAATCTAAGTTGGTGTGGCTTCCTCTCTCCACCGATGTCTCATGCCATTCCGAACAGCCCCTTTGTTTTCTTTTTCCAATCACTTACTCTACAGCTTCGGTTGCGGACATTTTGGCTTTAGACTTCAAGGCACTCCTGGGGCTAACAAGCCCACACAGACGTCCGGCAGTCTGCCTGACTACTGTTGGCATACTGCACTTGGTGGAAATGAAGAATACACCGGCAGAAACCACACCAGCTGGGGATTCACAATAAGCTGGACTGGAAAGGAGCCAAACAGAAAGGCAATGGTAGCATACCTGTTCTAAAATGAATGAAAGCATTGGCCCCCTGCTTCTCTAGCCTACTCCTCAAACCAGAGAGTGCATAGTGAGCACACAGCTACACACAGCTACTCAGGGCTGCACAAAGTAGGACTGGATGATCGCAGCAGGCGGATTCTGACTCCAGAGACTGAGATGCTGGGAAAATGCTTACAGTCAGGGCCCACAACTGGCTGCAGGATCTTGTAGCTTTTGCAGATAGAAAAAGCACCTTTAGCTTCTTTTGTAGTGCCCCTCTCTGGGCTGAAATCACCTTCTGGATCAGACCAGGTTAGGACCAGGGCTGGCACGCTTCAGACTCCACATATAGGCTATGCCCTCCAGGGGAAGGACATATGGCAGCGCTCTAGGCGGCACACTACCAGGTTGTCTCCCAGGCCGATCCAAGATGGTATGTTGCATTCTGCACATTTATCAATAGCACATTTACACATTTGCTCACAGTCACTTCAACCATGGGCCAGTGTGGCCACCATGGTCCTTTGAACTCTCAGATACAGACTTTCACAAGGATGAGTGCTTACTCCCTAAGGCTAAGGTAACCCAATTGCTCACAGTCCATACAAGACCAATTTACCTCCATAATGCACTTTAACACAAAGCTTGAGACATGGCTCCCCACCATCTAGTGTACTTTGACTTGGTAGCGCAAATAATCGCAGTAACTTCTCTCAGGCACAAATCACAAAATCCCAGACCCTTGTGGCTTTGGACAACTACACATTTTCTGGCATCCCAGGCACTGTTAGGAAAAGCTCCACGAGGTTAGGGAGCTCCCCTTCCAGTCCTGTAGTGCTTTACACAGTCACAAAACAGCATTTCAGGAATCACTGGACTCTTCTCTGACCACTTGCTCACTTGTCCACCCATTTCTCTGCTTTGGTTAAATGCAGGGTGCAGACAGTCACTCTCTAAACTTTCTGGGCCTCACTGCCCCTTACAGATCTCTCAAAACTTGCATTTGTAAGTAGAGATTTACTCACTCAGGAAGATTTGCAATACGTTCCTTTTCTGGAAGTTACAGGCATTCTTCAGCACTCTCACTGCTGAGGCAGAAGCATTTCTTGCAGCTCTCTCACAGCTGAAGACGGTTGCTGGCTTCTTTTCCACATTTTTCTAATGTGGAAAGGAACTGCTAACCCCAGAGGACAATCTGTGGCAACCCTCAGGCTAATAACTTCTGTCACAGCCACTCTTTCTCTCTGGAAGAGGGAGTAGCCCCTTCCCCTGTGGAGGGGCTCACACTGATCTGAACTCTACCCATTATGTCTAACTGGGGGCCTGAGCCCCCCCATGGAGGGGCTCCCACTTGAACTACTCCTCAGCCTGGAAAACACTGGGTTTGATGGAGTCCTTCTGGTGCCCCCAATTGGCTGAGTCCACTTAGGTGTCCATGTGCCATAGGCTGAAAGCACTTGTCAGTCTACAAAATGAATATTCATTAGCCTCACTCAATGCACAATAGGCTTCCTGTTTTGGTGCCTGAGTTAGGTCCCTGCATTTTCCCCACAAACCTTATGCAATGTCCCATGAGTCTCTTACACTGTCCCAACAATCCTTGCACAGAAATCCTGGCTTTCTGATTGGCTGCTGTGCTGCAGAAATGGCTGCTAGAAATACAGTCCCCTTGCAGTCCTTCACAGTCCCACAATAAAAGTTCTGGTGCAGCCAGGTACAATATGTTACTTAATTGGTAGCCCCACTGTTCGGCCCCACTGTTCGGTAGCCAGTAGTGTGCGCTTTTAAATGCTGCCTATTTTAAGCATTTTGCTGCAGTCTCTTGCTTGTCATTGCTGCTGAAATAGTGCAGTCCCTAGGCAGCGGACAGACAGTTTACCGAGTCCCATTGTTCACAGTCTGGGCAGCCAGAAAAACATTTTTATTTGAATCATTCCCCTTTGGTTTATTAGCCCCTTTACTGTCCATTGTAGTGCTGTCTTTATTTGCATTTATTTACACTGAAGTGCCTGTCCCTAGCACCAATAGTTAAAGCGTGCTTGCGCTAGGACAGGCAGGTCATGAATATTAATGTCACCCTCATTAATATTCATGAGCCCCTTCAATTGTCTGCTCATAGAGCTCTTTATTGTTAAAACATAGAGGGCTCTCTTGGTCCTTGCTTTGGTCACCGGTCCCCAATTAGGACAGCATGGGCACTGGGACTGCAAGGACACTTCTCGGTTGACTGCAATACAGGCAGTCGGGGGATTGAGGGCATGCCACCATGCATGCACAAGTGCCGGTGGCACCAGGGAAATGCTGGTGGCTCACGATTCAGTCTGTAAGCCTGAAATGGGCTGAAACATACACTGGGGCTGTTCGGGGGCAAACAAGGCACCTTTCTGGACCTGGGCTGTGGCAGTGAACTACGGGGGCATTCAGGAAGACCCACAGGCACACAGGAGACACTCCAGGGACTGAGAGCAAATGGGAGACAAGTGGCCATTAGGTAAGCCCCCATTTTTTGGGGGGGGTGTTACAAATATGTTTGAGTGGACTGGCTCACTCGTTCAGTGCTTGTAGTGGGTTTGAAAGTGAAAGCACATGTGCGATTGCGGTCGTGCTCACATCTCAAATTGTCAAGAAAACAAATGTTTTTTTAAGTAAAAGTAAGCCATAAAGTATAACAGTAGGTGCTGAATAACAGCACAGTCAGTCAAGCAGTGAATGATAGTGCTGTCAGCTTAGCAGTCAGTCGGACATGCAGGAGGGCAGGAATTCTCAGTGGTAGAAAAAATGATTGCCAGATTTTTTTTGCACTGTTAGCTGGTGAAAGGATTACTGAAGAGACTTACTACCTGGCTGAACATGCGGTGGGCAACATCACCGCCCAGTCATGTGACTGGTATTAGCCAATAACATTACTGGATTGTTTCTTGCCATTGTATAAAGCATATTATAACATGAGTGCACAGCAGTTAGCATTCTGATTGGCTGAGGGGCAGCAGCTGACCATGGATTAAATTCACTATTTAGTCCACAATTAGAGTGCCTGAACTCCTTTGCTACAGAGGAATGCTGTGCTCAGTCCTGAGTGAGCAGATGCTTACCTGACTCACAAAACTCAAAGTGGAGAGGCAGCCATTGTTTTTGCTGGGAAGGGAGAGATACAAATCGGGACTTCTGTAGTTGGGGGGGAGGACATGCACCTCGTCCTCATTGCAACTTCTGTGTGGAAGGGTGCCTAGTTCTGTGTGGAAGGGATCCTAGTTCTGTGTGGAAGGGTGCCTAGTTGTGTGTGATTTCTGACATGTCCTTGGCCACCACAGTAATGGCCATTGCTCCTGACACTGTTCTTGCCCCCCCCACACACATGCCCCACGCCAAGAATCCAAGAAACAACAGAGGCAGACGGGTCCCTCTATGTAGGCTACTCACCCTGTCCTGCCCTTATACTCCCATGCCACATCCATTACAGTGGATCAGTACCGTAAGCATTGTTTTGTGTGTTTGCTGCTCTGACTTAGTGACCAAACTGAGACCTTCACTGTATTGTTCTGGCCAGGGAGCTATGCAGTTGAGTGGGACATATTTGTAACACCTCGTCGGGGACAGACATCACCGCAATTGACCCACAATGACCATGCTGTCTCTCTCTGTGTGGCAGCATTACACAGTGTTCCCATGCAACACAGAGAGTGAGAGATATGGCAAGCACTGCATCCTGGTGCAGAGACAGCATGGTCTGGGGGGGGGGCAGCAACAGACAGTGACAGTGAGAAATTGTAACAGTCACCTTGGGGGAATTCACTGTTGCTGTATGTCTTTCACTCGATGTTGCTCAGCAGCACTTAGTGACTGCAAACGATTCTCCCTTCCCCTTGGAGCAACTCTGTGTGTGGTAGTGGCTGTACTTGGCATCAGCAGCATTTGTGAGCACAAGTGACAAGTCCCTATAGTCTGTTCTGAACAGTAAGTCAGCAGCAGGGATCTGGAGTGAGATAGTCACAACTGTTCCTTCTCTGTAAGTGCCCGTATGTTGAGCAGTTAGCTGTCGGTCGGGTTGGGCAGGGTGAGATCCGGGGGGGGTAGAGAGAGAGAGACCGTCGGTGACATGGCAGTTGGGAATGGCAAGCAGAACAGGCAAGTGAGCAAGTCAACAGGGCTGTAGAATTTGCTTAGCAGCAGCAGGAGCAGCGGAAGCAGGTTTGTTTGCAGAGGAACTACATGGCTGTGTCAACAGTGGGGAGTCTCATAAAGTGTTCATGCATTTATAAGAGGTGACGTGTTTTTTTTTCCTGAGTGGGTCCTCCTTGAAGTTGGCAAACATACTTCAGTGCTGCTGCACCAGTTTGTGGGGGTTGTCACAAAACAGTGATGCTGCAGTTGCAGTCATAAACAGATTGATAGCAAATTTTGTACATGTACTGAACAGAAAGGAAGAAGCAGTTAAAAAAACAATAAGGTCTGTACCAACCCTTGCCAGTGTCAGATAGTATTTCAGGTGGCCGAAGTGGCCAAAGCCTCTTGGACTTGGGGGGGGGGGGTGGAATTAAAAATCATAGGCAAGGTACCAAACAATGTTATGCACAAGAAATGTCACAAATCATGTCAGCAGCATGTCTCTGACATTTCTATGTGCATAACAGCAATACAGTATGCATTGTTTGTTAGGGACTATTTTCCAAGGCAACAGAATACCTTTATTGCCTTGAAACAGGGCAAAAACACTTTTCTTGGGGGGAGTTTTAACTTGTGGTCCACATAACCCATGTTATAAGCGCAATAACCCATTCCCCGGTATGGGGTTATTGGCATTTAATCAACATCTGGGGTGCTGTGAAGACACTCGGCCTGTGGTCTCATGCCTCACAATGTACCCCAGGTGTGGATTAAATGGCTATAACCCCATACTCTGTTGTGGGTTATTGCTAACATAATGCTTCTTGGTTCAGTTCTCATCTTCATAAAATTAGGAAACTTAGAGATAATATTTTGAAAAAGGAAAAAAAAACTACAGGACCAGATTAAATATAAACAAATAAGAAATACTTGCACCTTGGAAGTAAGGGAAGTAAAACAAGAGTACTATAAAAAAACAATTCATGAATAAGGTAAATCCCAATCCAGAGGAATTCTGGAAAATGATGCTGACTTACAAGGGCAAAAAGCACACCAAATTACCTAATTATTTTGAACTGACAGACAGAATGCTCCTTTAAACTACATGGCAGAGGAAAAGTTTAATTACATTTTATCAAGATGGAAACAACAGCTTTAGGGCAGGTTTTGGCACAGTTACAGCAGAAGAAAAGACTAATGTATGTTTACAATCTAAAAAATTTAGATTTGAGCCTATAACAAGAGATGAAGTTTGTGCTGAAATTTTTTGAGAATTAACCATAGGAAGGTAGGTGGCCTTGATGGAATTCTGGCAGAATTACTTAAATTTGCAGCCCCAGCAATTGCCTTACCATTAGCAGATGTCTTTAATTATCCATTAATGGGTGTGACTACCTATACGATTGAAAAAATGCTCAGGTAATCCCTATCTTCAAATCTGACCAGAAAAATAAAATTGAAAATTATCAAGCAACATCTAAACTATCATCTAAAAAGTTTTTTAAAAAATGATTTGTGTCCAGTTAAAATGTAGAAAAAAAAAGAAAAAGCTAAACAAATTTCCATCTGGTTTTAGAAATTTCACAGCACTACCTCAGTGTTAATAAAAATAACACTAGATATTCAGAAGGCTCTGGAAGGACAATGTCTATTGACACCATTTTTGTTGACCTATCAAAGGCCTTTGACACCTTGGACAATGACATCCTCCTGTTCAGACTGAAAAGTGGAATGGCTGGGAGTGCTGTAACTTGGTTTGAATCATAGTTGAAGAGGAGGCAACAACTTGTTACCATAAAGAAAGTTAAATCTGGGTTGACCTCGTTAGTCTTTGGAGTACCCCAAGTCTCAGTCCGGGGGCTAATTCTTTTTAACATTTACGTGAATAAATTGTCAACAACAAATCCACAGGTTGTGTCATTTATATGTGGATGATACCATAATAATATATACAGCAGGGTCTTAAGTAACTCAAGCAGAGACTATGCTGCAAGAGGCATTTAATAATTTAGATGATAAGATCAGATGGAACACTCATATACTGTAGGTTATCTGGTAAAAAAAAACTTAGGGAGACACTTGGGTGCCCTATACAGAATTAAACATTGTATGACTAAGGAAACAAGAAGACATGTTGTAAATACCATGGTTCTGCCAGTCTTTGATTATGGGGACATGTTATTTACTGGGGTGTCAGGGATGGAGCTGCCAAAACTGGATGTGATGCACCATAGGTTTGCCTACTTCATCCTCGATGTCTCCGGCAGGACACATGGGTGTGACTTATACAAAGAATTGGAGTGGATGGATTTAGGAAAGCACAGACACTACCATAATCTTACCATTATGTACAGGTATTATAAATAGCTAGTACCTAGTTATCTATTTGAATGCTTAGAAAAGAGAAGTATAAAAATTACCTTACCTCAGCAGATGGTGTTGAATTTCAACCCCTTAAAAGTAACTTAGAAGTAGTTAGACAACTGGCTCTCCAGGTATACTTTTTTCATTTCAAACTGTAGTCAAATCTGAAAAGGTACAATATATGGCATTGCAGTAGAGATTATTTTGATTTTCAATCATAACTAAAAATATTTTAATATCTATGAAAGGATACAGTGTTCCTAGTTTTAACCAATACACATTACTACTCAGAAAATCTGAGTGGTGCAGATTAACTGATACCCGCATTAGAGGTGAAGATCTTGGCTGTGAATTTGTCAGCATGTTTTCAACACATTATACTGTTTCATGATTGATGACAGTCCTAATGCATTGTTTAAGTTTTAAGAATGAGGAGCTGGTGGCATGTTAAATGATTAAAAATGCTCTTTCAGTTTCAGTATGACTTGGAATGGCTGGGGTTACAGTAGTTCTATCCAGCGTTGTGTGCCTAATGCATGAAACCTATTGAACAAGGTAACACAGCCATAGGCAAGGTTACTGAATTCAGTCTGTGGTATGCAATTCAGTATGCTGGCTCCATGGCTTTAGTGCATCCAGAGGGGTCATGATTATGGAAAGATGGATGAACTTTTATTGTGCAAATCCTTATTTGCTTCATAGTGCAGAATTTGCCTTCTCATTCTAAGTGCATTTGTTTAAAAACATGAAATAACTGATAGGTACTTTTTATTTTGCATTATCTGTTTTAACCGCCTCCTATGCACCCGCTGACGTCCTCTCCTTCGAGTGGCCAGGACCTGCCGTTGCCACCTCCACCAATCCACCATCCAGCTGCTCTGATGCCCCCATTGTCCCGGTCGTATCCCTTTGCCGGGGGGGCTCTCCCATATCCCGCTGGGGCCATCGGGAGGAGAGACCGGAGTTTGCATGGAGCACTCCCTTGCAGCTTCACTGGGGTGTGGAAATGCAGCCTGGAGGCTTCACAGTTGGGAGACGAAGGGAGGTAGGGCAGCTGTCATCCGGATGGCATGCGTGCATTTTCATGCTTTTCTTGTCCCCGCCTGTGCACTGCTCTTGTAGTACCCCCTGGTCTCCATCGGGGGACACTACAGAGTGAGCTTCCACCCAACCCACCCCAGGAGAGGAGAGCAGTCCTCCGGATGCTTAATCCTCTCCTTCCCCTGCCAGCCACAGGGCCCCCGAGTCCGTTCCTGAACCCGGGCCGCCGGTGTGGAGTGAGGTAAGGCACCAGCACCTCAGCTCTCTGTGCCACAGAACTGGCGGTTGATAGGTATTTTTAATAGCTATGGGTTAGATCAGCTTCTTACAACCTAAATTGTATTACTCAGATATCTGTTTTTAATGTATGTAATTTCTTTTCTAAATTGTAATGAACCTCAAACTGGTTTGTCAACAAACTGATTGCAATTTAAAAGTGCAATAAATATAAACATGAAAAAGAGGCACAAAACATCAAGATACCGTAAGACACTTTGAGACAAAGGAAGGGTCATGTAGGGGAGGGATAAAGCCTTACAAAATAAAAAAAGGAACTGTCTGTGTTTCATAACTCTTCATACTGCCATCTTAAAGTCATTAGGGAACAAACATCTCGTAAGAGCTTGGGACTGAAACCCTATGAGACCCCCACACCTCTCTAAAGTTTTTTTTTCTGGGGATCCTGCCAGACCTGGCACACTTTGAGCCCTGGCTGACTTCATGCTAATGCTAACCAGCCAGATGTAGCTACCGACGGACAGGCAGTATCACTAATGGATGGTCCTGAGTAGACAGCACACTCAGGAGGTGCTGTTAAAACTACTCTAGCTCTGCATCAGCCTGGTAGCACAGAGGGCTGAGGCGCCAGGCCCCTTATCTCTCATCACTCTGGTGACCCTAGTTTGGGAACAAGTTCAGGTTGACGTTGGTCTGTGGGGGAGGGAGGACTGGGAGTGGATCCAGCAGCTGTATGGCATTTCTCATCTCCTGGATTGGGGTAGGAGGTTGACTTGGCTCTTGGTTGCCACCAGACGCCTGGTGGTAGCGCTGACACATGAGTGGCTGACTACGGTCAGAGATCGTGGGAGCTGCAGTTTCAAGACACATGTGTGTCTCCATGCACGTGTCTCTTGTGCTGTTTTGGCTCAGGTAAGGAAACAGATGGAAAATATGGCCAATGGGCTTAATGAAGCCCGGCCCACATGTCTCGAGTGCACACTGCTGCCCAGCACTCACCGAGGTCCACTCTGGATGTGTATATTGAGCGGGAGGAGAATGGCTCTCCTTTCTCTCTGGCCCTGCCATGAAACAAATTCATGGGGGAACTACATGACCAGGTGAGTGATGGGAGAGGGGGGTGTTGGCTTGGGACAGCAGGGACAGGACTGATGAGCTGCCTCGGGGCTGAAGCTACATAGAAACCTTGATTTAAAAAATGATTTTAGCTCCTCAGCTGGTATGAAAAATGTAGAATGTCCACACAAAGCATTTCATTTCAATCCTGTCTGTATTTAATTCATTCAAGTGCCAACATCATGTAATAAAGTGCAGAAAATGGCTACAGTGCTGTTTCCCACTGCACAGACAATAGGACAGACAAACAGTTTACCTCCACTGGACAGTCCCTGTACTGTGTGCGCTTGCCTCATGTGTTTTGGGGATTCTTTGGTATCACTAATGGGTAGTGCAGCCAGTATTACCACATTGGCCATGCTCCCTTTCTGCCCTACTTTGGTGTCCACGAGAAATGTCATGTCTGCCTGCAGTACAGTACCACTGCAGGACCACCAAAGAGATTTCCTGTAGAAATATCACAACCTATCTGAAAGTATCTGGACAACATGATGAGTACAGCTGCGCATTATTGCTGGACAAATGGCACGGTGACAAACAAATATTTCTGATTTAATATCCTTCTGCTTAATTCTCTCTGGCTCTCATTCTCTACTAATCCCCTGACTGTTCCCTAACCTGTCTTACTCTCACTTAACCTCTCTGTGACGCTAACGGCTGCTTCTACATTCAAGTATTAGGTGAAAATCTTGTAGAATAAAGGGGGAGGAAGTATTTGACTCCCAAAATGGAAAAACAAATATGTGAATTCCAGTTTTGCTAACATACTGCAGATGCCAAAAAATTGTTAATTTTTCCGAAAGGCAGGGTATTAGGATGGTAACATTTCATATTAACCGACATAAATTGGCTGACTTCTAAAATGTAGCAGCTGGGAGTTTTTTTTTACTTCAAAATACTGAAGTGACTTCTAAAGTCGAACCACAGAAGTTTTTGAATTGCGCCAACGCATATTAACTGAACCCCTGGACTCTGGTGCCCTAGAACTTGCAAGGGGTTGGGTGCACCATGGAGGTGAGCCATGGGTTCCACCCAGCCACATATCAAGCTGTTGTTAATCAGACTTTCTATGTAGAGATAAAAATAATATTTATAATTAAGATCCTGTCTGAATTGCACCAAAATTAGACTTTGTTATAACTTGGAGCATTTTCAGGATCTCTGAATGTTCGCCCTTACTGTAGGAGTATAACTCAGCCAGGAGATTCGATTTGTTTTTCTCCATGCACACTGCAGTTTGTGAGGGAATTTTTATATATGCTTTTTTATATATCTTAACGCTATATTTGCTATTATATGCCTTGAAGTTATGCTTGCTTTAAAAGCCATGTTGTAACAAAGCCATAATGAATGTAGTAGAAATTTCTGAGTTCATGTTTTCTTTTTCTAAGGGTTATAGAATTTGTACTGAGGTTACTTGAGGTACATTTGTAAAGACAGAAAGCTAGATAAAACTGAGCAGAACTGGTTGTACCAGCCTGAATAACAGGCTTGGACAAAATATAAAGATAAGAGCATGCCTGGGCAAAATATAAAGATAACAGCACATAGTGGCATTGAAGACAAGCTGTACGTTGCTATGGTGTGAGTGAAACTCATTGTCTCTCTCAGGTCAGCTTGACCCAGGCATATGTATCAAGCAGTTATGGGAAAGAAATGAAATAAGCAGTGGAAAAGTACCTCATGCATATCAATGTGTTTTTTCTGTTACATTGCTGAAAACTTGTTATGCTGTCTTATGATTGGCTTATACTGAAATGCTGGTATTTTTTCAAGATAAGAAGTGCAAAATCTAGCTTATAAAAAGCTGCTGTAAACTTTAATCAGGGACGGTCTCCTTTGTAGAAGTCCCACATGCATGTGTAAGATTTGATCAAATAAAGCGACGTTAAGACAAAACCCAGTGGTGTGGTTTTGGCCCCGTGACGACGGGAGTGGTTGCTCAGGTAATACTTACAGTGAGAGAATTTGTGATCACAAGTTTCAGTGCCCAGTCATCTAGAAATCGCCCTGGCTTGCCCATAATATTGGCATATTCATTAATATCCCAAATAAATAGGGAATAGCAGGTACTGCTTGCTCAATCTTCACAATGGAGGGGGAGGGATGGACCACCAGAGAACAGCAGAAACTGGAGTCGGGGAAGTGGACACAAGACCATTTTCAGAAGAAAGAGTCTGGGAGTCACATGATGCACCTGACTGAGTAGAAGCTCTGGCTCACGCTCCTCCAAATCCCTTGCTAAATCTAAATTAAAAATCAACTAGCTCGAGTGTTATCCTTTGCCTTAAGCTGTATTCTGCTTCGGGAAGATCCAGTCTTTACTTGGCGTGACTCAGGGATGAAATCAGTGGCTCCATGGAGGCGGAGATGAGACAAGCGCTGCCCCGGCATACCCCACCATCAACGCCAGAAAAAAATGCAAAAAAGAACAAAACCCAGGCCTCCTCAGCAGTCAAAGCTCCCCAAGCCCACCACAAGCAATTTGCCCTTACTTTGGAGCGATTCCTTGAGGAGTTTCAGCTGTTCCGCAAGGAAGTCAGGAGCATAACGCCAGAACTAAAAACCATTTTGGAGGTCCTGGAAGCAGTTACCAGATGGACCAGTGATGTGGAAGTCCATTTCTCCTCCACAGAAAAAAAGCTGACAAAGGTGGATTCAGGGGCTGTCTCAAGCAAGCAATGTATAGCTAAATTAGAGGCAAAGGTCGAGGACCACGAGGGAAGAAGCAGGCGCAACAATGTGGTCATTGTTGGCTTACCGGAGAAGGCTGAAGGAGCCAATTGCCTGCTGTTCATGTAGAAATTGGTTGCCAAACTTGCTGGGCCCTCACCATTTGGCCCGGCCTACATGATAGAGTGCTCTCACCAGGCCCTTTGCCCCATGCCACAGTCTGGTGCATCACCCAAAACCTTAATCTTGCGATTCCTGAACTTTCTTGAAAAACAGCATTTTTTGGCTGCGGGAGATTACCTGGGAGGGCGCGAAGCTGCGAGTAGTCCAGGATCTCCCATACTCTGTGAGGCAACAGAGAGCCAAATTTCACCCGCTGGTCACCAAGCTCATTCAGACCAGCATTGGCTTTAAAATGCTCTACCCCACAAGGCTTCAGGTGAAGATTTCAGATACTTGGCACACCTATGAAGACCTTAGGATGGCAGTGGAAGCACTGAAAGAGTCGTTGCCAGATTTATTTTGTAATCGCTGAACTGGAAGGCCTGTCTGATGCGGCCTGGTATGTGGTTAATGGAGTCTAATACAGCAAATGCAAGGTTTCAAAGTGCCCTGGCGGCTGGCTTGGACAACCGATTTAGCCTGTTATTTGAACGGGGTTTACGACGACAGGCCCCTAGACTGTTACGTTGTAACCCCCTCTAGCCTGATGTTTTAGTTAATGGCATGCTTAAAGGGGACTGTTTAAACTGTTATGGGACGCAGAATGCCTAGTTTCACTACTAGGAAGGGGAGTATAGGGTAGTCTTCCAAATCAGTGGGTCTCAGCCAATTGATGCTTGGCCAAGTTATTTTAATACGTTGAACTCAGTCCCACAATGACCCAGACTGGGTAGTAATATACTGGAGATATGGAGACTGAGATTGGGCCTCTAGACTGAGCTGCACCACCTGGCCTACCCGCACAGTCCTGCCTGGACTGCCTGTATTAATAGACTCTCCATACGGTGTCTCTTCTGTTTGTTTCAATCAGTTTTGGATTCCATGTTTATGCTTTAATGTGCCTGTTGGCATAGTGGGAGTAAGATGTCTGTTTTGCCTGCACCTGATGGGGCTTAGGGAGAGTTTATATCCTGCCCTAAGAGCAGAAGGGGTAACTCGAGCTAACTCATCATGGGGCCCGTAAGGCTCCCCTGCTCGCTGTTAGAGCTAATTATTTTAGAACCCCACATTGGGGAGCTGGGAGGGTGCCAGCCTTCCGAGGGGGGATGGGGAGGAGCCAGATGGCGTTATTGAGGAGAGGGATACATCATGCAACGTATACTTTTTGAGGGCTCGGGTATGGGGGAATATGTTCATTGTATGGTTAACTGGGTATTTCTGGGTTTGGGGAGGGGAGGGGAGGAATTTTTAATTAACTTGGTCCATTTTGGGAAAGGGGAAGGAGGGGATTGCCACGACAGGGATCACAGTGTACTTTGGAGGCCTTGGGTTCCCAATTTGGGCCACCTGGGTAGGATTGGTTTACATCCTAGGAGTGGAGGTGGGAGGAGTAGCTCGGGGATATACTATGTGTTATGGAATGGCTAGTATCTGGACCTGTATCTCATGGAATGTTAAAGGGACCCGAGCCAAAATAAAGAGATACCAAATTCTTAAACATATTAATAATCTGGGGGGGGGTTGACATCTCCTTTTTACAAGAAATGCACTTGCTGGATCAGGAAGCCAATATATTTTGAAGACAGCAAGTTGGGCAGGTTTTTGCTGCTAGGCATACCCGAAGTAGGGGAGTGGCCATCATATTGCGAGGAGGGTCCCTTTTGTGTGTGAGTAGAGTATTAAGGATTCTGAAGGATGCTCAGGGGTCTGCTAGACAGAATCCCTGTGCTCCTAGGCAGTGTCTATGGGCCTAATGTTGACTCTCCAGCCTTTTTTACGTCCCTTATGTCCTCTTCGGCTCCTTTCACTGAGCTTCCATGCATCCTTGTCGGGGACTGGAACTTGCCCTTCTCCCCTGACCTTGACAAATCAGAGAGGAGGCACAAGAGGTTATCCCCAGTTCAAAGAGCAATCCGGGAGATGACTGACACCCTCTGACTGTGTGACCCATGGAGAACCCTGCACCCTGATGTTAGGGAGTACACCTTCCATTCAGCAGCCCACAACTCCCAGTCGAGGATAGACTATTTCCTGATTAGTCGTCTGCTCCTCTCTGGACTTTTGGACAGCCAAATTGAACCCATGGTCCTGTCAGACCATTCCACCATTCGGTGCTGAATACAGCTTCTCCATGGAGGCCCTAAGGAATCCATCTAGAAAGTAAACAATCAACTTCTTAGAGAGGAACGCATTGTTGAACACCTTTCAGGGATAATAGATCAATACACTGACAATAATCTGGGCTCCACAGGGAAGATTGACATGGAGTGGGGGGCTTAAAAATAGTGCTCAGGGGAGAATTAATATGCCACTCCTCTTTCTGGAAATGGAAGAATCAGGAGAAGATGGCTGATTTGTTCTCCCAGATCCGAACCCTGGAGCATGGCTTATCTCCAAGCTAGTCGGAAGAAACAAAACGGTGACTTGTTGGCCTCAGAGATCAGTATAACACACTCTTAAGAGAGAAGGCAGAATATGCCATAATGAAGACTGGTGAGCTGTATCTGGACCAGGAAGAGAAGTCTGGCAGACTTCTTGCCATAAGACTCAAGAGCTATGAATCCTCAAGGATTGTCCAAAGCCTGAGATCCCTAACAGATAACACTCTAAAGTTGCAGTCTAAGGATATCACAGAGGAGTTTGCTAATTATTACAGGCAACTCTACAGAGTTATGCCTTCTCGGCCTCACAAAGCGGAAGTAGATGAGTTTTTAACCACTATCCCTTTGCCGAGCCTGAGTGAGGACCAAAGACCATTGCTGGTTGCCCCAATAACAGAAGCAGAGATACATACTGCAATCTTCTCTCTCTCATCTGACAAAGCCCCTGGTCCCGATGTGGTTTTTCCCCCAACTTTTTCAAAACTTTTGCCAAACAGCTAGTCCCATGGCTCCATAAGCTCTTTACATGGTTCCTGGTATCAGATGAAGCAGATGAAAGACTCCTGGAAGCATTGATCATAGTAATCTATAAACCAAGTAAAGATGCAGAGCGAGTCACAAGCTATCGCCCAATCTCCTTGTTAAATTGTGATATTAAAATTCTTGCTGAAATTTTAGCAAACAGGTTAGCAAGAGTCCTCCCCCCATTAATTGCAGGTGAACAAGTGGGATATATGGCCAGTCGGAACTCCTCGGACCACCTGTGTAAACTAAACCATATTTTCTCTCCATCCAGGGACTCTGACTACCCCGCAGGGTTACTCTCCCTGGACACAGAGAAAGCCTTTGATAGGGTGGACTGGCAGTTTTTGTTCAGTACCATGGCTAAATTTGGCTTTCCCTCTTTATTTATCAAGTGGGTGACCTCTCTTTAAAGGCTTCCCACTGCCTGAGTGTATTGCAATGAGACGGTCTCTGATCCTATTGTCTTACAATTGGGAACCCGTCAAGGGTGCCTCTTGTCACAGTTGTTATTCAGCTTATATTTGGAGCCACTTCTGGCCAAGCTGAGGAATCATCCTGAAGTCCTGGGTATACCCATTGAAGTGCAGGAGTTCAAACTGTCCGCCGCATATGCAGATGACATCTTGCTGCATTTAAGACATCCCAAGGACTCATTCCCAGTAGTTTTGGATATAATCTGGGAATACAGTTGTTACTCAAATTACAAAATTAATTTAGATGAAACCATGGCATTTCCTCTTAACTCAAAACTGCATTGTCATGTGGCATTGAATCTTGGTATACAGTGGAGTCCCCATAAGTTAACATATCTTGGTATCAGCTTGGCCAGAAGCGAATCTAAAATGGTAAAACTTAACCAGGGTTCCTTAATTCACATAATTCAACAAGACTTGGGAAGATGGAGAGCTCTGCCTTTGTCCCTATGAGGCCGAGTCAGTCTAATAAAGATGAATATCCTACCTAGGCTTTTTTACCCTCTGAATATGTTGAATCTCTGGCTTCCTCAGTCTTGGTTCAAGCTAGAAGAAGAATCAGCATTTATATAGTGCTTTTCATACACAGTATCCCAAAGTGCTTTACAAGCAATGCTAGACTGGTAGAGAAGTGACTTAATGTGTGGTGGCAGCCTTATCGCACATCTTCACGCGCACACAGCCTGGATAATTGCATGAACCGGTTTATGGGAAGGGGAATGTTGGCCAGGACACCGGGAATGCTCCCTGCTCTTTGCGAAGAGTGCCATGGGTTCTTTTACTTCCACCTGGACACCCACCAGGACAACACCAGGATGGGCAGAAGGGACCTCGGTTTAATGTCTCATCCGAAGGACGGTACACCCCAGCAGTACAGCACCCCCCAATACTGCACTCGGATGCCAGCAATTTTTAGGTGCAAGTCCAATCCCGATGTGGGACGAGAACCCACGACCTTCTGGTCCAGAGGCGGATGTGCTACCAACTGAGCCATGCGGACACCTACTCAGATGCCAGCTACTTCACTGCAGTCTTACTGAGTTCCTCTGGCTGGGTAAACACCCTAGAAGGTCCTATTTTAAGATGGCCACCCTGAAGGCCAAGGGAGGGCTTAGACTACCACACTTCAAGCTTTATTACTGGGCCAGTCAACTAAGTAAGTATCTGAGATGGATCTCGATCCCAGCTGGAACCCAGCCCCCTATTATGTTCCACTCTGGCTGACCTTGAAGGGGGCGCTTATAATGCAGTCTGGTATTTCTCCGACAGCCTTGCTTCATATCCCACTGAAAGCGATTCCGCGACCTCTCTTAAACACTCCCATGCAACTTCAGTCAAAGTCCATGGTCAGCTCTGCTCCTTTTTAGGGTATAAACACACTTGGGACAGAGCCCAAGTGGTTGTCGGCAATCCCAACCTGAAAATAGGTGGGAAAGTCATTCCAGGGAGTTGGCTTCCACAATTAGCAGATTGTCAGGTGGAAGTGTCCTTTGAGCAAGAGGTCTGCTCCTCTATTGGGACAATTCTAACTGCTTTTCATATCCCCCAGAAGCAGGTATTTAGAGTGTTTCAACTGAGACATCTACTACTTAACACCGGAGTCTTTCGATGGGATGAGAAGGCAACCGCCAATCTCCTGCTATCCCTCTCTTTAATAGTGTGTGAGCCACATGCTGTGTCAGGAATCTATTGTCGTCTACTGGACAGAGCCCTTATTCATTTTGATGAGATACCCCATTACTGGAATTCCCAGTTTCCTGTTTTAGAGGTGGAATAAGATAAGATTTGGGGTGACACATATAGATATGTCATGCAAGACAGACTTCGTCTGACACAGTTCCAATTCCTTAATAATTTATTTTGGACCCCTGCTAAGCTCTTTAAAGTGGGTAGACTAACTTCTCCAGCTTGTCGCCGATGTCAATC
Source organism: Neoceratodus forsteri (assembly GCA_016271365.2). Classification (NCBI taxonomy): domain Eukaryota; kingdom Metazoa; phylum Chordata; order Ceratodontiformes; family Ceratodontidae; genus Neoceratodus; species Neoceratodus forsteri. Next base: position 6,228,801 of record JADMNL010000022.1, on the reverse strand, counting down.
AGACAATGGAACCCTGAAGCACATATTTTGGGATTGCCCCGAGGTCAATACCCTATGGAAGGCTATTAAAAACAAGGCGGACCCTTTGTTGGGCATCTCGGATTGTTTTACTCTGGAAATTTGCTTAACTGGGCAACTCACTAGTATCATGCTTAGACACAGAAGATATTATATGGCCCTTATTTCTCTATCACTCAAGAAAGTAGTCTTACAACACTGGATTGACTTAAACCTGATCACTTACATGGAGTGGTTACAAGAGCTACTGTTTAATTTGAGAGCAGAGCAATTCCAGGCTAGGTTTAGAAACTCCCAAGCTTCCTACAAAAAGATCTGGGAATGTATGCATACACTCTATTTGTTGCAAGTCAGAGTCTCCCCCGATCTAGTTTTGTCACCTCTGAGGGGACCTTCATCAAACGTAGTTAATAAGCTACCTCCAACCACGTTCTAGGCCTGCTTTTCAAACCTTCTCTTCAGACAAGAAATCAACCTTAGCTGTGGTGGGTTGAGGAGGGAGGGTGGGGACTGCTGCGGGGGAGGGGTAGGTGGGGTGGGGGGGAGGAGGGTGGATATGGACAGCTACTGTATTACAACTGTAAGTCTGTATTCCTGGTTTACCTGTTTCATGTCCATATCTGTATAAACTAATAAAGATGATGAATTAAAAAAAAAAGAAGAAAGTCTGGAAGGGACTTGCGGCTCTGATGGTTGACAAAGCTGTGGGACCAGATGGAATACATCCAAAAGTTCTAAAGCAACTCAGGGAGGTGCTAGCTGCCCCACTGACAGCCTTGTTCAACAGCGTATGGGAAACAGGCATTGCTCCAGAGGACTGGAGAACAGCCTACATGGTAGGTAGCAGTAGCAGGGAGGAAGCTGGTAAATACAAGCCAGTTAGTCTTACTTCAGTGGTGGCGAAATTAATGGAAACCATGTTAAAAGAAAGGTTGGTAGATTATCTTGAATTCAGTGGGTTGTAAGACCATAGGCACCATGGATTCATGGAGGGGGAGGGGGTTATGCCAAACGAATCTGCTGGATTTTTTTTTGACTGGGTGATCAGGTGGTGGGGGAAATAGTTTAGGGGAAGGCAGTGGATGTGGCCTATTAGGACTTCAGCTAAGCCTTTGACACTGTGCCATGCAGGAGGGCTAAAGAAAATGAGCACCCCGGGGATGGGATCCAAAGTGGTGAATTGGATTAGAAACTGGTTAACAGATAGGAGGCAGAGGGTGCTGGTAAATGGCCCTCTCTCGAATGGTGCAGTGACTAGCGAGATGCTGCAGGGCTCAGTACTGAGACCAGTCCTTTTCAGTGTCATCATAGAAACATAGAAACATAGAATTTGACGGCAGATAAGGACCGCTTAGCCCACCCAGTCTGCCCATTTCCCTACCTACTGGATAAGCTGCAGATCCTAGCTAACCAACAGCCTATTTCTTCCACCCTCCACCCCCGAGAATTGTCTTATGTCTGTCCCATGCAATCTTGAATTCCACCACTGTTTTTGACTCCACAACCTCCTCAGGAAGGCTGTTCCATGCATCCGCAATCCTCTCTGTGAAAAAATACTTCCTCACATTACCTCTGAGTCGTCCCCCTCTAGCTTCAGATTGTGCCCCCTTGTTCTTGCACACCTCTTTTCCTGAAAGATGCTACCCTCTTGGACTTTGTTGATTCCCTTGAGGTATTTGAAAGTTTCAATCATGTCTCCCTCTCCCTCCTCTCTTCGAGGCTATACATATTAAGATCCTTAAGTCTCTCTTGATATGTCTTCTGGTGCAGACCCTGCACCATTTTAGTTGCCCTCCTCTGGACTGCCTCCATCCTGTCTATGTCTTTGCAGAGATTGGGTCTCCAGAACTGCACGCAGTACTCCAGATGGGGTCTCACCAGCTGTCTGTACAGAGGGATAACAACTTCTTGTTTTCTACTGGTGATGCCTCTCCCTATGCATCCCAGTATCCCACCAGCCCTGCTTACTGCCTTCTCACATTGCTTGCCCACCTTTAAGTCATCTGATATGACTACCCCCAGATCCCTTTCCATTTTTGTTGTTGTTAGTATCTCACCCCCCATTGTGTACTCTTCCACTGGGTTTTTATTTCCCAGGTGCATTACTTTGCACTTCTTAGCATTGAATCTGATCTGCCATACATTTAACCATTCCTCTAACCTTGCCAAGTCCCTTCTCATCCTTTCCACCCCACCTTGTGTATCAACTCTGTTGCAGATCTTTGTGTCGTCTGCAAAGAGACATACTTTTCCTTCCAGTCCCTCTGCAATGTTGCTTATAAAGACATTAAAGAGGACCGGTCCTAGTACTGAACCCTGCAGTACCCCACTAGTAACCCCCAGTGGACTCCGTTTACTATTACCCTCTGTGTCCTGTTCAACCAGTTATTTACCCAGGCTACCATCTTGGAACCCACTCCCAGGCTGGCCAACCTGTATGTTAATCTTTTGTATGGGACTGTGTCAAATGCCTTGCTAAAGTCTAGGTAGGCCATGTCCACAGCCCCTTCCTGATCTATTACTTTGGTCACCCAGTCAAAGAAATCTATTAGATTCGTCTGACATGACCTTCCCACTGTGAATCCATGCTGCCTTGGGTCCTGCGCTCCTCTGGCCTCTAGGTACTCAATAATTCTTTCCTTCAGAAGTGATTCCATCATTTTCCCAATCACTGAGGTTAAGCTAACAAGTCTGTAGTTTCCTGCTTCTGCCTTGCTCCCACTTTTGTGAAGAGGAATCACATCTGCCCTCCTCCAGTCTTCAGGTACCACCCCATCCTGCCATGATTTGTTAAAAAGGGTAGTCAGTGGTGTCACTAGTTCTACCCTTAGTTCTTTTAGAATTCTGGGATGAATCCCATCAAGCCCCATTGCTTTGTCCACCTTCAGTTTTAAGAGTTCTTTCAGAACTCTTTCTTCTGTGAAAGGGCTGGTATCAACCCCGTATCCAGCGTGTTTCTATTGTTTGGTTTAGGTACCTCTTCATTTGTGAATACTGAGCAAAGTATTTATTTAGTATCTCTGCCTTTTCACAGTCACCTCTGCCCACCCTCCCTTTATTAAGCCTTACTACCCTCCTTGGTCTTCCTTTGCTCCCTGATGTACCTATAAAAGGTTTTATTCCCCTTCTTAACTGAGTTGGCTATCTTTTCCTCGGTTTGGGCCTTTGCTGTTCTGATTGCCTTTCCTGCTTCCTTTTGCTTTAACTGATACGATTCTCTGTTCTGCTCCTTCTGTGATTTCTGAATGCTCTCTTTTTCTCCCTAACCTTCCATGCTACCTCCTTTGAGAACGATAGTGGTTTCTTACATTGTTTTGTTTTGTTTATTTGCTTCACACAAAGGCTTGTTGCCTCTGTGATGGCAGTTTTGATTATTCCTCATTGTTCTTCCACCCCTCCTTCCTTCCCATTTGCTAGTGCATTCATAGGCACTCACCCATTTGTAAAATCGCCCTCCTGAAGTCAGTACTTTTGCCTTTGTGTGGCTTGACTTACCTTTGTGTTTATCGTGAACCATGCTGTTCGATGGTCACTAGTTCCCAGATAGCTACCCACTTCTAAATGACATTGCTGAGGAACAGGAGGCAAAAGTATGCCTTTTTGCAGATAATGCCAAAATCTGCAATAGGCTGGACACTCAGGAGGAATGGGGAGAATGAGCAGGGATCTAAGGAAACTAGATTAGTATTCTAAAGCGTGGTGGTTGTGATTCAATGCCAAAAAATGCAAAATCATGCACCTAGGGCATAGGAACCCTGGTGCTGAATAAATGGGGGGGGTGGGTACTGACAGTCACTAAACAGAGAAGGGACCTTGGAGTTATCATATCTGACAACCTCAGGGTGGCAGGGTAGTGTGACAAGACAGTGGGTAGGGCTAGTGTGATGCCGGGATGCATAGGGAGGGGGGGTATCCAGCAGGATGAGGGAGGTGGGTTGCCACTGTCTAGCTCAGTGGTGAGACACCACCTGAAGTACCGTGTCCAGTTTTGGAAACTGCACCTCTGAAAGGACATTGACAGAGTAGAAGGAGTCCAGAGAAGGGCAACTAAAATGGTACAAGGTTTGCACAAGAATCCCTGTAAGAGAGACTGAGTGATCTCAGCATGTACACTCAGGAAGAGAGGAGAGTGAAAGGTGACATGATAGAGACCTACAAGTACCTCACAGGAGTTAAAAATGAGCAAGAGGGAAGTCTCTTTTAAATGAGAAGGAGAACCAGGACCAAGGGACATGCAGTGACGCTGGACGAGGAGGTGGAGTTTAAGAGAGATGTGAGGAAATATTTCTTCACTGGAAGGGCGGTAGACACCTGGAACAGACTGCCAGTGGAAATCATAGGGGCAAAAAAGTGGGGGGCTTCAAGCATGCATGGGATAGACACAGGGGTGTGGTAGAAAACAGGAAGGGAGGAAAGAGGGTTGCTGGGCACTGGTTAGGGTCTGTGCAGACAGGTTAGGCAGGGAACATCTGTGCAGACTGGGTAGGCCAAGCGGTCCTTTTCTGCTGACAATTTCTATGTTTGTAAAAACACACAGATGGTGCTACATGTATTGATAAGCAAAAAGACATGACAATATGTGCATTGTAGTGGGATAACCACACACCCTGGATGTGTTATGAGGTACAAGGCATAGTAGAGTGCCTTCAGGTACCCGAGAAGTGTCATTATCCTACCACGAGGCAAACTCTGGAGTGTCCTACTGTGATTATAAAATGGGTTCAATATTTTTTTTTTTGAGGGATGGTGAAAAAATACACAAAAATTATGTATTGTTAGCCCTCCCTTGTTGTTTGTAACCCTCCGCTATGACGTGGAACCTTTGTAAACGAGCTGCTTTGTGCTCAAAGGTGTAATAAACCTAGACTAAATAAATAAATAAAATAAATAAATTAAATTAAAAAACAAAACAAAAACATTTTATGATTAAAAAAATTCATCCACCCCAGCAAAACAGTCCCAGCACATCCCAGCATTGACATGCCATCTCAGGTTCAAATAATATGCACAGCAAAATGCATTTATTTGTAACTAGCCCTTAAGCCCTCTATTTTCACACAACCCACCCCTAGTAATCCTGTTTCCTCACCTTTCTTCGTTATGTTATGGCTCCCTTTTCCTAACCTTGTCTCTTTTCTCTTTCCTGCATTCAAGAGTTGGAATTACTATGTTTACATGAGTTGGTGATCAGTTACCTAGTCTTTGATTCTAGGTAATCGATTACCAGCTCTGTTCACATTTATAAGAAGGGCATCAATTGATGCACCCAGAAGAGAATGGGTTTACATGTAGGGTAATATTTGATTACAATGTAATTGATTACCATGTAATCGATTTTACCCTGCATGTATTGGGTACAAGTTTGCTGGGCATGCGTGCTGGATCGTTTCCAGCTCTGATTGCATCTACATGAAATTTGAAAACTGAAGTTCCTGGAATCAGTGCACTTATACAGCACACTTTGATAGGTTCCCAGATCAATCCTTCTGTCCTCGATGCTGTCATATACATGCAGGCTTGCAGTCTGTTACATAGCAATTGAATACCCTATAATTGATTCCAAGCCTGCATATAAATAGAGTAAATGTTACTTTAAACATCGCCTTAACACTGCACACACATCCTCCTTTTGGAATATTGTACATTCCATCGTCAATCAACATACTCAGTCTGCCATCCCTACCCTTTAACACAATGGCATTGAAGTTATGGACCCCATCCAGGTTGCAGACACCCTCAACTCCTTCTTCACCACCTGTGCCTCCCCTGACCCAGCCGCATCTACTACACTGCCTGCTGCCAAACCTTCCCCACATCACATGCCTAAGCACAACTTCCTTCTTTCCTCTGCCTCCGCAAACAAAAGTACTGCTCGCGCTCCTATCCCTCAACACGTCAAAATCCAGTCCAGATGGTCTACATCCTAGTCTCCTATGTCTTTCTGCTCCTGCAATCGCACTCCCTCTTATCTTCATTATAAACAAGTCTTTCTCCTTGGGCATTATTCCAAAAGCCTGAAAATCTGCATGCATCATACCTCTCCAGAAAGGAGGTGACCCCACCTTACCTGGGAACTAACACCCAATCTCCATCCTCCCTGCTATGGCAAAACTCCAAGAACGTCTTGTGCAATCCAGGCTGGCTGAATTCCTCTCTGCCACCAACTTCCTATCCCCCTACCAGTCAGGTTTCAGAAAAAAACATTCTACCACATCCTCCCTTCTCCGTGTCACACGTCACATTCAATCTGCTACTGATAAAGGCCACCTCACTGCTGTGGTCTTCATCGACCTGGCAAAAGCATTCAAGTCAGTATCTCACCCTCTACTCCTGGACACTTTAGAGAATGCAGGGCTTGCCCCTCCTACCATACAATGGTTCAAATCTTATCTCACCAACAGACACCAATCAATAAAAATCACAAACTCCTCCTCTCCCTCCCGCCCTATCCTAGCTGGAGTCCCTCAAGGCTCAATACTCAGCCCCATCCTACTTTCAATATTTATAAACAATCTCCCTTCTGCCTGTTCCTCATTCCTCATACATATGTATGTGGATGATACCATTCTGAACACTTCCTTCACGCTGTGCTGCAACATGACTTCCACTCAGTTCAATCCTGGTTCCAATCAAAACAACTCAAGCTCGACACTTCCAAAACAGTCTCTATGACTTTTGGAACTGCTCAAAGATTAGCCAAAGCTATCAATGCCCCTCCAATCACCTCTCTCGATGGCACCCCTCTAAAGATCATCCCCTCATACAAGTATCTAGGAGTCTGGCTGAACCCGCAGTTAAATTTCACAGTCCACATTGATTACATGGCCGCTAAACTCTGCCCTAAGTTTGGTATACTATACCATAACGAAGACTCTCTCTCTCTCTCTCTCCCTGTACATAGGGAACGTCTAACAAAAATGATTATGCCAGTCTTTGGATTACGCTGACATTGTTTACTGCACTGCACCCTCTACATCACTCTCTCAACTTGATTCCCTCTACTATGCCTTCTGTTGTTTTGCCTCCAACTCTCCATACAGATCCCACCACTGTTCTCTACTATCCTCTATGAACCTCCCTCTGCTCACACACAAGAGTTTAATCCACTCTCTATCCTTCACTTCCAAATTCTGGTTCAATCTACTACCCCAGCCTCAACATACTCCCTACATTATAGGGATTCACACTCTTTCTCACTCTCTACTCCATCCTCGAACATGGGCAAATCTGCTTTCCACTATCATCTCTCCTCTCTGTGGAACACTCAGTCTCCTCTCTTATGCAACTCTTCCTCTCACTCCTCTGTCAAATCGCTGCTTCATCTCCTACCTTTCCCTACTCGCTTCCAAAACACCTCTTAGCACTTGAAATGTTTGTCCCCTGTTGTAACAACACTGATTTTGAGTTACTCCATACCATGTACAGTTGTCTCATTGCACTTGAAATGTTTGTCCCTTGTAACTACTCTGATCTGTGATACTCCATTCCATGTACAATTGTCTCTCTGTGTAGCCTGTTTTGCTGTATTGTATTCATTGAAATATTTTATTATGCTTACTACTGTGTAATTTTGTATTGAATGCCTTGTACTATATACTGTGGTTCCCATGCTCCCTGTCTCCTGGGTCACACCTGGAGATGAGCCTTGGTTCTTTGTGCCTTTCCCGGTCCCCAAAACATTTTTTTTACAGTGGACGGAATTCAAGAATTTAAATCTCTGCTCAGTTCTACTGGTAGAATGTTTACTCCCACAATCATGCAACAGATGACTTCAGATGGAACCAGGGCTTTTGTTTTATCTGTAGCAGGTTAAACAGCAGAGATTTCCCTAGTAAGCAAGTAAGGATAGGAGGGGATTTTTCATGGTCAGCAAAGAAACACCAGAAACTAAAATTGTAAGTACTGTGGTACTTCATTATTTTAAATTTATGTGTGTGTGAGTAACAAGAAAATTATGAAAGCAAATAACATTTAGTTATTTATTTTTTTTTAATTTATAGCAATTTTATTTATTAGGGCCTAGTTGAAGGTTTTTAGTGAGTAAAGGTGATGATGCATGATTACTTCTGATTTTAATGTGAAGAGGCTACTGGATCTTTATCCATTGCTGTTGTGTTGAGATAACAGCACTGGTAAAGATGGCCCTCAGCTAATCAAGTTTATGATTTTAAAACCGATTTTATAGTTAAGCAGTAATGCACAACAGGGTGTGTGTTTTGCTGGGATAATGTCACACCTCAGGTAGTTAAAGCATGAGGCCACAGGTGAAGTGACCTGATCCCATACAGCACACACACTGGAGTGCATTATTGGTATTATACAATAGCTCATTTACATACAGAACAATAAAAAACAGAATAAATATTTTTTAAAAGGTTTTTTTTTGGTACTTTTTCAGCGTGCAAGCTTTTTAAAAAAAATAAAACAGTTCATTATACTACACGTGCAGTAGGTAGAACTGTTCTCACTGAGTTGTGTTGCTGTGACTCCTGTGTGGCTCTCTCTTGCTCCCCCCCACTCATTTTCGACGTCCACTTTTTGGTCACTCCACTGCCCCTCCCATCTCTTTTTTAGTGTTTCCCCTGGCACTTTATGAAGGAAATAATCATTTGTGCCAGGAGAAATGTGCATTTTGGCAGACAGTAGCCAAGGTTTAAATTGCGGTTTCAGCAACTAAGATAGCAAGGATTTATGCGATGCCTGCGATCAGAGGATCTTCTTATTGCAGTGCTTAGTTTCTGTTAATGTTATTAGAAAGGGAGTTAGTGTTATGTTTTAAAATATTCATGTACAGAGAATGTGGTCACTGAAGGGATTTTGTGCTCATGTGGTCTGCTCAAACCTAGAGCAGGAGATGTCAGTCACTCATAGCTGAGCAGCGGGGGTTCTATGTGCTGATGCGACAAAAAAGATTGCGACTGGCATTTCAGCGACAGGCTCCATGTTGACTGCAAGTTGCAGTTAGCAAGGAGCCGCACAGTTCAACACTGTTTTTAACATTGGGGGTCTTCACCCCCGAACCCCGCACATGGGGGACTTCACCTCCCACACCTCCCAAACTAAAGGATTCTAACTCCAGGTTGGAGTTAGTTCAGAGAGGGGGTGCAGGTCAGGGAAAGTGGTTGCCCCCTTCCAGTGACATTTCTACAGTGACCTGGCACTGTAGTCGATATCAACGCATATCGCCATAGAAATGTTGCTGTTAGGGTGGCATACTGAGCAGTGGAACGCAAGCACATGGCTTGCAGCACAGTAACAGTTTAAAAAAAATACATACAGACAGTTTCTGTTCCTTGCCACTTAATGAGCTGCTTAACACTGTGAACATATGTGGCATTTAGTGTAGGATGGGTTGGTACTGTATATTATTTGCAGCTGAAGACAGGGTTGGGTGCCCAGTGATTTCTTTACTTTTAATAAAATTATGAAGAATTGCACACATGCCAGATCATGAAACAACCTTTGAACCCCCTAGAATAGATCAAGGATTCAGATTTTGGGTGACCCATACGTTGACAACCTTCCTACAGTTCCTAGATAGTCATGGCTGCATGACCTTTGCCCAATTTAAAACTAAATTTGATCTTTGGGCAGAAGATCACTTTTGCTACCTACAAGTGCGACATTTCCTGATGACCCAAGGAATCCAAAATCAGATATGTAAAGAACGCACAGAATTGGAGTCCTTCTTTCACTTTGCAGTAATATTAATAGGCAACACCCATCTCCTCTCTCAGCTTTACCTGATACTCAACCAACAAGATCCTCCAGTAGTAAACAAGAAGGATAATTGGGAGCTAGATTTTAGGTTCCCAATACTTCAATCTCAATGGAAAAAAAGACTCTCTACAGGTTGGCAAGTTACTGCTTCCCCTACTTGGAGGGAATTTAAGTGGAAGATTATGATCAGATTGTTCCTCACCCCAACAATCACTACACATTTCGAGGCTAGGGGGTCGGATCTCTGCTGGAGGAAGAGTGGGAGTAGAGGACCACATGGACATATTTTCTGGTCATGTACCACAATTCATGACTTCTGGAAAGCCATCCACACACACATACAACAGATAACAGGCCTTCAGATACTATTCACAGGCACAGACCTAGTATTAGGCTTCCCCACCCTACAGAAAGGTAACAAAGCATCAAGAGCCTTGGCCCAAATGCTCAGGCTAGCAGCCCTTAAATGCATAACAACAAGATGGCTGTCTCCCCACTCACCATCAATACAAGAGTGGTGAAATAGGGTGGTGGAGCTAGAGAGGATGGAAGACATCACGAGCTGGGTTAGGCTACAACAAGAAAAGCTCACGGAAATATGGTGCCCTGGCACCTGTATTTACACCCAGAGATTGACAACCCTAATTAGAACCCTGTAGAGTAAAATCACCTAGATCTGGAGTAGTAGGCAGTAGGCTGCATCACAGTTTAAGGATTAGATAGCTCTGAAATGAGAATGTTATAAGTTATTGAGAATATGACAATGTTAACTAAAGAGAATTTTGAATGGAAAACTGTTACCATATAGAAGTATTGTTCAAATGTATAAAAATTGATATGAACATGATGTAAATTCATTTGTGTAAAACTAATTTTAACCACTTACAATAAAAGCTGAAGTTAAAAAAAGAACTTTACATTTTCTGTTTTTTTAATGCTTTTACCTAGGCTTGTAAAAGGAAATCCAGTGCATTTGCCTTTGAATAAAAAAGCCAGATTTACCACTTCCTTATATATTTTGATAACAGAGTTATTAGAGAAGTGAGATACAGAAATAGATTAGTTGCCATATTGGTCCTTGTAAGAACAGATCCAGAAGCAAATGGTGTGGTACCTTTTATTGGTCCAGAATAGATGTTACAAAAAGAAAACAATGTCTAAGCTTTCAGACCAACAAAGTCCTTCCTCAGAGATCTATGACAATTGTTCAGAGAGTCACAGTCTATTAACACCCAGATCATCCATAAAAAAAACAACCAGCAAAAATTCTCATTGGTTAAAAGTACCTATTTAAAAAAAAAATCACAAATTTAAATGGAATGAATAGCATCCCATTAGCTTGCTATTACTGAGAATCTTTTCAAGGTCAAATCCATTAGATAAGCTGAACACTCAAGCAGGCAAAGCCTGTAACTGAAATTATTAATGAATGTGTATGTTACAAGAATACATTAAAAATTAAAAGCAAGACCTTTAGATTTAATGCCACAAATGTCCAAGTTACAACTTGATAGTATTGTATAATGACAAATTGTACAACAGAAATATATTGTATGCATGGAAATAAGAGGGAATAAGAAAAATATACCTTGTATGAAGAACTGTTTAAAACATTTATACAGAATTAAACTTATCTGGAGATATTTTCTAAACTATACTCTCAACCAGTTAACACACTCCATAAACATTAAAATCTACAGTGTTGTAACAAGATTTTTACAAGATAATATCAATTGTCAATATTAGTGCCAAATAAAAAATAATAAATCTCTCAAGGACCAAATAGAAAATGAGTTCATGCATCTTAAAACGTTCAAAGTTCAATAATGAATCAGTATATATTAGATTAACTATATGAGCAGAAACAGTCTTAAAAATCTATATAAACCCCCATGGAATTAACCCCCCCCCCCCGGGAGAAGATAACTAGAAAAGATGTGTATATTTACTATGTATGTGAGCCAAGAGTCCTAACACCCTGTAGCATAATTTATTTATTTATTTATTGAATTTTGTTGACCGTGTGAGCCCGCTGGGCCCCGGAGGTCCCTTTTTCAGGGGCAACCCGGAGGAAAATTACATACATGTAATCGGAACAGTACAAATTGAAAAGTGACAAGATGTTAGACAGATAAAATATCCATAGGGTTATTATGACATGTATCCAAATATAAGCCTACCTAAATATATAAGCACAACCCTAACACCTCCCACACACACAGCACCCTCCCCACAAAAAAACCCACCATCCTTCAACCCCCAACACACAGAAAATTACCCCCACACACAAAATAAACTCCCATTCCTCATACACACTCACCCAAGATAATCCAACCTCCCCCAACTCCCCTTCCCCCCAGCACACACACACATGTATATTTGGTGCAAAATCAACATATTGATAAGCAGTTAAAAAGGACTTTATGAAAATAAAAACAAAGCAACAACACACTGAGAAGTGAGAGTATTTTTATTTTCTAGTAAAACTTGACAGATCCACTTGGCATTTGTCATTTATCATGTCAGGAACTGTGGAAGAGATCTCTTATCAGGCAATATTAATGTATGCTTCCAATCTGTTTTATTTTTGTTGCAGTCAGCTCCTCTTTATAAATACCTCTTCTCGGGGTGACTTGAAATTGGAGTAATGAAGTTGTTGGTAGTTTCAACTAATTCCACCATTATCAGACCTTGTTCAGATGTCATCCAGTAATGCTGGTCATAAAACAACCTAAGTTAACAAAGCTAAGTTTTGCCAGAGGTATGCAGGGCTGCTATGTTTTAAAGCAACACTATCAGCCCTCCTATATCATATTATCTCTAGTTAGTACTCCACATTTTATGATTGCATACTTTCTCTAAAAGTCATTGATGTTGCCGGTTGTTTTATCTGCTTTTATTCTTAGTAGAACTGAAAGGCATCCTAATGGTGTAATTATATCCATCTTTGTTTTTTTTCCTTATCCTTCATCTACTCTTATTGCATACTTTCTGAATGTTAGAAACACCCCCAAAGAGTGCAGCCACTTGTGGCACAATAGTATAATCTCCTCCCACTGTATCGTGAGTGTCTAGACTATTGAGTGTGTTCCCAAGTATAAATAAGAATCAGCGGGAGTTGATGAAAGTGTGTAAATAAACATATTTTTGTGTAGTAACACCAGTATGGTAGGCAGTCTAATTTTCACTTTTAAAAAGAAAAAGGGAGTCTGAATCAAACTACCAGCTACATCAGCAATCTCTAGAGAATGTGACCAGTCATAAAATGTGTTTTTAAACATAGAGACACTTTGAGGCCTAAGGGGGTTGACAGTTAAGCAATAATGTCCAACAGGGTGTGTGTCATGCTGGGATAATGTCACACCTCAAGTGGTTGGGCATGAGGCCACAGGCCGAGTGCATCCAATACCTGAGGTGTGACATTATCCTAGCACGACATACACCCCGGAGGGCATTATTGCTATTATACAATGGCTCGTTGTTATATACAATAAAAAAATAAAAAAAAATGTTTTTAGTAGATTTTTAGTGAGGCAGTGTACCTTTGTTTCTGAAGGGAATAAGTAGTGAAAGTAATGAAAGTTGCAACAAATCAATACAGTGATGCTATACTGAGATATCATCACTGTCTCAGGCACACACTGACCAATCAGAGTCCAGAAAATGTTCTTGCTGTTGTATAATATCCCTTTAACCCTTGGATCCTTTTGCTGAGATGTTAAACCCAGGTCCCTCCCTTCTGGCCACCTCTGGTGATTATCCAGGTGGACGTAAAAGATCCAAACAGAGTCCAGTGCACAATATCCTCCCATGGTAAATCTGAAAGTAAAACATTTTTACTGCCTAAATTGTCTATTTTCTTACTTTTATCTCCATGGAAAACGGGTTGTCTTAGTTTTCAGACTGGAATTCCAATGTGAAGAATCCAAACCACCAGACACCAAAGGTGGAATCCCATGGTTTGGTCCTAACTATGAAATGCCCACAGTGGCTACTCTTTAATAGAGTGCATCGCCTGAATTTGCCCCTTTAAAGTAAAGTGCTTTCCACCTATGTTATTCAGAGGTGATCAAAGGGAGCATTCTAAAAGGTGTACCACAAGCTCCCAAACTCTAGACACATGCCAGAACTAGCACAGTCTAACCACTGCAGGCATTTATTTCATAGTTAGGACCAAACTGTGGGGTTCCACCTTGGTGTCTAGTGATTTGGCTTATTCACATTGGAATTCTAGTCTAAAAACTAAAATAAACCCTTTTTCCATGGAGGCAAAAGTAAGAAAATAGCAAATTTAGGCAGTAAAAATGTTTTACTTTTCAGATTTACCATGGGGGGTGGGTTTGTGCACTGGACTCTTTGTGTGTTACATTTCACAAAACCAGTAGCACACCTCAGCAGAAATGTGGTTTTAACTTAGTGAATAATGCAAAGGTTATAGTGTCCTAGGCTTGGAATGTGAAGTAAAAGATCCCATGGCACTTACTGATGAAGAGTATGGGAATTTTTTTTGGATAAAAATGATATATATACATGCATTTTATAACTACAGTTACAACATTCACATACAGTTAACAGTTACAGTTACTGTATGTTACAGTTAACAGTAACATACAGTTACAGCATTTTATAAATACAGTTACAACATTCATCATATATATTGCTCCCTCCCACTTTTTCCTCCAAACAAAAAGCTACCAGATTGTCCTTTTCTTTAATCCTTCTGTACTGCTCATAGGTAACTACTAACTAAAATGCCTTCCCTAAATATTACTTCCACCATACACTGACATCATCATATACACAAATCACAGTTTTCATAGCATTCAATAAATCTTGTAAAATGCTATGCCTGTTTTTTCTAATAAAGTATTACAGCATTTATTCTCCCTATTCCTCTGCCTGTTTCCAAATAGTGTGTTTTTCCTATATTTGCCCCAGCAATAAATTATCCAAGTTTTCTATAGGAGTTAAATTAACTTGCTGAGCCTTCAAATTTTGAGATATAAACAAGAAATCTATCCTTGTTGCTAAAAAGTTTTTATAATATATAAATCTTTCTGTTTTGTACAGTGTCCTACATGCAACTTGAGGCCCAGCATCTACCATCCTTTTGTTTAAAACATTAGTGTCACAGAAACTTTCATTGTTTTTTGCTCCCCAATCTTGTGTTGCTAGGATACAGTTAAAATCTCCACCACAAATTATTTTTTTCAAAGTTTACAAATATGTTTTGATCAGCTTAACAAGATCCACCTAACCCTTTTTGGTTTGTGGAGTGTAGAAACATTTATAACACGTAGTTGCTCATTGTTATAAGTTATGTCCATGAGCATAGCTCTCCCAGGGACAACATCCAGTATTTAGATAGTGATTACTAGGTCCCCTTAAATAATACTCCAACACCTTCATACTTATCCTCTCCAAATGACCAGAACGAGGCCCCCAACATCACAGTTTTTGAGCTTATGCCTCATCTGAGCACACGTTCACTCTGGTTTCTTGTACAAACAAATATCGTACTGCAAATCCTTTAAAACTGAAATGTCAAAATCCTCCTGTTGGGACTCTTTATACTATTAACATTCAAAGAAGCTATATTAATGTTAATTTTGAAATTTTGAAAAACAGGACCCAGAAATCAAGAAGGCTTTATGATGTTCCATTCTTTTCTGGTTCTTGTTTCCATCCGACATTTCCTTCTCTTTGTTGATGAGGAGCTCTGTGTATTTTCTTCTGTCTCTGTGGAAGCTAATCTATGTGAAAATCTTGTTAAGGAAACTTCTGAGTCACCTATTGCATCTGAAACCCCTCTGTCAGAATTTCAGGGTCTTTTCATAAGATTTTAGATTTGGGGGGTTGTCTTCGCAAAGACCTTTTCCTGGTTACCATTGTCATACCAGACAGGGGCATTATTTCTTCTTACATCATCATTCTTAATGTTCCTGTTTGTGGTACATTTACCTGAAGATTAAATTCCTGCTTCTGTTTGCTGTAACTTGACTCTGAGCATCCACCCTCCAGTCCACAACTGTTCCTCATCCATAATGGGGTTCGGTGCACCAAGAATGTCACATTTCTGAGCCAACCAGTATTTGATGTCAAACACAGTTACCCCTTCATTTTTTAACAAAATGGCTACTGAATGGATTGTGGGTTTTGTTAGCAGGATGGCTTGAAAGGAAATCCAAAGGTCTGTGTATTTCAAAGTATTATATTTTGTCCAAATTCTTTCCATATTGACAGCAGTTTTAAAACTTTCAGCAAAAATGATGTCACGAGTGGTATGTATTAAAACATACATCTCCACTGAGAAGAAACACATGGAATCCTTTAACTAGGTTTTATCCACATACAGCCTATCCTACGGCAAGTCCAAACCTTCTCTTTACTGTAATCTGACTGCTTGTTTCCTTTGGGCAGTGGCCTGGTTTGCAGAAACAATAAATCTGCCATCTGAAAACCCCTCCACCTTTGTTGTGCAGTTTCTTACTGCTGTGTTTTATTCCTTGCCTTTTCATTCTGCTCCAAGTCCCTTTCTGATTCTTGCTCAACCTTCTCCACCCAGGTTTGCTTTTTGCTTGAAGTTCTGGGACCCTCATCTGCTGGCATATCAATAGTAAGTCCTGTAGCGTTTCTGTCATTTTCAGTTTCCCCAGGTGTATGGTGTTTTTCATTTATTACCATGTCTATAGGGGGGGTTTAATTGTCTTCTTGCATCTGTCTTGACTGAGTGTCTTCAGTAACTGTGTTCTTGTTGCTGTAAAACCCTTTCTGTTGACTGTTCTGTGGCTTTACTTGTAGCATGCAGGGGAGTTCATATTCTCTGACTACTCTGCTCTGTATCAGACTCATCTGTCCTTATTGAAATCTGCTCTGTGGTCTTAGGTGAAATGAAGACAGTTGTCTCAAGGTTACCTACATTCTGAGGGGCATGTTCTGCTGTATCCATGCTTAAATCTTCTGGTACAAAAAAAAAAAACCCAAACTTTTTGCCACTTCTGAGTCTGTATTATTTATTTATTTATTTAAATTTTGATAACCAGGTAAGCCCACTGAGACCAGAGGTCCCTTTTTCAGGGGCGACCCGGGGATTAGTTACATAAAGCAATGGTTACATACATTAGACAAGATACAATAGTTAGGATTATTACATGCAAGAGTGACAGTAATTACAGTTGACAATACGGTTTGTACATTAGGCACTATACATTGAAGTAGCAGTGGTCATAGTAGATACGTTCATTGAAATAAGCATGGAGCACAGTGATCATAGTTGAGACCTGCATGGGAAGGGGAATGAGTTGGGGCTAATGATTACAGCTGCAATGGCTGAGTTCAAGGAGATACACTTTGAGGCCCAACTTGAAGCCTTGGAGAGAAGGCCTATTGACCAGGTTAGCTGGGAGAGTGTTCCATAAGTGCAGGGCAGCATATTTAAAGGAACGCTTGCCTGGGTTGGTGCAGACCCATGGAATGTCAAGGGGATGGCCAGCTGAGGATCTCATATCACAGCAGTGTACTTTTGGGTTGAGCAGGCCATGCAAGTGGGGAGGAGGGCCATTGGTGGAGAATTTGTAGGTCAGGCAGATAGAGGAGTATGCTAATTTGTGCCTTAGGGTGGGCCAGTGGAGGTCTGCAAGGACCTCACAGTGGTACCTCCTGGGGGGTTGTTGGTGGCAAAGGGTGCCACTCTATGGTAGAGCACAGAGAGTTTACATAGCTCCCCTTCTCTAAGGGACTGAAGGAGGGGGGGCCCATAGAGGAGGATAGGGAGCAGGGTACTATTGGCAATAGCTCGCTGAGCCTCGACAGAAAGAGAGTGTCCCAGGCGGTAGAGCAGTCCAGTCCTCTGGTGGATGGTCTTAGTTAGGGAGTCAATGTGAGGCTTATAGGACAGCTCCTGGTCAAGGAGGATCACCAGGTATTTGATCCTATCAAGGACCTCGAATTTTTTCCCCCGGGCTGTTTGGACTTGGAGCAGGTCATATCTATCAGTTCCCAGATGTCTAGTTCCAAACAGGACCGCTTTGGTCTTCTCCTCATTCAGTACTTAGGAGTTGGAGGAGAACCAAGCTTCAAGTGCAGAGAGGCTGGCTTGCAGCTTGGCAGAGATAACACTAGGTAGTGGGTCACTGCAGTAGACAACAGTATCGTCCTTGTAGAGGATAAGTTTGCTCAGCCCACTAACCCTCTCAATGTCATTGACAAAGAGGGTGAAGAGCAGGAGGCCCAGGATTGAGCCCTGAGGTACCCCAGAGACCACCGGTCAGATTCTAGATTGGGTTCCTCTCCAGAGAACTTTTTGGCTTCTATTGAGCAGGTAGTTCCTGAACCAGGAGAGTGAGAGGCCATCCAGTCCAAGGAGGCAGACTAAGTCAAAGGCCTTAGACAGGGCGACAAATAGAGCTCCCATCTGAGAGCCCCTGTCCATAGCATCAAGGACATCAGACGTGAGCCGGATAAGGGTTGTGTCTGTGCTATGGCCTTTCCTAAAGCCATGTTGTATGTCAGTCAGGAGACAGTGCCTCTCAAAGTAGTCTTGCAGTTGGTTGTAGACCAATCTCTCCTGCACCTTTCTGAAGGGACAGAGGATGGAGATAGGCCTATAGTTCCCTGCTTTGTCCCGGGGCCCTTTTTTGTGGACTGGGACTATAGTCGCTACTTTCCATTTGCTAGGAACTGCTCCCTCAAGGAGGGACCTGTTGATGAGCCAGGTGACTGGGAGGGAGATGTCAGAAGCAGTGGCCTTCAGCAGCCTAGGTTCAAGCAGGTCGTGTCCCGGGGAGGAATCAGGGTTTATTTTGAGCAGGAGTGGGAGAACTTCAGAGGTGGTGACAAGTTTCAAGTGAAACTGGGGCCATGCATGTTCCCACTTGGTACAGTTGAAGTGGGGAGCACCAGATGGGACGGGGGGTACGGGTCCATCAGGATTGGAAAAGGAGGCATTAAATGCCTCAGCTACTGTGGAGGGGTCATTGGTAATGGTATTCCCAACCAGTAAGGCTCCATCCTGGGCGTTGGGGGAACCCTTGAGTAGGAGGTGTATTTGGCCCCAAAATTTCTTGGGATCCCACAGTTGACTAGTCTGGAGGTCACACAGGTATGTAGACTTAGCCTGCTTGGAGGATTTCTTCCAGTGGTTCCTCAGTTCCCTGTACTTTTCCCAGTCAGCATTGCGGCCTGAGGATTTATAAAGTCCCCAGGCCCTATCCCTGAGCAGCATACTCAGTTTGAGGCCAGGGCCAAGCCATTTGTGGCACTTCCCCTGAACTCTCAGTTTTTTCCGTGGAGCATGAGTGTTGGCCACGGACAAAAACGAATTGGTAAAGTAGTCCAGTGATTCATCCAGGGTGGGGAGAGTGATGATGGGATCCCAGTCTACTGCACGAAGGTCAGAGCAGAAGTCAGTTGCTATGAACCTGCTGAAATTCCTGGCTTCAATTACTCTGGTAGCCAATTTGGGAGGCTTATTGGACCATATCTTCCTTGTGGGAAAATGGCTCCGTGTCCTCCCTCTCCTCATTTCCCCTTGCAGACATTGTGCTATGATCCATATCCCCAATATTATTAGAAAAGTGCAGTTAGTATTTTGCTGAGAGCTCTTGTTCACCAGTCCATTTACTTTTTGGGTGTGGCTCTCCAGTTCCTGGTTGTTCTTCTAGTGCTGCAGTGTACTCAGATGCCGGCGGGCTTTCGGAGGAATTCTGTTCATTATTAGGCTGTCACTTTCGTCTCAGGCCATTCTTTCACTCAGTGCTGAGAAGAGCTTTCTCTACAGTCCATACCAATTCTTCCTTTACTGCTTTGGAGGGGGGAAGCAATTGCGAATCTGATATATGGCCATGCCTGAGACCCAAATGGCTGGATGCCACATTGGCATTTCACTCTCTCCATTGCAGTCTGTTTGTCAAGTAATTAACTTATTTTTGCTTTTTTCCCCAAAGCTGGAGTAGTTTTACTGTTACCTAGGGGAGTCATTACTATACCAGGCTTAGAAACAGTCCTTTCTATTTGTGATGGCTGGAATTTTCTATTCCACCAGAACTGTAAAAGTCTCCCTTTGATGCTTCTGTATCATGTAGAGCAGCTGATACCAGCATGTCAGTGTCAGGTAGATTTTGATGGGAGGTATTACCTTTCTTTCTCTCTCTGCTGTTTTTCTGCTACAAGTGGTCATCTTTTCTGTACAAAAATAGCTTCTTCCTCAGCCATAAGTGCCATAAGATATTTGTTCCTCTCTTTCATTGCTCCATGCAGTTTCAGTTCTTCAGTATGCAGTTCTGGATTAGAAAGTTCTGATAACTTGCTTTGCTCAGTACTACTCTGTAGTATCAAGTTCTCTTCTATTTGCTCAACCTCCTTAGTGGAAACTCCAGGGAGGTCATCTCTCCTGCATGGCCACCATCTCCACCTCCTCCACTGTCTCTGGTGCACACCATCTTAGACTGATGGACAGCACCGCCACCCCCCGGAAGAGTAGAGGAGTTTCCCTGGTATCATGGTTAGCATCCCCCAGCAATAAAATAAATATGTCCGTGTAGCCCACACCCCGGGATGCACTTGGAAACAAGCTATCATGCTTAGTGTGCCTTTCCTGGTCAAAAATTCCAGAAGTTACAAATCCTGTGTATCACAGCATAAAACAAGAAACAGACAGTCCATACCAAAATAAGTTACATTAACATTACATATAAATATGAGTGTCAACCCACTTCAGTACAACTTATTTGGCACAATAAACCCAAAGATCCCCTACATACTGTATATCTGCCAAGGAAACTAGCACTTCCTATCTGTCTGGGAACATGTTAGGCATGCTGCAAATACTAAGGATCCCAGCTTCAGTTATGATGGTATTATTACTGGTAGTATTTGTTCTGGTATCCAATTTTGTCTTTAAAGAACCAGTATACTGCTTCAAAATAATATTAACTTATAAAAGTAGTCAGCTGTTAGTTTTGATATCTGAAGTGCTTTTTCTTTTCCAATTTTCCAATGAGAAGATTTATTACCTGACAGTACTAGGTGTGAGGGGTGGAAAAGTGCACTTACCTGGAGGCTGACATATTTAGTTTTACTACCTTCATGCTTCTGCAGCATTGTGTCCTCCCTCACTGTCATCATAGCGCACCAAAAGGAACCATTCTCCTTAAGCCAGATTGGTTGGCAGTGATGTCATAATCAGTGAAATTACTAGTACTTACGAAGCACAAAGGAAAACAGAGCTAAATATTCCAGCCTCCAGGTAAAATACTGGTCTTCACAGCACACCTAATTAGAGATGTGCGAAACTGGCAAATTTTGTTACGTGAAATATTTCGCGAAATTTGCCTGTTTTGTGAAATTTTTTTCGGAAGTGAAATTCAGAATTTTGCCTGCATAATGCAAAATTGTGCCTGTAGAATTCAAAATTGCACCTGCAGAAGGCACAATTTTGCCTGCAAAACAGCGAAATTCACTTTTTACAGGTGAAATTTCACCTCTTTAATGACAAAGTTTCGCATTTCGCAGATGAAATTCCACATTTCACACCCGGTGAAATGCTTCGCTTAATGGGTGAATTTTGTGAAATATTTTGCACTGTAAAACAGCTGATTTCGCAGGAATTTTGCCTGCAAAATATGTTCGTAACATCTCTACACTTATTACTATTAGGTAGAAGACCTTCTAAAGGAGTGAAGAGAAAACATACAAAATACTTGAGAAATAAAAAGTAAAAACTGTCTATTGTTACAAATTATTATACAATGGCAAGAAAGAATGCTGGGATCTGACTGGTCAGTCTGGGTCTAGATCTGAGATGTTCTCCCAGCATAACATCCCAGCTCTAGTCCCAGCACAATCATGACCGCATCACACATGGCAGCATGTAAAATGAATCACTGCCCAGTAGCAGCACTGCCCTCTCTACACATAGTGTCAGCCGTCATCCCTCAGCAGACATAGAAACATAGAATTTTACGGCAGATAAGGACCGCTTGGCCCACCTAGTCTGCCCATTCACTTGTTCCCTCAATATACAGGGTCCACACATAGCCCCAAGTTTCCAGCTGAACCCCAATTAAAAAAGAAGTTAAACAAAAAGAAACCCAAGCCTTGAGTCCACTACTTCTCCATTCCACAGCACGATCGTGTGAATGCATGAAGAGTTCAAAAGTGCCACGCTTGTCAGCTCAAGAATACCGCAATCTCTGACTGAGTAAATAGCAAACTACATCTGGGAACAGTCAGTGTGTGGCTTCTCTCCTCGGTTGGTGTTCAGCCCACGTTCATTTTATTTTTACTTTCGATATATCACAAAATACAATAAAAATACATTCTTCCTACCTCCTTTCCTCTACCTTCACAAACTGACTTGGCAGACTTTCAATTGAGAGCAGCTGCAGAGGGAGGCTGGCAGGAGGGTGACACGGCAAAAGCTCCAAACGCCTCTCAGAATGTTATCCACAGGGATAATCTCCTGGTACAACATTTAATTATGACAGCAAATGGTACTGGGAGAACTGCAAGTGGATACAGTTCGGGGGGGGGGCAGACCAAATGGGACCAGGAAGCAGATACAAAACAGAAGAAAAATTCATGTATTGCACAGACAGCGTCACCTGTTGGATAGACAGTTCCACACACAAAAGTCAAGTAAAAACTGTTTAAAAATACTTCTTTCAATTTTTTTTCTTCTATTTAAACATTAGCCATTGTATAGTAGGAATAATGCTCTCCAGGGTGGATGTCATGCTGGGATAACATCCCTTCTCAGGTGTTGGACATTCTCAGCCTCCAGTCTCATGCCCAACCACTTGAGGCAGGATGTTATTCCAGCATAACACCCACCCTGGAGTGCATTATTCCTTTAATAACATTTTCTGTCTGCATAATTTGGGGTTGCTAGCTCTATAACCACAGCTCTACCAAGCAGTGGCTATGTTACATAACTCTTTATAGGCACACAGTGTCCAGCTACTGCTTGCTTTGCATAGCTGAAGTGGCACGTGTCAGCTCAGCAATACTGAGGCACTAACTTCCTCTCTCTGGTTCTTCTATAGTCACTAAGAAACCCACCTTGTGGGAAGGAACCCTCCCACCTAGAATGCTGAGACAGGCTGCAAGAGGTACAGTGTGCAAGTTTAAGAATGACTCAGGTTGGCCACCTTGATGGCTCAGCAACAGGACATCATGCTACCTTGGAAGTGACCTGTGCTTATCAGTGAGCTCAGGTCACTACATCAGGAGGCAGGCCAGGCTGAGGTTGCTACTGCACAGCAACGTGGCTCAGTTGGGGAGGGTTGGTGGCAGCTTCTGACACCAGAGCAACCCTGATAACTGGACCAGAGAGCTTGTTGCCATCACAGGGGCAATGTGTGCATGGGAGGCCAACAGAGGCACTGACCACATCATGGGGAGGAGGGAGGGCTTAAGGAAGAAACTGGGAAGTAAACTCTTCCCTGCCATCTGAATGATACAGAAAAGGCTACACAGGGTATAACCATGTATCAAGTGTATTTCCCTGGGGCACCAACAGGGGAAGCAGGTAGAAATAGCGCTATGAAAATGACTTTGGGTCAATTGATCAATGGTTTAATAAAAGTTAGTCACATTACATATCCAGTAATATGTCCAGTCACCAGGGAGAAAATGCTAGATCATGGAAATCTCCAACATCTCTGGTCACTCAGTGATGAACAGGACTTGGTAGGCTCTCAGAACATACCACAACCCATGTCCCTTGTAGACAGGGGACTATGAAGTGAGGAGTATTCAGGGTGAGGGGCATGGAGGTCAAGGGGGTGAATACGCAGAATGAAAGTGTGACAGCATGGTAATCACAAGAGAATTAAATAACTGCCAGTGTCCAAGTGGCCCATCTGGATATCTGGAAACCTCCCCAGCTGAGACTTTCCCCACCCCTGTTGAGCAGCTCCCCACATTCTAGTCATGGAAAATTCTTTCATACTGATATATCGTGTCATATCTATTTATATGGGGGTTTTCTCACCACTGCAAACAAAATATAAAATGCAAATATAGAACCAGTATTTATGATAAAAGTGGCAGTATTTGTTATTGGCAAAAAATGTGAGCATGTAATTGTTTGTAGTAAAAATGTGTTTTTGACATCCTTAGATTCATCCTCAGTGCACTTTTAGCATTCCCAGATATTTTTAAAACAGCTTTTATAGTTTATTTTGTAAGTAGTACCTCACATTATTAAAAATGGCCACCACTCACAATTTTTTTAAATCTCTTCCATTGAGTTTACCAGTTGAATGTACATACTAGGCAGTATAGAACAGTAGTTTAAGGCTCTGAGCTGCAAACCTGGAGACCTGGGTTTGAATCCCACAGCCCCCACTTGCATACTGTGTGACCCTGAGCAAGTCACTTAACTTCCCTGTGCTCCCAGGTTGCACCTGTAAACAAGCTTTCAGCTTAGTGTGTCTCACCTGGTTAAACAATTGGGGGAAAAAAAATACTGTGGACATATTAGGATGGCGTTACCGCATATTTCAGATGGTAAAAAGCACAGCACCACACCAAGATATTTAAGTTTTTCATGATGGGCATGGAACAAGAATGCTAACTTTAAAAACATCAAAATCCTGTATCTCAGTTCAGAAAAAAAAAAAGAACATGAAAAGGAAAAAAGGGGAATATTGATGTTTTTGCCAGAAAAAAAAACAATGTTGCTGAAAAAAAACTATCTGGTGACTAACAGATGTTGCTGCTTTAAACGGTAATGTTGATACTGTAGTAGTGAAACACCACCAGGATCTCCTTCATTTTCCAGGTAGACCCCCTAGTACCAAGTTTCCAGGTATGGGCCCCCTGAACCACAGTCCGACCCTGAGAACTGTGAACCTGGAGAGCACATGTTTGCCAATGACTTGCTGTATGACCTTGATCAGCTTGAATGTCCTCCTTTTGTTTCAGTGCTCCCACTGTAAATGTAATTTTGTATCTTAGTTAAACTGCCCCAGACAAATACATTCTAAAAGCACAGATCTACGATCGGGCATCGACAAAATATTTGTTGAATGGCCATACAACGAAACCGTCATGTCGACCGCATTTGAGTCAGCATGAGTTTCTTACCTAAACATGCTTTTCCCCACCCTCCCCCACTAAATATAATCAACTCCGAGCCAGAGCTGATTAGGGAAGGGGGTGCAGGACTTCCAGAACACAGTGCCAGTGTCCAGCGCCAACACTACAGCGACCTGGCGCTGTAGTCGCTGTAGTGTCAGTTGCTGTCTAAATGTCACTGTCAGAGGGGTATACCCAAAAAGCACAATCTCAACAACACCAATAACACCAAAAAAAATTGGCTTAGTGGCATCTCTATGACAAGAGAAAGTGCTGTTTAAAATATGCTGATAAAAACACATAAAATTATGGCATATGGGTCAGTGATATTGCATAGACCTTTCTTTGAGCCAAAGGTTTTTCAACTATTTTTTTTTTTTTTTTAATAGAACGAGCAGCAGTAAGAGGCTATACTTTGCAGTATTTTCAGCAGTTCTGGGAAATTTCAATTTTGGATATGCTATGGTATACACCTCTCCAGTAATTCCATTTTTGATGAAATCATTAGACCCCAGCCTCACCATAAATACTGAAGAAGCATCATGGTTTGGGGTAAGGAAGATTTGTTTTCTTTACATTTCAGTAAATGCACTATTAATATTTACCCATGTGTCACTAGTACTGCCTACAGCATTAACAGAGGTACATATTTCCCAGCCCAAATTAAATGGCCGGAGCCGGCCCAGTGGCATGGAGGGCTGAGGTGTTGGATGCTTTACCTCCTACCATGCCAGTGATCTGGGTTCGGGAATGAGCCTGGGGCACCAAGAGTAGGTCGGGGCAGGAGGGCGAGGAGCTGGATTGAGTGGCTGCAAGTCTGCTCTCCTCTCCCAGGAAGGGATGTGGGTTTTCCTGGTTCTTGGCTGCCATCCTGTGGAGGCTAGGTGGCAGTGCTAAGCTGACCAAGGAGTCAGGCATTAGGCTAGGTGTGAGGACGGGGCCATCACCGGAGCCATGGGCCGCATGCATGCCTCCATGTGCATGCGCAACTGTGTTCTTGGATCCTAGGATAACGGGGAGAAAATGGGAAAATGGGGCACTTGGGGGGGGGGAGCTCAAAGAAGCCTTGTGCGCAGGGTGGATTGAGATCCTCTGAGGGAGGACCTCAGCTTGCCTGTCCCCAGAGCCCCGAAGAGAAAAAGCTCTATGGAGAAAAAATAAATGAGCAGTTGCCCCGTGTCGATACTGGATTTAGTTGGTTAGAGCATGGATTCGCTGCTTTGTTGATATCTCTTAAAAATTATTTTTTTACTGATATGTGGATTATCTTTGGATTAGTTGACACCCTCTGGGATCTTGGAAGAGTGTAAGATAAATAAAAGGACCAGTATTACTTATTCTTAGCTTTCTTTATCGGAACTTTATTGTTCACAGAAAAGAAACTACCTGATGTAAATTTCAAATGTCACTGTTTGCCACGTATCTGGTATAGACAGCCTTTACAGGGTTTTTTTTTTCTGACAATGTTTGTGATCTTATATGCAGAAAAAACAAAAAAATGATATATTCCATCAAAGCTCAGTGTGGGTTCAATTGGTTTATGCCCTTACAGCTGCTTTGTTCACTAGGGTTGAACGTCTCTGCTGAGCGCTGACTATGAATACACTGGGCAAAGTGCTGTTTAGTCTTCTCTGAACACCTTTCAGCTTTGTGATCTTGGATCATTTTTTGTTTCTCCCACTTCATGCTCCTTTCTTTAAGTTCTTAGGCACCCCTGTCATTTAGCAAGACTGGCTGAAGTAGGAGAGACTAGACTAGAGCAACTGCATGCTCTGTGAAGTCATTGGGTGCTATGCATGAAGGTGCGGTGTGGCTACATGCTGCATAACTAGGGTGCGTAGCCACCCCATACCCGGTGTGCCCCCATGCAGGATGCACAAGTGGGGGGTGTGCAGACCCACCACACCCGATCCCCCATGTCCACGGACTGCACCATGCTGGGGGTGTTCTGGGGGCATGCCAGCACTATGCGGTAGTCACTAAACCACGCAGTGTTGGCCGCATGGGTGTGGAGGGTAGTGCAGGGTATGCCAGGGCAGACCCTGCCATACCCCTCTGCACGCCCCCATGGTCTCCAACCACCAGATGCTGGGGGACCAGGTACCGTCTGAGTAGCGGTGGCACCAGGATGTTGCTGGGGAGGGAAGGACTGTCACTCATGCCCACCTACAGGGGCTCAGGGGTACAGCCACATTGTGGTCTGGGCAGTGGGCATGGCTGCCATTGTAGGCATGCAGGTTGGAGGTGGGTCCCGATGCCGGGGTCCTGCAGTGCACTGGGAGGATGCCGTTTCTGTTGTTCGACAATAGCAATCGACTGGCCATAGAGGCCATGCCGCACAGGTCTGGGTGCCTGCAGTAGTCATGCACAACCCCAGACCCGCACATTGCAGCGCAAGGGATCCACTGTTGAACCCAGGATGGGCATCCCATTGGATGCCTGCCTGGGTCCGCAACTCTGCCTCCGGCCGCCCTGTGGAGTCCTGTGCACTGGGGCCGGGGAGCCTCAGACGGGTGGCCGGTATTTGTGACTGCCGGTATGGGCGCACAAGTCTGCAGGTGCGAAGTGCCATGGGCAGGGTACACAAATTTTCCATGTACCCCCCACACGCTTGATGCATAGCACCCATTGTTAGTACAACACATTGACAACATCAAGGCAGAGGCTTCAGCTTTATACCCCAATACCTTCTGAAGAGAAATTCCTTCCACCCTGGCAAAACTGAAATCATCACCATAACTCACCAAGGGCCCAATTCTCAGTTGCTGTGGGGGAAGGGTACAGAACAAAAGAGGTGGATTTTGGCTGCACCATTGAGCTTCTTCGTGATAGCTCTATTCACAAAACTTGGTGCATGCCTCCCCCAGCAACACAGATGCAATGGAAGTTTGCAATCTATCTTCTAGTGGGTGGAAATGAGAGTGACCTCTACAAACAGACATAATTGTACCTGTGATCTGTCAGTATATTGCACTAAGCATTGCACTATGAATATTTATATTTATATTTAGAAATGTTTTGTATGTATCTTGTTAAAATTTCTGTACTTTTGAGAATGTTACACTTTGAAATGGTCTATGACCGATCAATAAATATTACTTACTTACAATGCAGTGCTGCAACCTGGTCACTGTGGTCTGTACAGAGACATCCCATCCAGAAGTACTATATTCTGTTTCCCTAACCTTCCTGAAAGTTCTATCTCCCTAACCCACCTAGAAATGTTGGACCCTGGTGGACCAGTGGTTCCTCCTCCCCCCCTAGTGGTCCAGTGGACCTCCACACACACCTGTTGAGGAGCAGGTCATGGCGGTTCGATGATTCCCACTTTCTATACTGAGCTCCATACCTGGTGATATAGTAGCTAACCCCACTCCCATCTCAGAAATCTTTCCTGCTGTCCTGGCTGTTGCGCCCAGTTACAACCCTGCATCTCCCATTGCTAGTTACTTTTACTAGGCTGTAACTGGGGAAAGGTGCAGGAGGCTGCAACTAGACTTGCAAAGCCACCATGCCATTGAGAATGGCCCTGAAACTGCTTGGTAGCTTCCGTCTGCGTTCCTGTACGGTCACAAAGATGTTCGTGACCACACGAGAAGGGGTTGCAGCCCCCATTGAGTATAGTTCAGTGTCACAATCTGAGCCCCACCTTCAACAACATGAATAGCATTGCTATGCCCACAGCACAGTTATGTTGTAATCTGTTTTAAAATGTAAGTAAGTACAAGTTTATTGTTTGACTAAAAGTCACTACAATACATTATATCCACAACAAAAATAAGCAATACAGCATAAATAATAAAATAACATAGCACCCAGCACTTCACAAACATCAATAGGTATTTAAAATGCTGAAAAAGAGTAAACTTTGTTACGTACATCGAAAAT
The DNA here is from genome assembly GCA_016271365.2 of Neoceratodus forsteri. Taxonomy (NCBI): domain Eukaryota; kingdom Metazoa; phylum Chordata; order Ceratodontiformes; family Ceratodontidae; genus Neoceratodus; species Neoceratodus forsteri. The sequence goes on along the minus strand of JADMNL010000022.1, from coordinate 6,200,094 downwards.
TTAATGCATAAACTAATGAAATGATTGATATACAACATAAGCAGAAATAAATTAAAGTTAAAGAATTAGATTATATTATCCAGTTCCCATTTAGGAATTTATTTGTTTATTCATATTCAACAATACGAAGACTGTATGCATAAAAGTGTGCATATTGCGCCAAACTTCAGAGTATAGATGTTAAATGAAGTTTCAGCGTGAACTAGAGATGCCTTGATATCCTGCACCTGATTCCGCAAGAAACACTTTTCTTAAACGAATATTGCCTCGGAGGCAGTGCTGCCTCGGAGGCAGACGACTTAATCCCTCCCTCCACTGTGTCTCATTGGTTAATACCTCCTGAAGGACGGTAACTGAGTTTGCTGCCTGTTGCTGCTGACTGATTATTCATCTGGTCTCTAAATAGACCTCCCACATGTTTTTTCTTGCTCTGATTGGGTGGTTCCAGCTTGCCCCTGATTGGTTAACATACAGAATGTCCCCTTTTTAAAGACACTTTTTTTAAATGAAAGTTGTCTCCAAGGCAGATCTGCCTCCGAGGCAGCCCTGCCTTTGAGGCAGTAATGGATAGGGCTGCCTACCAGACAGAGCTTTAACCTTGATAACTAAAGACCTGAGCTTCACTGCTGTGCCAACTTGGTGGTGTAGTGGAAAGGTTTACAGCCTGATAAACACGAGGCTGAGAGTCTGAATCCACACAAGGTCCCCTCAGTTCTCTTTTGTCAGAATTTCATCTGAATGGTGATTCTTGGCGGCATGGTGTTAGAATAGTAAGTATATAAGAAAACGGACTCACTGTGGCTGTGAGAAAGAATAATTGCAACAATAAACTTTTGCACTGGACGCAGATCTGCAACACTTTTCTTAAACAAATATTGCCTCTGAGGCACAGCTCAGTCCCTTTCCTTACATACTTACTATTCTAACACCATGCTGCCATGGATCACCACTCAAGTGAAATGCTGACAAAAGTGAACTGAGGGGACCCTGTGTGGCTTCAAACTCTCAACCTTCCATTTATCAGGCTGTACACTGTTCCACTACACCACCAAGCTGGCACAGCAGTGAAGCTCGGATCTTTAGCTGTAGAGGGTGAAGCTCTGCCTGGGAGGCAGCCCTATCCATTCCTGCCTCAAAGGCAGGGTTGCCTTGGAGGCAGATCTCCCTCAGTAACAACTTTCATTTGAAAAAAAAAAGTGTCTTAAAAAATGCATTTTCTTTATGTCAGCCAATCAGGGGCAGGGTAGAACCACCCAATCAGAGCAAGAAAAACATGTGGGAGGGCCATTTAGAGACCACATGAATAACCAATCAGCAGCAACAGGCAGCAACCTCATTTACTGCCTTCAGAAGATATTACCCAATGAGACACAGCAGAAGGCAGGATAAAGTGGTCTGCCTCTGAGGCAGCAGCATGTATAATCAATCTGTAGCAACAGGCAGCAACCTGAGTTACTATCCTTCATAAGGTATTAACCAATGAGACACAACAGAGGGTGGGATTAAATAGTCTGCTTCCGAGGCAGCGGCATGTGCAGCAAGAGGTGGGCAACCTCAGTTACTGTCCTTCAGAAGGTATTAACCACTAAGACACAGCGGAGGGTGGGATTAAGTCATCTGCCTCTGAGGCAGCACTGCCTCCGAGGCCCCAAGCCTCCAAATCGTAACCTCTTATTTGGTTAATCACCGGTTTATTGACTTTGGCCCAAATGCAAGCCGGACTCTATGGGCCATACAAGGTTTCCTTCAAGGCCATTTCCAATCCTCTGGTGAAATAAACTCTTCACTCAAGGATGCTCATACTAAGGCTATTCCAAAATCAGGCGCAAGCTTTATTCGGTTCCATCGCAGCACAGTTCACTAAAACTATCATTAATTATACAGTTTAGTCGCAAGAATATGAGTCAGCCTTTTTCCAGATAACACTCCACAGTAATACTGCCATTCCTAAATCTTAATTAATTAATTTCAGTTGTAAACACTATTTGCTTCCTTAGCAATTAACTGTTAATTGCCAATAGTTGTGAGTCTGGACCACCTGCCGTTAAACAGCATCCATAATAAGGTTTGTTTTTTATCTCCATTTAAGGAGTAAAATTAAGAAAAAAAACACAAATATAAACAAACACAAACATTTATACAGCATCCCTGAAATCATTCTGTATAAAATCTATATACAAGGTAAAATTCCTATATCAGTATTTGAGGTTCTCTTTAAGTTTTATATGACATCTATTCATACACTTCTCCCTTAAGGAGTGGGGACATGATCCCAAATCCATTATAGCAGCTCTATACACTAAATACAGGAGTCCAGCTAATAAGTTATCAAAAATATATGTCAAAATAGTTCTTAAGTGGCTCCAACTGAAATGCTGCTAAACAAGCAAAGTCAACAGCATTATTCCTTAGGTAATGGAGTCTAGTGGTTATAGTTTTTTAACTTTGGAGGCACATTGCAAAGATCTTTGTGGAGATCCTTTTCAAATTTTAAAGTATGACCTAGGACTCCATCCATTCAATGAAAAGCTCGTCTAAGGAGTCAAATGGGGAGGAGCAATTGGAGTAACAATTTCAGCCATACATTGTCCAAGTTAATGTAGACTCCATCACACTCTAGCACCAATGCATCATCTTAAAAGAGAACTATAAGTATTTTGCCTGATAAAAATAAAAAAGTATTGCCTCAAAGCACCTATATGACTTGACCCCAGCTCCATTGCCAGCTCCATTGCTGGCTGAGGCAAAAGAGTCAATTTTAAGTGCACCTCAAGACACTCATAGTATCCCTCCAATTTTCATTCATAGGAAACATAGCCATTAGTGCCCTTAGACAAAGGAATCTATCTATTGAAATTTTAAGTGCACAGTTCTATAATGACTGAGTTTCTCCAGCACTATTGCTGAGTCAGTCAAATGGAGTCACTTTTAATTTTTAAACCAACATACTAGGACTCCATTTCCATTTTTAAAGTTGATGACCACAAAATTAACTGCAATACAGCATTCCCAGTGGTATCCCTGTACTCCAAGATGAGAGCATAGTCAGGCTCCATTTTCCCAATTTACTTCCCATTTATTCTTTTGAAATATGTTATAACTCCAGCCATTTTTTCTCCGTGAGTTCTCTGCTTTTGCACTGAGTGCCACAATCACCTGCTGAGAAATAAAACAAAAGAAACATGCTCCACTAACATTGTAAGTTTATAACTTCAAAGTGGATCCAGCAGACCCCAACCCTAGGCAACCATAGCATACCTTTTAAAGGTTTGATTAAATACATTTATGCCTGAAAACACTGCAGGCTTGTTCCACCAGCAGCATTCGATCATAACAATAGTATCACACCATCCAATACTGTGGCTTTCTTTCTTTCCTCGTTCTAATTCAATGAACATCCAAAACATTCAAACGGAGTGCTGAGAATGCTAAAAACCAACAGTCAGCCAGAGCAGTCAGTTTGCAATAAAAGCACACTTTACGGCACTTTTAAGCACTTTTAAACTATAGAAAGTGATTATCCAAAGACTACAAAACAAAATAACAAGAGTTTCATTCAAAAGGTCTTGGCTAGCATATTTTAGCAAGGAGTGGACAAGGAACAGGGGGTCTGCAGCAGGGAGCAGTGCAGCACTGCAGTCATCTTGCTGCTCTGCTCCCTTCTCCATTTTAAAATGTAACTCTCTATGCCATTCTCTCTCTGGAATCTGCTTAGTCTTGTTTTAAAAGCCTAAACAGCACTAGCTTCTGAAACCTCACTGAGTAGCTTATTTTACATGTTAGCCACCCTCTGTATGAACTAATATTTTCTGATGTCCTCTTACTCCGCCCCTCACTGTTTGAAGGCATGCCCTCTAGTTCTGCCTGCATCCACACTCTCAGATATCGGTATGTACTCAACCCTGTCTATCCCTTTTAGTATTCTGAAAACAATATTCATTTCCCCCCTTAGCCATCTCTTTTCAATGGCTAAATAATACAAGCTGTGTCAGAGCCAATATGGCTGTGGAGAGCTTTTAGGAGCATCAAGAGTTGTCAACAGAATATGCTGTGCTCTCACTGTACAGGAGTCAGCCGTAATACTGCAGCAATTACAGTACTGTGCATGCGTGATATTCGCACATGTGCAGTTTGCCCCAGAGTCAGTCTTGTGCAACATGGCTGTGCTAACATAACTATGTGTAACAACCCAGTCCCCTCGGGTTACTAAAATCCCATTAGTACTAGTCTTAGGCAGGTAGGAAAAGGCAGCTGGTGGGGAGCTCATTAGTGGCCTTCTAGATAATGACATCATTATTTCTTCAGCTAGCCTCAGAGAAGGATGATTATGTCATTTAGAACTCTCACAGCAGCATAACCATTTTAGAGTCAGCTACTCTCAGGAAGCTTAGAATGTTCATCAGTAAGTTCAAGTGTGGCAGAAAGAGTGGCAGGAGGTCTGCAGTTGGGGTTCTGTCAAAGGGAGCCCTGTTATTTATGGGGAGGCAGTATAATGCAGTGGTTTAAGGCTCTGAGCTGCAAATCTGGAGACCTGGGTTTGAATCCCACGACCCCCACTTGCATACTGTGTGACCCTGAGCAAGTCATTTAACTTCATTGTGCTCCCAGGTCGCACCTGTAAACAAGCTTTCAGCTTAGTGTGACACTTCTGGTTAAAAAATTTGAAAAAAAAAAACAGTCACCCTAGTTTGGTAAAATCTTCAGTTTGCCTGCAGTATTGTTTAATTTCACTCCAGGGGGAGTGAGAGGGAATGCAGTTTTTGTGAATCCAAGGGGCAATCCCCTGAAGTTCCTGAAGTTTGCAGCTGCCTTAAGGAAGAACAATGAGTATAATCTGACAGCTACCAGAGAAAGAAAGGTGCATTTTGTTCTTTCCATGACTGGAAGGAAGGAACAACTAATCTGTGAGTACAGAATGTGAGACTGTTCTCTGAGGGAGTTGTCTGAGGTGTGTGTGCCCTAGATAAGGCTAGATCACACTGGTCAGGACCTCTTTCACCACAACTGTGCTGAATTTAAAGTTAAAGTTGGGAGTTTTTAACAATTCATTAGGGATTGGAGAGACTCATTTGGTGTAACCCTGAAGGAATGGCAGAGTCTGTTTGGGGCAAAGGGTGGGAGGAATGCCATTTGGAGTTTCAGGCAGGGCTAAGTGGTTTGTGGATGGGCACCAGTGCTCCCTGGGCAAAAATCATGCACCAGGAGGATTTTAAAGTATGCAGCACATCCCACAGATATACATTTTGGAAAAGAGATAGAGATGTTGTTGTGGAAAACAGTACTTAGTCCCTACTTCAAGTCATAATGCTCTGTTGTGACATCACAACCTGTTGCCATGAGAGTAATTGTGATGTCACAAGCAGTGCATTATGACCTCAGGTAGGGAGGCAGCAACAGAAATAGATGAACTCTTCAGGAGCAAAAATGCTGTTTTCATACAAACAACCTCAGCAATAAATAATGGGTAGGAGGAAAGAACTAATGTGAAATACAAGCTGAACCTTATCTAAATATTATGTTTTGTTAAAGTTCTCCTGAAGGTGACAGCTGCTCTTTAAGCTTATTTTTCCTTGTGTTTTTAATCATTGTTCATTTACTAATGCTAGCACAGACACACACAGATGGTTTTAAAATGAAGTTTCAGTTGGTTTATAGCTTTTCTCAGGAAATGAACTTTCATGTCAGTGAAATTTGACCTTGGGTTAGCTTTCTTTTGATGTAACTTATGCTGTCTTGTTTAGAATTTCACTTAACTGGCATAGTAATTTGTAAAGCTGAGGCTGTTTAGAAGTGTAATAGGAGTTATGCCAAACAAATGTAAATATCTCTAAAAGTATACAAGTTACAGATAATAAACCTGTTTAAAAGTTGTTCATGAGAAAAATACCTTTCAAATGAGCCTATTCATTAAGCTGCACTAATTATTGTTCTTTAAACTATGGCCATCTGAGTACCTCAATTTTCATTTTTCATAGGAGTTATGCCAAACAAATGTAAATATCTCTAAAAGTATATGTGTTACACATAACCCATTGTATGAAAGTTGTTCAGGACAACAATACCTTTCCAATGAGCCTATTCATTAAGCTGCACTAATTATATTTTTTAAACTATGGCCATCTGATTACCTGAATTTTCATTTTTCTTCACAGTTTTCACCTTTCGGATGGCTACATTTAAAAAAAAATCTAATGAACAGATTAGTGACTACCCTCATTTGAAAGATTGTTTTGTCCTAAACAACTTTCATGTTAGTTGTATATTGGTAACTTCTATACTTTCCGAGATATTTACATTTGTTTGGCATGACTCCTACTGTGTTCACTCAGAGAGAAAAAAATGAGGTTGTTTGGAAGACCATATTTTACAAAATATAAAAAATTCAGATTAGTGACTACCCTCGAGTGAAAGGTGTTTTTGTCCTGAACAACTTTCATGAGGGGTTGTTTTTGTACACCTTGACTAGTTTTAAAGATATTTAGATTTGTTTGGAAGCTGTGCACATTTGCTCTCAGAGAAAAGCAGCAAAGAAAGAAGGGAGTATTTCTGAGCTGCCATAAGGATTTGCAGTTATGGAAGAATACACTGAAAAGTACTAAAAATATTTGTTCAACGGAAAGCCCTTTTTTCAAGCTAAAGCAGGATGGCTGTAGGCTCCACCCACACTCCCACAGCCATTAGGGGTGGGTGGACCAACCCACCGAAAATCAGAACCCCCCCACATCCAGTTGGGTCCAATGGATCCTTATTAATAAGAGTCAGCTGCTAATTTGTATCGAGTCCAGGTCCATCGGCCAGGGTCTATCGGCCACAAGTTGCTTTTACTGTATTGCATGAAAAGCACTGTACCTTTCAGCACTTCCATTTTTAGCCTGTAGATGGCACAATCCTCTGGAGCCTGGCCAGCCAGCAGTCACCTGTTTGCCACATTTCAGGCCATGTGACTGACTGGCTGGCTGACAGTGGCATCCTCCTGGGCTGGTAGCAGGTACTGGATCCTGCTTTACACTTGTAGGAGAGACTGCAGGCAAGGCACGAGCAGCAGAAGCAAGTGAGTTACCGGCTCATGAATGAGCACGTGCAACCGAAGGGCAGAGAAGCTTGATTGGCCATATCCAGCCAGACTGACAGGCTAGGCAGCCAGTAGCTGAAGGGAGACTGCCTGTCAGTACTGGCTATTGGCCAATGCATTGGGTGGGTGGATCTGGAACGTGCTGTAGCTCTGTGTTCCTTAGAAGAGGCACCATTTGTGAGCAAACAGTTGGCAAGAACGGGCGCATTGCTTGCTTTCATGCTTTATTCTGTGAGTCTGTATTACCAGTTTAAAAAAAACACATTACGTTGATAATAACCGTGTGTCTAACATCTCTGTTGCCTTGCATTTTTAATAGCTCTTAAAAATAGCATGCTACATTTAAAGGAACAGTAACAGTAAAAAAGTATATATCTGGGGTTGGGGGGATTGAAGTGAGAAAGAGAACACTGTGTGGGCCGGGCAGGGGACATCTGAGGCTCCTGGTGGTTGTGGGCCAGATGGATATATATACCAATAAGTTGGCAAAAAAAGAAAGATAAAAAAGTAAAATACAGTAATCTGTTTGTTACTGAGTCCATGTGGAGGTTGGAGGAATTGTTATTACTAGTCTGAGGGCAATCAAATTCTGATCTAAACCTAAAATACAAATAAAAGCATTTACTACAGTAAAAACGGAAAGGCCTTGATAAAATGGATGAAGGAGGAATGAGTGTGGTTGTGAGGCTGAGAGTACAAAGGAACTTGAGAACAACTGAGAGGAGTAAAGAAAAATACATACAGGAAAAAGCTTTTTTTTAAAAAAAATAAATAAACCTCAGTATAGTCAGTGCTGGAAGGGGGAGTGTGTCTGTGAGGCTGAGCCTGTCCTGAGAGAACAGAGGAGAACAAGTGAGAGGACTAAATTTAAAAAAAAATACCTTCAGGAAAAAGCATTCTTTTGTATCATTAAAAAAAATTAACCTAGCTACAGTGGTGGAAGGGAGAGTGTGGCTGTGAGGTCAAGCCTGTCCTGAGAGGACAAAGGAACTTGCGAACAAGTGAGAGGACTAAATAAAAAGAAAATACAGGAGAAATTGTGTTATCATAAAAAAAAAAAAACAACTAGATACAGTGGTGGAAAGGGAAGTGTGTCTGTGAGGCCGAGCCTGTTCTGAGAGGACAGAGAATCTTGAGAACAAGTGAGAAGACTAAATATTAAAAAAAAACAAAAAAAAAAAAACTGAAAAAGCATTTTCTGTGACCAGCAAAAAAAAATGGGAATGGGATTCCCCGTCGAGGTCAGACAGGTCACTTTACAGTTACAGCTCTGGTACTGAGGCAGGGAACAGACACAGGTCAACTGCATGACTGCCATATTCAATTGAGCAGCACATCAGTGCTATAAACTCACAATTTTCATTTCTTAAAATGCTGTTTACAATTCTGTGCATGTGTCACAGATCTTAGTGTCATTTTATGCAATTATATAGCAGATTTGCAGTTTTCATCACATTTTACAAAAGATTCTGATTCGAATCAGAACAAATCAGAACTTATTAGGACTTTGGCCTGGATCCTAGTCCTGATAATAAGGGTCAGGACCTTTTCGGGTCCGCTCATCACTAACAGCCATAGTGAGTGTTCCAATCTTTCCTTGTAGTTTTTGCCTCCTAAGTCACTAATCATCTTGGTAGTGCTGTGCTGAACCTTCTCAACCTCTTCACGTCCTTTTTGTATTGCAGTGACCCAAAATGGACACAGTACTCCAGGTGTGGTCGAACCAAGGCCTTGTACAGGCCTCTGTTGATCTGTTTCTTACCCACTTCCTAATACATCCCAGCATTGCGTTTGCTTTTATTATAGTCAGTCAAGGTTGTTTCCTCTGTGGCTGAGGTAGGCAGCGCTTCCTTTCAACCCCATCCCAGCCACCCCCCACTGTCTCCCACTTTTCCAGGATTAACCTGCTAGTTGGGTGAACCCCCACAGATTTCCCCCATGGGAGGGTCAGGAGGGGTAGGGCCATCTCCCCCCAAAAGAACTCATCTGGTATTTGGCTCACAGGCTCCGTGGTGGAGCATTTAGGGGGTCAGCATGCAGGGCATCATACGCACCTGCCTGGCTAGTTTTGTCATCCAGTTGTGTCCTGTCCCATGCTGGGGCATGCACCAGACATGTGTGCACATTGCAAACATCCCACAGCTCCCTTACTATTTGTGCCACCCTCAGACCCACACTACCACCAGGCATCCACCTGGTGGCAGTTATTTGGCAGGAATGACATACCTTCCTCCCCAGGAGAGGAGAGCAGAGCAGTGCCTCAGATGCTCAGTCCTCTGGCCCCCAGTCGGCACCTCAGCAACCTGAGATTGCTCCCAATCCTGGGTCGCCAGCATGGTGGATGGTAGTGCTACCACTGTGCCACTTGGCTAGGTTGCAGTTACTTTTTCAACCATGGCAGCACACTGTCATCTGGCTTCACGTTATGCTTCACCGTTACTCCTATATCCTTTTCCTTAGTTGTGCTGCCCAATGTTGCATCATACAGGGCGTATGTGCAACCTACACTCCTTGCCTCTACATGTAGTACCAATGCACTTCCCCACTATAACTCTACACCCCCCATTTCTCAGCTCACACCCTGATATGAGCCAGTGTCCCTGTAGTGTATCTCCCTTCTCTGCTGTGTCAATTTTTTTGCCATTTTAGTGCCATCAGTAAAATTCAGTAGCCTGCTGTTGTCCCCCTTCTCAAGGTTATTAATAAACATGTTAAAAACCAATGGAACACGCAGCAGCCCTAGGGTATTCCATATCCCTCCAGCTTTAAAGGCGAATGTTCAGTACCACACTCTGCTTCCTACCTGTCAGCCAATTTGCTATTCCTCTCCAATAGACTTTGTGAGCTTCAGATTGTGATACTTTCTCAATTAGTTTTCCATGTGGCATAGAGTCAGGGGCCTTCTAAAGTCCTTGCAAGAATATAGCCATCACTCAGACCCCTACTTACCTCCTGATAGAAGACAATTACGTTGGTTTAACAGGATCTACCTTTTGTGAAACTTTGCCATGTGTGTTTATGTATGTATGTATTTATTTATTTTGAAATATTTACCAGGAAAGACATACTGAGCTTAAATAGCTTGTTTCTATATGCATCCTAGGAGAGGGGGAAGGAGGAGGGTACAGCAATAAATTACAATAGTTGGTTACACAAATCAGAAATCAAAATTGTAAGTTCTACCATTAAGTAGCAACAAAATGAACAAGGTGAACTAGGCAGAGCATCTTTAGAGCAACAAGTAATAAAAGTGCAAATTAGAACACAATTAGGGTATGAACAAATCACTGCTAGGTATGGTGTTAAAGTACAGAAGGCAGCAACTTGAAGGATGAATGAAGTGCTGTTGGCACCTTGTTCAGCAGGAAAGGATGGAGGAAATTGGGAGCAGGGGGAAATGAATTAGGGCAGGAGCAGGGGCAGTGGGGGATATTGTAGGGTGACAAAATACATCACAGGATCAGAAACAACTCAGTAGTGAGTAGTAAATGCACTGAGGAGAGATTTGAATGAGTGGGAGGATGGAGCAGTATGAACGGTAATAGGAAGAGAGTCGCAAGGTTTGGGGAAGCAGAAGGAGAAGGTAGCTTGGCCAGCAGAGGATTTTATGGAGAGGAAGCGCAAGAGACTGACGGCCAGAGTTGTGAAGGGAGTAGGAGGTAGAAGGGGGGCATTGAGGAGGGAAGAAAGGTAAAGGGGAGGGACCCAAGTCAGAATTTGAAGATGAAAGTAGCACAGTGAGCGAGGCACCTGGCATCAAGGGAGGGAAAGGAGAGTGAGGAGTAAAGGGAACAGTGGTGAGTTCTAGGGGGCAATCAAGGGCAAAGTGGCAGAAGAAGTTAAGTGGTGGCTTCAGTCTGGCTAGGGTGGATTTGGGAGCTGCTTGGTAAACAATGTCACCGTAGTCAACGTAGGGAGAATCATCTTCGAGATTATGTCTCTGTGGGCAAGAAGCAGTATACTCACTTTTAACCAATCAAATCTTTATTTTATAAAAGGCGCCTTTCCTGAGTTCAAGGCACCTGTACAAAAATACATAAACCATATACACAGATAAATATAAAATGATAAAGACATCAGATAAATATACAGCTAATCAATAAAAATTCAATTAAAAGCCTGGGAGAAAAGAAAAGATTTCAATTCCTTCTTGAAGCTATGGATGGTAAGGCATTCTCTTATCCGATGAGGTAGAGAATTCCACAGGGTAGGGGCCATAAATGCAAAAGATCGGGCCCCAGATGTTTGCAAATGAACCCTGGGAATCTCTAGCAGAGTGGATGGGTGGGGCAATAGGGAGAAAGGAGATCTTTCAAGTAGTGGGATCCAAACTACAGCAGGTCGGCCGCAACGTTTGGACGATCCTTGCGACATTCACGTAATCTGGCTGGCTAAAGCTGGACCAGGAAAACCAGGTGCTTGCAACCTCCTGCTGACTGCCGCAATCCCCTATAGAGGGAGCCTGGAAGATACTGGCCCTGATAATGGCAACCTTATCTGTGAAGAATCAAGCAAACTCATCACATCTTTCTTCTGATAAGGCTCCACCAGACTGCAGACAGATTGGATTGCACAATCTGTCCACAGTTCAGAAAAGTTGAGCTGGTCGATTCGCCACGGAGGCAATCTCCCTGGACAGGAACTTTGCCTTCTTATGGGAGATTGCCAATTGATAGAATGTATAATGGTCCATCAATTTAAGCCTATAACCTGTAAAGCACATCCAGTTTGGGGTGAAGCTTCTGGTGGATGATATCCACATGAGCTGAGAAATTAAGATGATGCTCCAGCTAGACCCTGAGGTATTTAAAAGGAGGAAACATGCTCAGTTCTATCACCATCAGTGGTGTGGAAGGAGGGGAGAGAGTGAGCCTAGCTAGTCTCTGCCTTGTGCCATAAGTGCCCCAAGACTGGAAGGTGGCGCATATAGTGCCTATCCACAAGGGGGGATCAAGGGAGGTGGCAGGGAACTACAGGTCTGTCAGCCTGACATCGGTGGTGGGCAAGGTGATGGAGGGCATTGTCAAGGAGAGGCTGGGGGGGACCTGGATAAGTCAGGGTGCCTGGATGATAGACAGCATGGATTCATCCCGGAGAAATCGTGTCAGACAAACCTGGTGGAGTTCTATGACTGGGTGACAAGTGCCTTGGACCTGGGTAGACCAGTGGATGTCCTCTTTCTAGACTTCAGCAAGGCATTTGATCTGTTCTCATGTGGGCCTGTTGGATAAGCTGGGAGAAATGGGGTGGGAACCAGATGATCAGATGGATAGGCAATTGGCTCCAGGACCGGACCCAGAGGGTCGTAGTTGGTGGGATAGTCTCATCCCCAAGGAGGGTCATTCAGTGAGGTCCCACAGGGATCAGTCCTGGGCCCCTTCTGTTCAACGCCCATATCTGACATAAGGACAGGAATCAGGAGTGAGATGAGTCTCTTTGCAGGTGACTCGAAACTGGGGGCGGTGGTGGATGGGGAGGAGGGGAGGGTGGCCCTACAGGGGGACCTGGAGGCTCTGGAAAGATGGTCTAGAAAGTGGAAGCTGAGGTTCAATGCAGGGAAATGCAAGGTACTCCACCTGGGGGCCAGAAACCCAGGCCAAGTGTACACCCTGGGGAATGCTACAAGTCTCGATGGCTGAGAGGGACTTGGGGGTGGTGGTGGATGTCAAGATGAACAACTCTGAGACTTGTAGGAGGGCAGCAGCCAAGGCCAACAGGATGCTGGGATGCATGCTAGGGGGATCACCTCCAGAAGGAGGGAAGTGATACCCTCTGTATAACGCTTGGTGAGGCTGCACCCTTGAGTACTGCATGCAGTTTTGGAGGCCACACTTAAAGAGGAACATTAACCTCCTGGAGAGGGTCCAGAGGAGGGCAACCAAAATGATTTGGGGCTTGGGGACAGGACCTATGAGAAGAGGCTCAAGAGCTAAATATGTACACATTGGAAGAGAGAAGAGACCAGGGGGACATGATAGAGGTCTTCAGGTACATGAAGAGGGTAAATAGGGGAGGAACAGTCAGGGTGCTTCGAAGGAAGGAGGGGGCCACTAGAGGGCATGGGTGGAAGCTGGAGGGGGGAAAATTCAGGGGAGAAAGGAGGAGGTGCTACTTCACTGAGAGGGTGGTGGAGCCATGGAATGCACTGCCTAGGGGGCTGGTGGAGGCAGAGACAGTGGAGGGGTTCAAGAGGGGGTGGGACAGGTACAGGGGAAGGGTTCTGGAAGCAAAATCCAATGCAGCAAGAATATCCGGAACTGGGAAGGGAGAAGCCAGAGAAGGTGAGGGGGACAGCAAGGTCAGCACCCAGGGTGGGGGCTGACCAAACGAGCAGACACGAAAGACCGTTAGGCCTATTCTGCTGGCATTTTAGTATGTTAGTAAGTCATGGAGACTGTTTTTTTTGGCATTGAAGTATAGCTGATTATCCCAGAACCAGTGCCGGATGTTGATGTAGTCCAGTTGCAGCAGGGCCATAAGGTCAGAGGCCGAAGATCCAGAGGTAAAAAGGACTGTGTCAAGTTTAATTGCATACATGTGAATGGGTGCAGAAGAACAGGCAGAATAAAGGCCATTCAGGAATATGGAGAATAGAATAGGGCCAAGGATGGATCCTTGGGTTAAGCCAGAGCAGATGGGAGGGAAGGGGAATAAGGCATCCCCAATATGGACAGCTTGGGACCTGTCCTCAAAGTAGGAGCAGAACCACCAACTGAGTAAGTGGACAGCCTCGCTGCCTTTAGGTTGTCCAGAAGAATAGTGGGGCAACAGTGTCGAAGGCTTTGGCCAGGACAAAAAACTAGCTGAGGTGACAAAGCCCTGATCCATATCAGATAGGATGGAGTCACTGAATTGCAGGAAGGATATGGAGGCGGAGTGGAACTTCCTAAAACCAAACTGGTATTGGTGAAGAAAAAAGAGAAATCAAAGAAAGGGGAGAGTTGGGAGAGAACAAGTTATTCCTGGAGTTTAGCAGAGTAGGGAGGAGGGAGGTAGGTAGGTCTGTAGTTACCAGGGGAGGAGGAGGGGTCACCCCCTTTGGGAAGGGAGATGATTGTAACCTACTTCCATGTGTTAGGGACTGAGGCTAGAGTGAAGAAGTGGTTTAAAAGAATGGGGACAGGGAGACCAATGGTAGGAGTGGAGAGAGACAGGAGTTTGGGGTCAAGACCATCAGGGTTCCTACCTTTGTGAGGAATTTAGAGCTAAGAAGGCTTTGAGGGAAGCAGAGGGTGTGGTGAGAGAGAAGGAGAAAGGGAGGATGGGGGATGGAGGGAGGGAGTTGAGATGATAGGGGAAGGAGAAAGGGGTGGAGGGGATATAAAGGAGGGAAAGGGCACTGGAGGTAAAAAAAAGGAGTACAAAGATGATTCAATAGTAGCAGGGTCTGAGACAGTGGTGTCACCCACCTTGAGGATGGGGGGCAGAGTCAGAGGGAAGAAGAAGGTGTGAATGACTGTCCAGAATTTTGAGGTGTGAGTAAGGTCGTTCTAGAGTGTGGCTGTAAAGTAATCAGCCTTCACAAGCCTAGTAGCTCATGTATAGGTGTTACAAAGGGTCATACAACTAGTAAGGTCAAATGGAGAACCAAAGGACAGGTCACATGCTGGTTGACAGGCCAGCAGCTCAGCTGAGATCTAAGGTAGGTAAGAACGTAAGACCCCAGTTTTTCTAAGGGGTGCATGGTGATCCCTGACAGACAATAACTTGGAGTTAAAGAATTTGTGGGCTGTGTTGATGTTGTTAGCAGCTGACATGGGGAACCATTCAGTAGTAGCAAGTTCACCATGAAGGCAGGACAGGTCCAGACTGAAAGCTTGTATCTGTATAAATTGTGGGGGGCGGGACTATGAGATGATGTATCTTGGACATACAGTAGACCATCTAGTTGTCACTGACAGCACTGGGGAGGATACTGGCATCCAGTATAGGTGGGGGTGTAAGGAGATGACCCAGTTCAGGAGTGAGTGGTTAAGGAATTTGTGATTGAGCTAAGTGGGATCAGACATTGGTTATGAGAGCCAGAGGGATTTTATGTTTTGGCATAATTTGCAAAGGGAGGGGGAGAGACAACTGAGATTGAAGTCATCTAAGATAAGCAACTCAACAGAGGAGGCATGAGAGGATATGGTGTTGAGGAGTTCAGTGACAATGAGGGAAATATGCCAGGGCAGCAATACATTTCAGCAATGAATATGGGTATTGAAAATGGGAGTGAAAGTATGAGAAGCACCTCATAAGCAGAAGGAGGGGAGGCAGACAACACAGTTTCAAACTGGATGCAAGAGGAAAGGTAGATGCCAACACTACCACCCCTCTTTGCTCAGTCCTGTCTGGTGGTAGAGAAACTTGGGATAGTAACAGGAGCATCTGGGATCTTAGCAAACAGCCAAGATGACAAGATCACCAGCACATCAGGTTTAAGGTTAACATTAGTGGTTCTAATAGGTTAATTTGGCAGGGGGGCTGTGGAGGTTAAGATGAGCCACTCTCAACCCTTTGGGGAGGTGAGAGGGGGATGACAGGGTTGACAGGAGAGGTGGGGATGACAGGGCTGGACAGGGATTAAGCTCAATATCACCTGCCACTAAAAGTAACAAGGAGCTTAAGGGAGCCTATGCATTGCTTGTTCGGAGAGATGGGGGGTAGGTAGGAAAGGGTTAAGGAGAGAGGGGGAGAGGCCCCTATGTGATTCATGGTGAATCCAAGAGGAAGGGAGAAGGCTGCATCCAGGAATCCAAGGGGAATGGGGAGAGAGGTGAGCCAAGAGGGAAGGAGAGTGGCACGTGATAGGGAGAACGTGAGAAGGAATGGAGGGGCAAGAGTAGATGTGGGGGAGGAGAGAATAGCAAGGAGGGGGAGGACTGTCATTGAGGCACAGGTCAGGAAGCATAGGGAGAACCAGGAGCAGTTTTAGAATTAACCAAAAATATTTATTTACAGTAGCAGTAACAAAAAAATAAATAAACTTGTTCATAATAACTATGTACAGAGGAGAAATGAAATAGTTTTTTCTTTCAGTCTATGTACTGTATCCCTTTTTATGTTTGCTTGCACGCATGTGCAAGAAACATAGTGCCATCATCCGAGATACCGGATGCAGTGGCATACAGTTGAAAGGGAGAGCTCCGCTTCAGTGAGCAGAGCTCTCCCCCCAACGCACGCAGGCATGCAAGCACTGCATTTTGCATGCTCGTGCTCATGTGCGCTCCCCCCGATGCACACACTGTATGGCCGACAGGCTGCCCAATCCCTGTTGGCTCCAGGCCCCCCCAAAAAAACAAGCTTCCCGGTGCCACGCTGGGAGCCCACCCCAGCGTGGCAAACAATGTAGGCCGACGGGGTGCCAAATCCCCGCCGGCTCCACGCCTCCAGGCCCCCAAAATATTTCCAGGTGCCACGCTGGGAGCCCACCCCAGCATGGCAGAAACTGTTATGGCCGACGGGGGTGCCCACTTCCCCATCAGCTTCAGCCCCCAAGCAGCCTTCCTGATGCACGCTGGAGCCCACCCCAGTGTGGTCATCCTCCTTAAAAAAAAAGTCCCTGAAAGAAAAAAAATGGTCCCTCGTGGTCTCGTTGAGCCTTTCCCCACCCGCGCCCACCCACTGCGCACCTCCCCACCCATGCCCCTACCTCCGACTCCGTGCAACGATCTTCGTGGACCGGGAACATGTCTGCACTCTTCAAAGCCGACCGTGAACTGAGGAAATGCCAGTAAGCTGTATAATGTAATAAATAGGGTTTTTCAACTTTTGCTGCATATCTCAGGCATTTTTTAGTGCACCAAATTTTCAACATGGGTTTGGGACCCCTCCTCTCATAATTCTGTCACTGTCATGGTGTTAATCGGGCTCGAAGGGTGATTTCGTGGTTACTGTGCGGAATCACCTTCCGGGACTGATTAATGGAATGACAGTGCCAGTGTTCATGAGGTGGGCTCTCAAAAAGCCTATGTTGAAAATTTGGTGAAAAAATTCCTAAAAATGACTGTTTTACGAGTGTGCATTGTGCAGTTCCTACGCACGCTCATAAGTTCATGAAGTTTTAATAGTCGCACTCTGGATTTTTAACATTACCATTTTAACATATCTCCTTATGAGCAGTACAGCTGTCATTTTTCACATGTCGCCCAAAATGTGTTTCCGTGCATGTAGCGCACAATGGCGCAGTCGGTGTGTGCAATCATGTTTGGGACACATTAAGAAAATCACAGTGATGGTGTTCATGAGCAGAGGTGTTAAAATGGCTATGTTGAAAATTTGGTGAAAAAATTCCCCAAAATGACTGTTTTAGGAGCGCACGTTGCGCAGTTCATGCACGCTGGCAAGTTGCTAATTTGTAATATTTGCACACCAGATTTTCAACATTGCCATTTTACCACACTTCCTTATGAGCAGTACAGCTGCCATTTTTCACATCTCGCCCAAAATGTGTTATCGCACATGTAACGCACAATGGTGCTGTTGGTGTGCGAAAACAATGTTTGGGACAGATTAAGAAAATCACAGTGACACTGGTCATGAGCAGAGGTCTTAAAATAACTATGTTGAAAATTTGGTGACATAACTCCATAAAATGACTGTGTTACGAGTGAGCATTGTGCAGTTTCCACGCACCCTCGTAAGTTCATGAATTTATAATATTTTCAGTCCAGATTTTCACCAGTGGCATTTTTCCACACCTCCTTATGAACAGTACAGCTGTCATTTTTCACAACATGGCCAAAATGTGTTTTCACACTTTCAGTGCAGAAATGCGTGGTCACTGTGGGAAATCATTGTTCGAGACAGATAAAGAAAATCACACTGACACTGTTCATGATCGGAGGTCCCAAAATGCCTGTGTTAGCAATCTGCTATAAAAAAATCCCCAAACAAGTTACATTACAGGTGTGCGTTGTACAGTTTCTACACATGCTCGTGACTTCACCAGTTTTTTTAATATTTTCATAGCAGATTTTCAACATTGCCATTTTTTACACCTCCCCACGAACAGTACTGCTGTCATTTTTCACATCCTGTTCGGAATGTTTTTGCACCTGTGGTGCCATATGCTGTAGTCGCTGTGCAAAAGCAGCTTTCGGCTAACAAACTGATATTGCCACTATTCATGAGGTGGGGGTCACAAAAAAACCATGTTGAAAATTTGGAGTGAAAATACCAACGAATGCCTGAGGCATTAGGGTTTCTGACCATAATGCCCCACCCTGTACAGAATGACAGGCATCAGGGCTGTGACTTGGGATTGTTGCCTGCAATGCTCATACCATTCAACCCCCACTCACACCCTGCAGCTAGTGAGAGGCATCAAGGTGTGCCTTGGACTCTTCGGCCCCAAAGTTCACCCCATTCTCCTATACCACACCCATCTCACCGTATTTCCTGATGGAATGGGGTGCGCATAAGGGCTAAAGACCCCAAGGCACACCGTGACACTTGTCAGTGTCTGCAGGGTAAGGTGTGGTGAAATGGCATGGCTGTTATGCCTGACGACCCAAAGGCACACCCCAATGCCTGTCAGTCTCTGCAGGGTGCTGGTGGGGTTGGCTTCAGTTCAGTACTGCACTGCCCATCCTATTATGCAGCTATGTAACTCCTACACTACCAATGCCAATGCCAGTAAGCAAACATTCGGCATTGACAAATGCTTGTTCTTCTAATCTTTCTTGCAGTTGCAGCTTAGCTCTTATAAGTCCTTTCAACCCCCACTCTTAGCAAGCATCCTGTTTCTTCCACAGTGTTCTGTTCTTGTAAGTATCAGGCAGGGCTGCTAGAACACAGTGTGCCTGAGCTGAGAGGCCCCATTTGCACAGTTTTTTCAAAAGGTGCAAAGATTTGCACTAAGGTAACCTTTAGTTTCCAACAGCTTTTTGCAGTCATCTCAAATTATAAATATATACATTTCAACAGTAACACTATATATTTTTCTAAACAAAATGGATCCCAATATCAGTTACATTTCCATATGATGATTTGCACATATTTTTATGTTAGCAGATATGCAAAGGAGGAAAAGACAGACAACGAGGGAGGACTGTGAGACAGTGAGAAGCAAATAATTGCGAGACTGTTGGGTTGATCAAGTCCGAGGTCTCACAGGAAAATTTGGTTGCTCAACCAGACAGAGAAAAGACAGAAAAGGAAAGATCCTTGCATTTAAACACTTTCTCCATAACAAATGGGACAGGGTCCTATTCTACCTTGTCACAAGGACATTAAGTGTTACAAGCAGCATAACAAAGAGCAGTAAAAGCAGTTGCTCTGACTGAACAAGTACTGATGAGGGGCTACTCTAACTACCAGTTAATTGAGCAAGACGATATATAATTATATATTGATAAACAAAGCAATGCAATATAAGAGAGGTAAGTCAAGGTAAATAGCAGCAGTGTTATGAACCAGCACTGCAGTGAGGTAATGCATAATTAAACAGCAGCGGTACTACAAAGCAACTTTAAAAACAGGTAATGCTGTGTAAGTTAATGGGGGTAGGGGTTAGGTCATGGGATTGGCTCTGTTGCACAGGGCACCTTTAAAATGCATAGATTGCAGGATTAGTACTATGCTATAAACTGGAAAAACTGCAGTAAAAAAAACTGCTGACTTGCCTGAAGTGCAGCGTTATCACTGTGGATTAGATGGAAAAAATATAATTGAAGATGCAGGCACACCTGGAGAAGCTGACTGCTTTGACTCTCAGCCTATATAATGATTGCACCTTTTTATGCACAGTAGATGTCTACTTGGTGGTGATTGGGAGGGGCAGAATAGGAATAGGTTGCGATGGTCTGTATTACCCAAACACTTCCCAGTGTCTGGTATGATACCAGCTGAAAGTGTGTGAAAATAGAACCAGGTTATCCAAAGACTGAGTCCGGATCTTAAGGGCTTGACATTATTACACAGTCTGTCTCAACTCCTTCCATGCATAATCTACTGTAAATGTTTGAATATTGAATCCATACAGTGTTGCCGGCACCCCTCTCTGTTTTAGAAATTGACCTCAGGGGCCTCTGGTCTCAACAGTTGCACACCATCTATATTTATGTAGACCTTATATGCAGTCTCCAGTATATGTGTCCCTTAATCTGGTGTGATTAATGCAACGTGGCTATAATTATCAGGTGCTACTGTATGTGGGTTTTGTGTGCTGAAACCATTTTTCTTGTATGACTTATATGGACTGCCCTCCCCAGCAGATCTGTGCAAGTGTTGGTGTGATGTGTCAAGATTTCTTCAAATGTTTTTTATCCTGTGGAAGAAAACCAATATGGATACTGCTGTACTACTGCTATCCTAGTCTGCTAGAAAGGGGTCATTATGTACTATACTTGATGTATCACCTATAGACTGCTTTTTGGATATTGTGAGTTTACAGTATAATTGACAAATACAGTACCAGATGGTGACGGATTCTGCAGGATGCACACACCTGTTTTGTGGCACACCACACCATTTTGTTGGCCTAAGAAGCATAGCAGGTTAGGTTTAACTGAGTCCATTGCCATGTATGCCTCACCTACATCCAAATACTGTAAATAATGTCTGTGACAAATGTCTGTAACACATGCTTAATGTAATTGTTGTTATACCATGTCCTGTATTTCCATCTGTCTTACATGTGACGAGGTACCTTTATAAATGAGCCTCTGGCTCAAAGGTTGTAAACCAATATATCAAATAAATAAATAAATAAACTGTTCCCTCTGTTTCGGATTTTGTATGTGGTGAAACTGCGTGGTGAAAAAAGATGATGTGCACAAATTCAAACAAATAACAATATGCAAATTAGGGGTGTATCGGTGCAGCAGAAGTGTTTTTTGATAAAAATATGGGAGGTCTCACAGTGACTATTATCCCAGCTGACAACAGTTAATGCCGTGTTTCTAAAATAATGCACTGCAAATTGATGTCCCCAACTCCACCAGTTATAGCATAAATCGGCATTAGACATTCTCCATCCATAAATTCCTTATACATTATCTTTACCTCCCATTTCCTTTGAAGTCATTTAACTAAAAATAGCCAGGACAGGTCTGACGTGTCCTGACTGTCAGATCTGCATTTGGTCAGACTGGTCAGGTTATGGACCTCACTTCATTCGTTTGAAAAAGCCACACAGGTAAAATATTACAGAATTGTTACCACTACTGCTGTGAATTCAAGGTCTGTTTGTTGGATTGTTTACTGTAATAAAATAAGGCTTTTTGCATACTGGTGCTGCCTTTTTTTATGCCTGTGAGCTTGAGTGCTGTGACTTCTGTTCACCCTTAGACTTAAGTGTGTCACAGTGCACCTGTCCTCTGAGTGGCTCTTACCTGACTTCAACCTTCACACCATTTGGTGTCCTGGATGGTCAAGTGATCAGCCTACATTCTTCAAGCATTTCATGCTGAGAATCTCAGAACTGTACTTATATACAGATTCTTAGTTCAAGTGGCCTCCAGCATAATGTACAGTACTTCCCGTGGGTGACTGTCACGTCCTGTGACCAATGGTAAGCCAGCTCCCCTACATTACCTGTATGTAAAGTAGCCTCATAACACCCCTGATGTTATCAATCTGTAATATCTGTCTACAGGGCTGCTTTACAGTACCACTGCTTTTAATAATTTGTATTATCTATCATTAGAACTGATTCGTAGCACCTCTGGTTTTAATAATTTGGATGACCTACTTATAGAGCTGCCTCATAGCATCACTACTGTTTAATTTGTACTTTGTGGACTCTGGAAGGCTGGAATGACTGAAGGGGATAGTGAAGATGACAAGAAAGGCAGCCAATCCCCAGTTCCTCTTTGGCATAATCTGAGCACACCTTACAAGGGAGTTGGTTGTTTTCCATTTTATAGAATGGTAAACACACAAGTTGCGTGTACAGCATTAATTACATCAGCTATCAGCTCAGCCAAACTAGTTTCTAATTTTCTCTTCATTGTAGCTCAGTATAAACAAAGAATTACACCCCCGGGAGGACAATTGAAATGCACGGATGGAAAGAACCTTTGCAAGTAATGCATTTATTGGAATATTTACATGACAGGTTATGTATTGGTAACTGTACCTGCTTGCAGATAAGCGCAGTACTTAAAATTGCTTCTCCAAGCAATCTGTATCATGTGAAGCAGGGGCACTGGTGTAGAACTGGTTTCAGCTCCAGGCCTCAGCTACTCTGTTACCACTTTGAATCCAAAACATAGTGCCCTACTGTCACACCTGAGAACAACCCCCCTCTCTACACACCCTTCATCCTAACTTGTCCTTTATATCTGTCCCATGCAAGATTGAACTCCCTGATTGTCTTTGATGCTACCACCTCCTGGGCAGGCTGTTCCATGGGTCTATCACTCTCTCTGTGAAGAAGTACTTCCTGAGATTGCTTTTGAACCTTCCTCCTACCAGTCTAATATCATGCCCTCTCATGCAGACTGCCGTGTTCTGTTGAAATAGGTTGCCTGTCTGAACTGTGTTAAATCCCCTCATGTACTTAAATGTTTCAATCATGTCCCCTTTGTTTCTTCTCTGCTCAAGGGAGTATAGGTTCTGCTCTCCGAGTCTTGCTTCATATGATCTGTGATGCAATCCATGCACTATCTTAGTAGCCCTTCTCTCCACTGTTTCCAAAAGTCAATGTCCTTCTTGAGGTGAGGTCTCCAGAACTGAATGCAGTAACAGAGACAAACCATGCAAGGATGGGGTCCTGGACTTCAGGAGGGCACATTTTTAAAACATGGATGAATGCCTCAGGGATGACCTAGTTGGGGGGGGGTGGAGATGGCCTGGGTGGAGTGGAGGAACAGTTGCTCAAATTAAGGGATGGCATAATGAAGGCAACAAACCTTTGTACACAAGAAACGAGCAAGAACAGGAGAAACAAGAGACCACTGTGGTTCTCAAGAGAAGTGGCTGCACAGATAATGAGTAAAAGGGTACCAATCAGGAGGTACAAAGAGAAACAGAGGCAAGAAGATAGGGAGGTGTACCAAGAAAAGCAGAGAGAAGCACGGAAGGTGGTAAGGGGCACAAAGGCACAAACTGAGGCAAGGATAAGTAAAGGGGTAACTGGGAGGGGACAGGACTGCTTTTTAGGTACATACTACACTGTGAGATTCAATTTTGGCATCCCACCTTGTAGGCCGACCCCTGTGGAAATGGTCAAGTTCTGCCCTTTACGGAATATTACTTCCGATGGCCTTGCTGCGTTCCATGACCTATCACAATTTCCTGTGCATTGCAATGATCCAGAGGCATTGGTTTTGGCTTATAATAACGTCATCACCTCTGCCCTGGATTCTATTGCTCCAGTCCGTGTGCATCCTCGCTCCCTTTGACCTCAGGCTCCATGGTTTGATGGAGCCTTGAGGGAGTTGCGGTGACTAGGACGCAGGTTAGAATGTTGTTGGCGGAAATCTGACTTGTATGCCGACCATCTTAAACTGTTAGAACACTATCAATTCTATCAGTCAGAAATTTCCCGAAGAAGGCCGAGTTCCTGTCTGGGGAAATTTCTGCTGCCCAGAACCGACCAGCTCAGCTGTTCAGAACTGTGGACAGATTTTGCAACCCAACCTGTCTACAGCTCTGAAGAGTGTTTTCACAATTACAGTGTGATGAGCTAGCTCGGTTCTTCGCTGATAAGGTGGTGGACATTAGGTCAGAGATCCACTCGACACATTCTATGCGTGTTGCTGGTGACCAGGGCTTGGTCGCCACCCCTTCGTTTTCCTGGAGTACCATCGACTGCCCGGAAATCATGGATGTTATGCGGATTGTCCAAGGGATGTGCCCTACATGCTGTAGTTTAGATCTGGGTCCGACATCCCTGCTTATGGGGTGTGGGGTGTCTATTCTCCCGGTTCTAGCACAGATAGTCTGGTGCTCCCTTGACTCAGGTGAATATCCCTGTTCCTTGAAAGAGGCGGTGGTGACACCTTTGTTGAAGAAAGCTTCTTTGGACCCAGACTCTCTTGCTAACTACAGGCCTATCTCGAATCTCCCCTTTGTGGGGAAGGTGATCGAGAAAGTAGTGGTGGCTCAGTTGGAGAACCACCTGACCATCCATAGCATCTATGAGCCTCTCCAATCAGGTTTTCGAAAGAGGCATAGTACCGAGACCGCGCTGGTTCGGGTGCTCAATGATCTCCTGATGGTGAGAGACCAGAGAAAATGGTCCATTTTGGTACTATTAGATCTGTCATCAGCATTTGACACCATTGACCATGGTGTACTACTTGAGCGCCTGAGATGTATTTGTGGGCTTTCTGGGGTGGTCCTTAGATGGTTCACCTCTTACCTCACCAGAAGAACTCAGAGGGTGGTTTCAGGGTTTTTTCCTCTGATCCCATCTCTCTGCTTAGTGGGGTTCCTCAGGGCTCTATATTGTCCCCCATGTTGTTTGCGGTGTATATGCATTCCCTTGGAGACATTGTGAGACGGTATGAGCTGAGGTTTCATTGCTGTGCCGATGGTACCTACCTATACCTGTCTTTTGCTCCTGACCAGGAAGGAGCCATCTCGCTATTTAATAGCTGCCTCAATGAAATCCAGGATTGGATGAGGTCCAGTTGGCTGAAGTTGAACTCTGGGAAGACGGAGGTGTTAGTTGTGGATTCGGATCACTGGATAGGGGGACCTGGGGCCGCCTCCCCAACTGGATTGTTCCTTGGGGATGCCAAGCTACAGGTCTCTGAACAGGTGTGAGACCTAGGGGTGATTTTGGATGCGGGGCTGACACTTCGGTCTCAGGTGTCAGCTGTGGTTAAGTCATCTTTCTACCACCTAAGAAACATCGCTAGGATTAAGCACATTGTTCCGTCCGGTGATCTGCCAACTTTAATCCATGCCTTTGTGACCTCGCACCTGGACTATTGCAACGCGCTCTACTTTGGGCTTCCGGGGGCTGATATCCGCTGCTTGCAGCTGGTGCAGAATTCCGCAGCATGGTTGTTGATGGGTACTCCTAGATCTGCCCATGTTACACCGGTGCTGCGGGAACTGCACTGGCTGCCAGTTCAGTGGCGGATCACCTTCAAGGTCAGATTACTGACTTTCAAAGCCCTGCATGAACTGGGCCCTGATTACCTGAAAGAACTCCTGATTCCTTATTGCCCTGTGAGACCGCTCCGCTCAGCCAACGAGGGGTTGCTAGAGATTCCAAGGGCATGTTTAAAATCTGCTGGGGCCCGTGCTTTAATGTTTGCAGACCCCTCCCTTTGGAATTCTCTACCCCGCCGGATTAGGGAGTGCACAGTTGTGGGGAGTTTTAAACAGGCTTTGAAATCTTTCCTCTAGGTAAAAGTGTATGGCTGTATCGATTGATGATTTGTATTGTTTTTATGATGTTGATTTTGTTGTATTTTATTGTCTTATTGTACTGCGCCTTGGTGCCTGAAAGGCGCACAACAAATAAAGTTTTATTATTATTATTATAAAAAGGATGGGGGAGGGATTGTGAGGTTAAGAAGGGCAGGGGGAGACTGTGCAGAGGAGGATCAAGAAAAAGCAATTATCCTGAACAGATACAGTACTTCTGTTCAGTCTTCACAGTGGAATGGGAGGGGGATGAATCACATAAAAACAGCAGGAACACAGGTGAGGGGGAGAGATAGACACAAGTACATTCACAGAGGAAAGAGTCCTGAAAAGACTTGCAGATCTGAAAGTGGATAAAGCTACAGGACTGGATGGGGTACACCCAAGGGTGCAGAAGGAACTCAGGGAGTTACTGGCTGCACATCTGACAGCCCTACACATCAACTCACTGGCAACAGGAGTGGTTCCAGAGGACTGGAGGAGGGCAGATGTAGTCCCGCTTTGTAAAAGCGGTAGCAGGGAGGAAGTTGGCAACTATAGGCTGGTCAGCCTGAAGTCAGTGGTAGGAAAGTTAATGGAGATACATCTAAAGGAATGGCTGGGGTGGGATTCATATCAGATGAATCCAATTGATTTCTTCAACTGGGTGACCATGGAAATAGATCAGGGTGGGGTAATGGCCCTCAACACTGTATCATAGAGGAGGCTCATAAGAAAACTGGGCAGTATGGGTGTGGGTCCCAAGATGGTAAACTGGGTATGAAATTGGTTGATGGATAGGTGACAGAGGGTGGTGGTAAATAGCACTCACTCTGGGGAGGAGAAGGTGAACAGTTGGGTACCTCAGGGCTCTGTACTGGCACTAGTCCTCTTTAATATCTTTATAAGTGACATTGCAGAGGAGCTGGAAGGGAAGGTATGCCTCTCTGCAGATGACACCAAAATCTGCAATAGGGTAGACACTCCAGAGGGGATGCAGAGATTGTATAGAGACCTGAGAAAACTCCAGGAGTGGTCAAGGGTATGGCTGCTGGGTTTCAATGTGCAAATGTGCAAAATCATGCACCTTGGGCACAGAAACCCAGAGGCAGAGTATAAGTGGAGGGGAGAGGTATTGACAGTCACTAAACAGGAAAGGGACCTTTGGGTAATCATATCTGAGGACCTCAAGGTGGTAAGCCAATGTGACAAGGCAGTAGGTAGGATCAGAGGATGCCGGAATGTATAGGGAGAGGTATCACCAGCAGAAGGAGAGGTGGTGTTGCCACTGTATAGATTGCTGGTGAGACCCCACCTGAATTACAGTGTCCATTTCTGGAGACCACATTTCAGTGAGGACATAGACAGTGTAGATGCTGTCCAGAGGAGAGCAACTAAAACGGTGCAGGGGCTGCATCAAAAGCTGTATGTGGTGAGACTGAGGGATCACAGTATGCATACCCTGGAAGGGGGGCATGATAGAGATCAATAACTACCATGGAGGGGGGTGAATAAGGTACAGAAGGGGAATAGTTTTCACTGGAGGAGAATGGGCATGAAAAGAAGGAGGCATGCAGTGAAGCTGGAAGGGGGGGAATTTAGGAGGGATGAGAGGAAGTACTTAGCAAGTTCTACTTTCATAGGCACAGGATTTGACTGACAACAGGAACTTCCTGTTTGGGAGCAGGAAGGGAGTGATCACAGAGCCACCAAAGACTTACCATCCTAGAAGGAAAAGAGTAGCTCTCCATCCCCACTAGCTGCTGGAGGTCTGACTCTGAGAAAGTAAGAAGGAGACTACCAAGGAATATAGGAACTTCCTGTCCTGGAACAGGAAAATCAGGAGCTTTAGGGTCACAGAGGTAGAAGGAAAGTAGGGAGAAAAAGAAATATATATATATATAAATAATAATAAACAGAGAGAAGAATGAGTAAGTATACAAAACCACAGTTAAGGGGCCACAAATAAGACATGATGGGAGTGGTGCAGTGCAGTGGCTGTGAAGCAGCAGTCTTCTGGGAGACGTTCTGGAGAATGCGGTGTTGTCCCATCTGTAGGCAACTCTCTGGGCTGAGGAAGGAGGTTGCTCATCTCCAGGCTGAGTTGGCCAGGATTCGGGGGACCTCCTCTCCCACCCAGGGACCACTAGGGCCACCGTCACTGCCTCAGAGGTTGCCAAGAAAGAGTAGCGGTTGGACCACAGTGGGCTCAGGGAGGATGAGGGTGGTGGAACAGAGGTGCATCCCTTCAGTTGTACCGCTCCCCAATTGATATGCCATTCTGGCAGAGTGTGGTTCCTCTATAGAGGCACCCGCAGTGGAGACCAAGGAGGATGCTGGGAACCTCCACAAAGGAGATCCACAGGAGGGTGGCATGGGATCCCAAAGGGGAAGGAAAAAACTCCTGGTGGGGGATTCCATTGTTAGGAGGGTAGAACTGGGGGAGGGAGGGGAGAGGGAGGTAAGGTGCCTGCCTGGCACCATGGCTTGGAGGAACAGGGAGAAAATCCTTAGGATCACAGGAGCAGCTGCATGGGGGAGGGAGCTGGATGTCATTGTCCACTTAGGGACAAATGACCTGGCTGGAAAACAGATAAGAACAGTGGAGGAGGAGGAGTTGGGGAGGGGCCTTACACAAGTAGCGTGCACGGTAACCTTCTTGCAGGTGCTGCCTGTCCATGGCATGGGTGAGGCTAGGGTGCTCCACACCATGGGATTCAATCAATGGTTGAAAAACTGGTGCAGTGCTCAGGGTTTTGGCTTCATTGGGCACTGAGGGTCCACCTGGAGGGATGCAGGCCTATAATGGCATGATGGTCTGCATCTGTCCAGAAGGGGAATCAGGATCCTAGGTGATAGGTTTAAATGCTTCATTGGCAAGCGTTTAAACTAGCCAAGTGAGGAGGCACTACAAAGGAGCAGGGAAATCCTAGTGCCCCCCCTCAAAAAAAATCAGGGTAGTTAGTGAGGCAAACACCAAGGCAGAGACATCGATAGGGAGACAGGGGAAGGGCAAGTGTAAATGGAGACAAAGGCAAAGGCAGTAAGGACAGGGATGGGGCATAAAGGGGTAAGGCCATCAAAAAATGGAGGATAATGAGTACCAATGCCTGCAGTGTAGGTAACAAGCTCCCTGAACTGTTGGTCTTGATGCAAGAGTGATGCCTGGATATCATGGCAGTAACAGAAACATGGTACACAGAGAGAGATGTCAACATACCAGGGTACACAATCTACAGGAGAGACAGGGAGGGTAGAAGAGGAGAAGGAGTAGCTCTCTATGTAAGGGAGGGGATCAAAGCAATGGAACAAAAGGGTAAACAGGGAGGAGAGGAGGCACTGTGAGTCATCCTGGAGACTGAATATGGCACTACAATCCGCACAGGGGTTGTATACAGACCCCCATCTCAGGGGGAGGAAATGGACAAGGAAATGATAGAAGGCATCCTTAGGATGACAGAGAAAGGGGAGATATTGTTGATGGGGGACCTGAATATGCCAAATGTTAACTGGAGCACCTTTGCTGCAGCCACATCCAAGACCAGGGCCATTCTCGATGCCTTACAGGGGGCATGCTTCAGACAGCTAGTGTTGGAACCCACTCAGGAGGGAGCAATCTTAGACCTGGTACTCTCAAATGGGGATGGAGAGAGGATCTCAGGTCTAGAAGTGGGTAGCCATCTGGGAACAAGTGACCACCAAACAGTGTGGTTCATGATAAACTCAGCTGCAGAGTCAAGCCATACAAAAAGTGAGGGAACTGGACTTCAGGAGGGCTGACTTTGTCAAAATATGAGAGTGCCTCAGAAAAGCTCTAACAAACAGGCAAGAAGGAGGGGTGGAGCAACAATGGGGAAACATCCGAACTGCCATCACAGAGGCAACAAGCCTTTGTGTGAAGCAAATAAACAAATCAAAATGAAAGAAAAAACACTACATTTCTCAAAAGAGGTGGCGGGGAAGGTTAGGGAGAAAAACATAACATTTAGGAAGTGTAAGGAAACACAGAAGGAGCAGGACAGAGAACTGTACCAGTTAAAGCAGAAGGAAGCGGGGAAGGCAGTCAGAATAGCAAAGGCCCAAACTGAGGAAAAGATAGCCAACTCGGTTAAGAAGGGGGATTAAAACCTTTTATAGGTACATTAGAGAGCGTAGAAAGACAAAGGGAGGGATGGTGAGGCTGAATAAAGGGGACGGTGGGTGGGCAGAGAGGGACAGTAAAAAAAGCAGGGATATTGAATGAATACTTCTGCTCAGTATTCACAAAAGAAGAGGAAGGGGAGGTACCTAATCCAATCAATAGAAGCACTCTAGATAGGGGGCTCGATCCCAGTCCTTTCGCAGAAGAAAGGGTTCTGAAAGAGGTGGAGGTGAAGGTGAACAAAGCAATGGGGACTGATGGGATTCACCCCAGAACTCTAAAAGAATTAAGGGGAGAACTAGTAACACCACTGACTAGCCTTTTTAACAAATCATGGGAGGATGGTGTGGTACCTGAGGACTGGGAGGAGGGCAGATGTGATTCCCCTTCACAAAAAGTGGGAGCAACACAGAGGCAGGAAACTACAGACCTGTCAGTTGGACCTCAGTGGTAGGGAAAATGTTGGAATCACTTCTGAAGGAAAGAATTGTTGAGTACCGAGAGGCCAGTGGGGCACAGGGCCCAAGTCAGCACGGATTCACAGTGGGAAGGTCATGTCAAATGAATCTAATTGATTTCTTTGACTAGGT